>OX422207.1:41591495-42271521 GCA_949130495.1 Sambucus nigra | reverse complement strand
CAATTGATTTAAGGGCATATTTTATACGTGCTTTCCAATATGTGTAATTAGTTCCATCAAACATATGTGGTATATTCAACGAAAGACTTGTCCATCTCACCTCTCTAGCAGGCACCACTGTCCCCTCCTGGATATCGAGCATAGGGTGGTACCCCTTGTTATCCCTCACTGACACAATTTTTCCCAACCTTATTCAGGAATTTTATTTTTGTATGAATGTTCGGGAGGATCATATTTTCTCTCGAGTGAGATGTTGGGAGATCATTGGCAGTCCTGACTCCATATCTCATCTCATCTCTTTACCCTGTGTCAATAATCCATCCTACCATTGGGATCCCGATTCTCGTCCTAACCCTACTATGGTTATGAGCACCATGTGTAGGATCATCCAACTTGGCACTGTTATAATTTTTCATAAAACTTTACATCCGAATTTTATGGTCCTAAATTGGATTGTATGTGCTTGTCTCATTCCACGTGTAAACTCAACCCAAATCACTAAAATTCACATGGACCTTATGTTTGCCATTAGCATTAGGGCTTCCATCGAACTCCCTGCCTTCATTTATCTTGTCATTAAGTCTATTAGAATCCTTCCCTCCGGTCCTGCTAGACAAGACCTCCCCTTTGCCGTTATTATTACCCATTTTGTCTTACTGCTGGCTGCCCTCGTCTTCCCACCGATGTCCCCGTGACCCGCTACCAAACCATTGATATGTCCTCTGTTGGTAGGTCTCGTGGTCACTTACCCCTTGATACTCCTCAACTCACTCCCTCTCAATCCTCATCTTCTCAGTTCGCCATTTCCTCCACTCCTGCCGCTAGTAGGTCAGCACCCTCTCGTGCTACCCCTAGACCATCATCTTCTCATGCTCCTGCACCCATTGAATCGGAGGATATTAGATTTGTGCGTTCACAGGTGGAGGAAATTCAAGAAGACAGGACTCAAGACCGGGCTATGTTGTAGGAGCTTCTGATTTCTATGCAGTAAGATAGGGAGGCTCAATCTCATCGCGAGGAGGCTCAAGCACGTAGGGATGAAGCTCAAGCGCGTCGGGATTGTCTACATCTGGAGCACCTTGAGGCAATTCGTCGCATGGAGATGCACCGTGGTGTAGGCTCATTCGGTTACGAGTCCCTCCCGGATGATTTCCCAAATGATGGCCCTGCTCCTTGATTTCATTTATGTTTCAGTCTCTTTCATTTATGTGAGGACGAGCAGAACATCTGTTTTACATTTTCTCACTTGTAGCTATTTATTCGGTTTGGTTACATTCCCTTTATTAATGTATGGATATTTGGTTTTTCTATTTATGTTTAATGAGATATCTCATGTTTCTTCAATTGTTGCTGTTGATACCAAAATTAATATGCTGATGTGGACGAATCATACGAAGACACTTGTCAATCTACGTGGCACAATAACAACGAGGAAGTTCATTTCCTCGACCAACTCATATTTTCCCCGAGCAACGATGATATACCGAGGAACTGCAACACTCCGAGATACTCAAGCGCTCCGAGGAACTCCTGAGCAACGAGCAACTAAGGCGGTCCGAGCTGCATTTCGACCGTAGTATTAATTGCCAGAATGTCAACAATTCAATCATTCATTGAATGTTTATCATCTTGACGCACACGCTGCATTAAATGTATTACCCTTTTATATGTATATCATTTAATGTATCAACCCATTCATGTACAGCCTAAGGGCTATAAATACCTTGTATCACCCTCATTCAAAGGGACGGGAATTTTTGGATTGAACTTGTAATCGAGAATTCCCAAACACTCAGCAATAACATAACAGTGGACGTAGGCCATTCTTATAAGGCTGAACCACTTTAAAAATCTTTGTTCATTTTATTTATCTGTGATTGAATAATTAGAGCGATCTAATTTTTTACATCAACAGATTGGCGCCGTCTGTGGGAAACGACTGTTGCTATCGTTTTTCACCAAAAATCATTTATCATCAATGGCAGATAATCCCGAATCCAGTAATCGAAATGCTGGAAATACTGGAAATCCTCCAAATCCATCTGCACCTCCAGATCTGGCTGGAATTATGACGAATCTGGCTGAAGGACAAACCGCCATGCAAGAAATAATGAGGCAACTCATTCAAACTCTTCACGGCGGTGCACTTATCCATTCAAGGCAAAGGAGTGATCGTGGGCAATCGCGATCCAGGCGTACTGAGTCATATCGTAATGAAGAATCTAATTATTTTTCTTATCAACCTGGGCGAACTTCATCGATACGGGCTACGGACACAGATCAACATATCACCCTCTCTCCGGAGAGAACTAGCGCCCTGGAAAGATTAAGCAGAGCATCTCCTTTCAGTCGTCTAGGACCAAGGAGAAATATGAGTCCACCTAGAGCACCATCGAGAAGCTTTCGACCACCATCAGGTTTGAGAGAAGGATCAGCACAATCAAGACCAGCTACTCGTCGAGATAGATCTCAGGAAGCTACGTCAGAACAATCAATTGCTCGAACTAAGCAGCCCGAGGAAGGAAATGAAGCGTGGAAGGGTTCCATTCAGAGATTGGAGGATAGACTTGGATAAATGGTTAAAGAAAGGAATCCCTTACAGAGAACTTTTGTTCAAGGGACACCTTTTGTGCAGGCCATTGTGAACTTTCCTACACCATCGAAATTTAACGCACCTGTAGTGACCCCTAAATATGATGGAAAGACAGATCCTGTTCTTCATATAGAACAATACCAGGCTGCTGCCGACATATATGCTGTCCCCGACGAGATGAGGTGTAGAGCATTTTCGGGAACTCTTACCGGATCTGCGCAGATATGGTACAACAATCTTCCTCGGGGTAAGATTTCGACTTTCATTCAGTTATCCGAGTTGTTCATTGGTAATTTCTGTTTTGGAGCAAAGCCAGTAAAACGAGTAGCGCACTTGTTAAGTGTTAGACAAAAATCAGGTAAGAGTACTAGAGATTACATAACTCATTTCAATAACGAGAAGTTGGAAGTCATAGATTACGAAGAAAGGATAGCGATCACTGCTTTGATGAGTGGATTGCTGCCTAACAAATTATATTATACTTTGGCCAAAGATCCACCTAAAACTATGTCGGAGTTGATGGCAAAAGCGGCCAAGATCATGAATGCCGAGGAGGCCATGGCTGCGAAGAAGAATATGGATAAAGAAACCAAGGTGGAGGTTGACAAATCTAAGAAGAAAGAGCAAAAAGGTAATGGTGATGACAAGCACTCCAAGAATAATAGGACGTCATGGGAGGTCCTGAAGAAATATGATAATTATACTCCATTGAAGATGGGTATTAATCATGTTTTAGAAGAAATCAAGAATAACGAAGAAATCAAGTGGCCAGATAAACTGAGGACCAATCCTGAACTGAGGAATAGGGCCAAATATTGCGAGTTCCATAAAGATCATGGCCATACGACCAAAAATTGCATAGCCCTTCAGAACGAGATTGAAACGCTCATCCGGAGAGGAAAGTTGTCAAAGTATGTAGATCGCATAGGTGAAAGGAAGAATGATGATAGAACCAGAGATCGTTCCAGATCTCCTCGTCGGACGGAGGAGAAAAAGAAAAGAGATCATGAAGATGATCCAGATGAAGACCCCGATCTTCCGAAGAAGCCAAGACAGCCTGAACGAGAGGTATTTTCCATAAGTTTTGGGTCATTTGATTGTAATGTTATTACAGGAGGAGATGCTGGAGGGGGAGACCTCACTGCAGAAAGAAAGGCCTATCTCGGAGAGGCTCAAGACTGCTGATATATTCAACGAATAAATCTTACCGGGGATGATCGTCCGAGGAAGGTAAATAAAGAGAAGCTAGTTATTGGTTTTTCAAAAAACGATTTGGCCGGTGTTCTTTACCCTCACGACGATCCCTTGGTGATCAAAATGAGGATGAAAGATGTGGTGATTTCAAGGGTGTTGGTGGACAATGGTAGTTCGGCAGACATCATGTACTATCATGTTTTGATAGTTTGAATTTGAAATTATCTCAATTGGAACCTTATCACAAACCACTTCTGGGTTTTGCTGGCGATAAAGTTTTTCCACTTGGGACGATCAAGTTGGACATATTCATTGGAACTTGGCCTGCTTGTCGAACAGAAAGAATACGCTTCTTTGTGATGGATAAGAATGTGCAGTCAGCCTACAACATCATCATAGGAAGAGTTGGTTTGAAGAAGTTCGAAGCAGTTCCATTCACAGTGCATCAATGCTTAAAATTCCCAACAAACTTCGGAGTAGGAGTTTTAAAAGGTGATCAAAAAGTAGCTCGGGAATGCTATTATTCGTCTGCCGAGCAAGAGGAGCTTGAGGAATCAAGGAAAAAAACTATTACCTACCAGGTAGAGGAAGGTACAGAAATTGAAACTCTTGATCCCAGGGATGAATCCCAACTTGTAAAAGGACAGGTAGTAGAATCTACAAAAAATGTTATTTTGGACGAGGAGCACCCTGAACGAGTAACCCAGATAGGTTCGTCGTTGGATGCTTCAATAAAACAAGAGTTGATAATGTTCTTGAGAAACAGGAAGAAAACTTTCGCATGGAGTCATGAGGACATGCCAGGAATAGACCCAAACTTCTTATGTCACGAACTCAATGTGAATAAGGAGACCAAGCCCATAAAGCAGAGAAGAAGGGTATTTAGCCCCGAGAAGAATCAAGCCATACAAGAGGAGGTCGAGAAGCTCCAGAAATCCCAATTCATTGAAGATGTGAAATATCCAGACTGGCTGGAAAACGTGGTGATGGTAAAGAAGAAGAACAATAAATGGAGAATGTGTGTTGATTTCACTGATCTCAACAAGGCATGCCCAAAAGATCATTTTCCATTGCCCAGAATTGACCAACTAGTGGATGCTACCTCGGGACATGAGCTGCTCAGCTTCATGGATGCGTATTCTGGTTACAACCAGATCAAGATGAAACCTGAAGACAGGGAAAGTACTTCTTTTATTACCCATAGGGGAACTTATTGCTATAATGTTATGCCTTTTGGTTTGAAAAATGCAGGAGCGACATACCAGCGGCTGATGAACAAGGTCTTCACCGAACAAATCAGTTGCAACATGGAAGTCTATATCGATGATATGCTGACAAAAAGCAAGAAAGCCAAATCATTTAGTTGACTTAGCTCAGACATTTGATCAACTGGATAAATACCAGATGAAACTCAACCCGACGAAGTGCACATTTGGAGTACGAGAAGGAATGTTTCTCGGATACATTGTCAACCAGCGAGGCATTGAAGCAAATCCAGATAAGATCGAAGCTCTTGTAGGGTTGCGATCTCCAACAACAAAGAAAGAAGTGCAGAGTCTTACAGGACGAGTTGCAGCGCTCAATAGATTTATATCCCGAGCAACTGACAAATGCCTCCCCTTCTTCAAAACACTTCGAAAAACTTTCGAGTGGACTGATGAATGTGAAAAGGCCTTTCAAGACTTGAAAAAGTATTTGGGAGCACCTCCATTGTTGTCTAGGCCAATAACAGGAGAGAAGTTGTACTTGTATCTAGCAGTATTAGAGAATGCAGTTAGCTCGGCATTGATCAGATTGGAGAATGGAGTCCAGAAACCAATTTATTACACAAGTAAGGCTTTCCGAGGTGCAGAGATCAGGTACCCAAAGTTAGAAAAATTGGCATTGGCATTAATTGAAGCAAGTAGAAGATTGAGGCCATATTTCCAGGCCCATACCATCATTGTGTATACCGACATGCCATTGAGACAAGCCCTTCACAAGCCAGAAAAATTAGGAAGACTGATGTACTGGGCAATAGAACTCGGTGAATATGATATTGTGTATGAGCCCAGAGCATCATTGAAAGGGCAAGCTGTAGCAGATTTTATAGCAGAATTTACATATCCTGATACCCCCGAGGAACAAAAACTGCTCGCTGACCAACCTGTGGATGTTACAGAATCAACAGACATAAGTCCAGACCAACTCCGGTTGGTAAAAGGGCCTATGGATGTAGAAAGATCATCAACTTCAAATTCAAACCAGCCCCGGATGGTTGAAGAACGAGAAGAGATGGTCAACAAGGAGCGAAAAGTTCCAGGGGAGGATGAAAAGAAGCAACAAATATTTCACCGAGGAACTCTATCAGATAAGAAATTTGAAGACGGGTTACCCCTATGGAGATTATATGTAGATGGCTCATCTTGCACAGCAGGTTGCGGCGCAGGAATTGTTTTGAGCACCCCAAATGAGATTGACATGGAATATGCTTTACGATTCCATTTCAAAGCCTCTAATAATGAAGCTGAGTATGAGGCCATGATAGCAGGTTTAAACTTAGCAAAAGTTATGGAAGCACGGCAAGTAATTGTATTCAGTGATTCTCAATTAATTATAAATCAGATGATAGGAGCGTATGCAGTTAAAGGAGATTTAATGGTAAAGTATCATGCAAAGGTGATGGAGTTACTGATAGAATTTGATGCCATTCAATTGGTGAGAATACCGAGGATGGAGAATGTACGAGCAGACGCACTGGCCCGACTAGCATCAGCTACTCGTACCGAGCTGCGAAGAACGATACCAATTGAAGTATTGAAAAGTCGGAGCATAGATGAAAACATAACGATGAATGTTATTACCCTTGATTTAGGACCATCTTGGATGGATCCCATCAGGATATATATTGAAGAGGGAGGATTGCCAGAGGATAAGCTCAATGCCAAAAAATTGAAGTATAAAGCTGCTCGGTATGTATTAACTAATGGTATTTTATATAGATGAGGAATTATGGCAGGATTGCAGAGATGTGTACATCCCTCCGAGGTGAAAGATTTGATTGAAGAAATCCATGAAGGGTCTTGTGGAGTTCATGTAGCAGGTTGAACACTTTTACAAAGGGTAATGACTCAAGGATACTATTGGCCGACGATGAGGGCTGATTGTATATCCTATGCTAAGAAATGTGACAAGTGCCAACGTTTTTCCTCTATCCGACGAACTCCACAAGCATTGTTGACACCTATAACTTCCCCTTGGCCATTCGCCATGTGGGGAATTGATTTGGTGGGACCATTGCCGACCAATCGAGGAAGATTCAAGTACCTCGTTGTCGTAGTAGACTATTTTACTAAGTGGGTAGAAGCTGAACCCCTCATCGACATGACGTACGAGAAGGTATACCAGTTCGTTTGGAAGAATATCATCTGTCGATATAGTCTCCCTCATGCCTTCATCACAGACCATGGAACCCAATTTGATAACGAGGAATTTGCTGCTTATTGTCATCAGTCGAACATTTTGAAGGTCCATTCAGCGCCAGGCCATCCTCAAAGCAATGGACAGACTGAAGTAACGAATAGAACACTGCTAAATGGTTTGAAGAAAAGGCTAAGTGAAGCTAAAGCTAACTGGATTAACGAGCTACAATCAGTATTGTGGGCTTACCGAACAACTCCCCGAGCAGCAACTGGAGAATCACCATATATGCTGGCATTTGGAAGTGAGGCTGTAATACCTGCCGAGTTAGGTCTCCCAACACACAAAGTGCTGAATTTCAATTCCCCAGTCAGCGACTTGATGAGAAGACTAGATTTGGATATGCTCGAGGAAGTAAGAGAAGAGGCAGCCATTAGGAATGCTGCTTACCAACAACGCACAACTCTGTTCTACAATAAAAGGGTGAAGAAATGCGATTTAAAAGAAGGAGATTATGTGTTAAAGAAGGTAATTCAGAAACACAATAAATTGGAGGCAAACTGGCATGGGCCTTACCGAGTTACAGAAGTTGTTCGACCAGGAACTTACCGAATAGCAACTCTAGAAGGAGAAGAATTCAAGAATGCTTGGAATGCTGAACACCTTCGCAAGTATTATCAATGATGTAAAATGTACAACGGTTCCATCAATATGAATAAAACGATGATGTTTTCACCATTTTATTCTCCTTTGTTTGAAAGTTTTTCGGGGAATACTAGTGTTGTACACTACGCTGCTCAACAGCAAAAAGAAGACAAAAAGTTCGAAAGAACTAAAAAATATACTCCTTTGGTTAGGAGGCGTACACTAGCGTGACCAACTAAGGTTGGTAAGATAACTAGTGGACAAAAAGTTCGAAAGAACCAAAAAATATACTCCTTTGGTTAGGAGGCGTACACTAGCGTGACCAACTAAGGTTGGTAAGAAAACTAGTGGACAAAAAGTTCGAAAGAACCAAAAAAATATACTCCTTTGGTTAGGAGGCGCACACTAGCATGACCAGCTAAGGTTGGTAAGATAACTAGTGGACAAGATAGTTCGAAAGAACCTGATAATTCAATAATCAACTACGGTTGATTTGAAAATAAGCCAACAAGTTGGTCGGAAGGTAAAATCATTCCAGAAAATACAAAGAATTCCAAACTGAACCAAGTATAGTTGGTCGGTGATCAACTATACTTGGTCGACAAGGATAAATTATCGACCATGGTTGGTCGGATACATTTTAGGAAAAAGTTTACCAAGTATGGTTGGTCGGGGGTAAAAACCCATCAACTGTAGTTGGTCGACAAGCATAATTTAACAACCTTGGTTGGTTGGAAACAGTTTAAACATTTTGTACTCATTACTTTATTATTAAGTCATTAAGCAGCATTGATACTTGTAATTTTGATTACTAAGTTGGTTGATGAACAGCATCATATTGTTATCTTTTTAACAGATACATATACACAAATATTTGATAAAACACAAGATAATCGCAATACAAATTTGCAAACAGAAAATGAAATTCTTTCATTAAGATAAAAATGTATTACAAGCTATACATATGTGCTAATTATTACATTGAAAAACCTATTCTATTGGTCTCTTTCCTTTAGCTTTTAAAACAGGTTCCTCGCCGGCAGGAGGATCTTCTAAGCAAAGAGGAGAATTGATGAAATTAATATCTCTGAGCATTCTGACGTTCATCACAGAAGGTGTATCCAAGAGATGCTCTGGGCGAGATAATTCAGTCTGAGAATGAAGACTATAATCGCCGAGATATTTTGAAATTAAACTCCGAGGAATGGAACGAGCTGGGATCCATTCCATGTCCAATTTGAAAGGTGGCACAGGCAAATCTAGTAATCCTGGAGCATGATAATCCCATAGAAAATGCCCTTGCTCCAATTTCAGTACACCCAGGGCGTTCAACCACCCCTGCGTATAACCTTCATTATTGGCATGTTCAATCCGAGCATCTAAATGAACAAGGGCTTCATTGTATCCTGCCATCCAAAATTCCCTGGGTTGTTTATGGAATTGGAAGGTTAATCTATCCAATTGTCCGTGAAGGCTCCTGGCAAAAACATCTTTATTATTCAAAGCAGACTTCGTTGCAGTAAGTTGATCTTCCAAAGATAGATTTTTCTTGGACATTTCAGATAAAGCCCGATCTTTGGCATTTAATTGGAATGCTTGAGTTTCCAAAGTAGATTGAGTGCGAGCCTCTTCAACATTGCGGATAAGAACTCTTGATCGACTCCGAGCAGCGACTGGAGAACTTTGCTCCTCGGCAACATTTTGAACAGCTCTTCCTCGCCCACGAGAAGTTCTTCCTCGTCCCCGAGCAGTCGCAGGAATAACAGATTTTCTTAAGTTGTCCAGTTCTTGCCTTAATTTGGCATTCTCAACCTATAAGAATGAGAAACCTTCATCGGTAACTTGCACTAAAGCAGTGGAAGATGACGCTGCAGATTCATACTGTGCCAGCTTTTTCTGCAAATTATTGTTCTCCTGTTCCAGCAACTCAGCAATCTTCCTGCAAGCTTCAACTTCACCTTTTAAAGTTCTTTCCCTAACATCGTATCCAGCCAAGATCTTTTTATGGCATGTGTCAGAAGAAAGCTGTTGGTATCTATTTTCATATTCCTTGTGCAACAAAGCCATTGATTCATTGTGCTGACCTTGTAGATCTTCTAAGGAATAATGAAGTTCCTCAATCAAGTCGTAGTAGGCTACATTGTTGGCCACAGCTCGGTCGAGTAAATCTTTCAAGTATCGATAAACCTCAATTGCCTGTTCTGAGGCATCATGGCCAAGGATGTCAGCAATTTTTGATGTACTAAGGTCTGTATGACCAGCCTTATAATATTCATGACATTGCTGCATCATCTTGGTATCATGTGCAGATATCAGTTCCATTCTAGCAACAAACTAAGGATGAGAAAAAGAAAACAATCAACAAAAACAAATCATCAACAACAGAGATGAACAAAAATGTATTTTATTAGATCATCAAAAGATTACATTGTTTGATTACAAGTGATAATAAAAGATAGAAATGATACCGAACAACTTCACACCTTTTCCTTGTCTCCCAAGACTTTCTTGGGAGGCTGGGACGAGGAGTTTGGTTGCTCGGAGGTGATAGCAGCTTGAACAGCAAGAGTTGAAATTTTCTCAGAAGGAGGAGGCATGGAAGAAATGTCCTCGTTGGCAGCAGGAAGAGAGGCAGGGACTTGATCACCTATGGCCATAGAAGATTCATCAGAGGCAGGCTCATCTTCTTCTTCTTCCACAATTGGTGGAGGAGGACCAGGGAGGTGCAACTGGAATAGATCGGAATCATCCTTGATCTTTAATTCCTGTAGGGTAGCTACCCAGCCATCTCGGAAGTATTTCAACTTCCCATATTGAACTTGGGATGTCATCGCAGCAATCCCCTTGTCCCATCCTTTATCCCAGCCTGAGCTGAAGGATTTTTTAACTGCGAGCTTTCTTCTCAATTTCTCCGAGGAGAGCTTCGCATCCAATTCTTCTTTTTTGCCCTTGATATCTCGCAGGGCGGACAATTCTTCCTCTGCCTTCCTCAGCTTGTCCTCAAGTTCTCCAAAATTCTTGAGTTTGTCGTCATATTTCTTATGCTCGACCTCTAAATTTTTCACTTTATTCTCTAAACTCTTGGAGATCTCGGCCATCTTCACCTTCTCGGCCTCAACTGTAGACAACTTTTTCTCCCAAACAGCTTTGTCCTCTATATACTGTTGGTGAGATTCCTTCAAGGATTGGGTCAAACCCAGCAGAGCATCCTCTACACCTGACGAGGAGCTTGAAGCTTTAATAGCTTCATCCTTCTTCACGATATTATTAAAACAATTCACCAGTTGAACAAAGGAAAAAGTGACAGGTCAGTGCAAAAATACAAGTATTCAGAGAAAGAAAGAAATTCAGAATGTGAGAAATTTACCGAAGCAAGCTGACGAGTAGCTAGGGATGTCAACATATCCCTAGAAATATTTTCATCAATTCCTTGGACCTCGGGTATGATCCAAGTTTTTACCGAGCTCATTGCAGAGCTAGGAGGAATGATGGTTGGAACACCAACAACACCAGAAGATGGAGAAGGGACAGTTTCAGCCAAATTGACTGAGGATGATTTCCTCAATCTTCTCAAAGGGACTTCAGCAGCTTCAACCAAGGAAGAACACTTGGTCGGAGAGATAGTAATCACTTCTGCTGGAGCAACTTTCTTGCTCGGAGCCACTGGGGGCTTCTCGGCAGCTTTGGAAGATGCAACATCCACCTTCTTAGTCCCCTCTGGGACATCAACTTTGCTTTTCTTGGCCCCAGCAGCCGAAGTAATGTCATCAAATAGAGCAGGAGGAGCTCTTTTCTTGCCCATTCTCTGACTTAAAGGAAGATGAGAATCTGAAGAAGAACCCTCTGGAGTTGAAGCTGGCTCAACAGGGCGAGCAGTATAAGAGGTTGTATAACTCTTATACTGTAACAAATATGATGCAGACCTGATGTGCTCGTCTGCAACGTTCTTATGCAAGCCCCAGATAAGTTTCAGATGCTTAATATTAACCTCTGATTCTTTTGGAGTTTTTCTTTTGCTATCAACTGCAAATACATACATAATGAGATATCAATCATACATTTTGTCAAACATGATGAAAGCATAATTTCATAAGTAAAATAAAATGAAAAATAAACCTATCCCATTGCCATATGGGGGGCATCTGGGACCGTTGTATACTCCATATCCAACTAAAGGGGCATATTGCCAATTTTTAATAACCAACCCATGTTCAAAATAATCTCTATTTGAGTCAGGGAGGTTAACTACAAGAGCCCTATTCAGAAACCTAGTTTTTAAGTAATAAATATTATCTAGAGTGGCCCATTTATAGCAATACATAATATCAGGGATCCTTATACGAGTCCCATGAGTTAGATTTAATTTGTACACCCCATTAATTATTCTCCATGAATTGGGGGCTATTTTTGCAGGGACAAGATCAAAATACTGACAAAACTCAAGACACAATGGGTTTGGTGGAAAAGAAAATCCACATTCAGCAATGAATAGACTGGGGAACCAATGTCCCTCAGCCAATCGAAAATAATCTAAAGGCTCAGAAAGAACCTCCAGAGTTACCCAAGAAGGAATGGAAAAATCGGAACGAAATTTCTCAACAGACTCTACAATATAAACCATACTGAATAGAAGAGATACAGAAGAAATGGAAGAAGATCTTACAGGAAGAAAGGAGGTATGTTGACAACGAACGAAAATTAGGATGAACGCACAAGAGAGAAGGAGAAAATAGAAAGCTTGAATGCAGGAAATTGGAAAAAGAAGAAGACGGTATGGTTACCTAAGAAGTTTAAATACTTTGCCTTGGGAAGCGGCGAAGGAAATGATTACAAAAAAGAAACTATTGAACTTCCGACGGCTAAAAGGACAAAAAGGGCACTAAGATCGAAGCGCTCTCAAAAGTTCGAAAAAAGGCGGATTCGTTGAACTTGGAAATAAATTCAAATACGATGCTCCTAAAACCCAGGAAGATCATTCAATATTGCCATAAACCGAGAAAGAATGTTCCATACTCCTCAAAGTTCAAAATATGAAACATTGGGGGCTTCTGTTGATACCAAAATTAATATGCTGATGTGGACGAATCATACGAAGACACTTGTCAATCTACGTGGCACAATAACAACGAGGAAGTTCATTTCCTCGACCAACTCATATTTTCCCCGAGCAACGATGATATACCGAGGAACTGCAACACTCCGAGATACTCAAGCGCTCCGAGGAACTCCTGAGCAACGAGCAACTAAGGCATTCCGAGCTGCATTTCGACCGTAGTATTAATTGCCAGAATGTCAACAGTTCAATCATTCATTGAATGTTTATCATCTTGACGCACACGCTACATTAAATGTATTACCCTTTCATATGTATATCATTTAATGTACTAACCCATTCATGTACAGCCTAAGGGCTATAAATACCTTGTGTCACCCTCATTCAAAGGGACGGGAATTTCTGGATTGAACTTGTAATCGAGAATTCCCAAACACTCAGCAATAACATAACAGTCGACGTAGGCCATTCTTATAAGGCTGAACCACTTTAAAAATCTTTGTTCATTTTATTTATCTGTGATTGAATAATTAGAGCGATCTAATTTTTTACATCAACAGTTGCATATATGTTTCTTGTATTGTGTTGCATATTTTTCTATTGATTTTATTCTATCTAAGCGATCTATATCTATCCCTTTGTCTTTTTCGGACAAAAAGGGGGAGAAACATTGATAGGGGGAGTTCATAATTTAGGGGGTGTTAATTAAAATTTAGCATATGTCATACTCATAATAATTAACTTTCTTTATATTCCCATGATTAGTTAACGCTTGAATTATATTCTCTATTTACCGATGCGTTTTATGAATTTATTGTTTCATGTGTGTAGGATACATCGCCTACTTTTCTGCAGCACACTGTCAGCCGAGTTATTTAGTCTTCTTTTAATTTGGGATTTTGGGATGGGATTTAGAATCGGCTTGACGTATGGCTTAGAAAATTAAATCTTTTAGTTTATTTTTTTATAATTTTGTTTTGTCCCGGAATAGCCAAAGGGGGAGATTTGTAAGGACAAATTTCCAATCGATTCATTTGTAGTATTGGCTACATTCCATTGGACAAAACGCTTTTGGGTCATTCCTCATCAAGATTCATACAATCTTAGAGAATCGGGCATGCAAAGTTCACGCGACATCAATTTTCATCTCAATTCCATTCTCCTAAAAAGGTATATGACCAAAACCATTTTTAAGTGTTGAAGTAATTTTCATAAAAACCATTTTTGGAATTAATTTTAACTCTTATTTTAATGAAAAAGGAAATCTCGTTCGAAGTTCTTCCAAGTCGTTCGAACAACCTGGATCTAACGACATTGCCCAGAATGAACTGGTAACTCGTTAGAAGCTCGTTAGAAATGTCGTTCGAATGAGATTTCTAACGACTTATCTAACTTTACACTGGATTATCATTAGATAACTCGTTCGAACGAAAGGTCGTTCGAACGAGATCTGTCAGTTTTGAAATTTTTTTAACTTTTTTCCTACACTTATTTTATATAACTTCTATGTTCCACTACTTTTCTAGTTTTAATATATGGACGAAACTCAGTTCTTTTTTATAAAGAAGTTTTACATATTCTTGAGAGAAAAAATTTCACATCTTCCCTTTTTGGTAAAAAAATCCTTCTCTAACACAATTTAACTTTTGAACCAAAACTCATGCCATAAACTTGAAATTCAACAAGCACTCTTGCGGTGGATTTCTGCATTCAAGCTTATTGGAAACGGTAGTTTGGGCTTCGGTGGATACCGCAACACGAGTAGTGTGGAGAAACGCATTGGAGCGTCGTGTACTACAAATTCGGAGGTAGAGGACGGCATCAGCATGTCTTAATTGAGTCAAAGTCTGTAAGTCTTTTGAGTCCTTTGTAAAACCTATTTGTAGTGGATTTGTCTAGGCCCAGCCATCCGAGGTTTTCCCCATTTGGTTTTCCTCATACATCGGCGCGTTGTGGTTGTGATTTTCGCACTTTACTTTATTAAATCACCTAGATGTATGAATAGGATAAAAAGGATAAAATTGGATAATTTTATATCTCTTAATCAAGTTATCAATCCCATCACTTTATCTAGAAATTGTTCATGCTAACTTTTAAATTTGCAAAAGAAATTAAAATTAGAATATTTCGCTACTTGGAATTTTTTTAATTGTGTAGTGTGTGTGTATTTTACGAAATAATCTAAGTACATATAACCTTACAACTTCAATACCTACTCGGTAGTGCTATTGTTATGATATTGCACGTAGTGGGTAGTCCACCCCGGCGCTATCCAGTAGGTGTTGGATTGATTCCCTAGGTTATAGTAATATTTTATGGACACCATCCATGTGTGAGGATAGGTGTTGGTTTGGAGGATAAGTGTTGGGTTCGGTGGTGAGATTCCGACGCGGTGGCCCAATCTTCTTACATGGTATACCAGGAGTCCGAGAGCACACGAGGGATGCATTTGCGAAGTCAATGCTCTTGGGATGCGGTTTATACGTATATAGCGAGTGATATATATGTACGTGTATATAAGATATTATGTGTACGTCTATTTATACCATATGTGTAGCTATGTTATTATTTATGAAAGTATACCTAGTGAGGGTAGAATTAATTGTAGCTAATGATGACTATTAGCGAGATGTGCTTTAATAGCGGTTATTCTCCTAATTAGACTGGGTAGTGATTAGGCATAAATTCTTTGTATTTATCCTCACAATTTTGGATCCTTTATCGCTCCGCGAAGTGTAATTCGAGTGTATTTATCTCATATCTTTACTACTGACATTTCCTAACGAGTATGCCGAGTTTCGTATATTTCTCATCAATTTTGCATGTATTTGATGCATACAAAGAAAGAAGAAACTGAAACAAAGAATGAAAATAAGAGCGGAAACATCAAATGGAAAAAATAGTAATTTTCTTCGAGAAATTGGAAGATAGGCCTAAAGAGAATTTTAAGATTTCAAGTCTAGGGCATCCAAATTCGAATCACGGAGCAAAAGTTACAACACTTCAAAGTTGAGAGAAAATCACGAAGAATAAAATTTTCCTGTAAAGATCGAATCGAACCGAAGAGGATAAAAAAAGAACCGATCTTATCCTTGGAAACTTTCTGTGAAACATACAAAATATGGAACTGAACCGAACCAGTTCTGGCAAAACTTTCTGTTAAAGGAAAACCGAACTGAACCTCCTGAACAGGATCAGTTCGGGTGTCAAAATTTGAGTTTATCCACTTGTAAAATTAGAGTCCTGCATGGTTGAAACCAAAGTTCTAAAAAATGCGGGGCGTGATCGAGGCGTGGAGGCCAAGCCTTAAGCCTTAGAAGCCTAGGCGGGCCTTAGGCGTAAAAAGGCGTTTAGGCCTTTTAATATATTTTATTATTTTTTAACCATAACAAGGCGATTAAAATACTAAAATTGTACATATCATAATAACATGTCTGAATATTTTCAAATTAAAATAGTATTTGATTATTTTGGATGAGATAATGGTTCGATTTGTAAAAAAAAAATTAAAAGGCAATATCGTTTCACTAAAGCATTGTTGTTTTTAGAAAAAAAGTGCATCTTGAGGGTTTTACCAAGCATAAGGCGTCAAAAGCTTAAGGCGGGGCATTTTTCCCAAGCCTCAAGCCTAGGCGGGTTTTTTAGAACATTGGTTGAAACTCTTGTAAATACGTAGGTTATTTATTCTAACGTCTTTGAAGACATTAGAGAGCTTCTTTTTACATAGTTTTAGAGAGAGAAAGTAGAGAGGAACCCTAGAAGCTCATAAATTTCAGTTTTCAATTTTCAATTGCAAGTTATTCAGTAAAGTTGATTTCTTTCTCTTCTCTATTGTCTCGTTTCAATAATCCTTGCACAATTAGTTTATTTCTAATAGGTATTACATCGTTATTCTTCTTTAGAAACTATTTGATCATGAGTTCGATTGCATGCACCGTAAAAACCCTAGTTTTTATTAATTGCACCATGCTAGGCTAGACTTTAGGGGGTTTTATGCATGAACCCAACCCGATGTGGTTTTCATGTGTGTAAAATTAGTTCCCTGTACTAAATAAATGATCGAGTCGTGTTGTGTAGTGATCCCAACTATCTAGGACTTTTGATCTCGTTTGCCCTAGGTAACCGGGATGCTTAAGAGTGCGACGCGCGTGTAGCTAGTACGACATCGCTTTATTCTTACTTTTGATTATGTATGATGTGAGCTAGTACCCTCATATATATAATGCTTGAGATTATTAAAGACTGGATTTGGTCAATTATTTAATTCATAACTATTTTTATAGCCAGTAAACGTACTAGGGTCGGGGGATTGCATTCTAACCTATCTTTCCCATTCAAATTTGCATGTTTAGTTTCAAAATTAGTTTAATTAACTTGCATTAAGTTGATAGAAATTTTCCCACTTCGATCATCTTTTTCATTTCTTTTTAGAGTCAGGTTAGGATTGATCGTCTTACCGTTCATCGTCATTAGTATTCATCCTATTTCCCTATATATTCGACCCCGTCTTACCGGGTTTATTACTTATGCGATAGGCTTGCACTTGAGCCTATATAAGCACACACTTTAGACACTTTTTAAGTCGTGTCAAGTTTTTTACGCCATTGCCATGGATTTAGGTAGACTGTAGGTTAGATTGAATTAATCCATAATCTTGACCAAAAAAAAAAATCAAAAGAGACACAACGTCTCTCAAAAGAATGTTAATGCAAAATCCACAACGAACTCCTCAAGCCACTCCGATGCATAATCACGAAAACCTGATAGTTATGTACAACCCAGACATCCCACATACTCCTCGCGTTCCTTGATTTTGGGTTCCACCTCCTACACCGCCGTCCAATTACACTTCGAGTGACCCATATGGTTACATTTCAGGTTACACGCCTAGTGCACCGAGTGAGGATACCGAGTCATTAAGTGAGAGAGTCATGTCACACCATGGAAGCGTAGGCATGGGTGAGGGAGAGGCACCTTATCGACCCTTGAGAGAATTCTTGTATCCCGAGCGGTCAGTCACTCCGGGCTGCATTTTGCTCCCTTATAATGCAGGGAAATTCAATTTCCGAAATGGAATGATCCAAATCCTTCCCACATATCATGGAATGGAATAGAAAAACCCTATCGCCACATTCGAGAGTTTGAAGAGGCATGTGAGAGGTTCAGCGATCAAGTATGCATGAAAGATGTGATCTGCCCCAAGCTTTTCCCATTTTCTCTCAAGGATAAAGCTAAGATCTAGCTATGGTCTTTACCTCCTAATTCGATTACATCATGGAATGAGTTACAATATAAGTTTCTCAAGAAGTTCTTCATTTCACATCGGATGAACTCCATTAAGGCTCAAATTCAAACCTTCTGACAATTAGAAAATGAGTCGTTTGATCGATGTTTTGAGCGTTTCAACGAGTTAGTTACTTCATGCCCTCATCATGGACTTGATAAATAGCAAATCATTTCATTCTTCCATAATGGGATGAACATCAACTCTAAACAACTTGTTGAAACAATGTGTGATGGCCCCTTTGTCGAATTAGACACTACTGATGCTGAGCTCCACTTGAGGTATGTCGACGACACCACTCAAGCATGGGATACAACTATACCTAGCGCTCAGAATCGAACTCTCCAAGTGGACACCACTCCATCGGCGTCCGATCTATTCAACGTCAAAAAAGATACCATGACGAACCATCAACTCGATCAAATTGAGAAAGGTAAGAGAGAGTTACTCGTTATGCGCGTAAGAGAACCAATTGGCCTAATCCACATCCCCATTAAGAAGGTATGTGTTATTTCAGAAAACAATGCAAGAAAAAAGAGTCAAGGACAAAACGATAATTTTCCAGTCAAAACTTAGAGAATAAGACAACATGAAAGTTGAATATGTCATGTTCATGAGAACATAGGAAGAAACATTACCACATTATGAGTTACGGTGAAGAAGTTACAACGATTTGATGTTGGAGAAAAGTTCGGGGTAGAAATTACAAATAGTAAACTTTCCTTGCAATTACATGCTCAAAAACTAGTCCCAATAACCAAAATGGTTCGGTTCTGTAGTGAATCGGTTCGCTTGACTTGTGGGTTCAGTCCAAACCGGTTCGGTTTGGCTCGTGGGTTAGGTTTTCTGCGGGGTTTTCTATCTTTTCCTACTTTGTAGCTAGAGTTGGTAGGGTTGACACTTAGCACTTTAGCCATTTTTTGGTCCTTATGTAGTGCATTTAGGAGTCTTATTTTATATACTTTACACATTATTAAGTGTGGAAATCATCTATAATCATTGGAGATTCATTTGTTTGAAGATTTCATCAATTGCAATTTTCGGATTTTTCATTTGGTGTGAAGTTTAAAATTCTTGCACTTTATATTCTCAATTGGTATCTAACTCTAAACCTTTTCTTCTTTATATTTAAATATGAATTATTTCATGATTAATATCATTTGCATAGAATTAATTCCCATGCCTACCTAAATTATTCGTAGGTTGAGGAACATGAACCCACCCAGGGTTTTCGACTTTAAAGGCAAAATTTTCCATAATTAAATAATTAATTTTTCGAGTTTGATATATTGATCGGGACTATTAGTGTAGACCACTTAACTCAGTTTATTAAAAGTATTTCGGGTTTATGCATTACATTTATCGATAAATATATCAATCGCTCTTATTAATTTGTTGATAAATTATCGCGAGGGTTAACTCCCAAACAAATTTGGTGATTCGAATTGATTCTTTTCTTTTCTTATAATTAATTAATAATTTGTAAAATTTTATATTTATCGTAGGAACTCTATGGTTTAGGGGATTGGATTCCAACCTCATTTTTCCAAAAGTGTTTTAAAACCAAAATTCAGTTTTTGCTTTAATTAGTTTAATTTGTAATTTCATAGCTTAATTTGCCTAGGTAATTAGAAATTTCTTAAACTAAGAATCATCACCTTTTGTTTCCTTTTACGAGCCAAAACCTTGATTTAATATACCAACCCTACTTTCGTCGTTAGCGACCTATTCCACGAGGATTCGACCCCATCTTACCGAGTTTATTACTTGAGCAACCGACTTGCACTTGAGTCGTTAGTACACACGTAGCACATAATTTTTTTTACTCTTCAAGTTTATGGCAACATTGTCGGGGAATATTTAGATAGTAGGTTAGGTTAAATTGATATTAATTTGACTCTAATTCCTAAAAATCCAAAAAAATCATAAATGCCAAAAATATAAAAAAAAATTAAAAAATTAAAAAATTCAAATATCCAAAAAATAATAAAAATAGAAAAATAAAAATAAAAATTATTTTTCCCTAGTCCTTAAATGCAAAATGCACATGCCAATATAACTCCCGAGCTAATAGTGAATCTCTCATCCTGTAGTAAAAACACTATAAATTTATGGGTACCACCTCCAACACCTCCTGCACCGAGTAGTCATACCACGAGTAAATCGTCTAGAAACTCCAGTGAGGGTAGGGATTCTTCGAGTGTGAGCGTGATGTCGGACAATGCGAGTTTCCAAATGGGAGAGGGTGAGATGTTGTATCGCCCTATAATGTATTTTTTATACCTGGAGTGATGGTTCGCTCCGTAATGTATTATATTCCCGTATAATGCAGGGTAATTTTACTTTTATAATGGAATGATTCAAATTCTCGGTCTTTAGCACCTAACTCTATTGTTACGTGGAGAGATATGTAAGCTAGATTTACCCAAAAGTTCTTTCCCGGACACTGTACCAACTCTATTAGGGTTCAAATTCAAACATTTAAAAAAATGATGATGAGCCCTTTCATAGGTGTTGGGATAGGTTCAACGAGTTGGTTAACATGTGCCCACATCACGATTTTGAGAAGTGGAGACTCATTTCCTACTTACATCATGGACTTACACTAATATCAAAGAAACTCGAAGAAATAATGTGCTCAAGAGAGTTCATCAGGTTAGATGCGAACAATGTGGAGGCCCACTTTAAGTATGTCACTGACACTACTCAATCTTGGGACACATCGGATCTGAACACCCAACCCAAGGCTATAATCATGTTAACACCACCTTCCTAGTTCAAACTCTACCAATTGGATAAAGAAGTTCAGCTGAAGCTTCAAATGAATTGTAACACCCTGTATTTTCATGCATTAAATATTTAATTAATTCGGGAATTGAAAATTACTTGTGAGTCGTAATTTTAATTGAATTAATTAGGAAAATTTTATTTAAATATTAATCGGGAAGTGAATGGTTAATATTTAAGAAAAATTTATTTTACTAAGTGAATAGTAATATTGTATTTACGTCATTTCAGATATTAATGACGGGATATGTACTTATTTCAGTCGGGAGTCGGTATAGACTAATTTGGATGTGAAATAAGGAATTTTTAGAAATTAATTCGTATGCCAATTCTGAGTGCACGGTTGAGTCCGGATGGGTTGAGATAGTCAGAAAAGTGTACCCGGGGGGTAGTAAACGGGTCACGGGACGTTTTTAGGCATAGCCGGGCCCACACGTTTTTAGGCATTTGGGTCACTTGGGCTTGGCCCATTAGGCAAAAAACAGGATTTAGGTTAATTGATAAATTAGAAGAAAAAAGAAAACGGCTGATATGAGTTTAGGAAAAGGCTTAGTGTGTTAAGGAACCCTAATAGCAGTTAAAGGCAGATTTGGGGATCACAAGAGAGCCAACGAGAGTCATCTTCAACATTGGAATTCATCTCCAAAATCAGACTCTACGAAACCTAAGGCAAGTTGATGACTTGCTGTAGTATTGAATCTATTTTTCAATTCATATTTATGTGAGGTGTTTAATTGAAATTCGTTTTGGGAGTTAATGGCATAAACATGGGATTTTGAAACAATAATTTGATTTACGAATTTGGGTAAGGATTCATGTAAAATTTGATAATTGTAAGTTGATATATATCTGGTAGGATGATATCTGGATAATTAGAAACGAATTTGATGAAGGAATTTGGGTTGTAAATGGGTTAAGAGTTAAAGATGATTTTTTCCCCAAATTTAGAAATCAGTAGATAATGGACGAATTAATGAAGTTGGTGAACATTCAGGAGATCCCTAATAAGGTTTCTAACATGTATTATTGTTAAGAGGGCTTGAGATTGCTGGCAGAAGAAATTAGGGTTTTAAGAAATTCGTCCATGGCAGAATCTGTCTTCGAGAAGAAGACGAAGACCTGCTCGATCGATCGATCGAAGGTCTGGGGTCGATCGATCGAGGGTCGGCAGATTTTGATAGTTCTCCCAGTTTTCCTTTATATTGAGAAAATTTTAATTTAACATTTTTCCATGCCTTAATTTGGTGAGTAATTAATAAATGGATTTAAAATCTAATTAATAGTGAATAAAATTAATTAGGATTTGAAGACGGCTTAGTGTGACATCACAATTTAAATTTGTTGGGTTTTGGAGAAATTAAGTGTGACACACTAAGGTTGAATATTTGGGAAAGTTGTTCGAAAGGATTAAATATGGATATAGTGAACAAGTTCGGGAATAACGGTTGAGAAATAAAGATATATACATTTTATTTAGGTAAAGGCTAAATAATTTAGAGTCAGGGATTGAGACTCGGGTGGTGTTAATTCGGGCCACGAAAGTAAGTCCGGATATATATTGGCTAGGGCGATACCAAAAGAAATTAATGTGTAAATTAATTAATAATCCGAGTTGGGCCACAAACTCATTGTAAAAACGAAATAGGCTTGTGTTACGGACTTAGTACACGGTATAGCCGGGACATTTTATATTTATATATATGCGGTGTGCGATAGTATATGTATATATATATATATATATGGGTGTACTTTAATATCAGTGACAGATATTATTATTATATTCTCTAGCGCTATAGGGGGAGATTGCGCGTAGTGGATGAATCCCCTAGCTCGAGGAGTAGGGAGAGTATAATCCCAGGTCATAGCGTCCGTTATATGGGTGAGAGGCATCTCACTTTTAGGGAAGGAATATGACCGCCTCCAATGTATCTGCATTAACCAAGTTAGTGAGAAATTCTGACTTGGGGTAACTAGGTTATGTGATTACACCTAGTGGGATAGCATTTTAAGAAATTTCTACCCGGTGAGACTTTATTCGGGGAAAATACTAGTATTAAATGTTATTTCAGTATGTTTGTGAATACTGCTATATGACCAAATATATAATTAGGTAAATAATTATATATGGGTTAATTAATACAAAGTGTAAAATGTATTATGTGCATAACATGTGTGAGTGTTATATGAAATTAAAAAAGGTAATGATTTAATTAAGTTGATGTTTATAATAACTTAAAAATTGTGATTTAAAGCATACTCGGTCAGAGTAGGAAAATTGCAAGGGGTTACATAAGTTATCGGGTCAGGAGAGTAGGACCTAGGTAAATTAAACTAAGGCGTTAGTAGTGCACATTAGAGGAGGGGTGAGGATATCCTCAAGGGAGTGCGAGACTAACTAAAATATGAAGAGCATGCATATTTATTTATTACTGCAAGTTAATCATGTGCTAAATGTTTTTCAAATGTTTTTGGGTACTAACCCTTGCTATATAAATTTTTAAAAACCTTTTAGGTGTCCAGCCACAGGGACGCCATGCTTGACTCTTTTTCAGGAAATCCGTTGCTGCAGGATATGTGGATGTTGTAGGAGTTTTGATAGACGCCTCATTCTTTCATTCTAGAGTAGAGACTCCTATCAGTTATTTCGAGCATGTCGCTCACAGTTCCTTTAGTTTCTGTCAGACTTGTTGAGACTTATTACTTGTCTTTATTTTATATTTGTTGGAGTTTTGGGCCGATGGTTTATTCGGTTAGTCATTTAATTGTGTATGGTTGTTTTAATTAATTGTGTGATTTTATTTTCCGCATGAGTTTTCATTTAAGTTAATGAAAGATAAAACTTGGCACCGGTCTAATTTTCTTACCTAAGTGGTTAGTAATTAAAAATACGACAGTGATGCTAAGAATGATCCAACTGAGAAACCTGTTCTAACTTAATTTAGGACTGATCAACCGGGGTTAATTAGGTGGGGTGTCACAGATGGTATCAGAGCATCAGGTTCTAGCGTCCTTAGGATCTGTGCGACTTTCTACGTTTCAGCATAGCACTCGGTTGTTATAGATCCCTATTATTAGGAATGTTGATTCATTTTCCGCTTGTGAAATATCGTATTTTTGCTGTGAATATTTTTGTGTAAATTGTGTACTTATACGATTTAATCTATTTTAGATGCCACCGAGGAGACTGAGAGCGGAGAGGGCTGAGGCTAAAGATGAGGTCAGAGAGGCTCACCAGGAACCACAGGTACTGCCACCCCCACCCCCACCCCCACCCCCACCCCCACCCGAGTTGATTTCCACTACTCAGGTGGCAATGATTGTGGCCCAGGCGTTCGAGATAGCAATGCGAGCTATGGCCGCTCACTTTCTACAGCCCCAGGCACCACCTCCAGTGGTACCAGCAGTTTAGGCTCCAGTGGTGCCACCATCTTGGCAGAGGGTTAGGGAGACCTTCTAGAAGGGTCACCCACCTGAGTTTCGGGGTAGCACATATGTAGTAGAGGCTTGTGACTGGAAGAAGAATATTGAGCACCATTTGCGCATGCTGGAGTGTATCGAGATACAGAAACAGATGCTTGCTACCTTTCGTTTGTCGGGGCAGCCTTACAGTGGTGGGAGTTAGTTACGACCGCCGAGGAGCGAGATTTGATGCCAATAGCAGAGTTCTGGGTGTGGTTCGACAGCAAATACTTTCCACCGGCAGTAGAGACTGAGATGAGAAATAAATTTAGTGATTTAGTTCAGGGTGACCGATCAGTGGCAGACTACGAGGAAGAGTTCACCCGGTTGGCAAACTTTGTGCCAAATGAGGTGAGCAATGAAGAGCGGAAGAAATCGAGATTTATGGATGGCTTAGCCTGGCGGATCAGGCAATATTTGATTGGGAATCCGACATTGGTGACGTATATAGATGTCATTAATGATGCACTTGTACATTGCCAGGATCATCGCTTCCATGCGAAGGGGAACAAGAGAACAGGGGAGCCGAGCCAACAGGGCAAGGCTGTTACTAGTGGTGACACAAGTGGTACTCAGCAGCAGGCAGGAAGTCAACAAGGGAATCAGGCTAAGAAGTTTAAGCCTGGTGGATTCCGACCGGGAGGATAGGGGTTCAGGCAGAGGCAGCCATGCCCGAATCATCAGCAGTAGGTTCTTCAGGGCCGTCAGGGCCAAGAGAATAATGGGGGAGGCAAGCAGGGCCAGGGCCAGCCACGTCAGGGCCAATGGGGGTAACGACAGGGGGATGGTCAGAGACGCTGTTTTGTCTGTGGCTAACCAGGACATTTCAATAGGGAGTGCCCACAAAGGGGCAGGAGTCAACCGCAAGAGGCCCAACAGGGGCAACGGGGACAGATGCCGCCAGCAGCAGCACCCGCCCCACCGCAGCAGGGACAGATGCACTACGGGCGTGTGCATAATGTTTGGGATGTTCCCAATCCTCCAGCACAGCAGGCGTCGCTAGCAGTTGAGGGTATGTTTTTCATTCATGGTCATGAGGGTAGCTGTGACACCCCGCCTAATAAAATACCGGGTGATCAGTCCTATACCAAATTAAAACAGGAATCCCAGTTGGATCATCCTTAGCATCACTGTCGAAAACTTTTTAAAACTTACTAACCACCTAGTATTCCAAAAACTGGTGCCAATTTTAACTTATTAAATAAACAAAAAAGTACATGCGGAATTAAAATATAAACCATTCACACAACTGAATGAAAGTAAACAGAATAGTAATTACACAACTTGCCGAATAAATCACCGGCCACCAAATAAATAATCCAATGCAAATATTCAACACCTGAATGAATTACACCTGAAAATTGTACCGAGAAGTCTGGGCTACAAGCCCTAAATAAAACTGAGACTGATACAAGATTCCTACTCTAGGAATGAATGACTAATGCGTCTAATCCAAACTCCTGCTAGCATCCACATATGTCGCAGCTCCGTGTCCCTTGAATGGAATATCAATCCTGGCGTCCCTGTGGCTGGACACCTGAAAGGTTTTGAAAATAGTTTTATAGCAAGGGTTAGAACCCAAAACATTTTGAAAATATTTAGCAAGTGAATTAACTGCAGTAATTTAAAATGCATGAATGCGCTTCAAATTTAAGTTAGTGTCGCACTCCCTTGTGGACATTCTCACCCCTCCACTATTGTGCACACCTACCGGTTACCTTAACCCCACCTAGTTGTGCTACCCCGTCCAACTAGTCCTGGTATAACCTTCCCTTGCCATACTACTCTAACCCGAGTATAATGATTCTTGAATTATAAGTTATCTCACAATTAACTTAATTAATTCCTCTTAAATAATAGCATATAACCGTGCCACAAGTTATATAAAATACATACATCACACACTGTATTATTTCTACCAACGATTAACTTAATTAATTTCTCATTAATTAACTATATATAACTGTAACCCGAGTTATATTAGGGTAAATACATCACACACTGTATTATCACCTACATATAATATTTACTACCACATTATACGTACTTTTACTAACAACCACACATATATCATACGTATATCAATCCTTCCGAGTTTACCCTCACCGGATGATTCCCTCTAAAATGCTATCTCACTAGGTGTGCTCACAAAACCTAGTTTTTCCAAGTTCGAATCGCTCACCAACTTGGACCAAAATATAAACGAAATGGATGCGGTCATATTCCTTCCCTGAAAGTGAGATAAATCCCTCACCCATATATACCGGACGCTATGACCTGGGGATATACTCGCCCTACTCCTCAAGCTAGGGGATTCACCCACATCGCGCAACCTTCCTTGATAGCATTAGAGTATATAAATTTAATAAATATCTAATCACTGATATTTAGTATCACGCACAATAAATACACGTATATATATATATACTATCACGACACCGTATATATATAATATAAACCCCGACTTTATCGTGTACTCAAAATCCCGTACACTGCCTGTAATTTAATATCATACGCAATATGCACACGTATATATATATACTATCACTACACCGTGTATATATAATATAACCCCCGGCTCTACCGTGTACTCTAAGTCCCGTACACTGCCTGAAAATTTCCCGAGTCTGACACCCGACTCAATGTAGTTAATTTTTTCACTTAATAATTCATCGTCTTCCCGAGTCTCTGGTCTGACTCTAATATATTTAACCCACTCTTTAATTCATATAATATTTTCCCCGAGTCTATGGTCCGACTCCAATTAAATTAATCGACACACTTATTAATTTAATACCTTCCCGAGTCTATCATCCGACTCTAAATAAATTTATTAACACCCTTATTAATTTAATACTTACCCGAGTCTATCATACGACTCTAATTTAATTAATTTACACATTAATTAATCAACACAAATCCTACCTGAGTCTACAATCTGACTCTAATTAAATTAATTATCACATTTATTAATTTAATCCTATCCGAGTCTATAATCCGACTCTAATTAAATTAATTATCACATTTATTAATTTAATAACTTGGTGTCACCCAACCATTATCCCCGAACTCACTTACTTGGCCCGTAACTTAACATTTCCCGAGTCTATGTTCCGACTCCAAATTAATTACTCTCTCTCAATAATTAATTTAATACTTTGGTGTCACATAACCAACATACCCGGACTCACTCACTTGGTCCATTTTTGCATCTCATAATTTCTTTTCCACATTTTTTTCGCCCACAATGTGTCACACATTTATTTCTATAATTTCCCAATTATATTTACCTATAATTACCAACATACCCGGAATCACCCACTTGTTCCATAATTACATATATCACCTAAATTCCTTTAATAATGTAGTGTCACCCAACTACAATACCCGAATGTCATTCATCGGCCTAATATCATTAATTGAATTATTTCTCCAAATTCATTCATCTCATGACATACCGTTCATACCCTCCTAAACTCAATTATATCACCCAATAATTTTTAAGGAAATATGTGTTCCATATAAATTTATCACCAAATAAAAGTAAGGGAATTAAAACTTAATTAAAACCCTTATTGTAAACAAACTGGCCGAATTGCCAAATTCCCGAGACCCTCGATCGATCGAGCCCCCGGGTCGATCGATCGATCGAACAGGTCGTTGTCTTCCTCGGCTTGCTGTTTCAGCCATGGCCGAATTTCCAAGGTTTTACCTCTCCATTTTCCAACCTTAAATGATGATTTTAACCAATTAATTACTCCCAAAACCAGTCTCAATCATCTATAACTGTTTTAGCATTCTTGATTCATCCAATATCTCACTATATTTAAAGATGGGTTTTCCCATTAAAATCCATCAATCTTGTTCTACAACCAATTTCCAAATTCAGATTTTTCCCCAGATTATATTCCGAATTCTTATTCCAATCAAATATCTATACTCAGATATGTTCAACACAACAATTTTTACTATGAATTTCATTCAATAGTTTCATGAACAAAAACCCCATTTAGTACCCATTTATCCCCAAAAACGAATTTTCATACCCACATCACTATGATATGAATTGATTATCATGCTTTAAGAATCAAAACAGTTAACCACTTGCCTGAAAGTGTTCGTAGTGTCTGATTCCGTTGGCATAGTCCCTCGATTTGGCTCCAAAATCCTCAATTTGGCTTTTGCTAAGCTTTCCCCCAATTTCCCTCTCAAGCCCTAGGCTTAGATTTGATGGCTGCTGTTTCCTAATCTCCCCATTAGGTTAAAAGCCCTTAATCCCGTTTTTCACCTAATGGGCTTAATTAAAGTGGCCCAACTCACCCCGTGTGGGCCCGACTATGCCCAAAAATACCCTGAGACCCAATTACTACCCCCGGGTACTCTTTTCTGACTATCTCAACCCATCCGGACTCAACCGCGCAGTCAGAATTGACATCCGAATTAATTTATAAAAATCCTTATCTCACACCCCATTAAGTCTATACCGACTCCCGGCTGGAATAAGTGCATACCCCGTCATTAATACCCGAAATGACGTAATTAAATTATTACTATTCACTTAGTAAATAAATTTCCCTAAACATTAACCATTTACTCCTCGATTAATATTTAAATATATATATTGTCATAATTAATTCAATTAAAATTACAACACACAAGTAATTTAAAATTCCTGAATTAATTAAATATTAAATGCATAAAAATGCGAGGTGTTACAGTAGCATACTTTTTGACACGAGAGCATCATATTCATTCATTAAGTTTAATTTTGCTAAACGGGCCGGACTACTAGAGACCGCGGGTAGTCTTCAGATGTGTGTAAAGTCGCCAATAGGCAGTGGGGCTACGATTCACTCGATTTGTCGGGGTATGGACATTTTGATTGAGAGACTTAGTTTAGCAGCGGACCTCTTGGTGTTATATATGGAGGGGTACGATGTCATCTTGGGTATGGATTGGTTGGCAGGTTATCGGGCGACGGTGGATTGCTACGAGAGGACCATCGTGTTCTCCATTCCGGGACAGGAAATGTTCCTGATAGCAATGCCTCTATCTGAGGGAGGGTCGCACACTCACTTGTATTACATCAAGGAAGAAACCTCACAGGACGTAATAGTTCCACTGGACTCCATTCCCGTAGTGAGGGACTTTGAGGATGTGTTCCAGGAGATACCAGGGTTACCACCCAGTAGAGAAATCGAATTTGTTATCGATTTAGCACCGGGGACGAGGCCGATTTCTCGGGCACCTTTCCGTATCGCCCCTTCAGAGATGCGTGAATTGAGGGAACAGATTCAGCAACTCCTGGGTCAGGGCTTCATTCAGCGAAGCACATCGCCGTGGGTGCACTAGTATTATTTTTAGCGAGATGGCTCACTACGGTTAAGCGTAGACTATAGAGATTTGAATAAGGCGACGATACAGCATAAGTATCCGATGCCTAGGATTGATGATCTATTTGACCAGTTGAGAGGGGCGTCTTACTTCTCTAAGGTCGACTTGAGGTCACGGTATCATGAACTACGTATCCAAGAGGAGCATGTTCCTAAGATCGCTTTCCTGTCGCGGTATGGATCTTATGAGTTCAGGGTGATGCCATTCGGGCTCACCAATGCACCAGCAGTGTTCATGGACCTCATGAACAGGGTTTTCAGGGAGTTTCTTGATCAGTTTGTCATAGTGTTCATTGATGACATCCTGATCTACTCGCGCACTGAGGAGGAGCACACAGAGCATCTGCGTATAGTTTTACAGACATTGCAAGATCACCAGCTCTATGCCAAAATTCGGTAAGTGTGGATTTTGGCTACAGGAGGTTCAGTTTCTTGGCCATGTGGTGTCAGACTGGGGTATTACGGTGGATTCGAGTAAAGTATCGACGGTGAGGGAGTGGGGGCATCCCACGACACCGACTGAATTGTGCAATTTTTTGGGATTGGCCGGTTATTATAGGCGGTTCATCAAAGGATTCTCAAAGATTGCGGGCCCTTTGACGAATCTGACCCGGAAAGGGGTACCTTTCACTTGGAGTGATCATTGTCAATTAGCTTTCGACGAGTTAAAGGACAAGTTGACATCTGCACCCGTACTTGCATTGCCGAAAGGAGGAATAGAGTATCGAGTTTACACTGACGCATCCTTATAGGGACTTGGGGATGGCTATAGCTTATGCATCCAGGAAGCTAAAGCCCCACGAGCGAAATTACCCCACTCACGACCTGGAGTTAGTAGCGATCATTTTTGCTTTGAGGATATGGAGACATTATCTTCTGGGGGAGCAGTTCACGTTATTCGCGGATCACAAATAACTTCAGTATCTCTTCACTCAGAAGGATTTGAATATGATGCAGAGGCGATGGCTAGAATTAGTGAAAGACTACCAGTTTGATATTCAGTATCATCCTAGTAAGGCTAATGTTGTAGCAGATGCATTGAGTCGAAGACCGACCAAGGAAATATCAGAAGTCTGGAAAGCGAAGTGGAGAGAACTTCGATATGAGAATGATGTAGCCAGGGTTTGCATGTCAGCATTATCCATCACACCTGAGATCATTATGCGGGTTGTGAGGGATCAGGCAGAGGATCAGACCTACCAGGATAGGGTGATCCAGCTGCTAGCAGAGGGAGCAGAGGGTTACTCGATCAGCTCGGAGGGAGGCTTACGCCTTAATGGGAGGTTGATTGTGCCAGAGGATGAGGAGTTGAGGCACGTTGTTATGACAGAGTCTCATGGGTCGAGATTCGCGGTACATCCCGGTAGGGATAAGATGTATCAGGATATGAGGAGGCAGTATTGGTGGGCAGGAATAAAACGGGACATAGCAGAGTTTGTTTCGAAATGTGCCACGTGTCAACTTGTGAAAGTTGACCATCAAAGACCATCAGGGATGCTACAGCCACTTGAAATTCCTATGTGGAAGTGGGAGAGCATCTCCATGGACTTCATTACAGGGTTACCGACATCGCAGAAGGGTCACGATTCCATATAGGTCATTATGGGTCGATTGACTAAAGTGGCCCACTTCCTGCCGGTTCGCACAGACTTTGAGACGATGCGTTATGCGCAGCTATTCATAGCAGAGATTGTTAAGATGCACAGGTTATCGATAAATATTGTGTCGGATAGGGACAAGATCTTTATGTCCCATTTTTGGCAGAGTTTTATGGAGGCCATGGGCACGGAGTTACGTTTGAGTACAACCTATCACCCACAGACTGACGGACAGACTGAGAGAGTCAATCAGATGCTGGAAGATATGCTCAGAATGTGTATATTAGACTTTGGGGGAGGTTGGGAGAAATATCTTCCTCTGGTAGAGTTTGCGCATAACAAATCTTACCAATTCACGATCGGCATGGCACCATTCGAGGCACTATACGGGAGACCTTGTCGTTCACCCGCTTGTTGGTTAGAGGTGGGGGATAACAAACTATTAGGGCCGTAGATTGTTCAGGAGACATATTCCAAGATAGAGCTGATCCGAGGGAGGATTCGAATAGATCAGGATAGGCAGAAAAGTTATGCTGATGCTTCACGGAGACATGTGGAGTTAGAAGTTGGGGATCAGGTTTTGGTCCGAGTGTCCCCTATGAAAGGGGTGATGAGGTTCGGTAAGAGGGGTAAGTTAACACCAAGGTACGTGGGACCTTTCCCTATTATCGAGAGGGTGGGGCCTGTAGCCTACAGGCTGGGATTATCGGAGCACCTTCAATGGATACACGACGTGTTCCATGTAGCATCGCTAAAGAAATATCACAGGAGCGAGAGGGATTTCTGGCACATTCCACTCGAGGAAATTGATTTACAGCTAGCCATCTCATATGAGGAGAGACCGGTGGCTATTCTGGACCGTAGCGAGTGGAAGTAACGATCCAAGGTTGTTCCACTAGTTAGAGTACAGTGGGGTCATCACAACGTTGACGAGTCTACCTGGGAGCGGGATGAGGATATGCGGGAACAATATCCAGAGCTTTTCATCACAGGTATGACCTAATTTCGGGGACAAAATTCCTTTGTAAGGGGGGAGTATGTAACACACCGTATTTTCATGCATTAAATATTTAATTAATTCGGGAATTGAAAATTACTTGTGAGTCGTAATTTTAATTGAATTAATTAGGGAAATTTTATTTAAATATTAATCGAGAAGTGAATGGTTAATATTTAAGAAAAAAATATTTTACTAAGTGAATAGTAATATCGTATTTACGTCATTTCAGATATTAATGACATGATATGTACTTATTTCAGTCGGGAGTCAGTATAGACTAATTTGGGTGTGAAATAAGGACTTTTTAGAAATTAATTTGGATGCCAATTCTGAGTGTACGATTGAGTCCGAATGGGCCGAGATAGTCGGAAAAATGTACCCAGGAGTAGTAAACGGGTCACGAGACGTTTTTAGGCATAGTCGGGCCAACACGGGGGCATTTGGGTCACTTGGGCTTGGCCCATTAGGCAAAAAACGGGATTTAGGTTAATTGATAAATTAGAAGAAATAAGGAAACGACTGATGTGAGTTTAGGAAAAGGCTTAGTGTGTTAAGGAACCCTAATAGCAGTTAAAGGCAGATTTGGGGATTACAAGAGAGCCAACGAGAGTCATCTTTAACCTTGGAATTCATCTCCAAAATCAGACTCTATGAAACCTAAGGCAAGTGGATGACTTGTTGTAGTATTGAATCCGTTTTTCAATTCATATTTATGTGAGGTGTTTAATTGAAATTTGTTTTGGGCGTTAATGGCATAAACATGGGATTTTGAAAACAATAATCTGATTTTCGAATTTGGGTAAGGATTCATGTAAAATCTGATAATTGTAAGTTGATATATATCTGGTAGGATGATATCAGGATAATTAGAAATGAATTTGATGAAGGAATTTGGGGTGTAAATAGGTTAAGAGTTAAAGATGATTTTTTCCCCAAATTTAGAAATCAGTAGATAATGGACGAATTGATGATGTTGGTGAACATTCTGGAGATCCCTAATAAGGTTTCTAACATGTATTATTGTTAAGAGGGCTTGAGATTGCTGGTAGAAGAAATTAGGGTTTTAAGAAATTCGTCCATGGCAGAATCTGTCTTCGCGAAGAAGACGAAGACATGCTCGATCGATGGATTAAAGGTCTCGGGTCGATCGATCGAGGGTCGGCAGATTTTGACAGTTCGCCCACTTTTCTTTTATATGGAGAAAAAAATAATTTAACATTTTTCCATGCCTTAATTTGGTGAGTAATTAATACATGGATTTAAAATCTAATTAATGGTGAATAAAATTAATTAGGATTTGAAGGCGGCTTAGTCTGACATCATAATTTAAATTTGTTGGGTTTTGGAGAAATTAAGTGTGACACACTAAGGTTGAATTTTTGGGAAAGTTGTTCGAAAGGATTAAATTTGGATATAGTGAACAAGTCCGGGAATAACGGTTGAGAAATACCGAGATATAAATTTTATTTAGGTAAAGGCTAAATAATTTAGAGTCGGGGATTGAGACTCGGGTGGTGTTAATTCGGGCCACGAAAGTAAGTCTGGATATATATTAATTAGGGCGATACCAGAAGAAATTAATGTGTAAATTAATTAATAATCCGAGTTGGGCCACAAACTGATTGAAAAAACGGAATAGGCTTGTGTTACGAACTTAGTACATGGTATAGCCGGGACATTTTATATTTATATATATACGGTGTGCGATAGTATATGTATATATATATATATATATATATATATATATATATATATATATGAGTGTACTTTAATATCAGTGACATATACTACTATTATATTCTCTAGTGCTATAGGGAGAGGTTGCGCATAGTGGATGAATCCCCTAGCTTAAGGAGTAGGGCGAGTATAATCCCAGGTCATAGCGCCCGTTATATGGGTGAGGGGCATCTCACTTTCAGGGAAGGAATATGACCGCCTCCAATGTATCTGCATTAACCAAGTTAGTGAGAAATTTTGACTTGGGGTAACTAGGTTATGTGATTACACCTAGTGGGATAGCACTTTAAGAAATTTCTACTCGGTGAGACTTTATTCGGGGAAAATACTAGTATTAATTGTTATTTTAGTATGTTTGTGAATACTGCTATATGACCAAATATATAATTAGGTAAATAATTATATATGGGATAATTAATACAAAGTGTAAAATGTATTATGTGCATAACAGGTGTGAGTGTTATATGAAATTAAAAAGGGTAATGATTTAATTAAGTTGATGTTTATAATAACTTATAAATCAGGATTTAAAGCATACTCGGTCAGAGTAGGAAAATTGCAAGGGGTTACATAAGTTATCGGGTCAGGAGAGTAGGACCTAGGTAAATTAAATTAAGGCATTAGTAGTGCACATTAGAGGAGGGGTGAGGATATCCTCAAGGGAGTGCCGCACTAACTAAAATATGAAGAGCATGCATATCTATTTATTACTACAAGTTAATCATTTGCTAAATGTTTTTCAAATGTTTTTGGGTACTAACCCTTGCTATATAAATTTTTAAAAACCTTTTGGGTGTCCAGCCACAGGGACGCCAGGCTTGACTTTGTTTTAGGAAATCCATTGCTGTAGCATGTGTGGATGTTGCGGGAGTTTTGATAGACGCCTCATTCTTTCATTCTAGAGTAAAGACTCCTATCAGTTATTTCGAGCATGTCGCTCACAGTTCCTTTAGTTTCTGTCAGACTTGTTGAGACTGATTACTTGTCTTTATTTTATATTTGTTGGATTTTTGGGCCGATGGTTTATTCGGTTAGTCATTTAATTGTGTATGGCTGTTTTAATTAATTGTGATTAATTGTGTGATTTTATTTTCAGCATGAGTTTTCATTTAAGTTAATGAAAGATAAAATTTGGCACCGGTCTAATTTTCTCACTTAGGTGGTTAGTAATTAAAAAGATGACAGTGATGCTAAGAATGATCCAACTGAGAAACCTGTTCTAACTTAATTTAGGACTGATCACCCGGGGTTAATTAGGCGGGGTGTCACATAAACCCATTAAGAAAAGCGGATTGAAGACGCGGTGGAAGCGGGAGAGATACATCCGACCCATATCGAGCTTCAAAGGAGTAGATTTGCATTATTTATGAGGCGGGACATTTAACGAAGGAATGTCTAAATATTCCCACCTATTAAATTATGCTTCAAGAGAAAGTTGAAGCGGTGGGAGCTTATAAAGGGAACTTTAACTGCCCTTATGGTAATCTTTATAATCCCTTTTCGTGAAACCATCCCGATTTCAATTACGGACACTGAATGCATCATTAAGTAAACGCATTTTCCAATAACCGCCACCATTACCACCTTTCCAACAAGTAACACAAATACAAGAACCTCCTCCCATGCCTTATATTATCCAACAACAGAAGAGTATCGAGGACACTCTTGCCCAATTTATGCAAACTTAGTCGGTGGTCAATGCCAAAAAATGCTTAAAATTTTGTCAACTTAAAGGCATCGCTATCAAAGTTTCAATCCTCTTTAAGTGTCCAAGATAATGGGAAATTTCCCGCCTAAGTCCAACGACTTCCCCAAGGTGAAAGTTGTGTAAGCTCGAAATTCGATGAAAACCAAAACCAATTTAAAGCGATAACCACTCTACGTAGTGGGATAGTTGTTTACTTGTCAGATTCCCCACAAGTCGTACAAAAAGACAAGGAGGTTTCGCTCGGCATGCAAGAGGTTGAAGATGCCCCTTGAGTAAGAGTGAGAAAAAAGACACAATTGGGTCGAAAGTGGGAGTAAAAACCCCGATTGCCGCACCATACCCTCAACGGTTGGTCCTTCCTCCTTAAGGGGCCTCCCGTGATGAAATTTTAGAGATGCTTAAGCAAATGAAGTTAAACCTACCTTTTCTTGAGGCTATAAAAAAAATTACTGAGTACGCTAAGTTCTTAAAGGACTTGCTCACGGTGAAACGAAAATTAAAGGTGAAGAAGAAGGTTTTTCTAGCACAAAATATTAGATCGGTACTTTTTGAGCGACCTCCCACCAAAGTATAAAGCATCCGGGAACCCCCACCATTTTATGCATTATTAGATATAGTAAGACATAGAGAGCTTTATTAGATTTAGGGGTGAGTGTCAGCATTCTACCCTATTTAATCTACAGAAAGATCGATTTGAGAGATCTTAAGCCCATAAAAATCACTTTCCAACTTGTAGATCATTTCGTGAAGGCTCCCCGTGGAGTAGTTAAGGACATGATCGTCCAAGTTGATACTTTTTACTTTTCTATAGATTTTTTCATTTGGGAGATGAAGCCCTCCTCCCCATCAAGCCATCATGTTCCGGTCATTCTTGGCCTCCCTTTTTCAACTATGGTTAACGATTTGATCAATATGCATAATGGGAAAATGCAATTAACATTTGGGAACATGACGCTTGAAACGAATATCTTCAACATCACCAAATAAAATGGGTGATGAGGACGATCTATACGGCATGGAACTTATAGAGGAGGTAGTATATGAGCATTTGGGGGGTAATAATTTTAAGGATCCATTTGAGGCGTGTTTAGTGATGACTAGCAAAGGCGAGAGAGAGTATTCCAAGTTTGATCGTCAATTGAGTAGGATGATGGATATGCTAGGAGAGGGAGAGATTAAAGACGGCGTGAGAGGTGTGAGTTGGTCTCAAAATTTAAGAAATTACCACCAAGGGAGTCTTACGAGGTTCCCTACGATATTAAATTTCCTAAACTCGAATTGAATAAGCTACCTTCCAAAGTTAAATATGCTTATTTGGGGGAGGGGGAGGCATATCAGGATGTTGTCTCCCCTAGCCCAAATAAAGAGCAAGAAGGAAAGCTTTTGGAGATATTGAGGAAGTAAAAGGGCGCTAATCGTTGGTCTATTACGGATTTGAAAGGTATAAGTCCCTTGACTTAAACCCATAAAATCCACTTAGAGGAGGATGCGAAGCCCTCTAGGGAGATAGAAATAAGATTGAACCAGATTATGAAAGACGTGGTGAGAACAAAAATTATAAAGTTGTTGGATGCAGGTATAATCTATCTTATCTCTGATAGTAAGTGGTTTAGTCCAATCCAAGTCGTAACCAAGAAGTCGGGAATGACCGTGGTTGAGAACTCTAAGGGAGAACTTATTCCAAAAACCAACACTGGGTGGCGCATTTGCATTGATTATCGGAAACTCAAATGTCGACACTAAGAAAGATCACCTCCCTTTGCTGTTCATGGAGAAAATGCTCGAGAGGGCATCGGGCCACGCATTTTACTATTTTCTAGATTATTACTCCAGGTATAACCAAATAAAGGTGGACCTGCTTAATCAAGAAAAGACTACCTTCACATACCCTTTTGGCACTTTTGCCTACAAAAGGATGTCATTTGGGTTATATAATGCACCTACGACCTTTCAAAGGTACATGTTAATTCTATTTTGCAACATGGTTGTGTCACACCCCGCCTAATAAAATATCGGGCGATCAATCCTGTATCAAATTAAAACAGGAGTCTCATATGGTTCATTCTTAGCATCACTGTCGAAAACCAATTTAATTACTAATAACCTATTAGGCTGGTGTCAAAATTTTATTTAACTAATATTTTTAGACAAACCATACAATTAAATCCATTACAAAAATTAATATACGAAAATTGAAAATAAATAAAATAACCGAACACTCAGTTTAACAATAATACGACCCAACCGAAAGCCGCATCAAAAGGCGGTAAAAGAATAAATAAATGCAGTTGGGTTATTAGCTCGAATGTTTATACAGTACCTCCTATATAGATTACAAGGATAGAAGCGTCTACAATAAACCTGCATGCACCCACAGCTGCGGCAGCAGACGTATGACTCGAAGGAATAGTCATCCAGGCATCCTTGTGTCTGGACAACCATATATATATATATATATATATATATATATATATATATATATATATATAACAAAAGAGAGGAAAAAATAGATAAACGGGTCAAGGCTCGAGTTGTGAAAATATTTTGCAAGTGCATAAATTCTATATTTATAAAATATGATTTATCTCATATATAAATTGGTATCGCACTCCCATGAGATACCCCTCACCCCTCCTCTAATAGTGCACACCTAACGCATACGTTTAAGAAATCCTAGTTAAGCTACCCTGCCTAACTAATCTATTTCACCTGACTTCTAGTAATCCTCAAAAACTATAGTACTAAGGGCTAAACTTCTCCCCATTCTAACCACTGCACTATGTTCGTGTGGGGGGTGTCTTGCGAAGCGAAATTTAAATAAGGAACCCCGCGATACACTACTACCTAGCAATGTTGATCGTCGGGATTCATTAGGCCCTCAGCACATAACAACTATATAAGACTCATATATAAATATATATCACTATAACCTCAGATTCAATATTCATATAACTCCGGATATATATATCCACCGGAAGGGGGAAAAATACCTTATGTATAATTTCTCAACTTTATATACTAGCAATATACCATGCTCAATGAATATAGTTATACTTAATACAATCACAAGCATAATAACCATCCCACCGAGCTATAACTCGAGGATGAAGTCTCATAGTGCCTATCCAAATTCGGGTTTACTCACTATACCACGGCACCAAGCCAGACTCTCTCATGGTCATGGTAAAAATACACAACGGTGGAGGCGGTCATGTTCCCTCTGCAAGTGGAGTACACACATCGTACTCGAACGCAGGACGAGATGATCTGGGGATATACTCTCTTTGCTACTTAAGCCAGGGGATTCACCCTCATTGCGCAACCTCCCTGGATCACACTAGAGAAAATATATAGTCTGGTTGTTCCAACCCTACACCAAGGGAAAGCCCGTGGATACAGCCTCTAAAGTACAAACATATCAATCACACACAGATATATATGTAAGTTCGTATTATCTTCATATTTATACTTTAACAACTTTCATATATATAATATATCATTTCTTAAATATATATGGCTATAATTGCCAAACTCCTATAGCGATAGTCAATAACCCCGAATATCCCCATTCGTAAAAGTATATAAGTATTCACACACTCATAATACTAAACTTATAAGTATTCTCTTACTTAGTACATAACTCGTGCCTTAATCGCTTTTAAGGATTTAAATATAATTCCGAATATACAAATTCCTAATAATCACATCCTAGGATTTACTCGGATGCATTCAGTCCATATAAATTCTAATCACATAAATATCTCTGCACACTGACTGAAGACCTCTCTCTCTCTCGAATGTTGCTCGACCTGAATACTCACTAGATCCGTCCCTATGATTTCACACTAAATTAACCCGAGGTTCCCTCTTTCATCTCAATGTTTATTCACTCTTAAAACCACCATTTAATAATCCTAATATCATAACAAGAATCTCCCATACTCACCTCCAATTTTAATTTAACTCCCCCTAAACTCAAAGAGGGAAAAACTGTCAAATTCAGCATAAACCGAATCGATTCGCCCTTATTGCGAATAGATTCAGACCAGAGAATCGATTCGGACCAAATCCGAATCGATTTAAAAAAGGGTTTGGGAACAGGTCTTCAAAGGCAAATCAATTCGATCTCAACCCGAATCGATTCGGCCTGAGACAGTGCCCCAAAAATCCTTATGCGAATCTATTCGTTCTGGACCCGAATCGATTCGCCCTGTTCGGGGCTCATAGTTAAGGCGATTTCATCTTCTCCAAATTCCCAAATAATATCCCAACCTCCATTTTTGTGGTTTCTAATCTCAACCCACAACTCTATAATCATCTTAACACTAATTTATCACTAACACATTCATTAAATTTATGGTATTAAACCATTTCCTCTAGATTTCAACCCTAAAACCCTAGTTTGTCATATCGTCCATTTCTAACCATTTTTACACTCCATTATCGTGGATTTAACACTAGGAGTCATTAAGAGTTTACACCACATCAATATGTAAACTCATACTCAAATTCTCCAAATTTATTTTAAGTGTTCAAACCCAAAATTATAAAATTTACCAACTATGATATGAGATGTACACACTAAATTAAATAAAGAAAGTAAACACTTGTCTGAAGGATAAAATCTGACGACCTCGAGTCGAATCCCGCGAAGTTTGGCCGGAATCTCCTTATCTTCTCCCTCTTCTCTTCTTTCTCTGCTTTCTTCCTTTTCTCTCTCTCTCTCCCCCTCCCTCTTTTCCTATATAGGAGAGAATAAGGGTTTACCCTTTAAAACTCAAAAATGACTCGTTTACTCAATTACGAGTCCCTATTAGTCTAAAAGTTCCCGGAACCTAAATACTATCCCCGGATATTTTATTTTGACTATATCGTCCATTCTAAAATCAACTGCGGACTCGAAATATCCATCTGAATCACTTAATTGCAATTCACAAATTAAATCCAACACATCTCGATACGAGTTTTCCAATTAAAATATTATCCTTTGTCGCTTTACCCAATTGCGACGTGTACTTAAAATAATCCAACTCATTTACTTAGTCTCAAAAGTAAATGAAACACACACCGGTAATAATCAAATGTTCATAAATTCCTGGTATGAAATTTAATTATCCCTAAAAGTATGGGGTGTTACAGGTTGAGAGAGGCCTTGAGGTGTTTATGGATGACTTTAGCCTTTTCAGCCCTCTATTGACCAATGTCTTGCTAACCTTGATAAAGTACTTGCTTGTGTGAAAAAGAACCTAGTGCTAAATTGGGAGAAATGTCATTTCATGGTAACCAAAGGTGTGGTTCTAGGCCACATAGTTGCATACAAGGGGATAGAAGTGGATAGCGTGAAAATTGACATCATTGCCGAACTTATCCCACCCAATTAACTTAAAAATGTGCGCTCATTTTTGGGACACGCGGGATTATATCATAGGTTTATTAAGGAATTTAGCTCCATATCTAGGCCCTTAAGTAAGTTACTTGTTAAGTATTCTCCCATTCGAGTGCGGCAAAGTGTGCCAAGAGGCTTTTGAGAAATTAAAGAGTATGCTCGTCTCTACTCCTATCATGAAATCTCTTGATTGGACCTTTACATTCGAGCTACTGTGTGATGTGAGTGACTATGCAATAGGGGTTGTTTTAGGACAATAGAGCAATAAGACGTACCATGCCATTTACATCGCTATCTGAACTTTAATCGGACCATAATTAAATTACTCCACCACTGAAAAAGAGTTGCTAGCGGTAATTCAGATCTTATTGGGTCATCCATTATATGCTTTACTGACCACGCGGCACTAAAATACCTCATCTCCAAGAACGATGTCCAACCACACCTCATTAAGTGGATCTTTATACTCCAAGAATCTGACCTTTCCATCAAAGATAAGAAGGGAGTAAAAAATTTTGTGGCTAACCACTTTTCTAGGCTTTCGTCCGATGTGCCTCAGGATTCCATACCCATAGAAGAATATTTTTTGGATGAGCAACATCTTGCCACTTCCTCTCTACATTGGTTTGCAGACATCGTGAATATTTAGTGACAGGGTCATTCCTTTCGATTGGACTCCGTAAGAGAATATGAAGTTTTTCACTTGGTCACACATGTTCTTTTAAGATAATCCCTATTTATTTAAGTATTGCGCAGACCAAATAATTCAGAAGTTTGTACCGGATCACGAGATCTAAAGTGTTATCCCGTTCTATCATTCAGAATTATGTGTAGGCCACTTTTCCACAAAGAAGACAAACACAAAAATTCTTCAATGCTGTCTCTTTTGGCCTACCATCTTTCGAAATGTGAACTTATTTTGTCGATCGTGCGAGAGATGTCAAAATATAGGAGCTATTAATAGACGCGACATGATGCCTTTGACCTCTATCCATACTATTGAGATGTTTGACAGTTGGGGCATCGACTTCATGGGACCCTTTCCTCCCTCTTTTGGCTTTCTCTACATCCTTGTTATGGTAGACTATTTATCTAAATGGGTAGAGGTAATAGCTACATGCACGAATGATAGTAAGGTGGTGGTAAAGTTCATTCATAAACACATACTTTCTCATTTCAGTGCTCCCAAGACCGTCATTAATGACAACGGCTCGCACTTTTGCAATCAGACATTCAAGAAGTTGTTGAGAAAGTATGGAGTTGTCCACAATGTTAAAAAAACTTACCACTCATAAACAAAGGGACAAACCGAGCTATCTAATCAAAAGATAAAAATATACTCAAAAAGATCGTTGATCCCAATCGTCGGGATTGGTCTATCCGATTATTCGATGCGCTGTGGGCTTATCAGACAACTTACAAGAACCCCATCGGGGTGTCTTCATTCCGATTTGTGTATGTCAAACCTTTCCACCTCCTTGTCAAGTTGGAACACAAGGCATTTCGTAAAATCAATAGATTGAACTTCAATTTGGATAAAGTAGGTGAAACACTAAATCTCTGATTAAATGAGTTGGAAGAGATATGTAATTATGCGTATGAAAGCACCCGAATCACAAAAGAACGGATGAAACTCTCACATGATTGGAACATTAATCGCAAAGAGTTTCATTTGGGAAAAAAGGTGATACTTTACGACTCACGTTTACATTTGTTTCCCAAAAAGATACGGTCAAGATGGTCCGGACCATTTGTTGTGAAAGAAGTGTTCTCACATGGAGTGATAGAGGAGGAATATCCGAAGGATGGGAGCACGCTCAAGGTTATTGGACAGTGCTGAAAGCCATATTTAGAGGCATGCATCAGGGAAGTGGAGACAATTCTATTTTTGGACGCCGAATATGGGGATGGTTAGGTTTTGGAGCAAGGTCGTCGCATCCCCAACGTGCATGGGGTGAGTTTTAGTTGTATATATAAGTCATGTGAGTGTGTTATGTGTGTAGGAGTCAGTCGTATGTGTATAAGCAAGAGTGGAGTATTTCAGTTTTTGAGACCCATCCTGAGAGTTACCCAATAAGTCCATGGAGATTTGGATGAAATTCAGTCGAAAAAGTGATTTTAGGCTGAATCCTGGGAGATTTTTAAGAAGCCCACCACCCGTACCCGAGAGAACATGAAAATTGTGAGGAAAATGAGATATCATAAAAAAAACAGTCGTTTCAGAAAATCGAACCCTCAACAAGAGGTCTGGTTTTGGAAAAATCATAACTCGAACCGGTTTAGTTTCTGAGCGAACCAATTTGGTTCCTCATGTGAATCGGTTCGCTTTTCTAAAGAGGATACCCTAATTTTTCACCTAAATTTTCTCACTTCCCTCTCACCTTTTCACCTTCCCTCCACCCAAACCCTTTCACATTCCCTCCATGCATAAATTTACCTTGAAATACACTCCCTCCATCTTCCAAAGCTTTCACCAACCAATCCCAACCCTCCCCCCCCCCCCCCCCCCCCCCCCAAACTAAACCTTTAATTTTCCATCCATATCCAACCTATAAGTACCCCCTCTCACCCCTATTCCTCCTCACCCCTACCATTCTCCTCCTTTCCTAAAATTCTCCCAAATTCCTATCCTAGCATCTCCATGGCCCAAGCAATACCTAAAAAAATATAACTCAACCGATGTGCAAGAAGGCGATGAGCATGGCATGTTCCATTCTCCCTAAGAACGGGATTGGTGCCACGCATAATTTAGCGTCCGTCGGACCTTGTTTATCGAACGATGCATTTTTTGGGACAATCTACCCTAGAATGTTTTGTCCCTCTTCCCCAAATTCCGATGTCACAATTGGTACACCCAAAATGAGGACTCGATCTATGAGCACATTTCCCAACTATTTTACAAGACCTTAGTCCCCATTTTCGATGGGAACTATGAGGCCTATATACGAAATTGTCATCCCTTTTATCCCTAAAAATCATAAAAAAAAAATGCAAGTGGAGGGTGTGAAATACTACCAATCCTACACATATCCATACCGCCAAAATGATATCTCCTGAATTGAGCTATCAAACCCGTGGGCACCCGATACACAATGGACGAGACATTTCCATCTGAGCGGATACCTTCTCACACCCTCTTGGAAAATCTCATTACGCGTGGGAAAATTTTGCCAACAAAGAATGATTTTTCAATTCGCTTGCGACATGGAATTTTTCTTTATTTTTTGTTTGACACTGTGGCCAAAACAAGCTTACCGCATATATACTTTGACGATATCAGGAATGAGGCGTATGATTCCACAGGTAAAACTTCCTTGCAGTATGGTCGTTTCATCACCTCCCTATGCTTAGGCGGGAGCCGAACCGTGGGGTGACAAGACTGGGGTGCCCAAGCCCATCAACGAAACCTCGGTGGATAAGGGCACACGAGAGTCCCATCTGCAACCCCTCCTCCCACACCGATTTTTGAGGACATTGAAATGGAGGAGGGAGTAGAAGGAGGAGAGGAGACCTAAGAGGAAGAAAATGTGGGCGGGGACGTTATCCCCGATGAGCAAGAAGACGACGATCAGGTGGATTCATATTTTGAGGGTGAATTTGATGAGCGGGCTTATGAAACAAAGGTCATTAATAGCCATATGGAGCACCTCAAGTCTCGGATTGATGGTTTCCTCACGGAATACTGCAAAGATCGGGATGATTTCTGAGCTGACTACCGTCGAGACACCTCGATGATGATGCGGCTTCAAGCCGATTTATATAGGCTTAGAATGGGCCCAAGGGCCAATTTTCCTTCTTACTTCAAGGAACCATTTGCTCGGGATCCAAATGCCCCCGCCCCATCTCGTTGAATATCTTTTGGGTGTGCACCTTTTATGTAGTTTATTTCATTTATATGTTCTACCTTTAAGAAACTACGTAATATTTACTCTCGTTTATGAATAAAATTTGTGTTGTGTTCATATAATGTCATTGTTGCATTTAATATTGTTTCTCATTTACTTATTTTCTTATTTACCATTTATGTAATATTTACTTCTTTTCTTATTTGGATTTTATCATTCACATTAAGGACAATGCAAATTCTAAGTCGGGGGGGGGGGGGGGGGGGGGGGTACAAATGCGTCTTTTGAAAACTTCACAACTTTAAAATGCCCAAAAAAATTGAAAATTTTCAAAACATCACACAAACGGAAATTTTCAAAGTTAAAAAATCATTTTCAAAATAAGTAAAAATTGGAATTTAAATTCCTAAAAAATATCACAATTTTTTTTATTTCAAATCTCAATTTGTAAAAATTCTATGCACTAAACTGGAATTTATCTAAAACAGAAATTGAATGAAAATTGACGACTTATACAAATAAATGTGGAGATTTTAACCCAGTGAGATTTTTGTGTCACTCCTCATTTCCGAGTAATTTAAATCAATCTAAGTTAAAAATAACTCAAATTTATCTTCAGTGCAAAATCCGTTGTAGGTCTCAAATTCATGGTTTTGATCGGTTACGGGAAACGAGTGTAGATTTTGTTTTGAAAATGCAGCTAAAAATATATCAAAAATAAAAATAAAATTAATCTCGAGACGCATATGGAAATTAGATTAGTACGCATGAAATTAGTCCATTGTTTGTTAACCAAAAATATTAGCCATAAAAATTCCAGAAAAGTATCCAACTTTAGAAAACCTAATTGAGCAAAAAAACTATATCCATTTCGTTTGTTAACCCAAAAAAAATAATTTGGTACGGAGTTGTGAAAATAAAAAAATTAGAATTTTTATCCCATCCGATAAAGAAAAAGGGCAGAAAAACTGAAAAATGCTCAAATGAAAAAAATTAAAATTAAAATGGGAAATTAAAAAATAAAAAAAATTGGAAAAAGCCCAAAAATTTACCAATGAACCGTCACAGGAAAATTTTTCAACTCCGAAAAATTCTAAAAATTTCCATTAGTCACCAAAATACCCTTAACCCGAAAAAATTCCTAATCTATTCCGAATAATAATATGGATCACCGCGTGGAGAGCTTGAAAACACAAAAATATAATAAAGAGATAAATCAGTGCGAATAAAGAATGACATTTTCCAACTTTCCAATGACCGTAATTCATTCACGAGATTTTTTCACCATTAAAATTTACTCTTAATTTCATTCACACCAAGAGGAAAAACCATTATCAGAGTGATTTGTTTGTGAGTGCATACCGCAAGAAATCAAATCAAAATGAACTTTCGAAAAGTAACGTGTTGATCAATCGGTGGAAGTTAACTGTTAATTTTCAGCTTCGCACACACACACACACACTATGAATTGATTTTTTTTTTTAAAAACTACTTTTTTGGAATTTAAATTATATGATTTTTAATTATTTTGATTTTCCTTTGAGTCGTACCATGTGGTGAAAAATAAAATTTGTAGGTAAATTCACTGTAAACCCTCACGAGACACCACACATCCTACTAGGTAACCTATGGGTTTAACAACTTGTTGCATATGCTAAATGCAATCGAGTGCTCGTGAAATAGTTATTCTATCCTTTAGTTAATAAATGATATTTATGGAACCTATTTTTTATTCTTTTACGTTTCTCGGGACTTGCAATATTCTAAGTTAGGAGATTTAATTCGACACGAATATTCCATATTTATCGCTCTAATTTTGATATTTTTACGGTCCTGAACATCACATTTATCCCGACTTATATTTATTGCAATTAACCCTTTTGGCAAGTGTTTCTTGTTTTTTATATTTCTCATGTGTTTTACAAGTAATTCAAGCAATTAGATGGAAGAGAATAATGTAAAATGATGAAAATAATGAAAGAAAGGATAATCGAGGGTAAAACAGTATTTTTCCATTCAAAACTTGAAGAAGGAGACAATATTAAATTTCAATATATCGAGTTCATGAGAACATAGGAAGAAACGGCACCTTATTCTAAGTTACGGTGAAGAAATTATAGCAATTTCAAGTTGGAGAAAAGTTCAAGGGTAGAAACTGCAAATAGTGAAAGGTCCTTGCAATTACATGTGTAAAAATCAGTCCGGATAACATAAACGGTTCGGTTATGGACCGAACTGGTTCTCTTGCCTTGTGGGTTCGGTCCAAACCGGTTTGGTTTGGCTCATGGGTTTGGTTTTCTGCGGGGTTTTCTATATTTTCCTACTTTGTAGCTACAAATGTTGTTAGGGTTGACACTTAGCCCTTAAGACGTTTTTGGTCCTTATATAGTGCATTTAGGAGTCTTATTTTATATACTTTACACATTATTAAGTGAGTAAATAATCTATAATCATTGGATATTCATTTACTTTATGATTTCATTAATCGCCATTTATGGATTTCTTACTTGGGGTTGAAATTTACAATTCGTGCACTTTATATTCTCAATTGGTATCGAATTCTAAATCTTTTCTTCTTTATATTTCAATATTAATGCTTGCATGATTAATAGTATTTGCTTAGAATTAATTCCCATGTCTAGCTAAATTATTCGTAGGTTGGGGAACATGAACCCAACCTATGGTTTTCGAATGTAAAGGTCAAATTAGCAATAGTTAAATAATTAATTTCTTGAGTTTGATATATTGATTGGGACTATTAGTGTAGACCTCTTCACTCGGTTTGTTAAAATCAAACCGAATGTTTGAGTATGAATTATATTTGTCCGTAAATATATCAATTGCGCTTATTAATTTGTTGACCAATTATCGCGTGGATTAATGCCCAAACATATTTGCTGGTTCGAATTGATTCGTTACTTTTCTTTTAATTCATTAACTATTTATTTATTTTTATAGAATTTAGTATTGGAGAAAAGACCAAAAAGTACCTCAAACATTTTTTAATTTTCATTTAGTCCAAACCTTTTTATTTTTTCGTAAAAAGTCCCTCAAACACTCATTTAAGCAATATGCTGTTATTTTAAAGTCCGCGCTAGCGGCATGTTAAGGGACTTTTTGGAACAAATAAAAAGTTTTGGACTAAACGTGTATTAAAAATGTTCAAGGGACTACTTGGTATATGCCCCTTTAATATTTATCATAGGAACTCTATGGTTTGGGGGATTAGATCCCATCCTCATTTTTCTAAAGGTGTTTTAAAACCAAAATTCAGTCTTTGCTTTAACTAGTTTAATTTGCAATTTCATAGCTTAATTTGCCTAGGTAATTAGAAATATCTTAAAGTAAGAATCAACACCTTTTCTTTTCTTTTACGAGTCAAAACCTAGATTTAAGATACCAACCCTACGTTCGTCATTAGCGACCTATTCCCCGAGGATTCGATCCTATCTTATCGGGTTTATTACTTGAGCGACCGACTTGCACTTGAGTCGTAGGTACACACGTGGCACATGATTTTTGTTGCTCGACAAGCAAAATTAGGATAATAAAATGAATGTGCTAGGTTCGCACTATAGATGAAAGGTGAGGATACATCTTATATGAGTGCGACCGGTAAATTAATAATGAAGGTAGTACAATGCATGTTTTATTTAAGGAATTTAAATACTTGCAAAATATTTTCAAATATTTTTCAGGCTTTGACCTGCTGGAAAATAAGTATTTTTTCTTCAAAACCCAAGGTGTGTAGTAGTAGGGACGACAGGGTTTGTTCTTCCATGCCATTGCGATCGGTAGTTGCGGATGCTGCGAGATTGATTGTAGTCGCCTCATTTCATTTCTATCTAGACGTGATTTAATTTGAGTACTTTTCTATTGGGCGTGTTTCCCGTAGTTGGATAAGATTTTTCATTCCTTTTATATATGCATTACTTATCTGCATTTATTTATGATGGATTATTATTTGTAGTAATCGATGATTTAGTAGGTTTACTTTGTCTATGCATATTCGATTATCAGTAATATTATCATTTGTTTTGGTGTGTGGTTTTATTGGTTTATATTTATATTACTTTTGCGACACTGCTGCTAATAATGAAATCATATTGGATTCGTATTTTATTTTAATAAAGTATTGATCACTCGGTATTAGAATAGGCGGGGTGTAAAACTAAGTATGAGAGTAAGAAGAATATAAGTAGAGGCATACATACGCTTGTAACAAAACCCATGATAAGTAGAGTCTAGTCCTCTAAAAACTAAGTCCCCAGAGGAGTAGCCTCTGTGGACATCCAGGATTCTTCCAGCGCAGGCTGGCCCTGAAAGGAGAGAAAATGGGAAAATCTCTCTTGACTTGTGTGGGGATTTGAGGATAGGAACCCTCTTTCCCCCACTCGCATGATCTTTGCGGGCTACCATGGATATAATTGGCCATCGTCAAAGGGGAGGAAAATGGAGTCACCAACCTATTTTTCTCTAAAAAGGAAAAAGAATGTAGTCATTCCCGAAACAATGACATTTAAAGATAAACTTATGCATACAAAACCAAATGGATTGAGGGTTTGGGTATTAAGTTAATTAATGGGAAAGTGTTAGGCACCCATTCTGCCCTTTCGGTCTCCCACGGGCTATAATATGTAATACCCCGTATTTTTGTGATATTTATTTATAAGATTAATTGAATTAAATGTGTATTAATTGGGAATTAATCCGGATAAAATACTAGCGAGATGTGAGTTGGTATTTAATTTTAATGCGTATATATGGCAATATATGAATATAGAAATTGTTGAATTTGTCGTGAGATTGAAATACGGCAATTTGGGAAATTTTGTTGGGACGCGTGTGACAGTCGCGTCAGGAATGTAATTATTTAAATTAAAAAGCGAATTTTAATTCTATCAACCAAATGGTCATTTTGAGTGCGCCAACACGTCCGGAAGGGTCGAAATAGTCAGAAAACACTAGCCGGGGGTTTAGTTTGGGTCCCGGGGCATTTTTAGGCCATACCGGCAACTTAAAAGGGTATTTTGGTAATTTTGGAATTTTGGGAATTATGATTAACGAATTTTAGGAGTTTAAAATAGAAAATTAAGTGACCCACTAACCCATTACCAGCAACTATCTGATTTGTGGGCAACGGGAGTTTTAAGAGAGGTTAGGAGAGGTTCCCAAGAAGAGAGAACCATAACCACCACCTTCAACCTTCAAACTTGGGAGAGATTGTAGAAGAAAAGAGAGAGCAACATCCAAGATTCAACACCAAATTCAAAGAAATATCAGAGGCAAGTGGTTTAATTATGTTATTTACAACGAATGCTTCCTCCATGCGTAGAAAATTCATATAATTGTGTTGTTTTGGGAGAATAACAAAAACCCATGAAATTGGAATTGGAAACTCATGTATTGATAAAGAGATTGTACGTACATTTGTGTTTGGGTGACTATACTGTTAAAAATACCTCTTTCATGTTATAAAATGGATTTAATTATGCCTATTGATGACTTAATTTTTCTAGAGTTCATGTTCATGAAATTTGGGGAAAATTGGGGAGATTTGATGATTATATGATGTTTAGGAAGATTTGGCCCTATATAAATGTTTAGTTATGACCTATGAATGTTTAGTGTGGATTAGAAACCTTAAAATACTGTTGGGATGATTTTTATATGGGATTAGAGGTGAAGAAAATTGTGAAAAATGAAAAGGGGAATTCTGGGCTCGAAACTGTCACCTCGTTAGAAGGCCTGCCCAGGTCGTTCGAACGAGCTCGTTCGAACGAGCTTCTAACGAGTTGACTGTTTGACTTCTAACGAGTGGGATGTTCGTTCGATGACTTTCGTTCGAACGAGATTTCGTTAGAATGCCCACTTCGTTCGAACGAACTCTCGTTCGAACAGCCTCGTTCGAACGAGACTTCTAACGAGCTGACAGTTTGGTCTTTTTGGCCTGATTTGACTTCTAGTGTTCCGTAACCTTGTTTAAATGTAGAGATGACAATTCCTTGATGACTAATCGATATATTTGGGACATTTGGGATATATTTAGGAGTAAAACATAGAAGTGTGGTTTGAACCAAATGATATTTATGGGTTAGAACGTGAGTAACTATTTACGACGTGAGGATAATGGATGACGTGTATATATAAACCGGGGACAAGTGTGTGGGTATAAGAACGAGAAGTATACCGCTAATATAAATATGGTAATAGCTAATATATGTGCATGCTTAGTATATATGATTTGATGTGTATGACATACCTACCATACTTGCTATCACGGGAGGTTTGCGTTCGTTTAGGGCCATCTAATCTTTGTGTGTCTACGGGGGGATATAGATTGGTACCTCGAGAACATAGGTCAGAGAAGGAGTTATTGAGATGTTAATAAGTTTGCTTATCGTGGGAGCGTAGGTATGTGCATGACCCATGTGATGTGACTGTGTTCGTCTCCATTGTTTTGTGATTTGCTATTATCTGAGAACGATTCCTGAGAGATTCGGAATGCGTGATCCTTATGTACGTGATGTACAGGGATGGATAGCAGAGTATGTGTGCACCGCAGCTTAGTCTCGGGGTGCTTGTATTGTATATTTATGACGTGAATAATGTACACTTAAATAATGAGAACTTTCATGTTGGTATTGTGAGTATAATTATGGCAATGTTTTGAGAAAATATAACGGGATAACCGGTAGTGAATTGTATTGCTAATAATTGAGAATCCGAGTTTAAGTAAATCCCTCTATTTAATTGATAACGCTAGAATGTATAATGGGAATCGAGTAGTAAGGGGTAGAACTTATTACGGTTTGGTTAGATATGTATGTCACTTAGATGAGTACGGTACGTTAGGAGTGCACAATTAGTCGAGAGGTGAGTACTTCATGTGAGTGCACGCCCTAACATGTATTTGTCATTCATTGTTTTAATGTTATTAAAACACTTGCTATTTTTAAAATACTCTCCACTTTCGGGCTCTGACCCGTTTTCTTTCAAATCTATTTTTTTTTTGTAAAAACCTTTTAGGTGCCCAGCCACAAGGACACCATGCATAGGATTTCCATTCAGGAGACGAGCTGTAGCTGTTGTGGAAGTTACATGGGCTTGCTAGTAGACGCTTCATTTGTCTTGACTCTATATTCAGTTTTCACAAGTTGTAGGGCATGTCGACCATTTCTATTAGAGACATTACATATTTCAGATTTTCCGACTTTTGGCATGTAATTAATTCAGGACGCAGTTTTATTTAATTCAGTTGTGGGATTGTTGTGAGGAGTTTTCCTCCGGACTTATTATTATTTGTTGGTTATCCTATTGTTCCGTTATGGTGAATGGTTATGTTATTCTTTCATAATTCTTTTATTGCGTGTTAACCAGACTTAATTTAAAATTTGACATCTTACTTTTAAATACTAGGTGGTTAGAAATTATAAACATGTTTTCGACAGTGATGCTATTAACTGAGCCAACTTGGCATTTTAATTTAATTTAATAAAGGAGTAGCTACCCAGTATTTAATTAGTCGGGGTGTCACAGGTGGTATCAGAGCATCAGGTTCTAGTGTCCTTTAGGATCTGTACGGCTTATTATGTTTCCGCTGAGCTTTCTTTGATGTAGAGCCCTATATTTTAGGACTGTTGTATTCTTTTGTATATGCTACGTTCTTCTTCTATTTTGAGTTTATAACTGCGAACTTATAGACTTTATTCTTGTTTCAGATGCCTCCACGACGTGCACAACGGGTTCCCAGGGATGCAACGCCAGAACCACAGCCCGCACCAATTCAGGGCATGATGAATGCCGCCGAGGTTGCAGCCATTGTGGCCCAGGCGATAAATACCGCACTAGCCGTGGTTCAGCAGGCACCACCTCAGGCACCAGTAGCCGCGCCAGTTCAGGCACATGCATTCCCGTCTTCTTGGGAACGCGTACGTGATGCTTTTCAGAAAGCACACCCACAGGAGTTCGCAGGTAGCTCCGATGTTGTGGTTTCAAGTCAGTGGAGGAAAGACATTCAGCGGCACTTGAGGATGTATGAGTGCACCGATGTCCAGAAGCAGATACTGGCTACCTTTAAGCTAGTGGGGTCTACACTGCAGTGGTGGGAGTCTATTACCACTGTGGAGGAGAGAGATACTCTCATGATACAGGAGTTTTGGGTGCGGTTCGACCGCAAGTATTTTCCGTCAGCTGTTCACACTGAAATGAGGAGGAAGTTGATGAATCTCAAACAGGAGGGTAAGATTGTGGCCGAGTATGAGGCCGAATTTACAAATCTATTGAATATTATTCCGGACGAGATACCGACAGAGGAGAAGAAGATCCATAAGTTTACAGACGAGTTGACTTGGAGGATCCGTCAGCATTTATTGGGGAACCTCTCGTTGGCCACTTATTCTGACGTGGTTAACGCTGCACTGTTACACTGCCAGGATCACCGCTTTCACATGGCTGAGAGCAAGAAGTCAGGAGAGTCCAGCCATCAGGGCAGGACTGGAAAAATGGTGCCAGTGGGGCACATTCTGTTCAGGGGCAGAGGCAGGGTGATCAGGGTTCCCAGCAGGGGGATCATAAGAGGTTCAGATCGGGGAATTTCAGACACGGACAGGGAGGTTTTCGGCAGGGCCATCAGGGTCCGAACGGCCATCAGGGCCAGCAGGGTCAGAATGGTCAACAGCAGTTTCAGCAGGGCCAGGGGAGGAATGGTAACGGCCACCAGGGTCGGGGGCAGCAGGGACAGAGAGGGGGGAACTTTCCGGGGAAGTGTTACGTTTGTGGCAAGACTGGCCATAAACGCCAGGATTGTCCTGATAGGGGCAAGGCCCCGCAGCAGTAGCAGCAGTGTGCTCGACAGGAGCCGCAGAGACCTATGTTTCCCGCCGCCCTCCCGGCGCCACCATAGATGGCAGCATTACCACCCATCCCAGCGGTCCCAGTTCAGCAGGGGCAGCTTCAGTATGGGAGAGTATATCAGCTTCAGCAGGCTGCAGCCCCACAGGATCCACCAGCCATTGAGGGTATGTTCTCTATTCAGGGGACTATGGGGCGTATTTTATTTGACACGGGGGCTACACACTATTTTATTGCTATGAGATTTGCACGCACCATTGGGTTGTTAGACACCGCCGAGAGCATGGTTACTTGCGTAGATTCGCCGTTGAGTAGCGGTTCGGTGATTTCCCTTGTATGTAGAGGCGTGGGTATAGAGATCGGGAGGTTTACTCTACCCGTGGATATGTTAGTATTAGATATGACCGAGTATGATGCCATTATTGACATGGATTGGCTAGTTGCGTACCGAGCCATGATTGACTGCTTCAGTAGGAGTATTATCTTTGCCATTCCCGGGCATGAGATGTTTTTAGTGGCGATGCCTCGTCCTGAAGGAGGATCGTCCACCCATTTGTACTATATAGAGGAGGAGACCTCTAAGGAAGTGGTGATACCACTTGATTCGATTCCGGTTGTTCGAGAGTTTGCCGATGTATTTCAGGATATACCTGGATTACCTCCGAGTAGAGAGATAGATTTTGTGATTGACTTGACGCCAAGCACTCGGCCTATTGCCCGCTCACCTTACCGTATGGCTCTCGCTGAGATGAGAGAGTTACGGGATCAGATAGAGCAGTTGTTGGGTCAGGGGTTTATACGGAGGAGTACTTCACCGTGGGGTTCCCCTATGTTGTTCGTAAAGAAGAGGGATGGATCGTTGAGGTTGTGTGTGGATTACCGAGAGTTGAATAAGGTCACGATACGGAATAAATATCCAATGCCCCGAATCGATGACTTATTCGACCAGCTGAGAGGAGCTTCTTTCTTCTCCAAGATTGATTTGCGATCGGGATACCATCAGTTGCGTATCAGGGAAGAGGATGTCTCGAAGACTGCGTTCTTAACGAGATATGGTTCCTACGAGTTCCGGGTGATGCCTTTTGGTTTGACCAATGCTGCAGCCGTGTTTATGGACTTGATGAATAGGGTGTTCAGAGAGTTCCTAGATCAATTCGTTATTGTCTTCATTGATGATATTCTGGTTTACTCCCAGGCATAGGAGGAGCACGCCGAGCATTTGAGGCAGGTTTTGCAGACGCTACGTCAGAACGAGCTGTATGCAAAGTATGAGAAGTGCGGGTTTTGGCTGAAGGAGGTTCAGTTTTTGGGGTATATTATTTCCGACCGGGGGATATCTGTTGATCCGGGGAAGGTATCCGCGGTGAGGGAGTGGGGACAGACCACGACACCAATGGAGATTCGTAGTTTCTTGGGACTAACAGGATACCACAGGAGGTTTATTCGGGGATTTTTGAAGATAGCAGGTCCTTTGACACATCTGACTCGTAAAGGTGTGCCGTTCATCTGGAGTGATGCCTGTCAGTTGGCATTCGATGAGTTGAAGGACAAGTTGACCTCAGCACCTGTGTTAGCATTGTCGAGATCGGGAGTTGAGTATCTAGTTTACACCGATGCGTCCTTGCAAGGACTTGGAGGTGTATTACAGCAGGAGAGTCAGGCCATAGCTTATGCTTCCCGTAAGCTTAAGCCTCACGAGAAGAATTACCCCACCCATGACTTGGAGTTGGAGTTGTATTTTCCCTTCGGATTTGGAGACATTACCTTTTGGGAGAGAAGTTTCGATTGTTCACGGACCACAAGTCCCTACAGTACCTATTCACGCAAAAAGAGTTGAATATGCGGCAGCGAAGGTGGCTTGAGTTTGTGAAGGATTATCAGTTTGATATCCAATATCACCCGGGGAAGGCTAACGTGGTAGCAGACGCATTGAGCCGTAGGCCAGTAGATGAGGTGGCAGGGGTGTGGAAGGTAAAGTGTAAGGAGTTGGGACACCAGGATGCAGTGGCCCGATCATTCATGTCTGTGATGACGGTTACGCCGCAGATTGTCACAAAGGTGGTAAAGGCACAGGCAAATGACTCGTTCTGTCAGGAGAAGATAGTTCGATTACTAGCAGAGGCAGCCGAGTCCTATAGCGTTAGTTCAGATGGGGGATTACACTTCAATGGGAGACTGGTAGTTCCGGAAGGGGAGGAATTGCGACACGAGGTGATGGCAGAATCGCACGGCTCATGGTTCGCGGTACATCCCGATGGGGAAAAAATGTACCAAGACATGAGACGTCAGTATTGGTGGAGTGGGATGAAGAGAGATATTGCCGTGTTTGTTTCTAAATGCGCCACTTGTCAGCTGGTAAAAGTGGATCATCAGAGACCGACAGGACTTCTACAGCCATTGGAGGTTCCGATGTGGATGTGGGAAAACATATCCATGGACTTTTTCACGGGGTTACCTACGTCACAGAGGGGTCACGACTCCATTTGGGTAATTGTGGACAGGTTGACCAAAGTCGCTCATTTTCTACCCGTAAGAACCGACTACACTACGGGATAGTATGCCCAGCTCTTTACTGCAGAAATAGTGAGACTTCACGGTGTGCCCCTAAATATCGTGTCTGACAGAGACAAGATATTTATTTCACGGTTTTGGGAGAGTTTTCAGGAGGCCATGGGCATGGAATTGCGGTTGAGTACGGCGTATCACCCGCAGACCGATGGGCAAACCGAGCGTACAAACCAGATGTTGGAGGACATGTTGCGTATGTGCATCATTGATTTCGGGGGTGGATGGGAGCAGTATCTTCCACTGGTGGAGTTTGCTTACAACAACTCCTACCAGTTCACCATTGGCATGGCTCCATATGAGGCGTTGTACGGTAGACCTTGTCGTTCCCCAGCATGTTGGTTGGAGGTGGGGGACAACAAACTACTTGGGGCGGAAGTGATTCAGGATACTCCGGTGAGGATAGAATTGATACGGAGTCGCATTCGGGTAGCTCAGGATTGGCAGAAGAGTTATGCTGATGCGAAGAGGTTCTTCAGGGAGTTCCAAGTGGGGGACCAAGTTTTACTCAGAGTATCTCCTATGAAGGGGATTATGCAATTTGGGAAGAAGGGGAAGATGGCACCGAGATATGTGGCGCCATTCCCTATCATCGAGCGGATTGGGTCTGTTGCATACAGACTTGGGTTACCGGAGCATTTGCATCGGATTCATGATGTGTTTCATATTTTCTCGCTAAGGAAATATCTTAGAGACGATTTGGCTCATTCTCTCATTGCTTTGGAGGACATCGATCTCCAGCCTGATAGCTCCTATGAGGAGGGATCGATTGCTATTTTGGACCGAAGCCAGCGGAAACTGCGGTCAAAGATAGTTTCGTTAGTGCGTGTTCAGTGGCGACATCATAATGTCGAGGAGTCCACATGGGAGCGCGAGGATGAGATGCACGAACATCATCCAGAGTTGTTCTTACCAGGTACTTTCTAGTTTCGAATTTCGGGACGAAATTCTGTTATTAGGGGGGGAGTATGTAATACCCCGTATTTTTGTGATATTTATTTATGGGATTAATTGAATTAAATGTGTATTAATTGGGAATTAATCCGGATAAAATACTAGCGAGATGTGAGTTGGTATTTAATTTTAATGCGTATATATGGCAATATATGAATATTGAAATTGTTGAATTTGTCGTGAGATTGAAATACGACAATTTGGGAAATTTTGTTGGGACGCGTGTGACAGTCGCGTCAGGAATGTAATTATTTAAATTAAAAAGTGAATTTTAATTCTATCAACCAAATGGTCATTTTGAGTGCGCCAACGCGTCCGGAAGGGTCAAAATAGTCAGAAAACACTAGCCGGGGGTTTAGTTTGGGTCCCGGGGCATTTTTAGGCCATACCGGCAACTTAAAAGGGTATTTTGGTAATTTTGGAATTTTGGGAATTATGATTAACGAATTTTAGGAGTTTAAAATAGAAAATTAAGTGACCCACTAACCCATTACCAGCAACTATCTGATTTGTGGGCAACGGGAGTTTTAGGAGAGGTTAGGAGAGGTTCCCAAGAAGAGAGAACCATAACCACCACCTTCAACCTTCAAACTTGGGAGAGATTGTAGAAGAAAAGAGAGAGCAACATCCAAGATTCAACACCAAATTCAGAGAAATATCAGAGGCAAGTGGTTTAATTATGTTATTTACAACGAATGCTTCCTCCATGCGTAGAAAATTCATATAATTGTGTTGTTTTGGGAGAATAACAAAAACCCATGAAATTGGAATTGGAAACTCATGTATTGATAAAGAGATTGTACGTAGATTTGTGTTTGGCTGACTATACTGTTAAAAATACCTATTTCATGTTATAAAACGGATTTAATTATGCCTATTGATGACTTAATTTTTCTAGGGTTCATGTTCATGAAATTTGGGGAAAATTGGGGAGATTTGATGATTAGATGATGTTTAGGAAGATTTGGCCCTATATAAATGTTTAGTTATGACCTATAAATGTTTAGTGTGGATTAGAAACCTTAAAATACTGTTGGGACGATTTTTATATGGGATTAGAGGTGAAGAAAATTGGGAAAAACGAAAAGGGGAATTCTGGGCTCGAAACTGTCACCTCGTTAGAAGGTCTGCCCAGGTCGTTCGAACGAGCTTCTAACGAGTTGACTGTTTGACTTCTAACGAGTGGGATGTTCATTATATGACTTTCGTTCGAACGAGATCTCGTTAGAATGCCCATTTCGTTCGAACGAACTCTCGTTCGAACAGCCTCGTTCGAACGAGACTTCTAACGAGCTGACAGTTTGGTCTTTTTGGCCTGATTTGACTTCTAGTGTTCCGTAACCTTGTTTAGATGTAGAGATGACAATTCCTTGATGACTAATCGATATAGTTGGGACATTTGGGATATATTTAGGAGTAAAACATAGAAGTGTGGTTTGAACCAAATGATATTTATGGGTTAGAACGTGAGTAACTATTTACGACATGAGGATAATGGATGACGTGTATATATAAACCGGGGACAAGTGTGTCGGTATAAGAACGAGAAGTATACCGCTAATATAAATATGGTAATAGCTAATATGTGTGCATGCTTAGTATATATTATTTGATGTGTATGACATACCTACCATACTTGCTATGACGGGAGGTTTGCGTTCGTTTAGGGCCCCTAATCTTTGTGTGCCTACGGGGGGATATAGATTGGTACCTCGAGAACATAGGTCAGAGAAGGACTTATTGAGATGTTAATAAGTTTGCTGATCGTGGGAGCGTAGGTATGTGCGTGACCCATGTGATGTGACTGTGTTCGCCTCCATTGTTTTGTGATTTGCTATTATCTAAGAACGATTCCTGAGAGATTCGGAATGCGTGATCCTTATGTACGTGATGTACCGGGATGGATAACAGAGTATGTGTGCACCGCAGCTTAGTCTCGGGGTGCTTGTATTGTATATTTATGACGTGAATAATATACACTTAAATAATGAGAACTTTCATGTTGGTATTGTGAGTATAATTATGGTAATGTTTTGAGAAAATATAACGGGATAACCGGTAGTGAATTGTATTGCTAATAATTGAGAATCCGAGTTTAAGTAAAGCCCTCTATTTAATTGATAACGCTAGAATGTATAATGGGAATCGAGTAGTAAGGGGTAGAACTTATTACGGTTTGGTTAGATATGTATGTCACTTAGATGAGTACGGTACGTTAGGAGTGCACAATTAGTCGAGAGGTGAGTACTTCATGTGAGTGCACGCCCTAACATGTATTTTGCATTCATTATTTTAATGTGTTTAAAACACTTGCTATTTTTAAAATACTCTCCACTTTCGGGCTCTGACCCGTTTGCTTTCAAATCTATTTTTTTTTGTAAAAACCTTTTAGGTGCCCAGCCGCAAGTACACCATGCATAGGATTTCCATTCAGGAGACGAGCTGTAGCTGTTGTGGAAGTTACAGGGCCTTTCTAGTAGACGCTTCATTTGTCTTGACTCTATATTCAGTTTTCACAAGTTGTAGGGCATGTCGCCCATTTCTATTAGATACATTACATATTTCAGATTTTCCGACTTTTGGCATGTAATTAATTCAGGATGCAGTTTTATTTAATTCAGTTGTGGGATTGTTGTGAGGAGTTTTCCTCCGGACTTATTATTATTTGTTGGTTATCCTATTGTTCCGTTATGGTGAATGGTTATGTTATTCTTTCATAATTCTTTTATTGTGTGTTAACCAGACTTAATTTAAAATTTGACATCTTACTTTTAAATACTAGGTGGTTAGAAATTATAAACATGTTTTCGACAGTGATGCTATTAACTGAGCCAACTTGGCATTTTGATTTAATTTAATAAAGGAGTAGCTACCCGGTATTTAATTAATCGGGGTGTCACATTATAATGTTCTACTTTTTCTTCAACATGTGATGTATGCGTATAATGTGTGGGATATGGAAATAAATGAGAAATAGAAATCATCCTTATCACATCATAGGAAGGACGGAGAAGAGTCATTCTAAGGAGTAGACATAAAAAGTAAATAATAGAAAATATGATGTTAGTGCCCACCGAATCACGATTCACTATGAGAAAGTGAATGTGCATGTAGGGTAGGAACAATAATATGTAGGCGTGTGAATACGCGCAATACTACTAAATATGATATAAGAACAAATGTAGCACAATGAGTGAAATATGACTCGAATCTCGATAATGACTCGGGATGTCTACATAGGCAAAAAAGGCATCAAAGTCCATGTATTTTAAAATACCACAAGGGTGGGGTTTAACCCACAAACTCAAATTTAGGACTCATCTTTAGTTGGTTTAGAAAGAGTTGCTCAAGTGTAAAAGTGTAGAAAAAAAATGAGGAAATCATACTTTGCGGTTTATAGGTAAACCTTTTTTTGTCTTTTTGTTTTATAAAAATATATTATATGAATACTAATAATAAAACGGATATTAGTTGATGTGCGATAATGGAGAAAGACTAAAATATATCAAAAGTGGAAGAAAAGTAAATAAACAACACTAATTAAATGAATTAGAAAAGAGTGAGAGTAAACCTCCTAGAATATTTTGCAATTGATTTTTGAAAAAGAATAGTTTGATTTTATAGTGATGGGATAATGATGGAGTTAGGTGAGGTAAGTGGAAAAGGTGGTATGAAAGTGAGGTAAGAAAGGTGAAAGGAGTGTTGGAAACTTTGATTTTATGGAATGGAGGCGCATTGATCGAGATAGGGATGTTCTGATTGCTAAAAAAGGGGTCCTTGGGAATGAGGTCATGACCTCTTCAAATAGTAAAATTTAGGGTTCAGGGGCTTGCCAATTGGCATAGGCCTTATCCTACCTATCAGCGTACCCCTGGCTTGCTGGCGAAGTAAAGTACACCCCTGCTTATAGGCAGGGGTATGGGGTGCCTATAGGCAGGCTAAAAAGGACTTTTCAGAAAAACGTGCATAAAATACAAACCGTAAGTCCAAATTGTGCACGTATGGTACCGTTGGAAAGGGGATTCAGATCCCTATGAAAATCTATTGGTACACTCCCGAGTTTAATAGTTGACTAAAGTCAAATGGTACTTGGAGACTCCATGATGGCCTCAAGACCTATGTTCTCGGAGTAAAAAGGCAAGTGCACGCGAACCATAGGGTCGATTAACCCACGATATAAACTATTGGAAAGGGGAATCAGATCCCTATGAAGGTGAAATGATATTAGCTCGAGTTAGAGAGTTTACCAAAGTCAAATAGGGCTCGAGAGCACGTAGTGGCCTCTAGATCAGGGTTTAGAGTATAAAAGGCAACTACGCACGAACCATAAGGCCGATTTGCATAGGGTGTAGACCGTTTGTAAAACCCCATATTCTGAGTATTTAGAATTAATTAATTCAGTTATTTTTAAATTGCACATCTTTTGTAGTTTTATTGAATTAAATATTATGTGTTTATTAAATATTAATCGGGAGAGATAATGATAAATATTTAAGGAGTAAATTTACTAGGTGAGTATAAAAGAATTATTATTATACACTGTAGCGAGTGAGATCGACATGACTGTGTTATACCTCAACCAGGAGTCGCGTGTAGACAATTTTGAGGTCGATATAGGAAATTCAAGGAATGTGACTCTGATGGTGATTTTGATGTCACGATTGATTCCGAATGGGTCGAAATAGGTGGAATAGTATACTCGGGTGTATTGATTGGGTCCTAGGGCAATTTTAGACCAACCCGACACCACGAAAGGGCATTTCAGTCATTTGGGAGACTAAGATAGAAGGAACTCTGAAATTTAGAGTGTTATATTAGACCTTTGAGTTAGAGGCTAGAATTACAACAATCTTAAGAGAGAAGAGGCATTAGGAGAGAAATAAGAGAATGAGCCTAGGCCATTCCACGCCTTTTTGCATCACCAATGTTGCTGAATTTGAGATCGGAGCAAGGAAAGATCAACCTCAACATACTAAAACAAAAATCAAACCTGTTTTTATTAAGGCAAGTGTTTATCTTGCATTCTTTAAGCATGTTATAATACCCATGTAGTGTAGGGTTTTAATTTCATGATTTAAATGATGTTCTTGGGATTTGGATGAGTAAAATGCATATTTGGGGTAGGAATGCATGTAGAATAATTCTTTATATGCAGATTGCACGAAATCAGAGTATATGTGATGATTAACATGAAAGAAATATGGATAATTGGATGAATATGCATGAAGAACACTTGAACTAGGGTTGTGGTGAATTCTGGGCTTTGATCTTTTCTTGGGTAGATTTCTCATAGTCTTGATCTGTTATTTACGTGCAAAATCGTCCCTACACATATAATGAATGTTTGGTTTTGTTGGATGGGAGTTTGGGGAAGTATCATGGAGTTTTGATAAGATGATAATGGCTAAAATTCGTAACAACACGGAGAAGATAAACCAGACCATTTCGAATCGATTCGGCTCGAGGAGCGAATTGATTGTGTAGGCGAATCAATTTGAAATCCTTACTGAATCGATTCGGTTGCCCAATTTTAGGGAAATTTGCTTCGTATGTTATTCTTCCTCATGGAATAAATTACGAGAAACTTTGGCGATAGTTTAGTAATTATATAAAGACTTGGACAAGTTTAGTAGATATATTGTTAAGGCTTCGTAAATCTTAATGTGGTTAATCTTGGGATTAGGATCGGCGATATTCAACCAATTGAGATGCGTATCGAGAATTTACAATTTGGGTTACGAAAAGAGTAAACCATGACCTAAGGTTAGTACTAGTAGTATAGTGAGGTGTTAGCTACTGAAATAACTTAAGGGATAGTTGTGACCCTTTTGGGTAGTGAGAGATACACAAAAGTAAGAAAATATTACTATATGTGAATAGTTAGTCGTACGGGACATGTTATGGGTTGTGTGTATACCTATATTGAAGATATATATATATATATATATATATATATATATATATATATATATATATATATATATATATATATATATATATATATATATATATATATGTTGTGTGAATGTGTTTTATGTGATTTGTGATATGTGTTAGCATACCTACATTGCCTGCTATCATGAAGGTACCTCACAGTGGGCGATCCCACCTTGGCGAGCCCAACGAGGTTTGGATGAGTTCTTGAGAACATAGAATTTAGGGAGGATCACTATTTGCGTGTACATAGTGATACCGGCAGGCCGTTTGGATACATTAGGTATGTGTGTAGCCCATGTCTTAGAACTATGTTCGCCTCCAATATGTGATTGATTTGATTTATGGTTCGGGGACATTCCGAACAAATAGTCCTTGTTATTGTACGATAGGTACATGTACTTGATACCAGAGTATGCATGCATTACGGTGGCCGTTCTAGGGATGCCGTAGTAGTGGGTGTGTGTGTGTATATATATATATATATATATATAAGTGTGATTAATCTACTTATGTGTGATGGTAGAAGGATAGATAGTGTGTATCTAAAAAGTAACTTAAGTAAAGAAACTTAATGTAATGGTTTAATAATAACATACAGGAAATGTTAAATAATGATTCTATGTTAGCATACTGTATGGGAGGTATAGGGGAGTCAAACCTATGATGGTTAGTTATATACTTATATCTAGTTAGTCTGGGTAGTACCGCTAGAGGGACTAAGTAGGAGACGTTAGGTGTGCACTGTAGTGGAGAGGTAAGGAACTCAAGGGAGTGTACGCTAAACTAACGTGTGTATCTAATAACTTCTTTTAAACAACAATTTAAATGCTTGCTAAATGTTTTCAAAAGGTTTTGAGCTATGACCCATGTCAAATCTATTTTCCAAAATATTTTATGTGTCCAGCCACAGGGACGCCAAGCTTGATGACTCATTCCAGGGATGCGTAGCTGCAATACTTGTGGAGGCATGCAGGATTTGTGTAAACGCTTTAGTTATTCATTCTTAGATTAGGATTTATGATTCAGTATTCCATTTGGGCGCGTTTCCCCTTCAATTGTTACACTTATTCAGTTTTATTTATCAGACTCATGGTTTGGATTTTAGACTTGGAGCCGATGGTTTATTCCGCATTTATTTATTATATCTGGTGATGTTCTAGACTTTAATTATCGCGTGTGAATGGTTTAGATTGTTTTACTTCCGCGTGTTTTTTTATGTTAATGAAAGATAAAATTTAACATCGGTTCATTTAATTAGTAGGTGGTTAGTAACTTTAAAACGTTTTTGACAGTGATGCTAAGAATGAACCAAATGAGATTCATATTTTATTTTAATAAAGAATTGATAACCTGGTATTTAAATAGGCAAGGTGTCATGGATGGTATCATAGCATCAGTTTCTATTACCCATAGGATCTGTGCGGCTTAATATGATTTTCAGCGTTGCTTTCTCTTTGATGTAGAGCCCTATACTTAAGATTATTGATTGATACTGCGATTTATGTTCTCCTGTTGTTTTGTAAAATTTAAAAGAATCTTATTCGAGTTCAGATTAGTTTTGGAAGCTGAATAGGAGAAGGACGACCAATGAGGGCCGTCAGGAGGACCGCATAAGGAAAGGCTCAGCTGGAGCCACAAAGTATTCAAGGGACGGTGATCGTGGTAGAAGTCACTAATGTTGTTGCTCAGATAAGTAATGTTGTATTGATATCTATGGGACAACAGTTTCTTCAAGAACTACCACGACAGACGGTGGCGTTAATTCAGACTCAACCAGTACAGTCAATATGGGAGGGAGTCAGAGAGACCTTTCAGGAGGGCCATCCGTAGGAGTTTTAGAGAAATGAGGATGTGGTATTAGATTATCGTTGGAAGGGGAACATCCGAAGGTATTTAAGTATAGAGGAGTGCAGAGACACTCAGGAAAAAAAAATTGGCAAAATTTTGATTAGCTCGTAGGAGCAGTGCTGCGATGGTAGGAGTTATATGAGGAGAAAGATACTATGAATATCAAGGAACTTGGGGCGCGATCTAACCGCAAATCATTTCATCAGCAATTTGACCAGAGATGCAAAGGAAATATCTGTACCTATTATAAGAGAGCCGAGAAGTGATCGAGTAGGAGGGAGGATGAACTTGCTTAGCAAACTTTGTACCCATAGAGGTGGATATGAAGGAGAAAAAGGGTCGTTAAGTAAATAAGGGACTCAAGGTGGAATACACTAGCATTGAAGGGGAAATCCATCATAAATAACGTACACTATTATCATCAATGGTGTATCATTATAAGGTCAATATATATGCCTCCATACAAATGGAGTCAAGAAAATTGGATAGTCTAGCCGGTAGAGCAAGGATGGACGTATTGGTGTTAGTGGGACACCGCATAGGGGGTAACCAGCAAAGGGACTCGTCTAAGAGTTTTAAATCAAGATAATTTTATCTGAGTGAATGTGAATTCCGATAGGGCCATCAAGGCCATAAAAGTGTTCCACGGGGCCATCAGAGCCAAGGGAAAAACTTGGGTAACTATCAGGGTTAGGGATACCAGGACCAGAGAGTAATATAACCTTGACATGACTATTGGGGCCAGAAACGGGGGGATAATACAAGAATATGTATTATGTGTAATGAGCAGGACCACATGCGTCGATGTTTTTCTGAAGAGAGATAAGGGACAATGGCAGGATACCCATCATCGGGTAATAGTTACAATAGTTTTTGGGATAGTTCATATGTGAGTATTACATCCAGGGACCATTGGAACAACTAGCATTATTGTCTAGTGAATGTATGATCTTTTACACATGAGTAGATGGGGTAAATTTTGAGTGGCATGGGTGCATCACAATATTTGATTATTAACACTAAAATAAGTGGGCAAGTCGGGTTAGTGGGTGTGTTGGAAGTATCAGCCTTATTACTATGCATGTGTTTATGGTTGGGTAGCGGGTGCAGGAGAACGGGTGTGGACACTAAGAGGAGGTTTGCATTGCGTGATAGTTTTACTCCTTTTGAGATTTATGAGGGTAAAATACATTATTATCCCAAGTTTTGACTGGTAAGCGATGGTTTGAGCGATATTAGACTATTATAATAAGATTATTAAGTTCGTTGTTCTAGGGTAGGATGTATTTTTATAGGGTATCACCTGAAAGGGGGCCAAGCTTGCATGCATATGATTGTAAAAGAGACTTCTGAGAGTATGTTTGTCTTGTTATAGTTAATTTCGGTGAGTAGGGACGTTTACTGATGTGATTCAAGTTATATGGGGGTTATTATCGAGTGGAGAGATTTAGATCGTTATTGATTTAGCACTGGGGACTTAGTGATAGTGAGAGCATCATATTATACGTCACCTTTAGTGACATGGGAGTGGATAAGTAGACTTTTATGTCGGGGGACGAGAGATTAGGTGTTCAGGGTATGTGCTTAGGGCCTATGGACCTCGATGAACGACAATGTTAGGTAGTAGGGTATCAAGGGGGTTCCTTGTTTGGATTTCTTTTGCAAGACATCCCACACATGAACCCTAGGGAATGTCGAAAGTTAGAAGATGTGTTGTCATTAGAGCATGGGTATAGCACCTGAGTTATTACACATGTATGTTGTTATCACTGAGAGATGATTGTTAAATTATGATTTAGGGTCAGTGGAGCCGAGTAGTATGGGTGCGTTAACCGTTGTGGAATGTTTACACCATTAGTGGATCGATGGGGCAACCTAGAGAAAAGTTAAGTTACGATTAGTAGGATAATTGAGTATGCCATTACTGTATAGTCATGCCATGTATGCAAGGCATAGCTTAAAACAAGTATGTTACAATCGGTATATTTATGCATAAATGCACGGGACATAGGGTGTATGGGCGCGCCCAGTTAGTCGAATCTTCAGTATCATTCGCGACGAGAAGACGTGGAAACATATGAACTAAACGTAGACGCATGGGTAAGTTAGAGGAAAAATTGGGTTAATAATATGAACTGAATCTCGACGAGGAGGAAGACAATCGGATATATGTACAGTAAAGGGAACCATCACATGGAAGATGGATTGAAATATTATAGAGATACAAGAGAGGGATCATCCTGACAAAAAGGATAATCCAACAGTTTTTTGCATACCCAGAAATAGGGGAGTAATATATGTGAAAGGGTTGGTCCGAGACAGAATAAAAAGAAATTTTACAAGACCTAGGAATTTTTTATGATAAAATGAAAAGGAAAACACGTAGATTCGATGATGGGTTACCAACATCACGAGAAGGGAAAAGTTTACCTTGAGTGGTGAGATTGGTTGACCGAGATGGAATGTATGGCAAATTTGGTGTAAATTTACTTTATCGGTCAATGTACCCACCCTTTCATGAAAGAGAGGGAATGTGATGGCACATGGTGCAGACAACGTCGTTATATATTATAATGAGACAAGGGGAAAGGAAGTTGCATTGTGAGAAAGGAATATCACCCAGAGACCTAAGAGTAGACGGAAAGGGGGATTTAAATGCTGGAGAATGCGAGGAATGTACATTGTGGATTCTTGAGGATGATCAGAAGTTACTCTGTGCATAGGAAGAATATTACGAGAGTTACATCATAATTAATCAAAGATTTGGAAGTCTGACATGAGTAGTCAAGTATAGTTATAGATATATCCCACAAAGGGAGTTATATGATTTGAAAAGGGGGAAGTGGTTACCTAGGGATGTGGGGACCTTTCCCCAGTATAGTGAATGATAATTGTTAAGATATAGGCCCAATCGTGTTGGAATATTCTAGGGAGAAGTGTGACGCCAAGGTGAAATGTCAAGTAAAACAATGAGGTAATTCGATGTAAGGTGATTAGAGTGAGCTGGTCACAAGTTTGAACGGTAGGTTATAGACCGTCGAACTGATGAGTACCATTAGAGAAGGTGTATCGGGAATAACATAATGTTTTCAACTTTGGAAAAATGTGGATATCGTACGACGAAGCATCTGAGACTGCTAGTACCAAAATTATCCAAATTTGAAGGATGAAATTCTTTTGTAAGGGGGAAGTATGTAACACCCCGTATTTTTGAGTATCTGGAATTTAATTAATTCGGTTATTTTTGAATTACACGTGTGCTGTAATTTAATTGAATTAATTATTTAGATGTTTATTAAATATTAATTGAGAGAGATAATAATAAATATTTATGGAATAAATTTACTAGTAGAGTAGCAAATAATAATTATTATACATCGTAGCGAGTGAGATCGACGTGACTGTCGCGTGTAAACTATTTTAAGGTTGAGATAGGAAATTTGAGTAGAGTGACTCTAATTGTGATTTTGAGGTCGTGGTTGATTCCAAATGGGTCGAAATAGGCGGAATTATATACCCGGGCGTATTGTTTGGGTCTTGGGGCAATTTTAGACCAAGCCTGCACCACGAAAGGGCATTTTGGTCATTTGGAAGACTAAGGTAGAAGGAACTCCGAAATTTAGAGTGTTATATCAGCCCCTTTGAGTTAGAGTCTAGAGTTACAACAATCCTAAGAGATGAGAGACCATAGGAGAGAAAGAAGAGAAGGAACCTAGGCCATTCCACACCTTTTCGCATCACCAACGTTGCCAAATTTGAGATTTGAGCAAGGAAAGATCAACCTCAACATATTAAAACAAAAGTCATACTTGTTTTTATCAAGGAAAGTGTTTATCTTGCATTACTTTAAGCATGTTATAATACCCATATAGTGTAGGGTTTTAATTTCATGATTTAAATAATGTTCTTAAGATTTAGATGAGTAAAATGCATAATTCAGGGAAGGAATGCATGTAGAATAAATCCAAATATGAAGATAACACAAAATCAGAGTATATGTGATGATTAATATGAAAGAAATCTAGATAAATGGATGAATATGCATGAAGAACACGTGAACTAGGGTTCTGGTGAATTCTGGGTTTTAATATGTTCTTAGGTAGATCTCTCATAGTATTGATGTGTTATTTACATTCAAAATTATCCCTACACATATAATGAATGTTTGGTTATGTTGGACGGGAGTTTGGGGAAGTATGATGGAGTTTTGATAAGATGTTAATGGCTAAAATTCGTAATAACACGAAGAAGACAAACCAAACCATTTCGAATCGATCGACTCAAGGAGCGAATCGATTCGGTCGGCGAATCGATTTGGCATCCCTACCGAATTGACTCAGCTGCTCAATTTTAGGGAAATTTGCCTTTTATGTTATACTTCCTCGTGAAATAATTTATGGGAAACTTTAGCGATAGTTTAGTAATTATATAAAGACTTAGAGATGTTCAGTAAATATATAGTTAAGGCTTGGTAATTCTTAAGGTGGGTAATCTTGGGATTAGGACCGACGATAGTCAACCGATTGAGATGCGTATTGGGAATTTACAATTTGGGTTATGGGAAGAGTAAACCATGACCTAAGTTTAGTTCCAATAGTATAGTGAGGTGTCAGCTACTGAAATAACTTAAAGGATAGTTGTGACCCTTTCGGGTAGTGAAAGATACACAAAAGTAAGAAAATAATATGATATGTGAATAGTTAGTACGTTGAGGATTCGACAGATCTAAATCCTACATATGGGACATATTATGAGTTGTGTGTATACTTATATTGAAGATATGTATATATAGATTGTGTGAATGTGTATTATGTGACTTGTGATAGGTGTTAGCATACCTATGTTACCTGCTATCACGGAGGTTCCACGTAGTGGGCAATCCCATCTTGGCAATTTCAGCAAGGTTTGGATGAGTGCCCTAGAACATAGAACTTAGGGCAGATCACTATTTGCGTGTACATAGTGATACCGGCATGTCGTTTGGATACGTTATGTATGTACGTAGCCCACGGATTAGAATTATGTTCACCTCCAATATGTGATTGCTTTGATTTATGGTTCGAGGCAACATTTTGAACCAATAGTCCTTGACATGGTATGAGAGGTACATGAACTTGATGGCAGAGTATGCATGCATTGCGGTGACCATTTTGGGGATACCGTAGTATATATATATGCACAGAAGTGTGAGTAATCTACTTATGTGTGATGGTAGAAAGATAGACGGTGTATATCTAAAAAGTAACTTAAGTAGAGATACTTAATGTAATGGTTTAATAATAACATACGGGAAATGTTAATTATTAATTTTACTTTAGCGTATTGTTTGGGTGGTACGGGGGAGCCAAACCTATGATGGTTAGTTATATGCTTATGTCTAATTAGTCTGGGTAATACAACTAGGGGGACTAAGTAGGAGACGTTAGATTTGATCTATAGTGGATAGGTGAGGAACTCAAGGGAGTGTACGCTAAGCTAACGTTTGTGTCTAATAACTGCTTTTAAAATGAGATTTAAGGCTTGGTAAATATTTTCAAAAGATTTTGGGCTCTGACCCGTGTCAAATCTATTTTCCAAAACATTTTAGGTGTCCAGCTACAGGGACGCCTAGCTTGATGACTCATTCCAGGGATGCATAACTGTAGCACTTGTGGAGGGAGGCATGATTTGTGTAGACACGCCAGTTATTCATTCCTTGATTAAGATTTATGATTTAGTATTCCATTTGGGCATGTTACCCCATCAGTTGTTACACTTATTCAGTTTTATTTATCAGACTTATGGATTGGATTTTAGACATGGAGCCGATGGTTTATTCGGTATTTATTTATTATATCTGATGATGTTGTAGACTTTAATTATTGTGTTTGAATGGTTTAGATTGTTATACTTCTGCATGTTTTTATGTTAATGAAAGATAAAATTTGGCATTGGTTTATTTAATTAGTAGGTGGTTAGTAACTTTAAAATGTTTTTGATAGTGATGTTAAGAATGAACTAAATGAGATTCCTGTTTTATTTTAGTAAAGGACTGATCACTCGGTATTTAAATAGGCAGGGTGTCACACCGTTAGAGATGAGATTCAGAGTCTATGAGAGTGAAATGAGCTTCGCTCAAGATGAAGAGTTGACTAAATTCAAGCAGATCTTGAGAGCACCCGGTAGCCTCTGAATCAAGGTTTGAAGTAAGACCTAGGGTCTTAGGGTGAGAGTAGAAGTGTTAGGGACCTAAGGAGGTATTTGGAGGGCACTAGGATGGGGTGTCGACACCTTTAGTAATGTAATGTTTTACCGAAGGACTAAGTGTATTCATAACCTTGTAATATACTCTTAACTTATATTAACGACTCAAACCCTTCTTTCATGACATTGCCACATGCTTCTGTATTTAAAGTTAATACGTGTGTAATACTTTGATAACATAAAGAATAATTTAGTCTATTACGTAAACTTATATGAATTATTCCTAATAAATAATCAATAAACTTTTTATCCTTACGGTATTTTAAGGAAACTAATAAAGAGGCACTTAATCCTTCTTTGGATTAGGATTTAAATGTTACATGTACTGATCCTAAGCGCATATATTTCAATTTTTCTTCATATCGATGTTGTAAGTAATTGTAGAGTATCAAATAGTTCGTTCAATGGTTTTCATTGACATAGAAGACATATATTTATATCTTCCTAGATCATACATTTTACTTAGTTTAACTGAAGAAAGTTTCCAATTTGAGAAATGATCTTCAATTTCTGAAATTCTTCTCTATTTTTAATACAATCAACAAGGTAAACCTTTTTAATTTAGTTTTGGAAAACATAATGCAATAACTAAGGATGAAGTGTAACAATTTGTACATGTAAGTCTGCCAATGTTTTACGCCTTAACACCCTAAATGAGTTAGGCAACCAAAATATAAACCTAGTTGATTAAAAAAGGCTTCTCTTCTGAGGTTGGGAACTCAAAAGGTGGAGTGTTGTTACAACACAACATCACCATTTATATTTGAATTTTTAAAGTAAATTAATTGGAATAAAGCTTCCTACGACAGTTTTCTTCCAATGCGGTGCGGCAAGACTCTAACTTAATATCGTCCTTTTATAAAGTAGATTTGAAGCTTCTTTAGGGTGAATAGGTATTTTAGGAGGAAACAGTTGAACTTTGAATTTTTTTAAGGTTTCTGTTAGAATTAAGGGAAAGAAGAAGGGTTTTGTGTTAAGAAAAACTTGAACTTGGGCTAGATGGGTTGATATGGAAGAAAGAGTTTGTGAGCTTTCTAGTAAGATAAAGTGAGAAAATTGAAAAGAATAGCATTTAAGACTCATATTAACTGCCCCTTAAATGGGATAATTGTGACACCCCCCTTAATTCCATTTCGGTTGATCAGGCCTTTATCAAATTAAATCAGAATTTCCACATGGTTCATTCTTAGAATCACTCTCACAACATTATTAATTACTAACCACCTAATCTTTAATTAAGCCGGTGCCAAATTTTATCTTATGAATTAACCCAAACCAACAAGTATAACAAGAACCCAAATATAACCAACACAATATAATAGAGTCCAAACATGTCGCAAAAATCTAATATGAGTGTTACCCGAATAATATCGACTAAAGACAAGCAAACCAGCATAAGTCCAATGTATGAAAAGTATAGCCAATATAAGTTGAACCAAAATAAAGAGTACATCTGTTAGGGGCAACATGCCCGAAGTACAACTGAGACTATCCCTATCTAGAATAGAATGAAATAGGTGTCTAGTGAGAAATCCTCCAGCACCCACCTGTACCGCAGCTACGTACCCTGAAAAGGAATCAAGCCTGGCGCCCCGGTGGTAGGACACCTAAAATGTTTTGAAAATATTTTATAGCAAGGGTTAGAACCCAAAACATTTAAAAATATTTAGCAAGTGAGTTTAATTGCAAAAAATTAAAATGCATGAATGCTCTTCATATTTAAGTTAGTGTCGCACTCTCTTGAGGACGGGCTCACCCCTCATCTAATGTGCACACTTAACGTCCTTCTATATAACCCATCTAGCTATCTACCCCGTAACTAGACTTGTCATATAAACCCTACTCTCCCATTACTCTAACCTGATTAAGTTTGATATACATGGTATAAGTTATTAATCACATTTACTTATTTCATTTGAATCATATAACATTGTCACAAGTTATATATCGTCATTACAATTCACCATACATATTTTACCCGTATATATTTTATTCCCACTATATATACGTATCAACTATTTATGACATTCACACACATGAAATAAATATATATATAACCATCCTCCGAGTAGGAACTCACCGGATGTTCTCTAAAGTGCTATCATCTCCAGGTATACTCCTCCGCCCGAATCCCTGACACGGCTCGCTACCCAAGTCAGTAAAACAATATAAACACATTGGAGGTGGCCATAGTTTCCCCCGGAATGAAACCGAATCATATACAAAGCGTCTCATTCTTGACTTTGAACGCTATAACCTGGGGACTATACTCACCCTGCTCCTCAAGCCAGGGGATTCACCCACATCGCGCAACCTCCCATGATAGAATTAAAGTGGGTATGCTTTCCTATAAATATTATTCATGCAAATATTTATAAATCATATATATATATATATATATATATATATATATATATATATTATTAAATCCAGGCTACCCGTGTATAATTTTCGTGACACTATCCTAACGTGTCCAAGCCTATATTCCAACCCATATTCAATTAATCACACATTAATTAATTTTTATTTCCTTGGTGTCTCTCAACCAAATATACCCGGACTCACATGCTCGACCCGAAAATAAACATCCCCAAATTATTATTCAACTTCCCTCAAATAAGTTTGCACACTTAATATAAGGTTCTTAATTCGCTCAAATTAAACCTTAAATCACTTTTTGGATTTTCACCCTAATAATCCATGAGTAATTTCATCAAATTAAATCGACAATTATAGCCCAATAATCAGATTTGTCCAAACAGTAAATTCCTCCCCAAGAATTGAACACTCTGGGAAAAAACAAAGGAGAGGGAAAATTGTCAGAAAAAGGGATGTCGCTCAAATGACTTGGCCTGTCTTTTGAACGACTTTGGTCGTCGTTTGAACGAGACACCGGGTCATTCGAATGACCCTGGTTCTCTCTCTCCTCCATCGTTACCCAGAAAACCCATCCACCATTGCTATTTTAAAACTCCATTTTCTGTAGATATTTTCCCCATAAAACCCTCCAAGATTTATACTAAATCCACCAATTCAATATCCTCAATCTAAATACATCATCTACATAGATTGGGGGTTTATAAATCACATTTTTATATCCTCTACAAAATTTTAAATCAGAAATCATCGAAACCCTAAATTCAATTATAGAACTAACCCTAACATCTCAATCATTTCACATCTACTATGATATGAATAGGAGAAATACAAATTAATTCAAAAGCAAGTTAAACCACTTGCCTTCTAGGGTTTGTAGGGTCTGAATCTTTGTTGAAGATGATGGGTTTGATGAAGAATGTCCCCTTTTATTCTTGATTTAAGCTTTCAAGATTTCTTCTAATTGCTCCCTCCTTTGTCTCTACTTGATTAGTTTTTTTCTAAAATGAGTTATGGGCCTCACAACCTCTTACTTTAGGATTTATTAATTAAATCCAGTTTTTAGACTTATGGGCTTTGTTAAATAGGCCCAAACACTCTTGTGTGGGCTCAAATACGTCTAAAAAAAGTCCAAAAACCCATTTATACTTATGGACATCCTTTTCTAACTATTTCGATCCTTCCGGACTCACCCATACGCTCAGAATTGCCATCAGAATAATTATTTCTAAAAGTTAATATTCACCTATTAACTTAGTTTATTATCATTATTTACTTTGTAAAACTTTACTTCTCTCAATATTAATCGCCTACTCACCGGATCAATATTTAAATAATACAAATCTTATTAAATTACGACCACCATGTAATTTAACAAATATCGAATTAATTAAATAAATAAATGCCAAAAATACGAGGTGTTACAATAGTGAGGCATATATTTATAGGCGAGAGTCTAGGGCACATGATCGGGCGGACCAACATGGGAATTTTACCAGTAAGTTTTTCGAGTTGATCCATATGTTTTGGGCTCATTTGCGAGTTTCTGGAGTTTTCCTTGGGTAGCCAAGGGTTAATGTGTGTTCCGATGAGTTTCTAGTTTGTTGGAGGTCTGATAAATGACAATAATCATAACATGATTCTTTCATGTATGTGAGGAGAGGAGCGGTGTACACATAACCAACCGACAATAATCATTAAAAAGAAATCAAACACAACAAATCTTGATGAAATTTTATGAACCCTAGAAAAGCCACAAATTACACCATACTGATTGAAGAACATGGATGAAAAAACTTAAGCTTTATAGTTAAAAAAATATTCAACACAACTACACCATAATAAAAATGTTGTTATACCTGACCATCATTTTTTAATTTAAGACAACAAACATCAAAGCAAATCGATGAAAACGCATAAAGACGATCCCTTGCAAGCATGAAGATACATGTTGTGAGTGCAAATTATCACAATTAATAAATTCTAGAAACTATAGAAAGAGCATACAACTGTCACACAACACACAAATATACGTCGTTCAACCAATTGCCTATGTCCACGAAAAGGTTACTGAATTTTTATTTGTATTTCTCAAAATGCTAAAATTACATCCCCTTGGACCTAGGGTGTAGACTATATTTATAACTGCATAAAACTGCAGTGATTTAGTTGTTCAAGGAACTCCCTTGACTTGTTATTGGCTCGTGTGGTGGTTCCCTAAATATCTCCATTACACCAAAAGCAACAATCTGACACGATTTCAAACCGTGCCAGAATCAGGGGTGCCAAATTTTCTGACATAGTTTAAAACCGTTTCAGATTGCCAAATCTGGCATGCTTTTAAACCATGTCAAATTTTAATCTAGCACGCATTTGACACTTTATAATCATGCCAATTATTGAATCTGACACGGTTTTAAACCGTATCAGATGTCCATTTTCTGGCACACTTTTGGCACGATTATAAAATGTGCCAGATTATTTCATAAGCATACTTAAATTTTACAATTTGTTATGTTTTTTTTGGCACGATTTCAAACCGTGCTAGCTTTTTCAATTGATAAAAAAATATTTATTATTTGAAAACAAATCAAGAAACCTGGATGAAAAAATATTTATTATTTGCAAAATAAATCAAGAAAATTCACAAATTGCGAATCTGGCAAGTTGTTGAAAAACTAATGTACATACAAACTTATAAATATTAGAAGTCTTATCACAAACCAAAAAAATTTGGACAGTGTTTTTCTTATTTTCTGAACATTCTAAAACCTGTTAATATAAAACTTGCGTAATATAAAGCCCGTGCGGTCATAAAATATAACAAAAAATTTGCAAAAGCCCGCACGGCCATAAAATTTAACAATAAAATTACAAAAGCCTGCACGGCCATAAAATTAAAACAAGTCTGCACGGCCATAACACATAAAAAAATATAATCCTGAATGTCAACGACATTAAATAAACAATCTCTTCGTTGCAAACCATTGACTACTTCGTGTGTTCCACGTGGATAAAACCTAACGATAAAATCTTATCCTGCAAAAAATAGGATACAAAATGTAGATGATATCAGTAATAAAGTCATTGTAAAAACAATCGTATTCAAGCAGAAAAATTGAATATACGAGTTACATTGATCCCGTGCGATGTGTTCGTGCCTTTTACGGGGCCGTTTGGGAGTTGTTTGGAGTTTTCACCGTCTAACGGCATGCTTTTAAGTGAAAGCCTAGGCGACATGAGAGCCTGAGATTTTTATGAACTAGAAGATCGCTACTTCGTTTCAACAAAATAGACTAACTAAGATGTTGGGACTTGATTATGATATCAAATAAAATAAAGGAGTGGACAATCTTGTAGTTGATGCCTAGTCTAGACAACATGAGTCAAATGGACAAAGTCAAGCCATTTTTGCAGTCACGCCTGAATGGATGAAAGAACTACAAATATAAAAATGTTATTTTCATAAAGGCATTTTAAGAAGATGTAAGATTTGGGTGGGAGGCAAAGGGAGAATTAAGGAGAAAAATATTTCAGACCTTACATGATTTGGTATGGGGAGGACATTCAGGAATGAAGGCCACTTACCAAAGAATCAAGTTAATTTATGTTGGCTTGGGATGAAAAATGACTACGAATTGGGTGAGTACTAATGACATATTCCAACAAAATAAGACAGAGCATGTGGCATATCCTGTCCTTTTACAACCCTTACCAATACCATCTCAAGCTTGGACACATGTAGATATAAATTTAATTGAGAGGTTACCAGACTCAGAAGGATTTGAATTCATCATGGTAGTTGGGGATCATTTCAGTAAGTACGCACATTTATTACCTGCCAAACCCTTGTACTACAGATACTACAGTTTACATGTTCTTTTATCAAATATAAAAGACACATGGAGTTCCTAACTCAATTGTGTCTGACGTATATAAAATGTTTACTATACATTTTTGGCAAGAATTGTTTAAATTGATTGGCACTAAATTACATTTGAGCACTGCCTATCATCCTCAATTTCATGACCAGACTAAGAGGAGAGATCAATGATATGCCTAAGTCTAGACAGTGTTGTACATCTATAATATTTAGGAATGCAAGGAGGAGGGTATACTAGGATAACGAAAAAAAATCAAGCCGTTGTTCAGGATTTGTAAGTTGTTTTTTGAAAAATATTTTATGTTAAAAATACTTAACATGTAAACAACACTGGAAAATAGTAACATTTTTCCAAAAAAACATTTTACGCTCAAACAATTGGAGATCTATAGATACACGGAAAGGGTTGATTCATTCATTGATAAAGAAACAACAGGAGGACTATTTATCGATGGACATCAGGTCATTAATTTTCAACGATTGGAAGGGAATATGAAGGGATACTTTTATAGCAATGCTTGACATTCAAAAAGAGATGTGAGAGTATCAATAACAAAAGGGCAGCAGTCTTTGGAATAGACAATATCATTAACAAAATAGAGTATATAGCATAAAGATATCATATTGGAGGGAGATTAGATTACAAAACTGCATGGAATAAAAGAAAAGCATACATCCTCAACAAGTTCAATGAGAGTAATGTCTGATTTCTCACATTTGCTCTTCATGAAGGTATTTCCCTTTTTGAGTTCTTTGATCAATTTTGCCATCTAGGTTCACATACATAATAAGTCTAACCTTCAATAACTTGCTACAATTTTTAATGAGTAAATCGTTGCGATATGGAAAGAACCAATAGAGAAACAAGTTTAGAATAAGCATTCAGATACAAAAGTACTAGATGGATCTGACATCTTCTCACCTTCCCTGTTGTTATAAGTCCCCTCTGCTCAGCATCAGTTATCATACTGTACCCTATCCTAATATCAGTAGACTTTTGTGAGAGTATTAGCAATCATCTCCAAATCTTAATCACATCTATATGGCCCATGATCGATATCACCATAATATAATCAGAATCATGTGGAATTGTAAAATTATATATCTCAATGAGTGTCATGATATTGAGCCTCAGATTCAATAAGTGGGGTTTGGAAACACTGGGTAAAATAAATATGCAATGTGAACTGGAATACTAGTCGCAGTTATGTTAAACCCAATCTAGAACAACATAATGTGAAGAATTTTCTCTGGCAAAATAACATACGACACAGCGCCAAAAGATAATCTATAACCCAAGTACTAGTCGACAGAGATCTCTAAAAGTGGTCCTGTAAAATCATGTTAAAGCCATTCCTTGTTTAAATTTTTTTTATTTTTTGATAACAAGGGTTATCAAGGCATCTTAAAGCACCTGGTCATAGTTGTCAAATCGCGAATCGTATCGTGAATTGTTTATCCCCGAATCGAGACTCGAACCGGTCGAATCGAAATCAAATGATACAAATGAAATAATACATACGTAAATGGAATTTGACACTATAGAATTGGTAATTAAGCATAATATGACAAAAACATAGTCGTGGCACATGATAATATACCAAGTTTGATCGATTTCTTTCTTGCCCTTTGACTTTACCATCTTGATTTTCAAAGATCAAACAACCTATAAATTAATATCAATTTATTTAATAAACAACTCAAACAATAAAATTAATTTAAAACATCAAAAACTTCAAAAAAATTACACTACTTCAAAAGAATTTAAGCAAATAAAAAAAAACAGCAAAAGAACTTCAACAAAACAACAAGAGAACTTAAAAAAAAAAAACAAAAAAACTTTAAAAAATAGCAAATGAACTTTTAAAAAAAATGCATGGAATCCTAACAAAAAAAATAAGCAGCAAATGAACTTAAAAAAACAGCCTTAAGAATGCATATGTTAAATGAAAAACAGCAAAATAACTAAAAAAAAACAGCCCTAAGTAAGAATACGTATGTTAATTGTTAAATGAAAAACAACAAAAAAACTAAAAAAAAAAATCCAGCAAAATAACTAAAAAAACAGTAAAATAACTAAAAAAAACGTATGATAAATGAAAGACACAGCAACGAAACAGCCCTAAGAATACTTACCTTTGAACTTGATTCAACGAAATAGCAATGAAATAGGGTTACGAAGAGGAGCAGCAACGAAACGACAAGAGGTTTTGGATCCGAAATAGGGTTACGAGAAGAGGTTTTGGATTTTAGTTCTTTTTGTTTTTGTTTTGTAAGTTTTAAAATAAAAAAACACGTGCCTTGCAACTGGTTAAAAAAAATACCCAAATTTTAGACTCCTTAAAGCGTCCGATTCACGATTCTGAATCGTATCGCACGATTCAGTCTCGAATCACACGGTTCTTTGAGCATTTTTTATTCCAAGGCAGATTCGAATCATTTTGGTATGGAATCGATTCGAATCGCGAATCGGACGATTTTGACTACTATGCACCTAACTAATCCCTAATGTATGTTTAGGACCCTTCAATTCCTGCCCAACATGATACACTATGGGTAGCTACCTCGGGGTCAACCTGAAAATTTTAGGGCCCTAGACCAAGTCTTGAGTGCGTCACCTTATAACTAGTAGGTTACGTGGTGTCTCGCATTCAATGGACACTAGACACGAATAAGTTACGATCTCATTTCATCCGAGTTTTAGGTAGTTTACTTTTTATTACATTTTTTGTGGGGGTGGAATTGGGGGTTGGGGGGGGGGGGGGGATGTTGGGTTATGTCCCGCCTCGGATAGTTCTTGTATGACATTGAGGGGAAGGTTTTACTCCTCACCTCCATTTCAATAAAAAAATTTGGGGATGCCATCCCATTTTCTAAAAGAAAAAAATTTAGCTCCTTTTGATGTGAATCAAGAATAAGGAAGCGTATTTTTTTACACTACACACAAAATACCAAAAGTGGGCACCCAACTGGAATTAGTCCCATATGTATGAACCTCATCAATAATGGGTCTAATAAATCCAAATCTCGATGATGTGCCTCTACGAAATCTGAGCAACCAAAAGCTGACGACTATATCCGCCTTCTCGACACCACAAGTACATGGTTGCAACTTGGAGTGGGTGACCCTTGAATCCATGGTTCAAAGTCAAGGCCGATATTGCGACGATACGGCCGAGTTGACTAGGTATCGGTGCCCACCGATCCGATTCCGAGTTCTGCGTTGAGTTTTCAATTATTGATGTGAATCGACCCTATATCGGTAATTTCTCGGTAGTATCGGTGATATAGCGGTATAATCGGCCCATATCGGCGATATCACATTAGAATCGGCCCATATCTACGATATCGTGATGGAATCGGCCCAAATCGGCGATATCACAATAGTATCGACCCATATCGGTGATATATCGGTTGAGATAGTATAAGTTACTAAGCATCTCTCTCTCTCTCTCTTTCTCTCTCTCTCTCTCTCTCTCTCTCCAGTGTTATGTTGGTAAGCGTGGTTTTTTGGGGGGTTACGAAATGCTATTTTTTTTTTAATTTAGTGTACTGTGTGTGTGGGTTATTCGGTCATCGTGTGGGTTTAATTTTGTGTGTGTGGGTTATTCGGTCATCGTGTGGGTTTAATTTAGTGTATTGTATATGTGACAGTTTTTTTTAAAGAATGCAAATGATCCAAATGTTATTTGTTATTATTTTTTATAATAATGTTCCCAATGTTATTTTTTAATATGTTATTATTTAAAATAAAACGTAAATGTTATTCTTTTACAAACAAATATACAACTGTAATTATTGTAAAAATAATATTTGTATCCTCTAAACATTTGTAAAAATAATATTTGCATCCTTTATGTAAAAATAACATTTGCAACATAAGAAAAAAAATATTTGCACCCTCTTTGTAAAAAAATAACATTTCCATCAATTAAAAAAAAAATTGCAACCCAACAACAACAAAAAAAAAAACATTTACTCCTTTCATAAAAAAAATAACATTTGCATCATTTTTTGTAAGAAAATAACATTTGCATCCTTTTTGTAAAAAACGATTGTACAAAAAATGTAGTGTTTTGTGAAAATCACTATTTGTATCCTCTTTGTAAAAAAATAACAATACTTAAAAAGAAACATTTCTATCCTTTTTAGAAAAAATATAACATACTTAAAAAACACATTTGTATCCTCTTACAAAAATAATAGTAAGAATATAATAGTTGCATCCTCTTTGTAAAAAATAAATAAATTAACCTCTTACTAAAAAAGTAGCATTTGTTTTTCTTTGTAAAAACATTATATTTGTATCTTCCGTGAAAAAAAAACATTGATTTATTATGGAACATTGAATCTAGCAAGTTTGCAGCACGTCAATATAATCTATTGTACAATGTTATGCATATTAAAGGATAGTTTTAAACTTATCTGATTGGTCCACATTGTTAATCGTATTTTTTTAAAATCTTCTAGATTTTTTTCGGAATTTTTTGCGCTCTCTAAATAGTGTATCTTTGCGTATCGCCCGATACCGTGACCGATACCGCGACCAAGTTGAAAATCGTGTGGCCGATACCGGGACCGATACCGAGACTTTGAACCATGCTTGAATCTGACCGGTGGTAACTCCGGCGACCACACCTTTGCGACTATGATGGCGAAACAAGCGGACTGAAGACAGTGACATTCCGAAAAGCCAGACCCAAAATGGCAAATAGTCAGTTATGGATCCCAAGTGACGCATTTTTTATGGAAGTCTGGAGTTGTCACAAATAAGCCATAGGACCAATTTTGACCGGATTTGAGATCAAATAGGAGGTAGGGGATTGGATCGGAGTAGGGAAGCCCATTTTTGTTGAATTAAATTGTGGTTGGGCATTAATGAGGAGGGGGGGGGGGGGGAGGAAAATGGGGTGGGGCTATTTTGGGGTAAAAAGAAAAAGGCTAGGGTTTGGTTTTGTAGGCAAATATAGGTTGCGGGTGTAGCCGGGCAGCAGGGTGGTGTTTGGACAGCTAGGGTTAGGGTTTGGGAAAAAAATTGAAAACAGAGATTCATGTTGACATGGAGGTGGTTGTGTGGCAGTAGGAGATGGAGGTGGAGGAAGGTGGGGGTGGAGGGTGGAGGTGGAGGAGGTTAAAAGGTTTAGTATCCCCCCTTTTAACGGTGATGGAATTTAGGGTTTTCATCCACCCGATTCCCATTTAGACATTTATCAATCCACCTGATTAAAGGGTTGCCCGAGTTGGAATCTCAACTCGATACCCACTTCACGCACCACGATGAACACCAAGAACAAACATAGCTCTGATACCAATTGACGTGAATCAAGCACGCGAAAGCGTATTTTTTTACACTACACACCAAATACTAACTACACTGCACCAAATAAAACTAAACTAAGAAAAAGAATTTCTTTCTCTCTCAGTATTCTTTTATCAATATTCAAGTCTCATTACAAATCAAGGCCAAGGGCCTATTTATAGGAGATATTAGATTGCTAACCAAGCTAAGATCCAAAAAGACTAAAAAGGGCAACTAATAACTAAAATTGACTAATTAGCCCCAAACATATTTGGAAACTAATTAAATACTAAAAATAAAAGAAAATGACAATAATATCCTAAACTAAAAATAGAAAAACGAAATAGTCTTCTCCCGGGAGTACAACTACGTGCCACGTGTCTCTAATTCACATCACCTTCTATAGAACCAAATACCATGTGTTATATGACATATACAGTGATATACAAATCTAAAAGATTCTCCATTCAACTTTCTTATATGACCACTCAACCTCTGCAACTTGAAATTATTTAGAAAAAATCTGCATTCGATTTCTCTCATAGGTTGGAATTTTTTTAAAACAATTAATCCCATTAACTACTAACTACCACTGTTAATGGCGGATGAACGTAGTTTGACTGAAACAAATCTCACCTATTTAATGTCCACACTAGGTTCCATCAAAGTTATCACTATGGATTTTACTAATCTTATTCACAGCTTAAACGAATAAGAATATGATCAGGATTTAACCACCTTAAAAAACAATAGCCAACTAGAGGTCTTAGGTTGACAAAGCTTAGGCAACAAAGACTTGTCAAATTGGAAGCGACGACATTTTTTTGCCTATAATACATCGACCAATGAGTAGACAATACTCAAATTGTGCTTTTAATACGAATTCTCTTATGGGATTCCATTGACAATGGTTCTAAAGTGATTTATGAAGTTCAATTTGAAGATGATAAATGGATTAGTTCCGAAATTAAATTCTACATTTCAAAATTGAATTGACGTGAAGGGTGGGGGTTTCCCATGGGGTGAAAACTTGTGTTTTAGCTCCACACTACATGGTATGACATTGAGTTTTTTAACCCAACCAAGTTTTAATTTTTTGACTCATTTGTAAGAACAGATACAATTAATGAAGTTCCTAATTTTCACATCTATTTAAACCCAACAAGACTAGAAATACTAAAAACGCCCTGACAGAACCTAGAGTATGTCAACGGTGATGTGGGTTTACTTTAAATACACTTTTGACGAGATTGTTTGGACGTATGAGGTTTTCCTCCCGTACAAAGATTGTTTCTTTTGATGTTGGGTTAGCTGTTTCACCCATTTCAAGCACCCGTGGAGTTTAAAATGTTAGTTCATTCTGTTGAAAATAAAAATATTACAGTGTAGTGCCAAATGTCAAGCCAATGTTAAAGAGCAGCTTATTTGTGGAAAATGAAATTATTTTTATGGAATATATGCCTAAAATCCAAAACCTGTATACTCTATCCTCTAAATCCTATCATGACATTTAAGAAGGAAAATTACTCCGTGAAGCTTAAAATCAAATACTAAGAATTCTGATATTAACCGAAATTAATGTGTTTACTTGGGAGTCTCATTTCAAATGTAATGCCAAGTGGTGTGTACATATATGTAAACGAACAAATGTAAAAATGTATTTCATTCAAACTGAATAATGGAAGCTACTTTTATGTTAGACCAAACAAAAAAATTAGCAGGATAATAAAAAACGAGTTAGGGTTTTTCAAACAATAATGACCCAACATCCTCCCTTCATCCGGATTCACAATCTCCCCCTTCTCAAGCTCCTCCATAGCTGTAAACACCTCCTTAAACCTCAACTCCATATCCTCCAAAACTGGTAGTTAAATTCGATTCGACTCACATCTAACTATAATGACAAACATACGTGAGAAGAGAATAAAAATCCACAATAAAATGTAAAAATTGTGTAATTTACTCACTATAATTTTTATGAGATCCACTCTTGGGAGATGGAGAATCGGGCTTGGCAGACAATGGGCGGGAGAGAGACCGGCATAAAAATAAATGGCTCCAAATGAAAAGTGAATTCATTAAGTATTTTATTTCTTTTACTTAATATTTATAAATTTGACACGATTTTGGCACGGTTTTAAACTGTACCAGAATCTAACACGCTTTTAAACTGTACCAGATTGTGAATAAACCTTGCCAGATTTTAGCAAGGTTTAGAACCGTTCCAGATTCTCCTTATCCAAGCGTGCCATATTGGCATTTTTGGTGTAGTGATCGTCCGAGATTTTGGGTAACCAATGTGAGCTTTATCCAACTGCTAGTTGCTCCATAATTATCTGCGTGATACGTGTTTGTATTGATCCTTTTTATTAGTAGAATGGGTCGGGCGTGTTCCAAGCACTATTGGGCTTGGTCGTATAGGCCTGTGTAATTATGGTTCAGTCCCCACAATTTCCCCTAAAATTCTTGGCTAATTTTTGGGCGAGAGAATTCATATTTTCAAGAAACCCATTCATCTGATCCACTCTAACACATTTTTTCGGCAGGCTAAATTCATAAATAAGCATCAGACTAGAGGGGTACACTCGTCTTAGAGGAAAATGAGGCGCTAAAAACTGCTTCGATTCTAGTTCCTTACGATTGTACACATCCTTCAAACATTGTTTGTTTCCACACTCATCTCGAAATCGTCACTTCTCTCTCTCTCTCTCTCTAACAAAGACTTCAGAGTTCCTTATTTTCGCATTCATTCATCTTGTAAGTTTTTCTCTTCCTCTTTATCATTCTTTTTCTTTATAGCTTCCTTCTTTTCCATATTTGTTCTCTTTAGTTGTCGTGATTTATTTTTCTGTAAATGGCAAACACTCTTCATGGCAAAAACATAGATGACTTTAGGAAAACTTATTCTATTCCTTCATGAGTTATAATCGACTGTACCCCCTTGTTCAAAAACGCCATTGTCGTTGATGGGGGACACTGGATTTATATCCTTGTGGTAGTCCAGGGGGATTGACCTTTCCCTTAAATCCTTTTTTCTTAGAATTTTGTGAGTTCTTTGGGGGGTTCCCAGCTCAGTGTGCCCCCAATACATAGTGTATCGCCAATGGGGTAAATAGAATAAATGAGCTTTATGGGACGAACCATGTTATCCTAGAGATCAGGTATTGTTACACCTGGTCTCATACTACAGATGGACTTTTTTACTTAAAGCCGAGGAAGGCCAATATGATGTTGGTCGTGAACCTCCCTAATTCCAATGAGGAATATTGGGATCAAGGGTTTATTTCCAAAAATTGGTAACATCCACCGCTCCCTGAGGGCAACGAATACATCGAGTTCCTATGCTCGGATTGGGGGAAGGAAATAGGTTAATGCTTGCTTCTCGTTTACTTATCTTTTGGGCATACCATACTATGCCTAGAAGTCCCACCAGGGAAACACCCTTTGGACTGGCATACAGAATGGAAGTTATCACCCCACTTGAAGCAGGTCTCCCTACAATGAGAACCAACTTGGTCGGCCAAGGCTTAAATGATGATGCCTTATAAACTGAACTTGACTTAACAGATGAACGAAGAGAACAAGCCATGATCAAGCTGGCTTCATATCAGCAGCAACTAGGCAGGCAATACAACCAGAAAGTCAACCCGAGGAAATTCAAAGTAGGAGATTATGTCCTAAGGAAAGTCCTCGACAATGCAATAAGACCGTCAGATGACAAACTGGGACCAAACTGGGAAGGACCTTTCAAGGTAATCATAGACGACCTTCAATAAGCTTATCACTTGGAAACACTAGAGGGCAAAGAGATACCTAGAGCTTGGAATGCGTTGTCTGACCAATTTATCTCTATCTATCACCCTTCCCTCTCCTCTATCTATAAAAAACATATAAACAAAAGATAAGAAATAAAAAACTTCAATTCCTCGAGTTTTGTTTTCTTTTTTGCAACGCCTTTTTATCATCTTATACCACTCTGAGTTTGTTTTTTTTAGAATAACAAAAGGAGAGGGAAGTTGGAAAAATATAAAAGAAGAAAAAGAGTTGTTTTTTTTTATTTAGATGACACAGGTTCAAGTTCAGGCTCAGCACAGGCTATGAATTTTGTTGGGAATCAATTTATGCCGACGTCACTTTACATGGGTGACCTGGAGTTGAACGTGACTGATTCTCAACTTTATGATCTGTTTAACTAACTGGGTCAGGTGGTTTCGGTTCGAGTTTGCAGGGACTTGTCGACTCGACGATCACTTGGCTATGTATATGTTAATTATGCCAACGCACGAGATCCTGCGAGGGCCTTGGAGATGCTGAACTTCACAGCTCTCAACGGAAAGCCCATTAGGATAATGTATTCTCATCGGGATCCAAGTGTACGCAAGAGTAGGAGTGGTAACATATTCCTCAAGAATTTGGACAAAGCAATTGACCACAAGGCACTATATGACACATTTTCTGCATTTGGCAACCTTCTTTCCTGCAAGATAGCCACATTTGGTCAGTCAAAGGGATATGATTTTGTGCAGTATGAGAATGAAGAAGTTGCATAAAATGCTATTGAAAAGTTAAATGGTATACTGTTGAATGATAAGCAAGTATATGTAGGGACCTTCCTACGCAAGCAGGAAAGAGAAATGGTTGTGGACAAGACCAAATTTACTAATGTCTATGTCTATCAGGATCCACCACTGAAGAAGATTTAAACAAAACATTTGGTGAATTTGGAACACTCACCAGTGTCGTCGTGATAAGGGATGGGGATGGGAACTCAAAGTTCTTTAGATTTGTTAACTTTGAGAATTCAGAGGATGTCGGTAGAGCTGTAGAGGCTCTTAATGGACACAAGTTTGATAAAAAAGAGTGGTATGTTGGGAAAGCCCAGAAGAAATCTGAGAGGGAACATGAGTTAAATGGTCGATTTGAGCAGACTGTGAAGGAGGCAGTCGACAAATCACAAGGGTTGAACTTGTACATTAAAAATTTAGATGATAGTGTAGGTGATGACAAACTCAAGGAATTTTTCTCTCAATTTGGTACCATAACCTCGTGCAAGGTCATAAGAGATCCAAATGGAACGAGTAAAGGATCAGGGTGAGGAGGCTTCTAGAGAACTCTCGGAGATGAATGGCAAGATGATTGCCAACAAACCACTTTATGTTACACTTGCACAACATAAAGAAGATAGAAGAGAAAGGTTATATGCGTAATTTTCTCAGATGCGTTCAGTTGCAATGGCTCCTTCGGTGGCTCCTCGTATGTCGATGTACCCCCCGGGTGGTCCAGGTTTAGGACAATAAATATTTTACGATCAAGCCTTTCCTGCTTTTATTCCACCTCAACCTAGTTTTGGGTATCAAGAGTAACTTGTCCAACCTTAAAAAGTTCTATTTTTAGTCTTCCTTAGGACATTAAGTTTATGCAAATTTTCGTTTCATACTTGTGTTGCTTCTTAGTTATTACTTAATGAATAAAGGCTCATTCGCTATTGTTTCTTAAACGCCTCATTTTTATATTATGTATCTCAGTTCTATGCACCGTTTCCAAGCGATACCAAGAATATTTACACTTGGTTACAACAAGTTGTTCAACATGCTTCAATCAAGAAACTTTCTCGCGCATAACATAATTCCTTTGGATTGCAATGAGTTGTTTAACCCATTCTAGTCAAGGAATCGCCGCGTCGATCAGGGTTTATAACTGATTATAATAAACTGTTACGTTTGTTCCAATTAAAAAGAACCCTCGGGTCTTTGTCATTTCGAGCAGAAAGGGCCTCACGAGTTGCCTCGGCAACAATAAAATCCCTATAGGGAATCCTTAGGTAGAAAAGCCAACTGAGGTTGGTCGCCAACCATGTTAATCGCTAAAAACCTGATCGGGTATATGGCCCATTAACCAGGTGCATTCTTGTCATCATCTCTCCTAGGCCTAAGGGAGTTTGACGACACAACCTAAAAGGTAAGGTAGATGGAATGATATTGCTAAAGCATATTGGACTGGAAGAACGACTAACGCTAGTTGTTAACTCATTTAGTTAACAGAGGGCCAAAATGAATGGCATTAGTTACTAACTCATTTAGTCGGCAAAGGCCCAAAATGATTACCACTTTATTAACTCATTTTGTCAACAAGTAGATTAAAATGATTAACACTATTTAGTTGGCTTAACTCCTAAGTGATTAACTATATCTAGTCAGCAAGTACCCAAGATACGCTACAGTTAATAAATAAACTTTATTTATTTTGTATTATTTATGAAAGTACAAAGATACAAGGCATTCCAACAACTTTACAAGGACTCAAACCAACTACGGGTGGCGAGCAAGATAATCAGCTATTCGCACCCTCCGACCATCATCTGGGTTGGGGACAAATGCTTCCCTGTCGTCTTCAAGACAATGGTTCAAAAGCTGCGAAGGTATGGCGTCAATAGGGATCCACTTATCATCCTTCGAGAAATGGGGTTGGCGATAAGGTGGATAATCTACTTTGTATTTATACCATAGGTCTGAATCCTTTGGGATCTTGAGCTCTCTATGGGCAGTCAGCCACCCACGCGAGTTTGCAACTTATTTGGCTTCCTTCAGCCTTACTGGTGGATCAGTCCAGCCCTCAACATAGCCCTTCGCCCACGTTTCCCTAGGACCCATTAAAAAAAGATGCCTCAGTCTTATAATGTCTCTCTGAAGACCAGCTGCGATGACATACCCTCAATGGACGTCCCTCTTTAGCTCAACAACCTTTTTCTTTAAAGCATCTTTTTCGACCTGGATCATCTTACCGACTGTGGTGGTATGCCCTCGCTGGACGTTCCGCTTTAGCTTGGCAACCTCTTTCCTCAACTGTGCACTAAGGAGCCAATTTCTTCCATAACCTGGAGATCATCCTTTAACTTTCACACCATCTCAGTCTAATCCTTATATGCTATCATTTTTTGCCTTAAGAAGTTTAGTGATCTTTAAAAAGGTTCGGCGAGCTTGCCGACTCGCATCCGAACCCAGAATCTTCCCCAGAGTCTTCGACAACGATGGGATACAAGCAATAAAGCAAATAACAAATGCAATTAACTTCAGCAAAAACAAATAAGAACATTAATAAAAGGGAAGGACTTTTTCATTGATAATTAAAGGAGGCAAATATCGATACAACCAGAGGAGAAGAGAAAATTACAATAGATGAACAAAAAAGCAAAAGTCCTAAAACTATGGGGTTTTACTCCTTCACTTACTCAGAGGTTTCTGGTGCTTTCCCCTTTTCGGCAGCCCTCTCTGCATGGTCGATAGCCGTCTCGACCTCAGTTGACTCTTTCTCAGCATGGTCAGCAGGCTGACTAGTTGGAGTCTCCTCATCAGCAATGGGAGGACTTGGCACATGGAGCTTGTATAAATCAGACACAGATGGGACTCCAACAACCCCCACGGCTTGGTCCTAGCCTTTTTTTAAGGCCACTTCCTTGATGTAGCCAATCTGGCGCTCGACATCGTCATAGGCTGCATCCTAATCCTCCGTGTAGCTGTTGTCCTTGACGATTGGGATCTCCCCCTCTAACTTATGGACCTTACCAACCAGACTCAGGTTCTCCTTAGCAAGCGTCTCCTTCTCCTCAATCACAAGGTTATTGGCCGCTTGAAGGTCGACCAAGGCCTTTACTGACCTCTCATTCTCCTGATCAAGGGAAGTTCGCGCATCAATTAAGTATTATTTACACATCTTCAGGGGTTCTTTTAGCTCTTGATTCTTCTTGGACTGGTCGACCTGACCATCCAATAACCTAGTAAAGTCTGACAAAAACTTACAAATGAAAATGATCGAAGAAAGCTCTTGAAATATGGAGAGGAAGGGGGAAAACACAGAGATATAGGTCGCACTGAAAGGATGCTTGGAACACCAGAGTGATGATTGCCTGAAACTGAACTTAGTTTGAAATCTCGCGCAAATGATGAGGAACGGGCCCCTAGGAGGATTTCAGTGCTTCATATCTCCCCTTAAGACAAGCGTGTCCTCGACAGTTCACGAGTATTACAAAAGAGCCATGCCGGTTTTGAAAACAGTTCTCACAACTCACTTAAAATTCATTGGCCCAACGGTTTAGCCCAAATATTTTAGGGTCAATTGTGGGGGATCATTTATTCAAGTCCAATAGCACAACAGACCAGTGCGACATGCGTAACGGACTGCTCGACCCAACCCAGATATCTAATTTAGAGTCGTGTATTTAACATATGCTTAAATGCATGGAGATAAACTCAAAACGGTTACCAAAAATCTCAGGGGAGATATTTGGGGACACCTTCTAGTTATCTATAAGAAGGTTGAGTTACTTGTACAATTCAATCACTTATTTTGACAACTATAAAATGTAAACCCTGAACCGGAGCAAAGGGATGTAACTCCAATCATTTGAGAGACACTAATAGAAAAACAATAACCTCTCCGTGGACGTAAGCAAGTTGTCGAACCACATACATTTTTTGTTGTGTGTGTGATTGTTCATATTCTTCTTGATATTGCTTTGTAGATCTTTTATTGTGATAATTCTTTTACTCACACTTAGGTAGGACTTAATTCCATCAAGAGCTTTTGAGCATTCGTCGTTCAAGGTGAGGCCGATCTCCTTTTTAAGTAGCTGGAAAAATGGTCGACAATGCTCAAACGATTTTAAAATCAAACTATTGAGCGCTGCGAGCATCCCAATGAGATTTTGGATCTCGCACAATATCTTTGGAGGCTGGACAATGTTGATAGCCTCTATCCAATCTGGATTGGCCTCAATTCCTCTCTTATTGACCAGATAACCTAGAAACTTCATTGACTGGACCCCGAATGAGCATTTTCTCACATTGAACTTCATTCGGTAGCGCTTGAGGATTTCAAAGGTGTTGGTCAGGTCTTCTAGATGGTCATTCTTATCCTTGATCTTGACGAGCATATCGTAAATATATACCTCCATCATTTCCACCATTTGGTGTTTGAATATCTTTGTGACAAGTCTCTGGTACGTGGCTCCAGCGTTCTTAAAGCCGAATGGCATGACCTTAAAACAGTACAAGCCTATTAGTGTTATGAACGAAGTTTTATCTTGATCGGAGCCGAACAGAGGAGTCTGATGATACCCCAAGTAAGCGTCCAAGAAACTCATCCATTCATGGGTTGAATTGATGTCGACCAATTGATCTATCTTTCACATGGAAACTGTCCTTAAGGCAAGCCCGCTTGATGTCGGTGAAGTTTATATAGACTCTAAAGCTACAGTTACTTTTGCAGACTACGACTGGATTTGAGATCCACTTCAGGAATTGAACTTCTCTGATGGACCTTGCCTCCAGAAGTTTTCCTACTTCCTTTTCTACTACTCTTGCCTTCTCTGAGGCTGTTCAGCGAGATTTTTGTATGATCGGTTTGAATGTTGGATCCACGTGAAGATGATGACAAGTGACCATAGGATCAATCCCTGACATGTCATATGGCTCCCACGTAAACACATCTAACTTCTGTTTCAGGAAGGAAACTAACTCTCTTCTCTCATGGTCAGTCAGCGTTGTTTTGATAAAGATTTTCCTTTCAAATTGGCTTTCATAAAAAATAACCTCCTATAGATGTTCAACGACCCTATCAGGGGGTGGATCCTGGTCTCCTCCACCCTAATCGTCCATATCATAGCTGTTATTTTAAAGGAGTTTCCCTATCTAGGGGTGTCTCCAGAAGAACCTCTTTATCTTTCTTCTTCTCCTGCTTGGGCCTAATGGCGACGATGTAGCATTCCCGAGAATTGGATTAGTCGCCTCTTATCTCCATTACGCCCCGATCGATAACGCACATGAGTTTTTATGGTAGGTTGAAGGGAAAGCTCTCATGGCATGAATCCATCCTCTCAATATCCACCACTAGGAACTCAATTAGCTTTGAAATATTCTCTTCCCTTACTAGCAGGACCATCTTACCTAATGGCATGGTCATTTTTCTTACGAAGCCGACCAGAGGGACAGTCGCTTCCTTTATATCCGACATCTTGAGCTTGAGCTTGTATAAGAGATCCAAGTATATCACCTTCGAGAATCTCCCTCGGTCCACCAATACCTTGCCACACTCTGATTAACAACCCTGAGAGTGATTACCAGCGCATCATGATGTAGGGTCCTTATACCAACTAAATCTTCCTCCGTGAAAATAATATGCTTGTTGCAATCGATGTCCTCTAGTCTTCAGCATTTGACAGTCTGGCTTTTGGTTAGATCTATCTGGAAAGCCTTCATCACGGTTGTGACCTTCTTGATCTGTATCCTAACTGCATATTCCTGGATCTGCATGAGGTCGAAAGCTCCATGTATCATTGTGAACTCATGTCCTATCTCACAGTCCAAGACGTTATCTGGTTTCTAATCGCCATTTGCCGACGACCTGATCAGACTTCTTCTTTATGTACTCATTCAAGTGCCCAGTCTGGGACAACTCCCCTAGGTGAGATTTCAGTGCCTTATAATTCTCTATCTTGTGTTCATTTTCCTTGTGGAACGCACACCAGAGTGTGTTATTCCTCTTGGTCAGATCCCCTCCTATCTTCTTCAGCCACTTGAGAAACTGTTGATCCTTGATCTTCCCAAGCATATTATAGATCGGTTCTTTGAAAACTGTGTTGATGGCTTGAAAAGCTTTGGTTGAATCCTATTTTCCCCGTTCCTGTCACCATTTCGCTTATGTTTCCTTTCTTCGGATTATTTTCCTTTTCACTCCATTTGTTTGCTTTAGTTCAACCAGTTTTTGCCTGGCTAGTCTAGACCACATCCTCCACGTTAGCGTACTTTTCAATACGCGACATGAGATTGTCAATGGTGTCAGCCTCCTTTTTTTAGAGACTGATGCCGCGTGGAAGTTGGAGGTAAATCAATTTTGAAAGACGCCACGACCACCTGATCCGAGCAGTCTTCCACTTTATTGAACACTACGCTTGGCGTACTCGTGTAGAGTCTCCTTGTCTTCTTCCTCATCGTGAGCAGCGAGTCCATCCTCTTTGGATGCGAGTTGTTGGTTCTGAAGAGAGTTATGAAGGCCTCAACGAGGGCGTTGAAGCTTTTTAACTGAACTATGAGGCAGACGCCACCCAAGCTGGAAGGGAAGATACGACACATGAGGGTGTCATTGTGACTCCATAAACAATTTATTTCTTTTTTTCTATATATTTTTATGTTTTTTCTTCATTTATTTTTAAAAATACAGTTTTATAAATAAAAAATAAATACAGTTTTTGTTTTGTAAAAATAGGAATTTTTTAAAGACATTTTCTTTTTTAATGTTTTTTCCATTTTTTATGTTTTTTTCTTTTTTTCTTTTTAAAAATATAGCTTTATAAAAAAAATAGAGTTTTATAAAAATGCGAATATTTAAAAAATAAGTTTTTATTATTTTTTCTTTTGTTTTTTTTCTATATTTTTTTGTTTATTCTTTTTAAAAAATAAGATTTTTATTTTAAAAAATACGGTTTTATAAAAAAAGCCGTTTTAAAAAAAAGAGTTTTTTTTAAATAAAATATCAGTTTTTAATTTTTGTTTTATGATTTTTCTATTTTTTTTTTAATTTCTAAAAATACAGTTTTTTTACGAAAATACGAATTTTTTAAACTCGTCGATGGGCTGCATTGCCAAGCAGGGGGTTATGTGGTGTAATATGTCTGTGAGGCAAGGTCGGTCTGGCTTGGTCGGTACATCAAGCATATCGACATATTCTCTGTTTCGGTGTGGTACACATCTTTCAATGCCAATCAAGTAATAGAATTCATTCCCACTTGTCTAAAACGTTACCGTTGATTTCTTTCTATTTTTTCCTCTTATATTCGCATTGCTTGGTGTTTTGGCACCCTACTGTCCTTATATATTTTAAAAAATGTGAGTTTGAAGTGGTTGTTTGTGAGGTATCTGACACATTATTTTTCAACGATTAAGGTTAAAAAAAATCTATGGATTTATTCTAGATAGGTGTCATAGACATTCGTATTGTGAATAAATGCTTTTACCCCTTTTAGTTCAACTTGAATGCATGTATATTAGTTATGAGATTCAGTGGCTTCCAGATTGGTTATATTGTGAGCTAAATTTGTAAATATTGCATTTTCTGTTAATTATATTTGGATGAGGGTGCAATTTGAACGGGTAGCCTACCAAACTGAAGTCAAATATAAAACATTATGGTTCAAATACCATAATGTTGATGTTAAATTCTTATATCATGATATTATAAGTTACTACTACCTCCATCCCAAATTAAGATAAAAGATATATTGGTGTTTACCTTGATGAAATGAAGTTATATTCTGCACTTTATGTGTTCTTAAAGTAAACATTATAACAGTCACTCAATAGTGAAGGGAACCGTTTGTTCTTAGCCGTTAGAACAAAAGAAACTTTTGTGTTTAGAAATGATGTTGTACCTAACAAATTGTATCTTATATTTTGAGGTAGTTTATATTTCACGAGTTATTTTCTTCTCATTATTTTTCAAGCAATTTTGTTATGTTTGTTGCGTTGAGCTTTAATGATGTCAATCGAGGATCAACTATCTCTGATATCACATAGTTGTTTGGAGGTAATCAATGTTATATGTGGTTACCGATGTTTTCCTTTGTGGGTTGAGGCATAGCCTTAGAATATAAAATTAAGCCTTGTCACCGGGCTAACACCTTTCACGTATTAATCTTATAAAGAAGCATAATAAGCCTCAAATATCAACATGGAAAGTTATAATTTTTCAATGTAGCGGTGGTATTATGTTTTAGGGAGTTTGGAGGGAATATTTGCCATAAGATATGAATTTGCTAAAGTAAAATCTAAGAGTTTATCTAATTAAAGATGATCAATCATCAAATTACTGCGACTTTTAGCACAATAATTTAGTATATTTAAGTTTTCTTTAATGATTTAAAGTTTTTAGAAAGGTTAGTATTGATTGGTTTGAATGCTTAGACTTACAAAATCCTATGGATAATGAATTGTTACATGCCTTGATGTATTACTACTCCACCAAGTTTGATTTTAGCTTCTAGATTTATGAATGCAATGTGTTTGAAAAATTTGTGAAACCCTATTTCGTTGAGTTACCACCAATTTTCTTCATGAAAACATAGAAGTTAAAAATTTAACTCAAACTAATTGCATTTAGAGATCATATATAATGGTCGGAGCAATCCCATATTCCTATATATGGCGAGATAAACTAAATTAAAAATAATCATTATTATTGAAGTCTGCAAAATTTAAACTTGTTATTTGTTTCAATTAGATAGGTACTTATGACATAGAATTATTATGTTTTGTGATCTCAATTACATATATTGTTTTAGGTCATTCTACCCAACTATAACTATAACTTTTGCTCTTAACATTATAACAAGACAATTTATAGCACGTGACAAACTACTATTTTATATCTATTTAATATTCTAAAACAGAAGAGGGCCCGAAAAATTCTATTTATACATTGGATTCGTACAGATTCGTACGTGCGTGCAGACTGATGTGTCGTGTCTGTATTGATCTGTGTCTTGAGTGAATCCAAGATACAGATCAACATGGATGTGATTGTGTACGAATTCCATCTATAAATATAACTGCTCTTCTACATCCACATTTCAAGTCCTCGAAGCTTTTTACTCTTCATATTAGTCCGCATGTCCTTTCAAGTTATACAAGTCCCCACAACTGCTATCATATTTATCTTTTATATTCTCTAAGATTTATTACAAGTCTCTTATTCAAGAGTCTTTTCATCCTCTCATGATCAGAGTAGTTTTTCCTCATTTTCTCCTTGATATTCAAGCATGTGCTCTTGAATTTTTGGGCTTGTTTGTTCATTAGGATTCAAGAATATGTTTTACTTTAGTTTTGTTTGAGTTCCTTTTCAATGTTATTATGTTCTGATGTTATCATATGGTAATTTCTTTTTGTTGAAGTTGTATGTGTTCCTGATTCTTATGCCACAATCATGCTATCACAAAGAAATGCTTAATTCTTTTTTTATGTTTCATGTCAATTATACATCTATACAGGCATTTTTCTGGTCAATATTTTTATTTGTTACTGTTCAGTGAAATTTAATTATTGATTGGTCAAAATTTAAGTAGACATTTTTCCCACCCAAAAAACAAATGTTGTGACCCAACTTCACTTAGTTGACATTTTAGACCTCTCTGACGGTTATGTAACATATGTTTATTGTGGGTACCCAGATTTGGCGATACGGGCCCGGACAAGTAGCCCAATTAAGACGACCCAAAGTCCAGGCCCTTCGCACCTTGACATTAACCCAGTTGTAACTTAGTCTCCTCCCACATTCTCAGATATAGACATTCCAGGAGAAGATGGTAAACGTGGGGAAGTCCAACACTCCCACTCCCCGAAGACAAATATGTATATAATCAACCCTAGGTCCGGGGCAAAGGACACACTGTATACTCTGTAATCGCTCCTCGGAGTATATAGAAATAATACGGACTGCAAAACCGTGGACGTAGGCATTCTTGCTGAAGCACGTACATCTCCTGTTGTGTGATTGACATTTTAAGTTTCTTACTTTACTTGGTGATTGTACTTCTCTTATCTATTTGTGTTGAATAATAATTGTCACCACATTTATGTATGCATGTTTATGTGTGCAGTTACGGTATCCGGATGCTTTTTTTTTTTAATAGCTGGGTAAATTTTATTTTTATCATAAATCACAAAAATCTATCATCCATCTCTATAAATTGGTTGGCAGAGTATTTTTTTTTTTTACGTGAGAAGTCTCTTATGCAAGTAAAAAAAACATACATGCGTTATCTTTTTCACTTTTTACAAATTTAGTCCCCAACTACCTCCAATAGAATAGCCAAGTCAATAATTCTGAGCACCAAGAATAAACTTATATTTGTTTATGTAATGTTTTACAAGATAAGTATTTTTTCTCCCAATTTTTCATTTTATATTTAAAAGAAACTGCAAACCGTAACTCCAAAGTAATTTGAATGAGCGATGAAGCCATCTTAAATGTCTACTCTTGGAGTTAGATTGAGTGTGCGTCATAATATTTATGTATATAAGTATTTATACAACACCCATGAATCGCGAGGTTTGCATATTAGTTATCAATATAGTGGCAGCCGACAATAGACTATTAGTATGTAAATAAAATCTAGTAGTTCACTCTTCTTTTATGTTCTCAACGGGTATTCCATCAATCCAATCATCAAGAGTCATCCAACAAAACAATGGCTAAACGCTAATTATAATCTAAGGGTCTGTTTGATAGAAAACTGGAAAAATGCAAATGATTCCAGGACATTTGATTCCAAGGCAAACAATTCCAAGACAAATGAATATTTTCCTACTTGTGTCTGTTTGATACAAGTTGGAAAATCATCAATTTTCCACATTTTCTATCAAACGCAAAAGTTGGAAAATAGATATAAATGTGGAAAATTTATTTATGGAATATATATATATATATATATATATATATAAAATTAAATATACAAAATATATGAATATATTATATTATTTGCGAAATATATATATTATATTATTTGCGGAATATATATTTCGGATATATATATTATATTATTTACGGAATATATATATTTGTGTATATATATATTATATTATTTATATATATATATATTAAATTAAATATACAAAATATATGAATATATTATATTATTTGCTAAATATATATATTATATTATTTACGGAATATATATATTCGTGTATATATATATTATATTATTTGCGGAGTGAATAAATATTATATTATTTCGGATATATATTATATTATTTGCGGAATATTATATTATTTGCGGAGTGAATAAATATTATATTATTTCGGATATATATATATATATATATATATTCATATATTTTGTATATATTATTAATATATATATTATTTGCGGAATATATATATTAAGTATATATTATTAATATATATATATATATATATTATTAATATATACTTAATATATGAATATTATTAATATGTACTTAATATATGAATATATATATTCCGCAAATAATAATATATATATCCGAATATAAATATAAATACATAAATATATGAAATATACGCAATATACATATATGTGCTAAAATAAATGAATTATATAAATTATATAAATGTACGAAATACATAAATATATGAAATATATATAAATATACGCAATATACATATATGTGCTAAAATATATAAAATATACGAATATATATATATATATATATATATATATAAAAGAATATACGAAATATATATATTTACATATTTATTAGCAATATATATTTATATATTTATGAAATATATAGAGTTTACAAAAAAAAAATTGGTTTTGAGTGATTTGTCACCCAAAGGTGGCAAACAAAAACTTGCCCCCCCCCCCCCCAAAGAATTGAATTCCACCCTAGGGTGGCAAATTGTGCTTTAAGGGGTGTTGTACATAGAAAACAAATTCCAAGGCAAATGAAGGCTATCAAACATCCTAAAAGCTGGAAAAGACCAGAATTTTCCAACTTTTCTGAATTTGTCCTGGAATTGAGAGGCTATCAAACAAACCCTAAATGTTTTGGACACGAAAAGATTACATCTAACAAGTTGTTGAAAACCCACTGAAAAATAAATACGTCATGGAATGGACCAAAGAATCCAGTTTAAATCTGCTACTTGTACTACTTTCACAAATTGGAGTGTATTTTAGTTTTAAGATTTGCATATTTTTAAGCCTTTGGTGGGTTTTGGATTTTCGATCATTTAGAATCTATATATATGTGCATTTATAAAAGCAAGACATGGTTCTGCTGCTAAGATAGGATTTTATTTTAGGGGCTTTGTAAATTTAGGACCTATTGTGATATGTATTGGAAATAGGACAACAAACATTTTATTTATAGTTTTAGTCCCTATTTTTGAATAAAGCCGCTGGCGCGAACCCATATTCATAAAACGTCAACCAATCACAGCATGCCACGTGTCCCTTTAATTTGAAAATAGGGACTAAAAATGGAAACGAAATATTTGTTGTCCTATATCCATAATCAATATTATTTTAAGTCCTAAAATTACATAATCTATTTATTTTATTTAGAGGAATAGTACTGATTTGAAAAGCTAAAGCTCATGTAAAGACATCCTCTCCCATTTTAACAGGTCATAGCTTTCATTCAATTTTACTGTGCTTGAGACCCGTTCAGTTGATAATTTTATTTCCTATGGCCTGAGCTCGAGACCCGACACATATTGTATTTGTTAATTTTTGTGGCCCATTCAATTAAATGTTTTATTTTCACTGTTATATTTATTACATACATTCAGTAATTTTTTTCTTGACAAAGGTTGATTGTTAGTCTGATATATTATTCCTGTATTGTATTTAGCATGTTTATAAATGGTGCCCCAAATTTAGTGTATGAATGGTGTTTTAAGAGAAATTCTAGAGCGACTCCCACAAACGACTCACAGTTCCGACTCTCTCCATGTGGCGCACAACCATTGGTCTAATTTATTAGTTTTTTTATAATAAAAATTAAAAATTTGTATTTTTAAGTAAAAACTATTTTTTTTAAACGGTTTTAAAAAATAAAAAAATTAACCGTGATGATAATGTGGGTCCGCGTCAGCGGTACTAACTATTTTGTTTTTTTAAAGTGTTTTAACTTTTTATAACTGTTTTAAAAAAGAAAAAAAATATTTCACTATTCTTTTTTTTAAAATGACTTTTATTGAAAATTTGTATTTTCAAGAAAAGTCATTTTTTAAAAAAAATAGTGTAAAGGATGCGGATCTGCGCAAGCGGCACTAACCAATCGCGATGATGATGTGGGTCCGCGCCAGCGGCACTCAGTAATTTCGATGATGATGTGGGTCCGCGCCAGCGGCACTAACCAATCGCGACGATAATATGGGTCCGCGCCAGCGGCACTCACTCATCTCGATGATGACAGTCCGTGCCAGCGGCACTAACCAATCGCGACGATGATGTGGTCCGCGTCAACGGCACTAACCAATCGCGACGATGATATGGGTCCGCGCCAGCGGCACTAACCAATCGCGATAATGTGAGTTCACGCCAGTTTTTAAAAATAATTTTTTCATATTTTTAATAAAACAAATACTATTTTTTTAATAAGAAATTGTTTTTAAGAAATAAAAAAATGTTTTTTTGAAAATAAAATAAGGTTTCAACTAGGGCTGTGTTTTTTTTCCGAACTTTCCGATTTTTCCGATTTTCGATCCGATTTTTTCAGAATTTGGAATGAAATTTTAGTTTGCCGATTTTCGATTTTCCGATTTCCGATTTTTCCGAAAAAAATCGGATCGAAAATCTGAAATAATTCTGAATTTCCGATTTTCCGATTTTTCCGATCCGATTTTTCCGAAACTATGCCGATCTGATTTTTCCGATTTTTTCCGAATTATTTTCGATTTTTTTGGAATTATTTTCTGATTTTTTGAAAGTTTCCCATATCCCACATCGGTTGGGAGAGGGAGAGGGCTCCAAAATATGTTCTATAAAAGGAGAGTATCCTCCTAACTTCTACACAAATGAAAAATGAGCCAAATCCTCATGTGTTTACATGTTGGGTTAAGCCATTTTCATTGTTTCTTTAAAATGAGAATTTCGAGTAATCGAAAATCCATAATTTATTTTTTTGAAATTTTGGAATTTCCGAAATTTCTGGATTTTTAATATATTTTGTGAATTTCCGATTTTTGCCGATTTTCCGATTTTTCCGAATTCGGATTTTTTTTTTAATTTTCCGAAAAAATCGGATCGGAAATCGGAATAGTTATTTTATTTCCGAAAAAATCAGAATTTTTTCCGAATAGGCATTTTCCGATCCGATCCGGCCGAAACACAGCCCTAGTTTCAACAATTTTTTAACTCTTTTAAAAAATTAGTTAACAATTTTTTCTAGTTTTTATTTATAAGAATCATATAATTTTTTTTATGAATGTAGTATTTTTTTTAACAATATCTTGTTTATAAATAAATAAATAAAAAAAAAAAAGTTTCCCCTTTTTTTTGTCCTTTAGTGGACAGAGGAGAGAGAGTCGGATAGAGAGTCGGGGTAGCAAAGCTCGTGTTTTAAATCTTGTGACAAAGACAGTGTACAAGGTATGTTCAAATGTTAGTGGTGGTATGAATAAAGTCAAGAACAAAGGGGTGCTTGCCTTTGATTAATCAACTATATACATCTTATGTTTATAATGCTTTAAGCACATTCATGCTAGAGGACATGGGAACAACAAACTCAATTGTATCGAGTGCCACTTAGACTGTATATCTTTTTCAAAACCTATTCTACTAAATAGATCTTCATCTTTCAATTCTTTTTCGTTACTTTTAGTGGTGAGGGAGGGGGGTTGGGGGCGAAAATATAAAAACTCAATTGTATCGAGCGCCACTTAGACAGTATATCCCCCTCTACTTTTTAGTGGGCCCGACACAACTATATACCCCGTATGGAGGCTAATAACCAACAAAACCTCACCCATATCAAAGATGAGATCAAGTTGTGGGAGATTGATTGAGCCTCTCACTACAAGACTATGGGTATCAGTTTTGGTGGATTTCAACAAACCATTATAAGGAATATCGATTAAGGATAAGTGAGTGCACTCAATATATCAAAGAGTTGAAGGTGAAATATGAGAATGTCAAGCAAGAGTAGAAGATGCAACTACCCGAGTTTCATGCCTCCATCAACGACATTGCCCATCGATTGGCTTGAGTGGGACTTTTCATAATGGCCCATGGACCTCATGCCCAATGTTTTAAAAAGCGCGTTATTGAGACGCAATACCGCTCCATTGCGTTTTGCGGCCAACAACGCAACGTTGCAGTCCAAAAACACGACGTTGCAGTCAATGTATTACAGGATGCTCTAAAGACATGTGCTATTATTTGGGGCTATTGTGCGCTATTTGGCGCAACAACAACGTTATCCGTGTTTTTTTAGAACCCTCGATTTATTTAAGAGGGGAAATTTTTTATCTTATTTCACGTGCCGACTTTGCTAGGTATTCTTCGATCCAAACACTCAATTTACTTTTTACGAAGGTCTCAATGATATTATTTGCTTATTTTATAAAGTTTTGTTGAAAATGTTACTTTTATTTAATATTTTCTGTTCCAAACTCTAGGTTTACTAACATTTACCTATTTTACATTTTTTAGTAAAACGTGTTTTTTATTTTACAATTTCCTGTTTTAAATGTTACTAATTTTTCAAATCTCAGTTCAAAATATTTTTTTTATTAAGTGTTAGTTTAAAATGCTATCTGTGTTGTAAATATCTGTTTAAAATGTTGTTATTATTATTATTATTATTATTACTATTATTATTATTATTATTATTATTATTATTATTTTTAACTGTCAATTTAAAAAGCAACTGTTTAAAAAGATTAAAAAACCAATTTCAAATGTAACTTTTTTTTTATCAATTTCAGTTTAAAATGTTACCTTCTTACAAATTTCATTTTAAATGTTAATTATTTCTTTATTTATATTTTGTATATGTTTTTCTAAATAAAAAACTGGAATACACAAATGATGGGCGAGTGGATTTGCGCGACGCTATTTCGGAGCCAAAACGCGACACCTTGTGAGATCGCAATTTAAAATATTGTTCATGCCTCCGATGATGATATTGCCCATCGATTGTTTGGTTAGGATTCCATAGTGGACCGCGTACTAGTTGAATTTGACTACCCTCTCCCCTTCATTATTACTATTTCAATAGACTTTTCAAACTTCTTGAGGGCTACTGAGGCCCATCTTGAGCACTCCAGTGGGAACTACTTCGATAGTGTCATCAAGGACTGTTGGACTACTCTCACTCGATTCAGGGACTCGAACATGTTTCCTATTAAGGACCTCTTTCCTATCTTTGGGGAGGAATATGATGAGTTATGCGATTTCTTCGATATCTTTGATGATATTAGTTGGACGAGTAGTTGTGCAAGGCACAAGGCGCACCCAGATAAAAGGGTCTCTCTAGAGCCTAGGTGAAGACGCAAAACAAGACGCGCGCTTGATCGAAGCTAGGTGCACTTTTTGCAAAAAAAAATCATAGAAAATGTTTACTCATTACTTTATTAATATAATGATGTTATAATATCACGAGTCATGACATTAATGATAAATTTAATGGGATAATTAAGATTTCAAACTATAACAAACATATTAAGATGTAAAAGCTAAAGTTTAACAAACAAACAAGAAAGAACAAAGACATATGATATATTAAACTGAAAGTCATTTTTTGGTCATTATGATATTAAATGATAATTTTTTTTCTCAGGAAAAAAAAAGCGAGTCAGAGAAGAAAAAAGACAGAAAAAAAAATAAAAATAAAAAAGGCATAAAAAGCATGAGTCCGAGAAGGAAAAAGCCAACCACATAAGTAAAATGGCATAAAAAAGAACAAAAAAGAGAAAACGGGAAAAAAGAATAAGTCGGAGAAGAAAAAACCCAATCGGAGTTTTTAGTTAGGAGAGAAGAGGTAAAAATGAAGAGTCGTTTGAATATATAGAAAAAAATAAAGAAAATACTTGAATTTTATCTTTTCAGAGTCACAAAAGCCCCCCGTGGAAGGTTGTTCTGTTGAGAAAAGAAGAGTCGTTTGGGTTTGGGTCACAAAAGCCAAAAGTGTTGTTTGTTTTTTGTTTTTGTATTTTAGATGGAATATGAAGGGATCCAATTTAAAAAAAAACACATTTTTTTGTACATAAAAGTGAACTTAGATAAAGCGCGCCTAGTGGCTAAGTGTGCCTAGCGCCTAGGACCCTTAGACGGGCGCCTATTGCAAGCCGCCTCTCTTATATGCTCTCTAGGTGCCCCACGTGGGCCATACTGCGCCTAACGCCTAGGCGCACCTTTAACAACTATGGTTGGACGAGTCGCACATATTTTTTAGAGGTGAAGTCAATTTGCACTCTAAATTTCTTCTCACTTTCAGAGAGGGGATGATTTTTTGTTGCAGATCGTTACCTTGGGTGGAAGGATTCGAGTAAATTGAACCTTTTTAAGTGGGGACCTGAGCGTACATAACTCATGGTCTCGAGGTTGTTCATTATGGATGACTTTTCCCTACTACACTAATGGCCCACCTCCGGCACCATTACCCCCCTTCCGTATAGTTAGTGGACTAGCCCCGTGGGAGGCGGGAGAGGCAATCACCTTGAGCCCCCAAATTTTGGTAATTTTTTTTTTTTTTTAGGGGGGAGGGCATAGTAAAAAATGCTTATTTAGGTATGTACATTTTAAATGAGTAATAATGTAAATATTGTTGCATCTAGCTTACGTGGTTACATGCCTTCTCTAAGAAACAAAAGGTTGCATGTTCAATCTCAAGGAGTTACATTATGTCGTTCTTTTAACCAAAAACAAGGCTATTTGAATCCAATTGCGCGGACACTAAAGTAACTTACCATAATACCAATTCATGTCACTTTTTTATATTTCCGAACATGTCAAGGATATAGGATTTGGGAATTTCGATGTGGCCAGGCTCATGAGGAACAAGGTTACTAAAGAGTTCGTTGTCATGAAATATATTGAAAGGGACACAAGGTTTGTCTCATTCCTTCTAACCTCTATTTATGTATGTTTCATGTTTATATTATATATGTCTATGCAAATTGTTCAACAGGGTGTCAATTCTTGACACATGGTGTCATGGTCACAAGATTTACTAAAAATACTTGATTTAGATTTATTAGTACTTGAAATCCAAAGTGACACAACTAAATATAATCATTCTAATGTTTTTTTTTGTTACGGATTGATGAGAATGTTACAAGAGAGATTATAAATCATAGATCACTTCGACATCCAAACATAATTCGATTCAAGGAGGCAACTACTTATTTTTACCCCCTTATTTAGAGTATGTTTTCATATAAATAAATTAAATGAATTTAGATTGAAATTTCTAATTTTCGCTTGGTTTATGTTGGTACTCACTCCCATGCATCTGGCTATTGTCATAGAGTATGCAGCAGGCGAAGAGCTTTTTGAGCGAATCTGCAATGCGGGAAGATTTAGCGAAGATGAGGTTCTCTTACTCGTCAAGATTAATATTGTAGATGCAAACATGTACCCAAGATGAAACTTCTCTTAAAGCTCTTTAAAGTCAAGAAAGCGATAACAAATCTTGTAACCCCCGCTATTGTGAACTCTTTCTTTTTTGTGAATTTTTGAAACATGTTAACAACCCAAGAATGTCGGTATATGTAAACGGTTACCTCCTTGGCCTTTTAAAGGTGTTATGAAAAATTGGTAGATAACCTATATCATTAAGCATTAAATCAATGAGGTGAGCCAAACAAGGAGGCCAAAATAAATATACTATTGGTAATTACTTGGACCATATTCTCTTCCCCTATCTCCTTAACAAGCGAATCAAGTAATTCACATAGTTTCTTGGCATCCTTTACAAAGGAGGAAGTGTCCAAGAATTTGAGGAAAACCGTTCCACGAGGGCTATTCAAAATAAAATTAGTTAAGGATCTTGATTTTTCATCATAAGAGTGCACCCTGTCTTCTTCCATTATTTTTTATATTTTTCCAAATTTGCTTCAACATTTTCAACTTACTTCTTTAAGTAACTCTTGTCTCATGGTAACACGTAGGCTTTTGCACCTTCCCATAATCACTAATTGACCATCATTGTGAACAAAGGGCTTTTTACTACATTAAAAGTTATACCATTTCCATAAAAAATCTATAAATATCACTAATAACCGGACCCCTCTTTTTGAACATTGCTTTTATAGTTGTTTGTTTTACAACAACTTGTTTTCTCTTCCCTTAATAACATATGCATCCATAGTTCCCTTCGCTATTTTCCTTTTTTTCTCAATTCCAAACTCCTCTTCACCCTCATTTTGTTGACCACCTTCTTCATTATAATCATCCTCATTTACTCCTAAAATATTTTGCATTCTTTTTTCTAACATTTTCGGGACATTGCATACACTTTCTTGTATCTTTTCCCGTACCGGCAAAGTGGTGCTTCATTCTAAAAATACCACCCCATTTTGCATCCTTACAAAAATTACATCTTAAATGCAATCTATTATCATCCACCTTTTCACACTAATACCATGTGGGGTCAACCACAACAATTCTCTTTTCTTAGTCATTTCCTAAATACATAAAGAGAATAATAAAAAATCAAAGCTACCTAACAAAGACAACTTAATAAATAAGTTGGAAGGATATTAAATAGGTTGAGAAAGTGAGAAAGAATAAACAAATAAACTAAAGTTACTTACCAAAGGACCAAAACAAAGGATATTAAATAGGTCGGAAGCTTCTCCTTGCAAAAAACATAGGAAAAAATCAAGAAATTGTTGTTTTAAAGAAGAGGACAGAACAATAATGGTTGGTAATAGTCACAATGGGCATGAAGTTTGAAATTATTTGAAAGTGGATTTGGTAATGGACGAGGGTCCAAGGGTTTGGTCAGGTTTCGATTTAAGAGAGCCTGGTAGACTTTGGAGAGAGGAGCGTGAAGCTCGATATATTCCTTCTGGATTGGGTATGGGCGACTTTCTTGTGCCCATGAAGCGACACGCTGAGAGATGTTGTTGATAGTATAAACTGCGGTACTAGTAGGCTTTTCAAACTTTCTAGGAGCAAACTGTCTAAAGATTTTCTTGGGTTCAACTTCCATCTTGACAAGACCTTCTTCAATTTCTACTCCTGCTTCTCAAATTAGTTTGTCTATTTGAAATACCCCAAAGCATATATAAATTCACAAATCAACTCTCGTTGCAAATGTAAATTTATATATAGCCTTTTTAGAAGATTAATATTTAAATTTCACATACTCACAAAAATTAAATTTAAACATTTTTTTAATAAATCACCCGCTAGGGAAAATTCACTAAAAGTATTTTAAATCATTAAAAATTACATTTTTAGAGTTGAGAAATTCAAACTACAATATCATTAAAAAATTGCTTATCTCTAGTTTAATTAGTGAATAAACACTATAATCTGAATTTGCAATTTTCTCTCGAAAATAATTCATGCTCTCTCGAGGCGCATGTGACACCCCGACTAATTAAATACCGGGTAGCTACTCCTTTATTAAATTAAATCAAAATGCCAAGTTGGCCCAGTTAATAGCATCACTGTCGAAAACATTTTATTGCTACTAACCACCAAGTATTTAAAAAGTAAGTGTCAAATTTTAAATAAAGTCTAATTAACACGCAGTAAAAGATTTAAAGCAAGAATAATATCACCATTCACCATAACGAAATAATAGAATAACCAACACATGATATAAATAAATCTGGAGGAAAAACTCCTCACAAAAAAATCCCGCAACTGAAGTAAGTAACGAAATACTGAATACTAAATCAATACATGCCAAAGTCTGAAAAACTGAAATGGAAATGATGTCTCTAATAGAAATGGACAACATGCCCTACAACTGAAGAATACTGAATATGGAATCCAAATGGTAGAAGCGTCTAAAAGCAAATCCCCGTAGCTTCCACAAACAGCTACAGCTCGTCACCTGAATGAGTATCCTATGCATGGTGTCCTTGTGGCTGGGCACCTAAAATGGTTTTACAAAAATAGATTTGAAAGCAAACGGGTCAGAGCCCGAATGTGAAGATATTTTAAAAACCTGCAAGTGCTTTAAAAACATTTAAAACAGTATATGCAAAATACATGTTAGGACGTGCTCTCACATGAGATGCTCACCTCTCGTCTAACTGTGCACTCCTAACGTTCATGTACCCATTCATGTGTTATCTCATAACTATCTAATTCTGAAGAGTTTCTAACACTACTACTCGGTTCACGTTTAATTTCCAACCTTACAATTAAATAGAGAGTCCTACTTTAATTCTCGGATTCCCAATTATTTACAAAACCATTTATTGATATATGTCCCCTTTTATCTTTTCATAATATTACAATTACCATACCCACAATTTAAACATAACAATTTCTTCTTCCTTTAACCGTATATTATTCACATCATAAATATATAATACAAGCACCCCGAGGCTAAGCTACGGTGCACACATACTCTGCTATCCATCCCGGTACATCACGTACGTAAGGATTACAAATTCCGAATCTCTCAGGAATTGTTGGAATAAACACCACACACGTAAATGGAAGCGAACATAATTCAACATATCCATGGTCACGTACATACCTATGCTCCATAGTCAGCGGGTTATTAACTCACAAATAAGTCGTTCTCCTTGAACTATGTCCTCTAGGTACCAAACTAAATCCGGGCACACAAGGATTAGAAGGCCCTAAGCGAACGTAACCTCCCGTGATAGCAAGTATGGTAGGTATGTCATACATATAAAAATCATATACTAAGCATTCACACATCTTAGATAATTCAATATTAATAAAGGTATACTCTACATCTTTATACCATTATTCCAAATTTGTATATTTTACGTCTCCCGATAATATAAAAGTTAAACTGTCGACACGTCTCACGTCGTAGTTTCTGATACTTAAAACCTATCTAAAATAGATTATTAAGTTCCTATTATTCCCACGTATAACATCTTTATTCCTAAGGTACTTACTTCTGCCCCAAACCTCATTTCATCAAAGTATTCAAATTTACACTATTAACCCAAATTTTTACTCACTTATCGAATTTCATTAATTTAGAAATATTCCTCAAATTGGATTCTAATTAAGGTCCAAGTTTTATAATCATGCCTACTGGTCTTCCTTAAGTTTAAGGGTATTCAAAAGGTCTCCAATAATATTTTCCAAGAGTTACCACCATCAAAATTTAAATAGGAAAAACTTTACTCATTCTGGGAAGGTCGATCGATCGACCTTGACCTTCGATCGATCGATGGTGGTCGATCGATCGACTGATGAATGTCGATCGATCGATTGCACCAGGTATGGTTATGGACTGCTTCGTTTTGTAGTTACCAATTCGTCCCAAAACACCATTTTCAAGCATGAGACTCTAAGACAAGGTTACAATATCATCATACTATCATTCTACAACAGTATTAACATTCTAAAACCCATAATTCATCATTCAAAGGCTTTGTTTAGATCAAAACTACATCAAAAATTTCCAGATTTCTTCCCCATTCAAGAACATCAATAAACTACTTCTAAACTCCATTTTTAGATCATCAATGGTTCTGTTTAGAACATATAATTCGTCCAGAATATTACTACATGCAATCCCTAACATAATTCATAACTTTTAACTTCCAATATATGGGTCTAAATCATTTTCCAAGATCAATTTCGAAAATTCCTAAACATGGAAAAGCATAGCTTGAATCAAATGAATTTAAACCACTTGCCTTAATCTTTCTTTGAATTTGATGTTGAATTTGAAGGTTTAATCTGTCCTCTATCTCTCTTTCTGCAGAATTCTTTCCTTTCTCTCTCTCTCTACAAGTTCTTCCCAAGGATGATGACAATGGAGGTGTGTTTGGTTTTTGGTAAGTTGGGACTATATTTCAACTTCTCCCGTAGCCCATTAAGTCTCTTAGTGTAGTTAGTGGGTTTAGTGGGTTAAAGAAGAAGTCAGATTTCTATTCTAATTTTCGTCACTTTTAATTCCCAAAAATACAAAATTACCAAAATACCCTTTATGATGCCGGTATGGCCTAAAAATACCCCGGGACCCAAACTAAACTCCCGGCTAGTGTTTTCTGACTATCTCGACCCTTCCGGACGCGTTGGCGCACTCAAAATGAACATACGGGTGATAAAAATAAAATTCACTTTTTAATTCAAATAATTATATTCCTGACGCGACTGTCACGCGCGTCCTAACAAAGTTTCCCAAATTGCCCTATTTCAATCTCGTGACAATTTCAATATTTTCCAATATTCATATAATGCCAAGTATACACATTATAATAAAATACTAACTCACATCTCGTTAATATTATTATCCAGATTAATTTCCAATTAATAAACATTTAATTCAATTAATCCCCAAAAATAAATATCATAGAAAATACGGGGTATTACATACTTCCCCCCTAATAACTGAATTTCGTCCCGAAATTCGGAACTAGAAAGTACCTGGTAAGAATAACTCTGAATAACGTTTGCGCATCTCATCCTCGCGCTCCCATGTGGACTCCTCGACATTATGATGTCGCCACTAAACACGCACTAACGGAACTATCTTTGACCGCAGCTTCCGCTCACTTCGGTCCAGAATAGCAATCGGCCCCTCCTCGTAGGAGCTATCTGGCTGGAGATCAATGTCCTCCACAGCAATGAGAGAATGAGCCAAATTATCTCTAAGGTATTTTCTAAGCGAGGAAATATGAAATACATCGTGAATCCGATGTAAATGCTCCGGTAATCCAAGCCTATACGCAACCGGTCCAATCCGCTCAATAATAGGAAATGGTCCCACATATCTCGGTGCCAACTTCCCTTTCTTCCCGAAACGCATAATCCCCTTCATAGGAGATACTCTGAGCAAAACCTGGTCCCCCACTTGGAACTCTCTGAAGAATCTCTTCGCATCAGCATAGCTCTTCTGCCTATCCTGAGCTACCCGAATGCGACTCCGAATCAATTCTATCCTTGCCGAAGTATCCTGAATCACTTCCGGCCCAAGTAGTTTGTTGTCCCCCACCTCCAACCAACATGCTGGGGAACGACAAGGTATACCGTACAACGCCTCAAATGGAGCCATGCCAATGGTAAACTGGTAGGAGTTGTTGTAAGCAAACTCCACCAGTGGAAGGTACTGCTCCCATCCACCCTCAAAATCAATGGTGCACATACGTAGCATGTCCTCCAACATCTGATTTGTGCGCTCGGTCTGCCCATCGGTCTGCGGGTGGTACGCCGTACTCAACCGCAACTCCGTGCCCATGGCCTGCTGAAAACTCTCCCAAAACCGTGAAACAAATTTCTTGTCTCGGTCAGACACGATATTTAGGGGCACCCCGTGAAGTCTTACTATCTCAGAAATAAAGAGCTGGGCATACTGTCCTGCAGTGTAGTCTGTCCTCACGGGTAGAAAATGAGCGACTTTGGTCAACCTATCCACTATTACCCAAATGGAGTCGTGACCTCTCTGTGACGTAGGCAACCCCGTGATAAAGTCCATGGATATGCTCTCCCACATCCACATCGGGACCTCCAACGGCTGTAGTAGTCCTGCCGGTCTCTGATGATCCACTTTTACTAGCTGACAAGTGGCGCATTTAGAAACAAACTCGGCAATATCCCTTTTCATACCGCTCCACTAATACTGACGTCTCATGTCTTGGTACATTTTGTCCCCTCCGGGATGTACCACGAACTGTGAGCCGTGCGACTCTGCCATCACCTCATGCCGCAATTCCTCCCCTTCCGGAACCACCAATCTCCCATTGAAGCGTAATCCTCCGTCTGAGCTAACGGTATAGGATTCGGCTCCCTCTGCCAATAATCGAACTATCTGCTCCTGACAGAACGAGTCATTTGCCTGTGCCCTCACTACCTTTGTGACAATCTGCGGTGTAACAGTCATCACAGACATGAATGATCGAGCCACTTCATCCTGGTGTCCTAATTCCTTCCACTTTGCCTTCCACACTTCCGCCACCTCATCTACAGGTCTACGGCTCAACGCGTCTGCTACTACGTTAGCCTTCCCCGGGTGATACTGGATATCGAACTGATAATCTTTCACGAATTCAAGCCACCTCCGTTGCCGCATATTCAACTCCTTCTACGTGAATAGGTACTGTAGGGACTTGTGATCCGTGAACAATCGAAACTTCTCCCCCAAAAGGTAATGTCTCCAAATACGAAGGGAAAATACCACTGCCGCTAACTCCAAGTCATGGGTAGGGTAATTCTTCTCGTGAGGCTTAAGCTAAGGGAAGTATAAGCTATGGCCTGACTCTCCTGCTGCAGTACACCTCTAAGTCCTTGTAAGGACGCATCGGTCTAAACAAGATACTCAACTCCCGGTCTCGGCAATGCTAACACAGGTGCTGAGGTTAACTTGTCCTTCAACTCATCAAATGCCAACTGACAGGCATCACTCCAAATGAACGGCAAACCTTTACGAGTTAGATGTGTCATGGGACCCGCTATCGTGGAGAAACCTCGAATAAACCTCCTGTAGTATCCTGCTAGGCCCAAGAAGCTACGGATCTCCGTCGGTGTCATGGGCTGTCCCCACTCCCTCACCGCGGATACCTTCCCCGGATCAACCGATATTCCCCGGTCGGAAATAATATGCCCCAAAAACTGAACCTCCTTCAGCTAAAACCCGCACTTCTCATATTTTGCATACAACTCATTCTGGCGCAGTGTCTGCAAAACTTGCCTCAAGTGCTCGGCGTGCTCCTCCTCTGTCTGGGAGTAAACCAAAATATCATCGATGAATACAATGACAAACTGATCTAGGAAATCCCTGAAAACCCTATTCATCAAGTCCATAAATGCTGCTGGAGCGTTGGTCAAACCAAATGGCATAACCCGAAACTCGTAAGAACCATATCTCGATAAGAACGCAGTCTTCGAGACGTCCTCCTCCCTGATACGCAACTGATGGTAACCAGATCGCAAATCAATCTTTGAGAAGCAAGAAGCTCCTCTCAACTGGTCGAATAGGTCATCGATTCGAGGCAACGGATACTTATTCCGTATCGTGACCTTGTTTAACTCCCGGTAGTCCACACACAATCTCAGTGAACCATCTCTCTTCTTTACGAACAACACAGGGGCACCCCACGGTGAAGTGCTTCTCCGTATAAACCCCTGACCCAACAACTGCTCAATCTGATCCCGTAACTCCCTCATCTCAGCTGGAGCCATACGGTACGGTGCTCGTGCTATAGGTCTCGTATCTGGCAATAATTCTATAACAAAGTCTATCTCCCGACTGGGTGGTAGGCCTGGTATCTCCTGAAACACATCGGAATACTCCCTGACAACTGGGATCGAATCTAAAGGAATCACAACCTCCTTAGAGGTATCCTCCTCTAAGTAGTACAAATGAGTGGACGATCCTCCCTCGGGACGAGGCATTGCCACCAAAAACATCCCCTCCTGGGAATAGCAAAGATAATACTCCTACTGAAACAGTCAATCATGGTTCGGTACGCAACAAGCCAATCCATACCAATAATGGCATCATACTCGGTCATCTCTAATACTAACATATTTGCAGGTAATATCAATTTACCAATCTCTACTCCCACTCCCCGGCATATAAAAATGAACCATTTCCCCAGGGGTGAGTCTACCTACGTTACAGTGCTCAATACTGTGGTTAGTAACCCTAAGGTCTTGGCATAATATGTAATTATAAAACAATTGAGTTATCCCAGTAACAAACAAAGTTCAACCCAAAAGTCTCGTGGATAGAAAACATACCCCAAATCGCGGGTGGTGCCTGTGGGGCGGCTGCCTGGTTGATATTATAGATATGTCTGTACTGTAACTGTCCCTGCTGCACTAGAGCTACAGGAAAAGTTGTTAGGGCTAGTACTTGAGCTGGTGCTGGGAGGGCGGTGGGAAACATAGGCCTCTGCAACTCCTGTTGGACACCCTGTTGCTGTGGGGTCCTGCCCCTATCTGGACAATCCTGGCGTTTATGTCCATGTTTGCCACATATGAAACATCGGCCTTTGAAGTTATTCCCCTTCTGACCCTGCTGTTGACGGTGTTGGCCTTGCTGACTTGGGACCTTATTCCCCTTTCGAAATTGCTTCATCTTACCACGTTGTTGATTAGAACTGACTCGGTCTTGGGTAGTTTGTTGCCGCAATTTCGGGGTCTTCGCACATTTTTCAGCTTTATTCACATGCATCTGGCTAACCTCTCTAGGTCTTTTGCCTCTTTTAAGTTGTATGCTGCGTTCTTGGTATTGTAGAACTGCAGTGGTAACTGCTTGTGCCACGATACCTGCTAACTCAGCGGTTGATATTCTCTCTGGAGATACCTGAGGTGTGAGTCGATCTTGTCCGTTGACTCCCTTAACCGTTTTAGCTAGTTCTTCAGGACGGTCCGTCTGAAAATTTAAGTAAATTTGGATGAGTTCATCATTCAAATAAACAAATCGCGGAAGTACGAATTCCCAATGTATAGAGATTAATACAACATTCCTAGTATTAGGGCTCTATATCAAAGAAAGCTCAGCGGAAACATAATAAGTCGTACAGATCCTAAAGGACACTAGAACCTGATGCTCTGATACCACCTGTGACACCCCGACTAATTAAATACCGGGTAGCTACTCTTTTATTAAATTAAATCTGCCAAGTTGGCCCAGTTAATAGCATCACTGTCGAAAACATTTTATTGTTACTAACCACCTAGTATTTAAAAAGTAAGTGTCAAATTTTAAATAAAGTCTGATTAACATGCAGTAAAAGATTTAAAGCAAGAATAATATCACCATTCACCATAACGAAATAATAGAATAACCAACACATGATATAAATAAATCTGGAGGAAAAACTCCTCACAACAAAATCCCGCAACTGAAGTAAGTAACGAAATACTGAATACTAAATCAATACATGCCAAAGTCTGAAAAGCTGAAATGGAAATGATGTCTCTAATAGAAATGGACAACATGCCCTACAACTGAAGAATACTGAATATGGAATCCAAATGGTAGAAGCGTCTAAAAGCAAATCCCTGTAGCTTCCACAAACAGCTACAGCTCGTCACCTGAATGAGTATCCTATGCATGGTGTCCTTGTGGCTGGGCACCTAAAATGATTTTACAAAAATAAATTTGAAAGCAAACGGGTCGGAGCCCGAATGTGGAGATATTTTAAAAACCTACAAGTGCTTTAAAAACATTTAAAACAGTATATGCAAAATACATGTTAGGACGTGCTCTCACATGAGATGCTCACCTCTCGTCTAACTGTGCACTCCTAACGTTCCTGTACCCATTCATGTGTTATCTCATAACTATCTAATTCTGAAGAGTTTCTAACACTACTACTCGGTTCACGTTTAATTTCCAACCTTACAATTAAATAGAGAGTCCTACTTTAATTCTCGGATTCCCAATTATTTACAAAACCATTTATTGATATATGTCCCCTTTTATCTTTTCATAATATTACAATTACCATACCCACAATTTAAACATAACAATTTCTTCTTCCTTTAACCGTATATTATTCACATCATAAATATATAATACAAGCACCCCGAGGCTAAGCTACGGTGCACACATACTCTACTATCCATCCCGGTACATCACGTACGTAAGGATTACAAATTCCGAATCTCTCAGGAATTGTTGGAATAAACAGCACACACGTAAATGGAGGCGAACATAATTCAACATATCCATAGTCACGTACATACCTACGCTCCATAGTCAGCAGGCTTATTAACTCACAAATAAGTCGTTCTCCTTGAACTATGTCCTCTAGGTACCAAACTAAATCCGGGCACACAAGGATTAGAAGGCCCTAAGCGAACGTAACCTCCCGTGATAGCAAGTATGGTAGGTATGTCATACATATAAAAATCATATACTAAGCATTCACACATCTTAGATAATTCAATATTAATAAAGGTATACTCTACATCTTTATACCATTATTCCAAATTTGTATATTTTACGTCTCCCGATAATATAAAAGTTAAACTGTCGACACGTCTCACGTCGTAGTTTCTGATACTTAAAACCTATCTAAAATAGATTATTAAGTTCCTATTATTCCCACGTATAACATCTTTATTCCTAAGGTCCTTACTTCTGCCCCAAACCTCATTTCATCAAAGTATTCAAATTTACACTATTAACCCAAATTTTTACTCACTTATCGAATTTCATTAATTTAGAAATATTCCTCAAATTGGATTCTAATTAAGGTCCAAGTTTCATAATCATGCCTACTGGTCTTCCTTAAGTTTAAGGTTATTCAGAAGGTCTCCAATAATATTTTCCAAGAGTTACCACCATTAAAATTTAAATAGGAAAAACTTTACTCATTCTGGGAAGGTCGATCGATCGACCTTGACCTTCGATCGATCGATGGTGGTCGATCGATCGACTGATGAATGTCGATCGATCGATTGCACCAGGTATGGTTACGGACTGCTTCGTTTTGCAGTTACCAATTCATCCCAAAACACCATTTTCAAGCATGAGACTCCAAGACAAGGTTACAATATCATCATACTATCATTCTACAACAGTATTAACATTCTAAAACCCATAATTCATCATTCAAAGGCTTTGTTTAGATCAAAACTACATCAAAAATTTCCAGATCTCTTCCCCATTCAAGAACATCAATAAACTACTTCTAAACTCCATTTTTAGATCATCAATGGTTCTGTTTAGAACATATAATTCGTCCAGAATATTACTACATGCAATCCCTAACATAATTCATAACTTTTAACTTCCAATATATGGGTCTAAATCATCTTCCAAGATCAATTTCGAAAATTCCTAAACATGGAAAAGCATAGCTTGAATCAAACGAATTTAAACCACTTGCCTTAATCTTTCTCTGAATTTGATGTTGAATTTGAAGGTTTAATCTGTCCTCTATCTCTCTTTCTGCAGAATTCTTTCCTTTCTCTCTCTCTCTACAAGTTCTTCCCAAGGATGATGACAATGGAGGTGTGTTTGGTTTTTGGTAAGTTGGGACTATATTTCAACTTCTCCCGTAGCCCATTAAGTCTCTTAGTGTAGTTAGTGGGTTTAGTGGGTTAAATAAGAAATCAGATTTCTATTCTAATTTTCGTCACTTTTAATTCCCAAAAATACAAAATTACCAAAATACCCTTTATGATGCCGGTATGGCCTAAAAATTCCCCGGGACCCAAACTAAACTCCCCACTAGTGTTTTCTGACTATCTCGACCCTTCCGGACGCGTTGGCGCACTCAAAATGAACATACGGGTGATAAAAATAAAATTCACTTTTTAATTCAAATAATTATATTCCTGACGCGACTGTCACGCGCGTCCCAACAAAGTTTCCCAAATTATCGTATTTCAATCTCGTGACAATTTTAATATTTTCCAATATTCATATAATGCCAAGTATACACATTATAATAAAATACTAACTCACATCTCGTTAATATTATTATCCGGATTAATTTCCAATTAATAAATATTTAATTCAATTAATCCCCAAAAATAAATATCATAGAAAATACGGGGTATTACAGCGTAAATAAAAATTGTGAAATTTTAATATTAATATTCAAAGGGGCATAATAAATAAAAATAAATAAGTTAAGGGTTCCATCTCACCCCTTGAATGAGGTATTTAGCCTCTCATTATGATATTATTACACATAAAATGTAATAATGACACAAAAAGAGGCATATAAAATAAAATGGAATGGAAAAAAAAATATGTTGAACCAAATCTCCTTGAACCCAATAAGATTTTTTTCAAACATGAATAATTAAGTGCACCCACAAATCTAAGTTTTACAACACACCAAAATATCACTCAACTCATAATTTGTATCTCACAAAATATTCTGACGCACTCAAGTCACTAAAAAAAATTATAAAAGAAGAAATATTTTTTTTACAATATTACACTAAAAATGAGCTCTAAAAATGGAGCTCTAAAAAAAACTAAACTCCCTCTCAACACTCTCTACTCTTCTGTCTGAACTCTCCCCTTTAATAGCCAGTCTTCCCCTTTCTTTAAAATCCACGCAATGTATTTTTCTTGGAAGAGTTGGTGGGATTTTTTTAGCTGCTGTCAGGTAGGGTTCCTATTTTTATGGGATTTGGAGATAGGTGTGACACCCCGACTAATTAAATACCGGGTAGCTACTCCTTTATAAAATTAATTCAAAATGCCAAGTTGACTCAGTTAATAGCATCACTGTCGAAAACATTTTATTATTTCTAACCACCTAGTATTTAAAAAGCAAGCTGCCAAATTTTAATTTAAATCTGATTAACATGCAACAAGTGAAAAGAAGAAATAATTAACACCATTCACCATACTGAAGTAAAACGAATAACCATCACAATAGAGTAAATAAAGTCTGGAGGAAACTCCTCACTACAATCCCGTAACTGAAATAAATAAACTGAAACAATACATGCTAAAGTCTGAAAACTGAAATGTAAAAGATGCTCTAAATAGAAATGGGCAACATGCCCTACAACTGATAGATAGTGACTCTGGAATCCAAAAGATAGAAGCGTCTATAAGCAAATCCCTGTAGCTTCCACAAACAGCTACAGCTCGTCACCTGAATGAGAAATCCTATGCTTGGTGTCCCTGTGGCTGGGCACCTAAAATGGTTTTACAAAGAAAAAGAGATTTGAAAAGCAAACGGGTCAGAGCCCGAATGTGGAGTTATATTTTAAAAACCTGCAAGTGCTTTAAAAACATTTAAAACATTAAATGCAAAGTACATGTTAGGACGTACACTCACATGATATTCTCACCTCCCGTCTAACTGTGCACTCCTAACGTAAGTACCCATCTATATCGACCCATACTACTAGCTAACTGACAACATAACTAGCTAGACTGCCAAAGGTTCTACCCATATTACTCGGTTCCATTTAACATAACAACGCTCGTAATTTAATAGAGGTTTAACGTAAACTCAGTTACTAAATATGCCATATATATAAGTATCAGTTAACTCCTTATATATCTCAAAACAATACCGTAATACATTTACAACATTAACATGAGGATTCCCATTAATTAAATGTATATTATTCACATCATAAATATACGATACAAGCACCCCGCAATCTAAGCTATGGTGCACACATACTCTGCTATCCATCCCGGTACATCACGTACATAAGGATCACATATTCCGAATCTCTCAGGAATAGTTCAGATAACACAAATCACAAATAGTGGAGGCGAACACAGTCACCATCACATGGGTCACGCACATACCTACGCTCCCATGAACATGCAGACTTATTAATATCACAATAAGTCCTTCTATGACCTATGTTCATCAAGGTACCAGTCTATATCCCCCCGATAGGCACACAAGGATTAGAGGGTCCTAAGCGAACGTAACCTCCCGTGATAGCAAGTATGGTAGGTATGTCATACAAACAATCCATATACCAATACTAAGTAAACACACATCTTAGTAATACCGTATTTTAATCGTAGTACATATCGCATTCTCGTACTAACTATAATTATCACAATTCGTAGTATACCGGTTTGTAATTATACGCGCTATAATTCATCCTCACATCGTAGTAGACACTCACGTCTCAACCCAAATGGTTCATTGAATATAACTCTCGTATATAGTTTACTCCTCTCAATAATCCAAAAGTCCCAAATCTAACCTCACATCAATAAAGGAAGGTCATCTATATCCTCGAACAAGTTTAAGGGGCTCCAAAAATCAAAACAGTCCAAAAAGGGTCAAACTTCCAACTCGTTAGAAGTCTCGTTCGAACGAGGCTTCGAACGAGTTTGGACTGTCAGGTCGTTAGAAGTCTCGTTCGAACGAGGCTGTTCGAACGAGATCCCAGTTCGTTCGAACGAACTGACCCTTCTAACGATATCTCGTTCGAACGAGATATCGAACGAAAATCCCTACTCGTTAATAACGACTGGTCAACTCGTTAGAAGCTCGTTCGAACGAGCTCGTTCGAACGACCTGGGGGCTGCTTCTAACGAGTGGCCAGTTTCGGTCCAGATTATTCCAAGTACGTTTTTCACCATTTTTAACACTTCTAATCTCTTCCAAGGTTCATCCCAATAACGTTTTAGGGTCTCTAATTCATCCTAAACATATTTACATCATCTCCTAACATGTTTTCAAGGATTGAATCATCATAACATCAACTAAATTTACAAATCTCTACACTTTTCCCAATTTCTCTAGAACATGAACCCTAGGTTTAAATCATCCTCAAATCCCAGAATTTATTTCGTTTTAATTCCTTCAAATCACAATTAATACAAGGGGAAATCATCTCCTATCATACTATATGCAATTCTCTTCACAATATTCAAGTTCTAACTTCAAACTACATGGGTTTTCATTTTATCTTCCAAGAACAATTTGTAAAACATCAATTTTCTAACATGGAAAGAACATCCTTTGAAATTAAACATAGTTAAACCACTTGCCTTATTTGTCTCTGAATTTGGTGTGGATTCGGTGTAGAATTTCTGCAGAATTCCTCTCTCTCTCTCCTTCTCCAAGCTTTCTTCTCTAAAAGGCTATGGTGGCTAGGGTTTGCTTTGAGGGAACTTATGAAAACCTAATTTAATAAACCTCCGTAGCTTGTTGGGTTAATAAAGGTTGGTTGGGTCAATTCCTTATCAGATTACAACTCTCAATTTTCGTCACTTTTAATTACCCAAAAATACCAAATTACTAAAATACCCTTTATGGTGCCGGAATGGCCTAAAAATACCCCGGGACCCAAACTATACCCCCGGCTAGTGTTTTCTGACTATCTCGACCCTTCCGGACGCGTTGGTGCACTCAAAACGACTATACGGATTATAGATTTTAAATTCACTTTTAATATCAAAATATTATACCGTGACGCGGCGGTCCCACGCGTCTCAACAAAATTTCTAAAATGCCGTATATAAATCCCATGACAAATTTTATAATACCAAGTGTATATATAATCATATATGCACCTAATCAAATACCAATTCGCATCTCATTAGTATTTTAACCCAGATTAATTTCCAATTAATACGCATTTAATTTATTAATCCCAAAAATAAATATAGCCAAAAGTACGGGGTATTACATACTTCCCCCCTAATAACTGAATTTCGTCCCGAAATTCGAAACTAGAAAGTAACTGCTAAAAATAGCTCTGGATAACGTTCGCGCATTTCATCCTCGCGCTCCCATGTGGACTCCTCGACATTGTGATGTCGCCACTGAACACGCACTAACGGGACTATCTTTGACCGCAGTTTCCTCTCGCTTCGGTCCAAAATAGCAATCGGCCCCTCCTCGTAGGAGCTATCCGGCTGGAGATCGATGTCCTCCACAGCAATCTGAGAATGAGCTAGATCATCTCTGAGATATTTTCTCAGCGAGGAAATGTGAAATACATCGTGAATCCGATGCAAATGCTCCGGTAGTCCAAGTCTATACGCAACGGGTCCGATCCGCTCAATAATAGGAAACGGCCCCACATACCTCGGTGCCAACTTCCCCTTCTTCCCGAATCGCATAATCCCCTTCATCGGAGAAACCCTGAGCAAAACCTGGTCCCCTACTTGGAACTCCCTGAAAAACCTCTTCGCATCAGCATAACTCTTCTGCCTGTCTTGAGCTACCCGAATGCGACTCCGAATCAACTCAATCCTTGCCGAAGTATCCTGAATCACTTCCGGCCCAAGTAGTTTGTTGTCCCCCACTTCTAGCCAACATGCTGGGGAACGACAAGGCCTACCGTACAATGCCTCAAACGGAGCCATGCCAATCGTGAACTGATAGGAGTTGTTGTAAGCAAACTCCACCAGTGGAAGGTACTGCTCCCATCCACCCCCGAAGTCAATAATGCACATGCGTAGCATGTCTTCCAACATCTGATTGGTGCACTCTGTCTGCCCATCAGTCTGCGGATGATAAGCCGTACTCAACCGCAATTTCGTGCCCATGGCCTCCTGGAAACTCTCCCAAAACCTCGAAACAAATATCTTGTCTCTGTCAGACACGATATTTAGGGGCACACCGTGGAGTCTCACAATCTCTGAAATGAAGAGCTGGGCATACTGTCCCGAAGTGTAGTCAGTCCTTACGGGTAAGAAGTGAGCGACCTTGGACAACCTGTCCACAATTACCCAAACGGAGTCGTGACCCCTCTGCGATGTAGGCAACCCCGTGATAAAATCCATGGATATGCTCTCCCACATCCACACCGGAACCTCCAACGGCTGTAGCAATCCTGCTGGTCTCTGATGATCCTCTTTTACAAGCTGACAAGTGGCGCATTTCGAGACAAAGTCGGCGATATCTCTCTTCATACCGCTCCACCAATATTGTCGTCTCATGTCTTGATACATTTTGTCCCCTCCGGGATGTACCGCGAACCGTGAGCCGTGCGACTCTGCCATCACATCGTGCCGCAATTCTTCCCCTTCCGGAACTACCAATCTCCCATTGAAGCGCAATCCCCCGTCTGAGCTAACGGTATAGGACTCGGCTCCCTCTGCAAGTAATCGAACTATCTGCTACTGACAGAACGAGTCATTAGCCTATGCCCGTACTACCTTTGTGACAATCTGTGGGGTAACGGTCATCACAGACATGAAAGATCGGGCCACTACATCCTGGTGTCCCAATTCCTTCCACTTAGCTTTCCACACCTCTGCCACCTCATCTGCTGGCCTGCGGCTCAACGCGTCTGCTACCACGTTAGCCTTACCCAGGTGGTACTGGATGTCGAACTGGTAGTCTTTCACAAATTCAAGCCACCTACGCTGCCGCATATTCAATTCCTTCTGCGTGAACAGATACTGTAGTGACTTGTGGTCCGTGAACAGCAGAAACTTCTCCCCCAAAAGATAGTGCCTCCAAATCCGTAAGGCAAATACCACTGCCGCCAACTCCAAATCATGCGTGGGGTAATTCTTCTCATGAGGCTTAAGCTTTCGGGAAGCATAAGCTATGGCCTGTCTCTCCTGCTGCAATACACCTCCAAGCCCTTGCAAAGACGCATCGGTGTAAACCAAATACTCAACTCCCGGTCTCGGCAATGCTAACACAGGTGCTGAGGTCAATTTGTCCTTCAATTCATCGAATGCCAACTGACAGGCATCACTCCCGATGTATGGCACACCCTTACGAGTAAGATGTGTCAAAGGACCTGCTATCTCCGAGAAACCCCGAATAAATCTCTTGTAGTATCCTGCTAGACCCAAAAAACTACGAATCTCCGTTGGTGTCGTGGGCTGTCCCCACTCCCTCACTACTGACACCTTCCCCGGATCGACAGATATTCCCTGGTCGGAAATAATGTGACCCAAGAACTGGACTTCCTTCAGCCAAAACCCGCACTTCTCATATTTTGCATACAGCTCGTTCTGACGAAGTGTCTGCAAAACCTGCCTCAAATGCTCGGCGTGCTCCTCCTCTGTCTGAGAGTAAACCAGAATATCATCAATGAAGACAATGACAAACTGGTCTAGGAAATCCCTGAACACTCTGTTCATCAAGTCCATAAACACTGCTGGAGCGTTGGTCAAGCCGAAAGGCATAACCCGAAACTCGTAAGAACCATATCTCGACAAGAACGCAGTCTTCGAGACATCCTCCTCCCTGATACGCAACTGATGGTATCCTGACCTCAAGTCAATCTTCGAGAAGAAAGAAGCTCCTCTCAATTGGTCGAATAAGTCATCGATTCGAGGCAACGGATACTTATTCCGTATCGTGACCTTATTCAACTCTCGGTAGTCCACGCACAATCTCAGTGAACCATCCCTCTTCTTCACAAACAAAACTGGAGCGCCCCAAGGTGAGGTACTCCTGCGAATAAAGCCCTGCCCTAACAGCTGCTCTATCTGATCCCGTAACTCTCGCATCTCAGCTGGAGCCATACGGTACGGTGCACGTGCTATAGGTCTCGTACCCGGTAGCAAATCAATAACGAAATCTATCTCTCGACTGGGTGGTAAGCCTGGTATCTCCTGGAACACGTCTGAATACTCCCTGACAACCGGGATCGAATCTAAAGGAATAACAACCCCCTTAGAGGTATCCTCCTCTATGTAATACAGATGAGCGGTCGATCCTCCCTCTGGGCGAGGCATCGCCACTATAAACATCTCTTGCCCCGGAATGGCAAAAACAATGCTCCCGTTGAAGCAATCAATCATGGCCCTATATGCTACGAGCCAATCCATACCGATGATCACATCGTGAACATGCATGTCTAACACTAACATGTCCGCAGGTAATACCAAACCACCGATCTCTACCCCCACTCCCCGGCATATAAAGAAAATAAGTGACCCACTCCCTAATGGTGAGTCGACACACGTCACTGTGCTCTCTGCCGTAGCTAACAATCCTAAAGCTTTCGCGAAGTGTGTAGCAATAAAACAGTGTGTAGCACCCATATCAAATAACACCTGACCCATAGTGCCATGGATAGGAAACGTACCCTCGATCACGGGCGGTGCCTGTGGAACTGCAGCCTGGTGAACGTTGTAGACACGTCCATACTGTAGCTGCCCCTGCTGAGCTGGGACTCCTGGAATGGGTGGCAAAGCTGCCATCTGTGGCGGTGCAGGAAGAGCGGCGGGAAACATAGGTCTCTGTGGCTCCTGGCGAGCACCCTGCTGCTGCTGCTGTGGGGCCCTGCCCCTTTCAGGACAATCCTGCTTCTTATGGCCAGTCTTGCCACAAGTAAAGCACTTCCCTGGGAAGTTCCCTCCCCTCTGCCCCTGCTGTCCCCGGCCCTGGTGGCCGTTACCATTCCTCCCTTGGCCCTGCTGGCCCTGGTGAACCTGCTGCCCATTCTGTCCCTGTTGGCCCTGATGGCCGTTTGGACCCTGATGGCCCTGGCGGAAACCTCCCTGTCCCTGCCTGTAGTTCCCTGACCGGAACCTCTTATTATCCCCTTGCTGGGTACCCTGCTCAGTCTGCCTCTGCCCCTGACCCGATTGTGCCCCGCTGGCACTATGTCCTCCAGTCCTGCCCTGATGGCTAGACTCCCCCGACCGCTTGCCCTCGGCCATGTGAAAACGGTGGTCCTGGCAGTGCAATAATGCAGCGTTAACCACATCAGAATACGTGGCCAACGATAGGTTCCCTAGCAGATGCTGACGGATCCTCCAATTCAACCCATCAGTGAACTTCTCTATCTTCTTCTTCTCTGTTGGAATCTCGTCTGGAACGATATTCAACAGGTTAGTGAACTCGGCCTCATACTCGGCCACTGTCTTGCCCTCCTGCTTCAAACTCATCAGCTTCCTCCTCATCTCTGTATGAACTGCGGACCGAAAGTACTTGCGGTCGAACCGCACCCAGAACTCCTGAATCGTGAGGGTATCCCTCTCCTCCGCGGTGGTAATAGACTCCCACCACTGCAGCGCAGATCCAACTAGCTTGAAAGTAGCTAGCACCTGTTTCTGAACATCCGTGCACTCATGCATCCTCAAATGCCTCTGTATGTCCTTCCTCCATTGGCTCGAGACTACTACATCTGAGCTTCCTGCAAACTCTGGCAGATGCGCTTTCTGAAAAGCGTCTCGTACACGTTCCCAAGCAGACGGGAATGCATTAACCTGTACTGGCGCGGCAACCGACGCCTGAGGTGGTGCCTGCTGAATCACGGCAATCGTGGCATTTACCGCTTGGGCTACTATAGCAGCAACCTCAGCGGCGTTCAACATAACCTGAACTGGAGCGGGCTGGGGTTCGGGCATTGCATTCCTGGGAACTCGTCGTGCACGTCGTGGAGGCATCTGAAATAAGAACAAAGTTTATAAGTTCACGGTTTATAAACTTAATATAGCTGAAGAACGAAGCATACACAAAAAGAGTACAACAGTCCTAAAATATAGGGCTCTATATCAAAGAAAACGTAGCGGAAACATAATAGCCGTACAGATCCTAAAGGACACTAGAACCTGATGCTCTGATACCACCTGTGACACCCCGACTAATTAAATACCGGGTAGCTACTCCTTTATAAAATTAATTCAAAATGCCAAGTTGACTCAGTTAATAGCATCACTGTCGAAAACATTTTATTATTTCTAACCACCTAGTATTTAAAAAGCAAGCTGCCAAATTTTAATTTAAATCTGATTAACATGCAACAAGTGAAAAGAAGAAATAATTAACACCATTCACCATACTGAAGTAAAATGAATAACCATCACAATAGAGTAAATAAAGTCTGGAGGAAACTCCTCACTACAATCCCGTAACTGAAATAAATAAACTGAAACAATACATGCTAAAGTCTGAAAACTGAAATGTAAAAGATGCTCTAAATAGAAATGGGCAACATGCCCTACAACTGATAGATAGTGACTCTGGAATCCAAAAGATAGAAGCGTCTATAAGCAAATCCCTGTAGCTTCCACAAACAGCTACAGCTCGTCACCTGAATGAGAAATCCTATGCTTGGTGTCCCTGTGGCTGGGCACCTAAAATGGTTTTACAAAGAAAAAGAGATTTGAAAAGCAAACGGGTCAGAGCCCGAATGTGGAGTTATATTTTAAAAACCTGCAAGTGCTTTAAAAACATTTAAAACATTAAATGCAAAGTACATGTTAGGACGTACACTCACATGATATTCTCACCTCCCGTCTAACTGTGCACTCCTAACGTAAGTACCCATCTATATCGACCCATACTACTAGCTAACTGACAACATAACTAGCTAGACTGCCAAAGGTTCTACCCATATTACTCGGTTCCATTTAACATAACAACGCTCGTAATTTAATAGAGGTTTAACGTAAACTCAGTTACTAAATATGCCATATATATAAGTATCAGTTAACTCCTTATATATCTCGAAACAATACCGTAATACATTTACAACATTAACATGAGGATTCCCATTAATTAAATGTATATTATTCACATCATAAATATATGATACAAGCACCCCGCAATCTAAGCTATGGTGCACACATACTCTGCTATCCATCCCGGTACATCACGTACATAAGGATCACATATTCCGAATCTCTCAGGAATAGTTCAGATAACACAAATCACAAATAGTGGAGGCGAATACAGTCACCATCACATGGGTCACGCACATACCTACGCTCCCATGATCATGCAGACTTATTAATATCACAATAAGTCCTTCTATGACCTATGTTCATCAAGGTACCAGTCTATATCCCCCCCGTAGGCACACAAGGATTAGAGGGTCCTAAGCGAACGTAACCTCCCGTGATAGCAAGTATGGTAGGTATGTCATACAAACAATCCATATACCAATACTAAGTAAACACACATCTTAGTAATACCGTATTTTAATCGTAGTACATATCGCATTCTCGTACTAACTATAATTATCACAATTCGTAGTATACCGATTTGTAATTATACGCGCTATAATTCATCCTCACATCGTAGTAGACACTCACGTCTCAACCCAAATGGTTCATTGAATATAACTCTCGTATATAGTTTACTCCTCTCAATAATCCAAAAGTCCCAAATCTAACCTCACATCAATAAAGGAAGGTCATCTATATCCTCGAACAAGTTTAAGGGGCTCCAAAAATCAAAACAGTCCAAAAAGGGTCAAACTGCCAACTCGTTAGAAGTCTCGTTCGAACGAGGCTTCGAACGAGTTTGGACTGTCAGGTCGTTAGAAGTCTCGTTCGAACGAGGCTGTTCGAACGAGATCCCAGTTCGTTCGAACGAACTGACCCTTCTAACGATATCTCGTTCGAACGAGATATCGAACGAAAATCCCTACTCGTTAATAACGACTGGTCAACTCGTTAGAAGCTCGTTCGAACGAGCTCGTTCGAACGACCTGGGGGCTGCTTCTAACGAGTGGCCAGTTTCGGCCCAGATTATTCCAAGTACGTTTTTCACCATTTTTAACACTTCTAATCTCTTCCAAGGTTCATCCCAATAACGTTTTAGGGTCTCTAATTCATCCTAAACATATTTACATCATCTCCTAACATGTTTTCAAGGATTGAATCATCATAACATCAACTAAATTTACAAATCTCTACACTTTTCCCAATTTCTCTAGAACATGAACCCTAGGTTTAAATCATCCTCAAATCCCAGAATTTATTTCGTTTTAATTCCTTCAAATCACAATTAATACAAGGGGAAATCATCTCCTATCATACTATATGCAATTCTCTTCACAATATTCAAGTTCTAACTTCAAACTACATGGGTTTTCATTTTATCTTCCAAGAACAATTTGTAAAACATCAATTTTCTAACATGGAAAGAACATCCTTTGAAATTAAACATAGTTAAACCACTTGCCTTGTTTGTCTCTGAATTTGGTGTGGATTCGGTGTAGAATTTCTGCAGAATTCCTCTCTCTCTCTCCTTCTCCAAGCTTTCTTCTCCAAAAGGCTATGGTGGCTAGGGTTTGCTTTGGGGGAACTTATGAAAACCTAATTTAATAAACCTCCGTAGCTTGTTGGGTTAATAAAGGTTGGTTGGGTCAATTCCTTATCAGATTGCAACTCTCAATTTTCGTCACTTTTAATTACCCAAAAATACCAAATTACTAAAATACCCTTTATGGTGCCGGAATGGCCTAAAAATACCCCGGGACCCAAACTATACCCCCGGCTAGTGTTTTCTGACTATCTCGACCCTTCCGGACGCGTTGGCGCACTCAAAACGACTATACGGATTATAGATTTTAAATTCACTTTTAATATCAAAATATTATACCGTGACGCGGCGGTCCCACGCGTCTCAACAAAATTTCTAAAATGCCGTATATAAATCTCATGACAAATTTTATAATACCAAGTGTATATATAATCATATATGCACCTAATCAAATACCAATTCGCATCTCATTAGTATTTTAACCCGGATTAATTTCCAATTAATACGCATTTAGTTTATTAATCCCAAAAATAAATATAGCCAAAAGTACGGGGTATTACAATAGGATTGGAAGTGGGTAGCTCAGGCTCAAGCAGGTATGGAGGTGAGTAGGGATAAGGAAGTAGGTGGATTCTTTTGAATTTGGGCCAAACTCATTCCTTATTTTGAGGAAATATGGTCGTACAAGGTTGCAGGTGTTTGGTGAGGTATAAGCGTGAGAGTATTGACGGGTTTGGGTGTTGGGTAGACAGCATAGGCGGAGGCAGGTATGGGCTGGGGTGGGTGCCAGCCCGCCCTGTTTTGTTAAAAAAAAAATAAACAGAGGGTTTTTTTGTATATTTAAAGTTCAGCCCGTCCTATTTTTTACTTTAAAGTATTAGGGGACAAAATTTAAATATGAAAAGTTATAAAACAAATTATTTGAAGCTCATCTAAACTCAATCACTCACTGTTTTGTCCAATTCAAGAAACAATAACAACAAGTATGTATCCCTCTTTGTGATTGGTTTAAGGTTAACAAAACCCATTTTTTAGATTGTTTTATAAGTCTATTTTTTTTTTTTTGTATGAATTTTACGATGCTAATTGTATTGTCTCGTACTCCCTCATTTTTTAGATTGTGTATGAAATTGTATGAAATGATTCAAGGTCCCCCGAGCCACCTTATATTTTATTATTTTAAAGTAATTATTTGGTGAATACTAAAAAATAACCTCAAAAAAATTCGCCTCGGGGGCTCCCGCCCCCGAACCCCCGGAAATTACCGTAAAGGTAGCCCGCCCTGTCGAGAAATCCTGGCTCCGCCACTGGTAGACAGGTTAAAAGCAGGTGGGTCGGGTTAACCAAGGGGGGCACTCGGGTTGTTAGCAGATATTTGGGTTTTCGGGTTTGGAACTAGGTTGGGATTTCGGTTTTAGCAGGTCCGGAAGAGGGTATCGGCGGGTAAGGTCGCGAGTTCGATGGGGGATAAAGACTCAAATAAAAATTAAGACTAAAAAGAAATAAAAATAAAAATCTATTAAACTAAAACTAAAATTCTAAAAAAATGTAAAATATAATAAAACTAAAAATAAATGAATTCCTAAAAAAAACTAATCCTAATAAAATAAAACAGTAAACTAATAAAAATAAAAATAAAATTACACTAATAAAAATAAAATAGAAAAAATAGAAAATAAAACCTAGAAATTCTAAATAAATCTAAAATAAACACTAAAAATAAAAACGACTTAAGCTAAAAATCTAAAAAAAATTAAAAAGTCACAAACTAAACACACACGGGCTTCAGGATAGATTTAGGGACTGGTTCGTATCTTTTTTGCCTATGTTTTATATCGACTCATACGATGCGTATCCCGACTCCGGCGATGCTAACAACTATGGTTTAATTTACTATGTTTCATCTTCACATTTTTGTAGCTATAACAGTTGTTTTTATAAAAAAAATAAAGGGCTATGCAGATCTATATTAGTTAATATTTTGAGTTTTTTTCTTTCGGGGGGGAAATGGTGTTGTCAACGACTGTATGTGCAATGAACTTTGGACCGTAAAGACCCTCCGAGTAGAGAGATATGAAAGGGGGGTCCGGTAGAGGCTCCCAGTGGTCAAGATGGGGATCCAAAACTTCAAATACTGGATCGGGTCTCCCCTCCTGAATTCTAAAGCAATCATCTTCGGAATCATATTCGGGCTCCCAGGGGTCAAGATACTTGATTCTACTAAACCCAGCTAGGCAATAGATCTTTCCATGAACGACAACGGAAAGCGGATTAGGCTTCCCAGCTAGCAGCGTAGGGCCCTTGTTCCAGGTAAGAGGCCCTTCGTCATACTTGCACAACAAGACGTCCCTCGGATAACGGTCGTTCAACTCAATCTCACCACCGATCCTATAAATTGTGGACCCTAGTCCCAAAAAAGGCTTAGGACCACCCCAGTTTTTATCCTCGAATCTGGTTATTGTAGGGCAACAACCACGCCTCAGATCTGCAACGTACACATGTTGAAGACCTATTGTACCACGTATTCTCAGAAAAAACACCAACCGCGCACAAACATCCTCACATTCAGATTCACCTGATCTCAATTTTTTCACATGGGTATGCGTATGCTCCAAACTCCCTCCCTCTCTCTTTCCCATACACTTCATCTTTTCCCATTTTTCTCTCTTCACTAGGGCCGGCGGGGCAACGAACTCTCTCTCTCTCTATATATAGACACGGCTATGGCCGATCCTTAAAATTCTTCTTGGACTTCATTATAAAAGTAAATAACAATTCAGCCCTTTTAACATCTCATCTCTTCCATTTTTATTTGAGTCATGTCCGTCTTAGTAAAAAAATAAGGTTTCGTCTCGTGTCGTGTTACTTTTATTCGAGTCATGTCCGTGTTAGGTAAAAATGAGATTTTATGTGTCGTGTTACGTTTTAATTAGATCGTGTTAGTTAAAAAATAAAAGAACATTTCATGTCGTGTCGTGTCACTTTTGGATCGTGTTTGTTAAAAAGTAAAATTTCGTGTCGGGACGTATCGTGTCACTTTTATTTGGTTGTGTCTTGTTAAATAAAAAATAAGAATTTGTATCGTGATGTGTCATGTCGCGTTTTAATTGGATTGTGTTCATGTTTGATTATAAAAAAAGATTTTGTGTCTTGTCGCGTCGTTTTTATTTAAATCGGGTTCGTGTTAGGTAAAAAGTAAATTTTCATATCGTGTGATCCTGTAATCGGTTCGTGTTTCTGTTTTGTAAAAAAATCAGTGAGTACTAAAGTGTAAATCAATTCATGAGTAACTTGTCAATAATTACTACCGAAAGTTGTCAATTCATGAGATTTTTTGTTGTTTCGTGTCGTGTTGCGTTTTAATTAGATTTTTTTCGTGTTTGGTAAAAAATATGATTCCATATCGTGTCACTAAATGTGATTTCATGTCGTGCCGTGTTACGTTTTAATTTGATCGTATTAGTTAAAAAAATAAAATAAGATTTCATGTCGTGTGGTGTCACTTTTGGATCCTGATTGTTAAAAATAAAAAAAAATTGCGACGGGACGAATCATGTCACTTTTATTTGGTCGTGTCTTGTTAAATAAAAAAAATAAGATTTCGCATCGTAATGTGTCATTTCGCGTTTTAATTGGATCGGGTTCGTGTTTGATTATAAAAAAAAAGATATTGTGCCGTAATGTCTCTTTTATTTGGATCGGGTTCGTGTTTGATAAAAAATAAAATTCCATATCGGGTCGTATTATGTAATCTTGTAATTAATTCTTAATTTTTCTATCATGTATTAAATTAAAAAATAGTAAAATTAAAGTATCCTTAACTTTTGTTACCATTTTCTTATTTTTCTTTAATGATTAATTCACATAACATAGGAATACATGATTCTTTCACAAATAAAAAAAATGAAAGAGATGAGATGTTAAAAGGACTGAATTGTCATTTAGTTTTATAATACTTTGCACGAAGAATCGAAGGAGCTGCAATAGCCATGCCCATATATATATATATATATATATATATATATATATATAGTAATAATTTGTTAAAATAGAAAAAGGGTAGAGAGAAAAATGATAACGTCTACGCTTTCCTAAAAACACTCCGGATCTTTTGAGATTGTATTTATACTTTATTAAATATATGTTAAAACTATATTCTTATTATTTTAAAAATTTTAGTGTGTTCTTAAATCACGTATTATCATCAGAATCCTTTAAAATATTAGACACGCATGTATATAGTATTGGACACGTGTGTATATGTATATGTATATTCGGTAATGCTAGAAAGTTCCATTTTTTGGACCTTTTTTTTCAAATTTGGTGATGTGTCAGTACACACGGGGTGATTTTGTGATTTACATATAGTTTATAAATTAAAAAAAATACCCAATCTTAATTGGCACGTCGTGGACTCCAGAAAAATGAGTCTCCCTATCATTATTAATGTATATTATCGAATTAAATTAAAATTTCAAGTACCAAGGTACTAAACATGTATATTAGCATTTCATAAAGAAAATAAATCAAACAATAATGTCAATTAACAAAAAAAATAACATACACAATTGTTTAAAAAATGCAAGTTGAAGTTGAGATTCATTTCTCGATGGAGTGAGGCGTAAGGCTGAGGCAGATTACAAAGCAAACATGTACTAAGCTAGTAATCTAACCCAATTTTCAACAACCCTACTCATTCTCAAATAAGCACCGGATAATCTTTCAAACAATATTGTTCATTTAATCACTATAAAGAAATTGATATACATTGAATTTACACATTCCCCGATCAATAAAATAAATAGGTTACCAACTAATCAAATTCAACTTCTCTCAACCATGTCCAACAAATTATAGATTAATCTGCACTCCTAATAAACTATACTCAAGTCGAAGAAATGAATGCAACATAATCAAATAATCAAACCTTTTGGTACTGCCCATTACCCTATACAAAGTAACATTGTAAAGGCACAAGGCATACATCCTCTTTGACTCCTTCAATTTCATTATCAAATAAAAACATTAATCAATAAACACTTTAATCGAAGTTTATTTTGTAGAGATTATTAATAAATATCCACCTTGACCATCATTTTCACAACTATTGTCAAGAAGTTTACTAAAAATCCCCCTGAATCGCTTATTCCCTATCATCAATATACCAAAACCTCAATAAATAAATAAATCGGTTCAGAACACTAAAACAAAAAACCTAAATCTGAATCAATTTTGCATATCCTAAAGAAAAAGAATTGTTCATTTTATTATTTCCAATAATATCATTACACCCAAATAGGTAAAAAATGAATAAAAAGGAACATACCAAGTTAATAAAACTAAAAAGAATCAATTCACATGAGGTAAAAATATTTATGAAAATATAGAAAGAAGGGACGCATATTAAGTTAGATTGAAAATTGTTGGATCAAATAACATACTATAATAAAGCAATGTTAACAGCGAAGGAAAATGTAAAGATGTTGAACCATATTAGTCCACGTTACTAACAAACTAAAATAGGAAACTAAATTTCATAGAAGTATAAAATAAAAATAACTAAACAATGAAACTAATTACTAATATAAAGCGTTACTTAATAATTAAAAGTACCCAAAAACTGATTATAACCCCCATAAACAAATAAAAAACAAATCAACCTAAAATCCAAAAGGAAATTAGAAGTTGCCAAACTCTACGATGAAAACCAAAAAATAAAACTTGATTTTAACCTAAATATTTCTATTTTGAACCTCTAAAAGTGAATGCCAAATACCTTAGTTTGAAACTGCGACCTGAAATAGAAACGGAAAAAGATACTGTGATGACCGGTAGAGACTGTTATACGGTGGTGGTCGGATCATACTGAAAAATCATTAAAGTTTCTAGAGAATAACAGGACTATTGTGTTATTGTGTGTGTGTGTGTGTGTGTCTCTCTCTCTCTAGAGACAGACAGACCAAAATATAACTAAAATCACTCACCATTTTTTGGATCCCGTAATAAATAGATCAAGTGAGAAAGAGATTGGAATTGAAACAAATCAAACAATTGACTAATTTTTAATTGGTAGGGGAACTTTTGTAAAAATAAGTTGCGGCACTTTTTAAACAAAACAAGTCTTGGAATAAATGTTTATTAAAAAAAGTTCGAGTAACTATTCCTCGAATGGACCCATTTACAATTGACTAAATTTTCTTTGACTAATGGTTTGTACAATTGGCTTGTAATCATGGTAATTTTGAAATTATGAATTGGGTTCTAGCATTATATATATATATGTGTGTGTGTGTGTGTGTGTGTGTGTGAGAGAGAGAGAGAGAGAGAGAATGAAGAAGCTATAAACATTTCTTTCTCCTTCTCTTAACTTTACCGACCTTGGCTATCCATATATAAAGGTTCCACCATATGAAGAAAAAAAATGCATGCGTAGGAAGAACAATACGATGGAGTATTTATTTGATTGTTAAATGTTAGTTTTTCCCTTAAAAATTACATATGTCACGCATATGCTTCTTCTCAACCACTCTAAGTGGGAAAGAATAGACAACACGTTCTCTTTAAACTTGTTTCCACTATTCGAGGACTTAGTTGACATTTTCTATAGTTCATGGGCCATTTTGGAACAACCGTGATAGATTAATGTCCAAATGAGCAATTTACTATATTATTTATCAATAAAGGTTTTGTCTTAGTTCATTTCAAATATGAATTGTGTTTGTGGGAATGTCTTTTATTTGTTTATGAGTATATTATATATGTTGGTTAATTATACTCAATAGAAATTATAGTCAATTTGGGTGTTAACATCTTATTAGTAAAGTTTGGTGTACAATCTTGGTAGTTGTTGTTGACTGTGAGAACATGTCCCATGATTCGAAAACTAATCTAATAGTTCAAAGAATATATAGGGGGTACACCATGAATGTATTGAGTAAGATTAACAATGTTATCAAAGTCTAGGTGTTGATATACTAGAATTATATAGCCTAAAGGTTTTATCAGGATGCGTAGATTCATAATCTCGAGGGACGTAAGGGTCAAAGTATTCACATAATTATACCACTTTAGTTGTCGATAGGAGCGATTCAATCTATTGGATCTATTGGGGATTAATATACGTGGAATTGTTTTTAGCCTCAACCATTTTTTTATAAATAAATGTTATAATAAACTCATCGTTAAGGGAGCGAACCCATATACAAGAAGTATACGAATCAACAAACCTACTAAAAGGAATCAAATAAAACAAAACTCGAAAAACAGAAAACCATACTAAAAAACAAAGTGTAGCCCCTCGACGAACTCGAGAAAATCCTGAGTCGTGACAACAAGGATCTCCTTAGACCAATTAAGAAGAATGCTCAAGAAAAGATAACGAAGCCTAGAGGAAACAGTCTCGATGCCATCAAAGCATCTCGCATTCCTCTCCTTACAAATCGTCCAAAAAATGCAGTGAGAAACTAAACGTCAGGCACGCCTGACCCTCTGCCTCCCCCTCGGGGTTATCCACCCCTCTAAGAGCTCCCTCACAGTCCCAGGCATAACCCAAGCGGTCCGAGTAAGGGCAAGGAAGATGTCCCACAAACCTCTATTCACCTTACAGTGAAGGAGAAGGTGATTGGTCTTCACCTCATCCTCCTTGAATTGCCAACAACGACTAGCCAGACGATAACTTCTCTTTTGAAGACCCTCGAGAGTCAAAATGGCATGTCTAGCCTCAGTCCACATAAAGAATTTGACCTTCGACAGCGCTTTGATCTTCCAAATACTCTTCCAAGGGAAATTGGCTCTGGTAAACCCACTTCCGCTCATAAACGAATGGTAGCCTCTGACCGAGAATACCCCTGACCCACCCCCTTCCATCACAAGGAATACTTCCTAACCGTCGGAGGGGGGGGGGGGGGGGGGGAACCCAACTACTCATAGAACTATTATTAGAGTATAAAAAAATGAAACAAAACTATTATTAGAGCATAAAAATAAGGTTTCTAATCACGATACCTTTATGAATCATATGCATTGTCATAACCCATCGCCACTCGTGGATGTGTCTGATCCATCCGGGGGGCAACCTGGGACATCATGATTGCAAGTGATTCCGCTTCGTATCGCAACTTCATTCTAGTTACGTTCTTCCTTCATTAATGGTTTATTAGGTTATTTAAAGTTTTTCAAAACTACGTCATTTTGATCTTCCAATATCATTAAGAACATTAAAGCACATTTGCTCTAATAAAAAATCAAATGAATCCCATTGGTACTCCACCAATGTTAAAATCGGATAAAAAATAAGGACCCTAACATCTAATGATTATATCCCCTCACGATATTCTCAAATTTATATTGTGGGGTAATGATTTTAATTGGAATGTGCACCCTCACATTAGCAGCAAAACCACTAGTCCAAGCCAACAAATGCATTCTTGGATCAAAAGGAATAAACTCTCCGGGATACTTGGAACGGTTAGAAAACACAATGGATGAGTACGGACTATCTAGGATTACTACAAACTAGGTCTTGGACTCTAGGAAGATCTCATATAAATATAGACGAAACACCATTTATAAAGCACACAATATTGTATCGTTGATTAGTACTATAAATTTTTTGACCATTGTTAAAGAATTAATAAATAACAAAGCCAACCCCCGTGGACGTAGACACATTGTCGAACCACGTATATATTGTCTTGTGTGATTGTGATCTCTTTATTTGGCTAGTGTTTATTAATAATTTCTACTTTTAGGATTTTCCACTTACTTGACATCGTATGTGGGAACAACTATAGTTCTTTGCACTAACCAATTTCCAAGATGCCTCATAAATAAAACCAAGAAGTTAACAACCAGGAGGGAATGGTGGATATCCTTTGATCCATAAAACCAGTAAGATCTTCCTCCCGTACTCGTCAATGGTGTAGTTTGAGATATGAGTTCACCCTCAACCACCACAAGATGCACGTTACCAATCTCATGAAGAAGAACAAACCTAAAGGTCTAATCAGATCTCAAGAGCGAGAGATGATTAAAAAGTGACCATGCGAGATGAAATGGATGCCATAAGTCTAGAACGTGAATACAATGCTGAGCTGCAATGGGAGAGAAATGGGAGATTGGTTGAATCAATTATCGCATTTTCTCTGGGCTATTCTTAGAATACCGAGGAGAGTAACGAGAGAAACACCATTCACTATTGCTTGTGATATAAAAGTTGTCATCCCACTTGAAGTTAGTTTTACGACCATGAAATTTTCCTTGGTTGACCAGGAACTCAGCACAGAAGTAATCAAGCTTGCCTCCTACCAGCAGCAACTGGAAAAATAGTATAATAAGGTGGTCCGGGAAAGAATCTTTAAGGATGGTGACTATGTATTACGAAAGATCATGAGGAGCGCAAGGAAGCCAACATAAGCAAGACTTATGCCCAATTCGTAAGGGTCGTTCTGTAACACCTTGCGCGCCCGGAGAGATACGTGGCGTGCTATTACGATAAAACTCATCAAAAGCAAGTTAGAGCATCTAAATTTCCACAATTTAAATATACCAAATCCAATGATTCTTACATTTTCAAAATAAGGATTACAATAATGTTTCTCTCAAAATACACAAATCTCCAATTATATTTACACCACCAATTATACATCAAAATAAATCTTCCAATCCATGCTCTAAAACAAATATCCAAAATAGTCCATAGCGCCCCAATCCACGCTAACATGCCGCTAAAAGAAAATACGGGAAGTACACAATATAACAGGAATAGATGCTCAATAATGATTAGCACGATGAATAAATCATAGCAATACAAATCACATATACAAATCAAATGCATAATTCAAGCATTGGATTAATAGTAATTTCTCAACAACACGTCAATGAGTCATCGGGCCTCCCATCCCCTCCTCAAGGCATTCTCAAGCCACATACTGGTTTGTGGGAATATTGGCATGTGCCCATTCTCCGTGCCATATTAAAATCTCATGACACGATACCCAAATCAACAATTCAATATCTCAATGAATTAACATGATAGATTCCAATAATTTCAGATTTGAAATGAATATCACAATTCAATATGAGTTCAAATAACACATGAACAAATGAAATACTCTCGATAGAATTTTAGAGCATATTGTGTAAGTCCCGTACCTTAAAATCATTACATGAATCATCACATAAAAATTAGCCTTAAAATCTGATCTCACCATTACGTTCCTCTCCCGAAAATAATCAAATCATGTTCTAGCCCCAACACGAGATAACCCCATATAGTCCTATTTTAAAAACACAAAAAAATCATATCCAAAAATTAATTGAATCACCAATCCGACTTTAGATTTGGATTCTAGACGAAAATTGGGTCAGGTATGTGTTTTGAATTTTTCTCAAATCTCATTCTAAGGCACTCAAAATGAATATATAAAACACTCCAAAATGACTATTCTCATTCCACTCATTTTTTACTATTTGAATTTCGTTTTTGGCCTTTCTTTTTTATTTTCCTTTATTTAAAATCATCCATAATATTCCTTATACATCCCCTCTCTCAATTCATAGTTTGGGACCTAAGATAACACATATTACCATATTGCCCTTTAATTTAAAATTGTTTAGTTTATGTATTTAAACCATTATAAAATGTCCAAAAATAATTTAAATTTAAATGTTTGATTTGATTTCAAACCAAAATAAATTATATTGTCCCCGATTAATAAAATAATAATATTACTGAAATCTTGTATAATATTCGTAAAAAACCGTCAAAATAAAGGGGTATTATGTATGTAATACCCCATAATTTAATGACTTTTAATATGAGATAAATAAAAAGTTAATGGGCTGAATTAATGGGGATTAATTGGAATTAATTATGTACAATTAATTGGGCTTAATCCTGATTGAATATTACTAGTGAATAAAATAATATGTTTATGATATCGAACATTACTTAGTGATATAAAAGTAATATATAAATATGATGTTATTTATATTATCGTTAGTTAGTATTATGACAATAGTGGAAATTGAGTCGGGATGCGATTATGGGATGTGTCGAGACTAATTTAAATGAATAAAAGAAATATTATTTTATATCATCCATATGGTAGTTTCAAGTGCGTCATTGCGTCCGAAAGGGTTGAAATAGGTAGAAAGTCTACCCGAGGGTTTGATTTGGGTCTCGGGCCAACTAGAAGATGAAAAGACACCTCGAAGGGACATTTTGGCCCTTTGACTTGAAAGATGAGTAGTATGCACGTTTTTTTTGTCTTTTAGCTAACGGTAATACCCCTTATGTATGAGTAACTATTTTTATATTAAATTGCCTCGTGGGTTAATTATATAAATTAAAGGAAAATGAAATAAATATTAATTTAAGTAAGTCAAGAGTTTAATATTTATTGAGTATTGCTTATTTACCGTTAAGTGAAGGTAAATATTGTAATATTATGTTATATTGTGTCGTGATGTTTTAGCGACGAATTTGATTTATATCCCAATCGGGCTATGGGGTCATCAGCTTTATGCCAAGTTCGAGAAGTGCGGCTTCTGGTTACAGGAAGTGCAATTTTTGGGGCATATTGTGACGAATGATGGTATTTCCATAGACCCAAACAAGGCTACAGCTGTGAGGGAATGGGATCATCCCACTACACCGATTGAGATCCATAGCTTTATGGGTTTGGAGGGATATTATCGCCATTTTATCAAGGGTTTTTCCAAAATTGCTAGCCCTTTAACGAACTTGACCCGGAAAGGATTGAAATTTGTTTGGTATAACTTCTGTTAGCTAGCTTTTGAAGAGCCTAAGGAAAAGTTGACCTCTGCTCCTATACTCGCATCGCCAAAATCGAGAGTAGACTATTTGGTCTTTACGGACGCATCTATGTAGGGATTGGGTGTGTGTGTTACCACAGGAGCATAGGTCCATTGTATACACATCTCGTAAGCTTAAGACCCGTAAAAATAATTATACCACACATGATTTAGAGCTTACCGGGGTAGTGTTTGCCTTAAAGATATGGAGGCATGACCTCCTGGGTGAGAAATTTAGTCTTTTCACGAACCACAAGTTGTTACAATATTTGTTCTTATAGAAAGATCTAAATATACGGGAATGTCGGTCGTTAGAATTCGTAAAGGAGTATCAATTCGATATTCACTACCACCAAGGCAAGGCAAATGTGGTAGCATACGCACTGAGTCGAAGACCTGTGGGGAAACTAGGGGAAGTGTTGAAAGCCAAGTGGAAAGAATTTAGCTAGGATGATGCTGTAGCAAAAGCATGTATGTCGGTGTTAACCGTTACGCCTACCATAGTGATACGAGTAGTAAAAGCGCAATGAGGGGATGGAGACTGTCAAGACCGGGTATGTCGATTACTGATCGAGGGAGCAGAGTCCTACTCTATTAGTTCTGAGGGTGGGTTACATTTCCACATAAGACTTATAGTCCCGGGCGAAGGAGACTTGAGACGTGCTGTCATGATGGAATCCCATGGTTCAAGAATTACAGTACATCCATGCAGGACAAAATGTACCAAGATATGCGCTGTCAATATTCGTTGACAGGAATAAAAAGGGACATTTCTAAAGTTGCCTCCCAATGCGCCACTTGTCAATTGGTGAAGGTGGACCACTAGCGATCGACTGGATTTTTATAACCGTTAGAAATACTGGTGTAAAAATGGGAGTGCATCTCAATGGATTTTATCGCTGGATTGCTGACGTCGTAAAGTGGTCATGATTCTCTTTGGTTAATTGTCGATCGTTTGACCAAATATGCACACTTCCTATCGGTACGAACGGATTACAATACATCACGTTATGCCCAGCTTTTTATTGCAAAAATTATGAAACTTCATGGGGTACCTATTAATATAGTGTCAGACAGAGACAAAATTTTTGTATCCCATTTTTGGCTGAGTTTTCAAGAGGCGATGAGGACCGAATCGCGATTGAGTACAACATACCATCCGCAAACCGATGGGCAAATGGAGATGGTCAACCAAATATTAGAGGATATGTTTTGTATGTTCATACTTGATTTTAAAGGAGGATGGGAACAATATTTTCCATTGGTCTAATTGGCATATAATAATTCGTACCAATTCATGATAGGTATGACACCGTATGAGTCATTGTATGGCTGACCGTGTCGATCACCTGCTTGTTGGTTAGAAGTAGGAGACAATAAGCTCCTTAGATCTAGACACCTCATCGAAGATTGAGCTTATTTTAAATCGCATAGAGATTGCACAAGATTGCTAGAAGAGGTATGCCGATGCAAATCAGAGGCAAGTGGAATTGGAAGTAGGAGATCAAGTTTTATTGTGGTGTCCCCGATGAAAGGTGTGATGTGATTCGGGAAGAAGGGAAAACTTGCGCCATCCTATGTAGGTCATTTTCCCATTATTACAAAGGTAGGTCCAATAGCATATCAACTTGCTTTGCCGGAACACATACGAAAAATCCATGTTGTATTCCATATTTCATATTTAAAGAAGTATAAAAGATGTGTGGGAGCTCATTGGCATGTTACGTTAGATGATATTGAGTTACAACCCAACATTTCATATGAGGAACAATCGATTGCGATCTTAGACCACGACGTGTGTAGACTAAGGTCGAAAGTAGTGCCCTTGGTTCTAGTCAAATGGGGGTACCACAATGTCGAGGAATCAACTTAGGAACGAGAGATTGATATTCGAGAGAAGTACCCAAACCTCTTTTTACGAGGTACGTTTAAATTTTGAGGGTAAAATTCCCACGTAAGGGGGGGAGTATGTAATACCCCTTACTTTTGAGTAATTATTTTTATATTAAATTGCCATGTGGGTCAATTATATAAAACAAAAGAAATTGAAGTAAATATTAATCTAAGTAATTTAAGAGTTAATATTTATGAGTATTGCATATTTACCATTATGTGAATGTAAATAGTGTAATATGATGTTATGTTGAGTCGTTGTTCTTTAAGAGGCGGTTATGATTTATATTCCAATTGGGTTATTATTAGAAAGATAATAAGACGTTGGAATAGGAAATAATGAACGATATCCCGGAGGTCAGTTTAGAGGGAATGGTTAGTCTGGAAACGGTTGAGATAGTCAAAATAAGTGTCGGGTGTGTTTTTGGGTTTCGGGGTACTTTTGGCTAGTTATAACTTAAATATGATGTTATGAGTCATTTTAAGTATGTAGTATCATTTAATGTTGGACTTAATGTATTTTAGACATTTTGGGTATTTGCTCTTGCAAGAGCAATTACAGCTCATTAGTGTGTTTTAAACCTAGAAAGTAGAGAGAAGAGAGAGCTTGAGAGAAAGATGAGAAAATAGAGAGAATTGGTGATTTGGCTTGGAATCTTATCAATGAGAAAAAATTCGAGACTCCGATTTTGAGGCAAGTTACTAAACTTTCATAAACTTATTGTTGTGTTAAATAATTTGCATATATGGTTAGTGTTCTTGAATTTAACCCATTTATGGATTTTGGTAATTTTGATGTTTAAACCTTTAGATATATGATCTAGACTCGATTAGAGTTGTATACATTAGTGGAATATTATGTAGGAATGATTTATAGAGTTATTAGTTGATAATTCTGGGTTTTAAATGGAAGAAGAAGGAATTTGGGAATTTAGGGTTTATATAATCCGTAGCCGAAATTGGGCTATCTAACCCAAGCGAATCGATGCGATAAAATGGTGGGCTATAGGTCTAAGTTAGCGAATCGATTTGGGCTGACGGAATCGATTTGGGAAACAAACAGGAAGTTTAGTCCTCTCGACCGAATCGATTCGGTTGGGGTGAATCGATTAAGAAATAGTGCCGTTTTGTCTAACTTTTCTAACTTTGATTCCTGTCATTTTCTTTCGGATTTAAATCTTAGGAACCTTGTCATATGACCTATTAAAGAGTATTATGACTTCGTAGAAGGGGATCGATGCCATAAGATAGTAAGGGGGTGTCCGGGCTTATTTCGAGGACTAGTTATAAGAGCATAATGTCTCATTTCATCTAGTAAACGAGTGTAGGACTAGTGTAGGGTCAGTTAGTGTTCTTTTGGACCTTTGGGGGCTGGTATGGAAGTGTTATACCTTGTAGCCAAAATTCGTTATGTACATATGGTTTTGGAAATAAGAATTGTATGTTTAACTAAAATATCTTGTGATTATGACACATTCATACATACCTGTCTAAATGCTATCATAAGGGAAGTTATGCTAAGGAGGTGAATCCCTTGGCTAATAATGCAGGGAGAGTATAGTCCTCAAGCCATGGCACCGGTTGTCACATTGTATGATTATTTTATTAAAAGTGAAATAATTTTGGGTGTGGTCCTCCTATGCGTTGGGATTTAGGGTACCCAAGTGGTCTTGAATATAGGCCCTAGAAAATGATAGCAATTAGGGGTCCATCCAGTGGGATGACTCCTAGAAGGATGGTCTTAAAACCGTTATTATTATGATTATAACTGTTCTCGCGTAAATGGTATTTTATATGAATGATTAAATGAAACTGTGAACTAACTTTAATTACCTATGATTCTTAATGATTAATTGACTTGTGAGCATATATGATTAAATTTATAAACTAGGCATGTTGGAAAGAGTTAGGTTACTCCTATTAAGTAGACGGGTAGTTTAACTTAAAATGAATTGTACGCGTTAGGATGTGCACTTTTGAAGAGAGGTAAGTATAATTCTTTAAGTGAAGAGAGAATTTAACTTGTTTATGAAATATGGCATTCATAGCTATTATGCATTTTATTCACTGGTAAATCATATCAAACCGGGTCCTGACCCGTTTATATTTTTTTCTCCTTGTGTGGTTATTATTTATGTTCAGGTGTCCCACCGCATGGGCGCCCAATTTGGTCTTCGCTTTCAGTGTTAAGGAGCTACGACATTTTGTGGATTTTGTAGGATTTTTGTTAGAAATGCATCAATTTCTTTTGGATATTCTAGTTATTATCCGTCTGTATATTCGGGAGTGTTGCCCAAGTTTATTATTCATATCTACGATTTTACTTGGTGTAACTTTTAGTATTAGTCTGTTAATCAACAGCTTATTCGGTATGACATTAGTTTTTAAAAATATTTGGTGGTTCTCTCATATTATTATTATTATTATTATTATTATGCGACAGTGATGCTAACAATAGGCCATTTAAGATTCCTTTTTTTTTTATTGGAGTAGCGGGTTGGCCACCTCTTATTTTAATAAGCAGGGTGTCACACCGGTCAACATTTTGTGCAGTGATGTATGGATTGGAGGGTGTATGGGTGCCCTGGTTGGTTTGATATCATATCGTTCCGAGATAGAAGGACATGAGAATGAATGTGTGGAATATATGTCTGTGAGGCAGTTATAAATAAAGCAATAATGGTAGGATGGATTGAGGTTGAAAGTAGTTCTATTGGTGCGTGTCCAGTGGGAGCACCATAATCATGAGCTCGAAGATGAGATGCGCGATAGATACTCATAGTTATTTTGACCACGTATGCGCTATTTTACGAATTTCGGGACGAAATTTCGTTATAAGGGGGGAAGTATGTAATACCCCATAATTTTAATGACTTTTAATATGAGATAAATAAAAATGTAATGGGCCAAATTAATGAGGATTAATTGGGCTTAATCCGCATTGAATATTACTAGTGAATAAAGTAATATGTTTATGATATCAAACATTACTTAGTGATATATAAGTAATATATGCATATGATGATATTTATATTGTCGTGAGTTAGTAATACGACAATAATGGAAATTGAGTCAGGACGCGGTTATGAGATGTGTCAGGACTAATTTAAATGAATAAAAGAACAATTATTTTATATCATTCGTATGGTCATTTCGAGTGCGCCATTGCATTTGGAAGGGTCGAAATAGGCATAAAAATCTACCCGGGGGTTTGATTTGGGTCTCGGGCCAATATGAAGATCAAAAGACATCCCGAAGGGACATTTTGGTCATTTGGATTAGGAGATGAATAGTATGCACGTTTTTTCCTCTTTTACCTAACCTTAGAGACTTGTTATGTACGAGGGTTTAGAATGTACGTAAGGTTTATTTGATTATATCACAAAGTGAGGTCTTTTGAGAGAGCGAAAAGACTTAGAGAGAAAATGAAAGGTTATCTAGAAGAGAGGAAGAGTTGCTTGGAGAGGAAGGGTTACCTAGGGCAAATAAAGGGGACAACCACCATCTCTACACCTTGCACCACCACCGAAAAGTCGCCAAAAAAATGAAGAGGAGGTGCCAAACTGATATGACGCAAATATTGCGTATTTCACCCGTTAACCTACGCGTTATTAGCCCCCTCGGGTATCTTAATCCCTGTACTTATGCTCGTTAATCATAGAACCTCGGATTTCTATATAAATATGCTTTACAGGGGTTAATTGAGCTTTTGTAGGTATGTTGATGCTTAGTATGAAGTTTGAATGCTTTCGGGAAAACTTTCATCGACTTTTGTAGCTTCGGAGGCATTTTATTAATTTCAGCATTCGGGTTTAAATCCTAAGCTCTTCACGGAAGTTGAAGAACTTTGATTCCTCTTCGCGTGGCCACTAACGGTGCATGAATCCGAGTTGTATCGATGGAGTTATAGCATTTTTAGGATGGTTTTGACTTTAAAAGCACACTCAAGGGCACATACAAGGGCATTTTAGTCATTTTATATTTTGGGTTTTTGGCCTAATGTCTTCTTGGATGTTGTATCCCTCTGAGTTATCTTCGCGTAGCCTCCGACCGTGCCTAATTCAGAGTTATAACGAAGAAATGGCGGCATTTTCTGTAAAATTGGATAAAATTGTGAATTGCAGACCTGTAGGTACTGAATCGATTCAGACACCCCAAATTGATTCGATTTGGACCAGTGTGATCAGTTGCCTTGTCCGAATCGATTTCGACACTCCCAATCGATTCAGACCAAATGGATTCGGACACCCCAAATGGATTCGGTCCTGCAGATATTTATTTTTCTTATTCTTTATTTGCCATGGGATTTGTTTAGTATGAATACAATTTCTCTTCATTTTGAAGAGATATCTTCCATTATTTCTTGTTTCAGGGATTGAAAAATTGGGAGATAAACCCTACTCCTCTCTTATACTCTTTGTTTTGTAAGTTGTACCTTTACTTTAATTTCATTAATTTAGTTGTCTTCCTTAATATAATTGTTGTATTTGCTTTATTTCCATTGTTGTAATTTAATTTCATGCTTATATAATTAGTAGTAGTTATTTATTTCTTTCTTAATTAGTTTATTTCTTTATTAATTAGTTTCATTTATGTCGCGCCCTTAGATAAATAGGGACGGGATTTCGTTCCACCATTTACGAGTTTGGACCTCGAAAGTTAGGGTTTCGTGCAAAATTGCGTTTAATTGAAACCGCGTGTATTAAAGTTGGATTTCTATGCGTTTATCTTCGTTTGTCATGCAACGTTAGAGTTTATAGCGATAATCCGAATTTAATCCGCGTGTGACCATTTTCTGTTAAATGTTTAATCTCGCAACTTTGGATTGAATTCCTTATTGTGTGATGTTTATGCTTAATTGATTGTGTCGGTTAAATAGCTTTCGAGACGGAATCTTGATTAGTAGTTGATTCGATCTGTGTGGTAGGATTCTATCCCGATCCTCGCTTTACTTTTGCGTAGCGTAACTTCTCTTTTTCTTTTTCCACCATTCCCAACCATTACCTTTCTTTCATTTATTTTACACTTTTATTCTTGAAGTTTTAAAGAAATTAAAATCTAAAATTCAATCACTCCTTGTGGATTTCTTACTATACCCGACTTACCGTTGTGCTTGCCTCGCAAGTGTAGTAGTAGTAGCTTAGGTTTTTTCATGTAGAGCGGGAGCCGAAATCAACGACAGTGTCCCTACACGAACACTCGGTTTCCCTCGCATAAAAATGGCACCGTTGCCGGGGAGAGTGTTTTAGATTGTAATTGTTTTATTATTTCATAGTATTTATTTCATTCATAGTTGTATTCTTTATTTTATCCTTTCCTTTTGACTTGTGCTAGTTTGTTTCGAGAAATTGAAATTTTGGCGCTTGTTGCTTTTGTTGAATTGCCTACTTTGAAATGTATCACTATTACGCTTTAGATAACCTTAATTGTTATGGAATTGTTTTCCAAGTTATACTCCCAAAACACTGAGAGAATGCCTACAAATTCTTGAAGATGAGCGCATTGAGCGCGAAATTCAAGAGTATGTAAGCAAATCCTCATCACCTTGTGAAGATAATTTAGAAAACGGGGAATCCATTAGCTATGAGCAACCCACAAAAGAAGATGAAATGTCTTCTCGTCCGTTTGATTATGAGTTAATGGTTAAGGAAATGAATGACCAATATGAAAGTTCTCAATCTTGGTTTATAAAAAATTATGCCAAGCTCGATGAGATTATTTCTTTACAAAATCGGGTCGACGTTGAAACTTGCGTTTCATCTCCACCCCTTTTTGATGAAGAAATAATTGAGAGTGATCCAAGCTTTAGCACTTTCGAATTTCAAACTCTTATTAATTCTTTCGATTGTATTGAGGTTGATGGTCCTTCTTTTCCTTTATTCCCTACTATTACCAAACAATTAAGTTTATCACAAGAATCGATTGAAAGTATTGAGGACTCTGACCCGATTCTTGAACGAGATTGTTATTTTGAGATGCTTCATCTCATGGGCTATTCACTTGCACTATCCCCACCTCCCATTCCAATTGAAAAACATTGGGGATGTGATTTTGATTTTCCCGAGATCAATGTGGTCTTGTCCCCCTTGCTATCCAAATCCCCCATCGTCCATCCAAAATTTTTAATTGGCGATGGTTCACCTTTTCCACCCCCCGCATGCCTTCCGTTTTTCAAACGGAATTCATATCTTTCGGGAGGCATGTTCGCTTTGGAGGGTCCACCGTTGATCTTTCAAATTCAAATCCCTTTTTGGGTGGACCCTCAACTATTTAGACTTCTAGTGTATAGTTAGTGTTTAGTCTAAATAGTAGGTTGTAAATAGTTAGCTTTTTATTTTTTTCTTTCCTTTTAATTTAGTCTAGTGTAGTTAGTTAAACTTTTTGTTATTGCTTTTTTCTTTGCTTTGTACTAACTTGTTTTGTAGATTCATTTGGAATTGTACTTATGGAGATCGCTCCAATTTTGGGTAATATCTTTCTTTTCCTATCTTTTTGTTGTGTTCTTAATGCGCATTGAGGACAATGCAACATTTAGGTTAGGGGGTGTAGGATATTCTATCCATTTCATGTTTAGTCCTTGAATTTGATCACATTTTAGTTACAAAACATCCTTTTTGTTAAAAATTAAAAATTTTCAAAAATATTTTCTTTCTTTTTTCTCCTTTATTGGGCATTTTGCCTTGTTCTTGATGATACATTTTAATAATTTTCCGATCCAATAGACAACTCAACGATGCATGTTCTCGATTTTAGAAGTTATTAGACTTTAGTCCTCAAATCATTGATATTATGAATAACTTCATGAATTAATCTTTATCCCATGATCACATGCGCTTTCTTAATTTATTGATTTGGTTTAAGATTTTAATAACTCGGTAATCTTTTGTTGCATTGTATATACTTACACCGAGTAATATTTGTACCTTTCATCATTTGTGAGTGTGATGCACTATTCTTTCCTCTTAGAAAACGTTACATTCGTTGGTAATCTCATTATTCTTTCATTGACCGTTCATTAATTGAGTTCATTCTTGAAATGTGTTACTTGGGCATGATTTTCATATATTGTTTTGACTCGAGAATTGCATAAACTTTATGAAATGATCACAGGCCATCTTTGTATATCACCCATATGACCTTGACCTCACTTTTTATATGTTCCCTAGTCAACCCACTTGAGCCTAAATACTAGCCTTTCGTTTCATTACCCAAAATCCAATAACCAACTCCAAATTGGAGTTTTACACCATACATATTACCTTACATACCTTTGTTTCGAATGTTGCATGGGATTGAATGATGTTGTGTAGTGTGGTTGCAATTTGAGCATGTGAGAGTGAGAAAAGAAGAAAGTGTAGTGAAAAAAAAAAGAAAAAGCAAAAAGAAAAGAAAAGAAAACGTGAGAAATAGAAAAAAAGAAAATAAAGAGAAAGTTTGTATATGTGATTTGTATAGTTCAATAATACTTGTTACTCTCTTGATTGATATATTTAATGCTTGTTTGGAAATCATTTTCCAATTTTGAAATTGCAGGCATTTCTTCCCATTATTTCGAGCTTTCATTCCGAATGCTTTGAATCAAATACATAGATTCCTTTCGTTTCATACCCTAGCCTATCCTACATTACAATCCTATAAAGTCCTATGTGATCTTAAGTAGATGTAATTAAAAGGTTTAAATAGTTTTGATAATCTGTGAAAATTCATTTTGCCCCCTTTAATGTGCGAAATCTTTCATTGAGATTACAATTTTTCATTTCCTATATAGCGTTCTTCATCTGTAACATGTGTGCGGCCTAGTTTCCCTTTACATTTACTCCTTATGCCCACATGTCCCGTGTGTTACCTCCCTATTTCAAGTGAATTCATTTGATGAGTGTAATGCCCGTGAGGATTGACTTTTATGCATGCTTTATTTAGTATCCGATTTATTTAAGTTTTTTCCAAATCATATTTTGCGTGTGCTCACTCCCCTCCCATTTTTTGAAGTTTCAATTCTATGAGGTGCATTCGATAATGTTATTAACTACAGAATTTTCACATGAATTCGTTTGTTATGCTAATAACATGTTGAAATTTTGTTCGTATTGTTGAGTTTGTTGCATGTTGGTTTGGGCATTACGTTGAGGAAATCTTATGATGTTTGTGGGTTTTATCCCTGAAAACCCTCACGAGACGACATTCATCCACTAGGGTAACCTAGGGGTTTAACAGCTTATTGCATACGCTAAATGAAATCGTTCACCCACAAAAGTGGCATTTATCCCCTTTGTACATATCTCCTTTTTTGTGGTTTACTTATATTTCTTGTTGTTTCCTATTCCGTTGCTAGGAACTAGCAATGTGTAAGTTAAGGGGTGTGATACGACCCAAATATTGCATATTTCACCCGTTAACCTATGCGTTATTAGCCCTCTCGGGTATCTTAATCCCTACACTTATGCTCGTTAACGAGACAACCTCGGAGTTCTATATATACATGCTTTGCAGGGGTTAATTGAGCTTTTATAGGTATTTTGATGCTTAGTATGAAGTTCGAATGCTTTTCGGAAAACTTTTGTCGACTTTTGCAATTTGGGGGCATTTTAGTAATTTCAACATTCGAGTTTAAATCCCAATCTCTTCATGGAAGTTTAAGACCTTTGCTTCCTCTTCGCGTGGCCACCGATGGTGCATGAATCCGAGTTGTATCGATGGAGTTATGGCATTTTTAGGATGGTTTTGACTTCAAAATCACACTCAAGGGCACATTCAAGGGCATTTTAGTCATTTCATATTTTTTGGTTTTTGGCCTAATGTCTTCTTGGATGTTGTATCCCTCTGAGTTATCTTTGCGTATCCTCTGACCGTGCGTAATTCCGAGTTATAACGAAAAATGGCGGCATTTTCCGTAAAGTTCGATAAAAATGTGAATTGCAGACCTGTAGGTACTGAATCGATTCGGAAAACCCAAATCGATTCGGTTTGGACCAGTGTGATCAGTTGCCTTGTCCGAATATATTTGGACACTCCAAATCGATTCGAACCAAATGGATTCGGACACCCCAAATGGATTCGGTCCTGCAGATATTTATTTTTCTTCTTCTTTATTCACAAGTTTGCCATGGGATTTGTTTTGTATAAATAGACTCTCTCTTCATTTTGAAGAGATATCTTCCATTATTTCTAGTTTTAGGGCTTGAAAATTTGGGAGGTAAACCCTACTCCTCTCTTGTACTCTTTGTTTTGTAAGTTGTACCTTTACATTAATTTCATTAATTTAGTTGTCTTCCTTAATATAATTGTTGTATTTGCTTTATTTCCATTGTTGTAATTTAATTTCATGCTTATATACAACTAGTTTATTTCTTTATTAATTAGTTTCATTTATGTCGTGCCCTTAGATAAATAAGGTCGGGATTTCGTTTCGCCATTTACGGCTTTGGACCTCGAAAGTTAGGGTTTCGTGCGAAATTGCATTTAATTGAAACCGCGTGTACTAAAGTTGGATTGTTATGCTTTTATCTTCCTTTGTCACGCAACTTTAGAGTTTATAGCGATAATCCGAATTTAATCCGCGTGTGACCATGTTTCATTAAATGTTTAATCTCGCAACTTTGGATTGAATTCCTTATTGTGTGATGTTTATGCTTAATTGATTATGTCGGTTAAATAGCTTTCGAGCCGGAATCTTGATTAGTAGTTGATTCGATCTATGTGGTAGGATGCGATCCCGATCCTCACTTTACTTTTGCGTAGCGTAACTTCTCGTTTTCTTTTTCCACCATTCCAAACCATTACCTTTTCTTTCATTTATTTTACACTTTTATTCTTGAAGTTTTAAAGCAATTAAAATCTAAAATTCAATCATTCCCTGTGGATTTCTTACGATACCCGACTTACCGCTGTGCTTGCCTTGCAAGTGTAGTAGTAGCTTAGGTTTTTGCATGTAGAGCGGGAGCCGAAATCAATGACAGTGTCCCTACACGAACACTCGGTTTCCCCCGCATCATAAACACTTTTCTTCTCCAAAGGTTCAGACCTACACAAAAGGCAAGTGTAATTCTTGCTTTATTTCACTGCTTATAATATCCACGTTAGAATAGGAATTCTTTTTTGATTGATGAAACTGTGAATTTGAGATTGAAATGATTGATAAATCAAGTTTAATGGATAGGCCAATTCATGTAGTTGGAGATTTATACATGTAGAGGTTATGAACATAAAAAAGGGATAGGTTTTACAAGTAGAGGATTGATTTGTTTATTGAAGATATGAAAATGATGTTATGTATTGCACGTAGAAGAATTTTACTCATGTTGAACATGGAAATTGGATGATTTAGTTTTGAAATGATAAGTTCTAAATTCTGAGTTTTTAGGATGAATAAAAATAAAGAATTTAGATAATTGAATTTTGGTGATTATATGGGTTGGATGATGATTCCCTTATGGACATATGAATTTGATGTTTCTCTTATGTGAAAATTTCCCTTTAACATGTTAGAATGATGATTTGGATATATGAGTTTTTTTAGAATATATTCCATTAGGGTTTGGGTGTGAGAACATTAAGAAAAACACAGAAAACTAAGGTTGAAGACAAACTGGAATAATGTTGATTTCGTTCGAACGAGACTTGATGTCGTTCGAATAAGAATTTTGGGACTTCTAACGAGATTATAGAAAGTCCCATTTTTAGCCCAAAAAAGTTTGGAAAATTATAATTTGGCCCATAACGAAATTTTTTTATACATTAATAGAGGGAGGGAATCGGGTTAATGATGGAAAATTATATGATATAGAGAATTAAAATTGTGTGAGAAAAATCTGCATAATTATTATATAATTTAGGGGAGAAAAATCGTTATAACAAGTATGGGTAATATTGAGGATATATACGGGTACTTGAGTTGGATAAAAGATTATGTGAGTGGTAACTACATAATAAATGTACGATGGTAATCATGATTACATGTAGGGTTAGTATTCAATAAATATGACAGGTACTTGGAATAGGATAAATTTTTAATATAATATAGGTCGAGTGAGTACCTAGTTCTAAATAGGTAAATGATAATGCCTATTGATTGATGATTTTTGTGGATGACATGCCTGGCTGTCTTTCTATCGGGGGAGGTTTACACTTTGAGGGAAATCATATCCTGATGAGCCTTATAGGGGATTTTTGACTTGTCACTCAAGAGCATAGAACTTAGGGATTGAGCACCTCTTTTATGAATAAGGGTGCGACCGGTCTTTTGGGTGCGTAGCCCAAAGGCTTAGGGCTATGTTCGCCTCCAATACTTGTGGTTGATATATGTGGTTCGAGGAACCTTTTCCAAACCTATAGTCCCCTATGCTGTGACGAGATGTATTGAAACATGATAGCAGAGTAATGCATGCACCGCAACTAAGCCTCGGGGTGACGTATTGTATATATATATATATATATATATGTGTGTGTGTGTGTGTGTGTGTGTGTGTGTGTGTGTGTGTGTATTGGTAATAATATCTTCTATGTGAATAAAGTAGAATTGAAAGATAATGAAATGTGGAATTAATTAAATATGATAACACTTAATTACGCTGAATAATTAAAGGACTTATCCATGTTAAATCTTGATGGATATACATATGTTATTATTTCATGTATTCTAAGAGAACTACGTGGGAATGAATTGGGCTATGGTTAATGGATACAGTGGGATAAACTAGTTAAGATGGGAACTGTAAGTAGGATGGTTTATAGGTACGTTAGGTGTGCACTCTAGATGAGAGGTGAGAATCTCAAGAGAGAGAGTCCGATTATCTAACATGTATACAATAATTGTTGAATTTATCATGTATTCACTTGCTGTTTTCAAAACTATTTTTACTATCGGGCTTTTACCTGTTTCCTTGCATATTCTCTTATCTCTCTTGTATCTTCTATATCAGGAGTCCAACTACAGGGATGCCAATAATAGGGAAATGAGGTACTTGACGATGCTATGGATGTTATGGAGTTGTGCACCTTGTTTAGACACTTTCATATTCATTGATTCATACTATGTTGTAGTTGATCTTTCATTTAGGGCATGTCACCCAAGAGGATTTTAGTATTTGCATTCTATCTCAGTCAGACGATGTACTTATGTCAGTTTTGGTGCATTTGGTTTTATTGGAGTCTATTGTATTGTGATATCTTATACTGGAGAGTCTTATTCCAGTTACATATTATTCAGTGATGATATTTGGTTATATTGTTCATTATTCATTGCATGAATGGATTGTGTTAAATGTTTTATGTTATTAAAATGAAAATTTTATTATATTAAAATTGGTGAAGTTTTTTACATCTGCTCAATTGGATATTAGGTGAATAATAAAAAGAAAATATTTTTCTACAGTGATGTTAAGAAAGAACCAACTGTAAATTCTATTTTAATTGGGTATAGGACTGATCTCCCGGTATTTAATTGAGCGGGGTATTAAACCTTCATGATCATAAGGGATAACCTATGAGGAGGCTACCACTTGAAAACAATAGATAGTAGGGAAATCCCAAGATCATGGAATACAACTAACCTTAAGAAGTTTTAGTCAAGCTTTTTTATTATTAATATTTATATTTCAAGTACTTAATCACTTTAGATTTTAAAGGATTATTTAACTTTATTTTAATGATTTTCATTCATGTCATCTCAAAGGCATTATTCAAAGTGACAGACAAATGAGGATTAGTTCAAGAAATAAGGGTAATTAGTCAAATGTGTGCTTGATATTTTATATTCTTTCGTATGGAATTACTTTAAACACGCATCACATAATTTTTTCCTCCAAGGAACTATGATCGGTCGAATGACAACCTTGACAAGGCTTTTGAAACAGGTATGGTCCACTAGTGTGAATATAAAGTTATGGTTCTTTTGACAATGAACCAAATATAAAATAACTCCAGAGCTGATGAAAGTCCTACTAGTAACCTTAGGCACCAATGTTGATGAAATACTATCTAAGGAATAACCCCTCAAAGAGGTGCATTCTTGCTTTGCTGGATCTACACCTAAAGTTGGTGTGATGAAATCATTTAATAGTCAACACTATATATCAATTAAAAGGTAAGAAAAATTCAATGTGAAAAATATTCCAAACATATAAGTAAAGCAATTACGAGAACCAACTTTTCATCAATATTCCATACATTACAACTAATTATCATATAGTACTAACTACAAAGGGTACATGAGCAAATAAACCTAACACCGATTAAGGTTACTATATTGACTTGAACTCTTGAAGAACTCATCTTTGCCAATATGTCTGACCTCAACACCAGATAGGGGCACATCCAGAGCAACGTGGCTGAGGGTATTCAAAAAATCCCCCATACTTGAAGGCTCTCGTGATGTTACCCTATTAATCATAAGAGGTGGTCGGTAAGTTTATATCCAGTATCAACCACATAATACCCCATGTACCCCCTCATAATCTTGATAAGAATAACATTAATGGGGATCTAATCATTGTCCGTCGTGAAAGGAGGGCATTGTGTAACATGGAGTCCAGGATCATACCAAACCCAGAGCTTTAAACTCTTACGTACATTTTCTACATCAAGTGTATTCAACCAATTTTACTTGTAGGCATTGTTCAAAGTATGTTTAAAAGAGTAATTCACATTAAATAAGTCTCCATCATAGCCATCCAACCAAACTTGATAATGTTGCTTGACAAACTGGTAGGATGATCTGTAAAGCTTCTCGAATATGGACTTTATGGCCAGCGAATTCAAGGCTTTCTTGACGTTCTCTAGTTCCTTAAACATTTACTCGACCTTCGCCTTATGAGAGGCGGCCAAACGTTTTATCATATCAAATTGATTATTCAACGTATTGTGCGCCTTCTCAAGGTTAAACCAGAGTTGTGAGTTCTTTTGTGTAACAACCCGAGGTCTTAGAGACGAATATTTATTTATTTTTGGGAGAAATAAATATTATTTTGTTTGGAGAATTATTAAATTGGCAATTAAGGTCAAAATTGGAGTAGTTAAAAAGTGTCTCGAATGGTGATTCTGAGGGTACCATAGTTTCCGAAAGGGTCGAGAAAGTCGAAATGACTGTACTTGGGGTCTATTTGGGTTCCGAAATAAATTAGGACCGTTTGACTCGAATTAAAGTTACCGAGTCATTTAAAGTATGTATTATCCTTTAAAGATGTGTACAATTGGGAGAAAGGCTTATTAAGCCTACGGGAGATTTAATTCTCCTTAGAGAGAAAGAGAAATAAAAAGAAAGAGAGAGAGAGAAGAAGAAAATGAAGGAGAAAAGAGAGAGAAAGTGGAGATTTCCGGTCTATACGCGATATCAAGGCGGATTCAGACCCTACGAACCCGAGGAAAGTGATTAAACTTGCTAAATAATTGTTGTGTACTATTATTGCATGATTTGTGGATGAAAATTTTGGGTTTTAGGTTTAAATTGTCAAAACCTAATTATTTTGGGAAAATCTTTGATTTGTAATGTATAAATGGATTTAAGGTTAGAAATTATATTTTATGTATTCTAGGATGAATATTGATGATATAATTGTGTTTGGGTTGGATAAAAATGGTTGGAAGATGATTGAAATAAACTTTGGGATTTTGTCTTACTTAAAAAGTAGCCATTTTCGAGAGTTCTGAAAGGTCGAATCGATTCGGCGTCCTACCTAATTGATTCGGAAATATGCAGGTGCCTAGGTCTAGGTGACCAAATCAATTCGGACCCCAGCCAAATCGATTCGTCCTGAGATAGAATCCCAGGTCTGATGACCCGAATCAATTCGCCTTCCTGGCAGAATCGATTCGGAATTGTCCCGAATCGATTCGAAAATAGGGCTTTTGGGGGATTTATTTTCTAAAGAGAATTTCATCCCGTTTTGTTCGAGGTTATCAATTGGGGACCTCTATAGGAGATATGTGGAGTATGTTTTGGAGACTTTTAGAGAGTTTCCCTTATAAGAAATGATTGGAGTCATTTTGACTAAATTGGAGGAATACCGACTAGATATTTTGGTATATTCTAAGTGGAGAATCCAACCTTGAATTGGAGATTCTACTTAGAGATAATAATTAACATTCATATGAAAGAATGAGAATAATTTAGAGATATCGGATCTTAGGATCCAATCCCCAAAAGGGGATAACTTTAAAGGTTCATAAAAATAAATTGAACCATATCATGGATGGAGAATTATAAATGAAATTGAGGTGCTTTAGGATAAAGAATATCCTTAACTTAAAAGAATTGAGAGACAATTCATAATGAGAAGCGACATGTGAGCTTCAAGTGAGAATTAGTATAGTTTATACTAAGTGGGGAAGATTCGTGAGAATTGACGATTAGTGTATCAAGAGAGAGATATACTAAACAATGATATTAATCTATTGCGCCTAAGAGCGTATAATGAAAATGAAAATGATGTGGCAGGTATACCTTATATGATGGTATATCTTTATTATGTGATGATGTATGTATACCTTATATGATGGTATATATATATATATATATATATATATATATATATATATATATATAGTGAAGCATACCCCCTCATTGCTATCATTGGGAAGTTGCGTGCGTTGAGGGTGAGCATCCTGGCTCAAAGAGCAGGGTGTGGATAGTCCCCTGGTCATAGTCGTCCATTGTGATTATTTATGCAATGTATATATGCATTCTTTTGGGGGTGAGAAGTCGGGGGTATGTGATGTTCTCACTTGTCGGTTAGGAACTATGAACGCTTTTCGGACGTTGTGTGCGTAAGTTGATCACGAGGTGGGTGTCGTTGAACCCCACCAGGTGGCCCCAGTTTTCTACGTATATGGGCTGCTGGAAGATGATAGCATGTGAGCCTGCGTCCTTCGAGTTATAGCTCATCCCAATCACGAACCGCAGTGTAATGTTGGAAATTGAGGAGAAGTTAGCCCTTAATGTTCATACTTATTTATATATCACATATCCCGATAATCAACAGTGCCAGGAGTAGTGTAACGGGGGGTTCCTTGTTTGGATTTCGCTTCGGCGAGACGTCCCACGCATGAAATGCCGTGTACTATTGAGAATTGGGAATATTAATTAATTAAAATTGGATATTAACTTGGGTTACATGCATCATGCATTGAGGGCATAATGAACCTTGAGGATCGATACGGTCAGGAGTAGTGTAACGAGGGGGTTCCTTGTTTGAATTTCGCCTCGGCGAGACGTCCCACGCACGAAACGCAGTGCCGTATTGAGAATCGGGAGGAGTTTAGTCCTTAACTCTTGATTCTAATAACTCATATATAATAAATATATATACTGTTTACATGCCAAACGAGGGCATAACTAGAATATATGAAATTCTAGTAAATGAGAATGTTGATGTGTTGTGATGATGTGGTTGATTATAAAACCTTACATGTTCAATAAATGAACAGATATAATGAGATATATGACACTTAAAAATAAAGTAATGTTATATATGGGATTTTAGACAAGTGTAGTTTTCGAGATAAGTTAGATGATTTTACTCGAATATACACCTTGGGATTTAAGTTAGATTTTATTGCCAAATTTACATTTGGGCATTCGTTGGGAGACCACGTGCATACGTTAGGTGCGCGCTCTAGTTGAGAGGTGAGATGAATTTTTATGGAGAGGACGATTCCATTTAAATCATGTAATAATGCATTTATAATTATTATGCATTTTAATACACTTGCTATAAAATGTTTTTCAACTGGGGCTCTGCCCCTTTTATATTTTCTTCCTTCATGTATATATTGTATTACTTTAGGTGTTCCTCCGCAAGTACGCCTTTGATGTTCACCCGTCCAGTATTCGTGGAGCTGTAGCAGTAGCGGACTGTTGCGGCATTTTGTTTTAGTCGATTAGGATTCCTCTCTTGTATACCTAGATTAGGATTCAGTTGTATATGGAGTTAGTATTCAAAGTGTTGTAGATTAACACTTTCATATTTCATTTCTTAGATTTGTATTGTCTGTGACCCGATAGCTTATTCGGGTATTTCATCCCTGAGATTTTGTTGTACATTGTATTGTACTCTTCATATTATTGGAGTTTGCACTTATTACTCATCATAGTTAGATGTATTTTGTTGGTTATGGTTGCAAAGTTGGTTTTGTTGTTATTGTTAAATAAAAGTTTTAAATTTTTGACAATCCACTTTTTATGATTTCGGGTAGTTAGCCTTATATTATTTAATATTGTCAGTTGATGTTGAGACTATGCCATCTGAGATACCTGATTTAATGTAGTATAGGGCTGCCCACCCGTTATTATTTTGAGTGGGTTGTCACATTTTGTTCCAAGAAGGAACCCCCTCTTCAACTTGCACAGAGGAAATGAAAGGGCCTTTTCTTTTATCTACGACCCTCATCCTATGGTTATCCTCATGTAACAAATAATTTGTCTCTAAAAAATAAAGGATCTCGATTGTTCGTGCTCTTCTTAGAGTATATGTCCTTTAGATCAACAATTCTTTGGTCATAACCTTTCTCGCTCAGGATTTTAATAACCTTAGCTTGAAGCATAGTCCTTAATTCTGTTAGAGCTTAGCAATGCCTCTCTTTAGCACGTATGATCATCTCCTGGTAGGTAGCATTATTGGATACAACTTGATGAAATAACCTTTGAAAAGCTTCATTGGATTTGTTGAAAGCCTCGTATCTAATGATCTCATCAAGATCCTCCTCTTCACCTTGCTCGATGATAAGAATTATTCTTCACCTCCTTGGAAGTCATATTATGTGGCAATAATCTTCCTCATACATATATCAAACTAGAAGAATAGTAGGTGGACAAGTAAGAAACATATCAAATGAAAGACGGGAAAAGAGTGAGTCAATGAATGAATAAAACAAAAACTTTCATCGATTTTAAAATATTATGGGCATGAATCCCTTACAAAGTTCTGACCAAGGAAAGAGAAAAATACAAAAATATATTACCCTAGCTAAGATTGGGACTCAATGATCTTCGTTTTGTCTTTAGTCTGTGCAAATATAAGTCTTCAAAATTATCGGCCACCTGATCACTAGAGGGCTCTAAGACAAAAGGCAGAACATGCAACTCATCTCACTCTTCATCATCCACCATCTTTTCCCCAACTGGTGGAGGAGATTTAGGTTGATTTTTCTTAAAAGCTCAAGAGTCAACAACAACTCCGTCCATCATCCAGGCATCATCCCAGCTATTTTTGTAGAAATCCTCCTTCAGGTAGGATAATTGCTCCTAAGACTTCTTAAAAGCCTTTGACTAACCTTAGTCATATGTATTGGTGTAGGCCTTTTGACATTCGACCAATTGCTTCATGAGGTTAATTTTCTCATTGACATATTCACTGGGAGTGATTTGAGCCTGGTCGACCAAATTTTGAAGAGTTATCTTCTAGAGATCCAGTGTGGTAGCTTTACCGTTACATGTAGCTCTTTCGAAATCCAAGCGATTATTTTTTGGCTTGGACACCTCCAAGAAGCATCAGTGCCATTAAAGGCTCCAGTCATCTTCAGAGATGACTCTCTTACTATTGCATATCTCTCAATCTTTTGATGCAAATCAATCAGAAATTGTAAACTACATAGTTATAATTAGAAATAGATTATATAAATAAGTACAAAGAGGTAAAGGAAATAAAGGCACTTACGAGAGATAGATGGCAATTGGATCTGGATACCAAACTATTAAGAGCCACTTTAGCCGTAATTGAGCAATTAAGTGGCATCACAAAAGAAAGCATAACATCCCGAGCAGCCTCAAAGGATGACACCACTAATTAAGTTGTCGATTTATCTTTCTTAACTAACTTCTTAGCCTTATCAGCTATAAGGGAAGAAGGGGTGGACACGAGCTTCTTTGATAACGATTCGTTCTCTTTCGTAAGAGAATTGTCAACAGGTGAGGGGCACGAAGAGCTCTCTCTATCCTCCTTGGTTAACAAAAGAGTAGAATATTCCTTTCTTGGGCGGAGAGCAACTGGGACCTTGCACCCAAGGTTTACGAAAATCAAGTTTATGACTTTCCTTTTTAGGGGCATGACTTCGATAGAGTTCGTACTAGTTAGTATCTATTTTAGGTCAAGAGTATAGAATGTGGATGGAGTCTATTGACAAGAATTTGAATATCATATTCTCGACGTTGAGGATGGAGATAAAGATTTTGGATCATCCAAAGGAATGAAATGCATTCCTTACTGGCCGGAAAATAAATAAAGTGGTGGTGTTTTTATAACCGAGCAGAAAAAAGAGAAGCATGGATGATCCTTGGCCCTAATTTGTTATTGACTAGCCCAAATGATTTATAAATCAGGGAAATTAACTTAAAAAGTCCTTTATGCGTTGTTTCTTGCAAGTATCTGCCACCAAACAAGAGCAAAGTATAATTACCAAGAATAAAGACATAACAAATCAAGAATTATATGGAATGAAATTAGATCCAACCTATTTGGGACCCCTCATTAGGACACTTGGGCCCTATGTAAGTTTGGCCCTTAGGAAAGAGGGCATGTTGCCAATTTTAACAATTAAACCATAGCCCCAATTGTCCTTATTGGAGTCTAGGATGTTTATAATCAAGGCTCGATTACCACCCTTGTTTTCAGATAATTTATACTTTTATGGTTCATTGGCCATTGATAGTAATACATTATGACTTTTATCCATGAATGGGTCTTACGGATATCTTCTTATGTAGTTTACAACATTAATGATCCTCTAAGTGTTGAGGAAAACACTTGCAGGAACTAGGTCAAGGTGTTTACTCCATTCAAGGAATATGGCATTAGGGCGAAGTAACCTCATACTCTGCAATGAACATGATGGGGGCATCCAGTGTCCTTACTTTAATTATAAGAGTTCACAGGTACCAACAATAAGGTCCACTGTGGCCCATGGCGAAATACGGTGATTGGCTTTGATACTTCAAGATTATTCCGATTAACGACGTACACCACCATGTTTACAAAAAAATAAGAAAAATAAAATTACTTAGAAGGAAAAAAAGATAGAGAGAAAGAGTCTTACAAAAGATGAAAGTGGGTACTTCCCCAAATGCACAAGTGAAGTTTTATAATGGGAAAAGGTGGAGGGAACATTTTTTTGTTAAGTTGGGTAATGTCACGACTACACGCATAAAAAGGCAATCATGGCACATGCTTGGCTGTTATGGTGACAAACATCACTTTCAGCGGCACACACACGTCATAAATTACTAGTGTCCCTTGTAATACTCAACGACTACCAAACTATTCGGTTTACAAGGCATTTACTAAAATGTCCTCGATCATTATTCAACGTTCCGAGCAGTAAAAGAACAAGATTTCACCATTTTAATGACATCCAACCACTCTACAAAGCCCTGTGACCTCAAAAGGTTATGAAAATTGGGGGTAATTTTAGGCTCACAATTTTAATTGGCATGTGCACCATCAGGTGAGCAGAATAACTACGAGTCAATGCCTACAATTGCGTCCTTAGATCAAAGGGAATTAACTCTCCGAGAAACTTGGAACGACTAGAAAACAAAAATGGATGAGTTCGAACTGTTTGAGATTACTATAAACTAGGTTTAAGACTCTGGGAAACTCTCTTATAAATATAGATGATGCCTCATTTATAAAGGAACACAATATTTTATCATCGAGCGGTACTATAACTCTGTCGACAACCGTACAAGAATTAATAAAGAACAAACCGCAGGCACATTTTTGAAGTGTGTATATTTTGTCTCGTGTGGTTGTGATCTATTTTTTGGATATTATCTATTCATAATTTCTACTTTTAGGACTTTTCCACCTACATAGATCATTTATACACAGTAACTGAAATCATAACTATTAAGGCTAAATTTAGTGTAAGAGAAAACTTAACTACATATAAACCATTGTATGCTTCACTCACATGGAAAAACATTCGTGTGCATATGGCCATCCTCAAAAATCATTTGTGCAGCAAGATGATGATGCGCGCGGGTTGGCCCTAATTACATTGTTAATAATGGTGTCAAAAGGACAATGTCTATTTTTCACCACTCTTACGACATTCGCGGGATCCTAAGTATGTCAGCCGTCATTAGGTTCGGGGACTAGGTTACAATAATGTATCCCTCTCCAAAAGGATGTCGTAAAAAATAGTAGCGCATACAAATCCAAATAAATCACGGTTTGGGGACTAGGTTACAAAATATGGTGGCCTCGGAACCCATCCGCCCTTTCGATCCCTTATAGGATCATAACAATATATTCTCCTTCTTCTTAAAGTGTATAATGTGCTCTTGTGTGTGCGTAATGAGAACAATATATACCAGTCTAATTTATGCCCAGTGACATTACACAATATTTCTAAACATAATTTATAATCATTTTAAAGACAGAGGTGTTGCCTTTAGCACTACCTTTACATGAATAGTGCGTGAGGTGTATGATTACTAGAGAACTTTGGGTTACACTGTAGCTAGATGTCATGCGTGGTCCAACCTAATCACCATAATTAGTCGATTCTTATGTCAACTGCTTTAGGCAATAAATCACCCCCAAGTTTATTCACTTCTCACAAACACATAATGAAAAAACCTCTCTCTTTCTCTCTATAATCTTTTTTCCTTACGTTGCTTCCACCTCCTTCTTTCGACATGGTTTGTTTGCTTTAGGCAACACTTCCTTCATCCAAGTACTCCCAATCCTCTTATTTTTATTCCCTTCAACATTAATTTATGATTCTGTAATTTTTAAACTTCCAGTAAAATTTTGTCATTATGTCGGTGAGCGTTTGTCTTGGTTTATCCCCTTGTGGTGTTCTGAGTGTATTTTTCCTAAGCCTTTAGTAGTTTAGGGGTGGATTTTGTGAAGAGTTTGATGTTTTTCAGGTATTCTTGTGAAATTTTAAGTTTTTTGGTGTTAACTCCAGCAGGACTTGCTTGAAACTAGGAACACTCGGTCTTGGTGTTCTTTTCGTTATTGACCAAAACCATCTCACTTGGAACATTTGATCCTTTACCCTTATGAACTTTTAGTTGTTAGGAGTTTGTTCATTTACCATTCCTTATATGATATTGCTCAAGAGATTCGTGATTTATAAGAGCATGATTTTGATCAATTGCTCATAGATTAAACTACATATAGTTTTTGGCATATCCCACAAACTATTATTTCGAGCCATCACGAAGAACCAATTTTCATCATTTATAAATTCAAGAATATCTTCATAAAACAAAGGTATAAATGATTTAGGATTTACATTTACTTACGTTTATATCTGGGAGTTATTTTTATTAATTCGAGGTTGTGTTCTAAACATTTTTTTTTAAATTATTTTTTTTCAAAAAAGCGTAAATCGTTCTAACGAAATACACATCTAGTTTAAATGACATTGCAACCTCGTTCGATGTGGTCAATATAAAGATTCTTTAATCAAACATGCAATGAAGACTTACTTTCTTGTCACGTTTGAAGCTCATTCAAACGAAATTAGGTTGTCTCTCAAACGACCTCTGTGTTCAAATGAGAGGCTGCTTTATTTTCGTTTGAACGAGTCTCATCGCCTCGAATTTTGTGTCACCTTAGAAATACCTATTGTAACACCCCGTAATTTTGAGTATTTAATAGTTAATTATTTTAGGAGTTATAAAAGTAATTAAATTGGAGAAACTTAAATTTATGATGTGGAAAAATTATTTAAGTGGAAAGAATTATTTATTTTGGTGACTTTTAAGTTTAATTGTCAGAATTAAATGTGTGTCGCATTTTGAGGTCTAAATTTGGAAATGTCAAAAAGTATTTCGAATGACAGTTTTGAGTGTACGGTTGAGTCCGGATGGGTCGGGATAGTCAGAAAGTAGTAATTGAGGCTCGGGGCATTTTGGGGCTAAACCGGGCCCATACGAGGGCATTCTGGCCTTTTTACATTTTAGGGTGAGGAGACCCACGAATTTTAGAACTCTATGTCAGATTATAAGAGTTCTAGGCTAGGGTTAGGGAGAAAAAAAACACACCATAGCCATTAGATAGAATAGAGAAACAATTCCAAGGAAAAAAGGAAGAAGTGGGAAGGATTCAAAGGAGACTTTCACCAAAAACTCATTGGGAAGAAAGATTGAAGGAGAAAGATCATTAATCACCAACCACAATCATAAAATCAGACCTACTAGACATAAGGTAAGTGTTTAGTGCAAATCAAATTCAAGTTATAATACCCATATGTAGGGAGTTTTAAGAATTGGTTGATTCTATTGAAAACCTTGAATTAAATGTTTGAATTGATCACATGTTTGGGTAGGATTTCATGTAGAATGAATCCCTAAGTAAAGATAAAATTAAATTTGAATATATTTTATGATTAACATGTAATCTTTATGAGTTCTTGGTTCAAGAACATGAATCTTGAATGACATAGGGTTTAATTGATGAACACAAGATGTCAATCTGCCAAACATTTTGACACAAATTTAAATGTATGCCATTTACGTTGTACTTAGAATTAGAGTGTGAAACATACATTCCTAGAAAGGTATTTATATTAGATATCCAATGAACTTAGAATCAGGTCAATCGGAGTTCTGTAGAGGGAGTAATCAATATTTTAATATAGGGTGTTTGATCTGTCAACATAGTAATCTGCCATAATTTTGACGTGACTTTAAACGTGTGCAATTTGAACTTTACTTCTAATTAGAGTGTAAATCATAAATTTATGGAACGAAATTTTGTTTAGCTTTCCAATGAACTTAGAATCAGGTCAATCAGAGTTCTGTAGAGGGAGAAATTGAAATTTTACTAGAGGTTATTTAATCTGCCAGAAAATTTGAGATTTTTCTTTTTAAGCCTCAAATGTCTAAAATTTTATCGGGGAAGTGTTTGGGACCTTGAAGAAATATATTGATGGATTAATGATATGGCATTAGGTCTATGATTGAGTGTTGGACTTTAATTTTGTGAGAGAGTTAAAGTGGAGATTCATAGGCTTAATTGTGACGTACTCTAATTCGAGATGATAAGAATATAATTACGGAAAAGTGTGAGCGAGCTTAAATTTGTTCGGTCAGTGGGTTAACAAGGGTAACTACTGAATTGATATAACAAGGGGTAACTAGGACCCTTAGAGTTATGTGAATACTCTAATTAATACAAAAGTGAAATAAATTCGTAAAGCAAACAAGTACGATGAATTTTAGAGAGAAATATATTACGTACAAGTATGAATAATTGGGTTGTGTGAATACCAACAGTTTTATAGGATTACTTGGGTTGTGAATGCCTATTGTGTGTTTCCTTGTGATAGGATTGGTAAGTTCAATGAGAGATTTCGAACTATGCCCGATGAGATATTCCGAGCCAGGTTTAAAGGGACATTCCGAACCATGTTCGAGGAGACATTCCGAACATTACTCGAGGAGACATTCCGAGAAAGGTTCGAGGAGACATTCTGAATCATTTGTCCTTAATGAGTGAAATAGGACCGATACTAGGATATGCTGTAATGGGTATATGTGTGTCTGAAAGATATACCGTCTGAATAACCTACTTATGTGTGATAGTAGTAAGATTAGGTGGGGTATACCTAATTATTATTTTCAATATATACTCAGGCATGATAGTAGTGAGAACTATTAGTGCATAACTAAAATTGTATAAACTACATATGGGTAAGAGTGGCTGGAACATAAGTGGACAACTAGAATATATATAAAATCTACTTGAGTGTGATTAGTAGAGAAGGTAGTTAGTATTTACCTAAAATTTGATTAAGTACGAGAACTTGATTTTAAAGTATTGATACTAAGGTCAGAGTAATGATAATTACTAGACGTTCGGACAAATACTGTATGGGCGGTATGGGAAAGCTAAAGTGAAACTTAACTAATGACTTAATGTAAATTAAGGGTAGCATGTATCGTACTGTATTTGCAGTACTGATGAGCTAGATTGTCTGAGGTGTGTAGATGTCGGAGACCTAGTTAAGATGGGTAGTGAGACTAGGTAGGAACCTTAGGTGTGCATGATAGTCGAGAGGTGAGGAAACTCAAGAGAGTGTGCGTGATTCTAACATGTGTAATCAATAACTGATATTTATTGCGATAAATTCCTTGCTAAATATTTTCAAAACGTTTTGTGTACTAATACTTGCTATAAAACATTTTAAAAACCTTTTAGGTGTACATCCATAGGGACGCCAAGTGAAACTTCATTCCAGGGATTTCGGAGCTTCAACATAGGTGGGTGTTGCAGGGCATTGATTAGACGATTCCTTCATCCTTCCTGATCTAGTGTAGGATCTCAATTTTTTTTAACTCTCATTTTGGGACATGTTGTCCACTCGTTACATGTGTAGTTATTCTATTATGTTGGATTTTGAGTTGGTTTTATTTCAGCCGTGGTTTTCGGCAAGACTTTGTTTTATTCAGTTATTTAGGATGGTTGGTTTAGTACTGCTTAATTTATATTGTTCTGCTTGAGTTGTACCTGTTTAATAAAGATAAAATTTGGCACTAGCTAAATTTTTACTTAGGTGGTTAGTAATAAAAAGGTTTTCGACAGTGATGCTAAGAATGATCCATTTGAGAAACCCATTTTAAATTAAATTAAGTCTTGATCACCCATGGTTTAATTAGACTGGGTGTCACAGATGGTATCAGAGCATCAGGTTCTAGTGTCCTTAGGATTTGTGCGTCTTTTCACATTTCGGCTTAACAATCTTTGATATAGAACCCTATTATAGGATTGTTGTATTCTTATACGTATGCGCATCTACGTTCTTCTGCCAAATTTATATTTGAGGGTGAACTCATACGATTCGACTCTAATTTTCGATGCCGCCCAGGAGAGAGAGAGCGGCTAGGGCAGCAGGGAGAGATGAGACTATAGAGGCTCATCAGGAGCAAGAGTTACACCCCTAGAGTTCGCGGGTAAGTCAAATTTAGTGGGTACGCTGGCTGTAGCAGCCATAGTATGTAGATAAACTTTCCGTGGGGTAGAGGAGTTCTTTGGTGTTGTTCACGGGAGAGTGGAGGTGTACACTAAGAGAAGGTTCGAATTATGCGAGGGGTTACTACTTTAGAGAATTATGGGAATAGGGTTGATAATATTTCTCAAATATCGGCTGGATTTGAACTATTGTGGATAGTGGGGTTAAGTTTTGGTGTTCGCAACACCAGGGTATGATTTGTAATAGGTATCACCTGGGAGGGGGTCTAGCCTATATATATGTGTGTATATATGTTGTATTGTGTGGTGCGATAGACACAAAGTGAGGTCTTATATTCTCACATTTTATCCCGAGGAGTTGGGGTGGTTACTGAAGTGAATCAGGGTGGCTAAATTTATTTTCGAGCAGGGAGAGATAACTCGGGGTTTATTTTTGCGCAAGAACTAGTGATAGTAAGGGCACAGTATTTTATGTTGTCTTTGGTAGTATAAGGGTAGGTGTATATACTTTTGTATTAAGAGACAAGTATTTAGGGGTACGTGCTATGAATTGAGGGTCAAACGGATCTCAACGCCCGATAATGTTAGGTAGTAGTATATATGGGGGGGTTCCTTATTTGAATTTTGCTTTGCGAGACGTCTCACGAATGAAACTTAGCGCAACGTTGGAAGTGGGGATATGTTTGGTCGTTAGTACATGGATTGGGTATCCTGGGCAGTATATATATATATATATATATATATATATATATATATATATATATATGATATGATATGACTAGGGGATGAAAGTTATATTGCAAGTTACGACTAGCATAGTCGGGTAACTTTCGTGCGGTAAAGCATGGGGATGGGGTGTATGGGCACCCGAGTTAATTAAGACAAATTTTGTGCGGATAAGCACGGGTATAGGGTGTATGGGAACCCTGGTTAAATTAATGCATATGTGTGTAAGTTAAGGTTAGAAGCGGGAGAGATAGATATAGCGAGCTTATAGGCACATGATTAAAGAGTGATATTCGAAGCTTGGAACGTTGGGCTTATCTTAATTTCGAGGACGAAATTTCTTTGTAAAGGCGGGAGTATGTAACACCCCCTAATTTTGAGTATTTAATATTTAATTATTTTAGGAGTTATAAAAGTAATTAAATTGGAGAAACTTAAATTTATGACTTGGAGAAATTATTTGAGTGGAAAGAATTATTTATTTTGGCGACTTTTAAGTTTAATTGTCTGAATTAAATGTGTCGCATTTTGAGGTCAAAATTTGGAAATGTCAAAAAGTATTTCAGATGATAATTCTAAGTGTACGGTTGAGTCCGTATGGGTCGAGATAGTCAGAAAAGAGTATCCGGGGATAGCAATTGAGGCTCGGGGTATTTTTGGGCTAAACTGGGCCCATACGAGGGCATTCTGGCCTTTTTACATTTTAGGATGAGGAGACCCACGAATTTTAGAACTCTAAGTCAGATTATAAGAGTTGTAGGCTAGGTTTAGGGAGAAGAAAAACACACCATAGACATTAGAGAGAAGAGAGAAACAATTCCAAGGCAAAAAGGAAGAAGTGGGAAGGATTCAAAGGAGACTTTCACCAAAAACTCATTGGGAAGAAAGATTGAAGGAGAAAGATCATCAATCACCAACCACAATAACGAAATCAGACCTACTGGACATAAGGCAAGTGTTTATTGCAAATAAAATTCAAGTTATAATACCTATGTGTAGGGAGTTTTAAGAATTGGTTGATTCTATTGAAAACCTTGAATTAAATGTTTGAAGTTATGACATGTTTGGGTAGGATTGCATGTAGAATGAATCCCTAAGTAAATATAAAATTTAATTTGAATATATTTGATGATTAACATGGAATCTTTTTGAGTTATTGGTTGAATAACATAAATCTTGAATGACTTAGGGTTTAATTGATGAACATAAGATGTCAATCTACCAGAATTTTTTACATAACTTTAAACGTATTCCATTTGAGTTTTACTTCTAATTAGAGTGTGAACCATACATTCCTGGAAAGTTATTTCTCTTATCTATCCAATGAACTTGGAATCAGGTCAATCGGAGTTATGTAGAGGGAGTAATCGATATTTTACTATAGGGTGTTTGATCTGTCAACATAGTAATCTGCCAGAATTTTGACGTGATTTAAACGTGTGCAATTTGAATTTGAATTCGAATTAGAGTGTTCATCATATATGTATGGAAATATATTTCTCTAATCTTTCCAATGAACTTGGAATCAGGTCAATCGGAGTTCTGTAAAGGGAGCAATCAAAATTTTACTAGAGGGTGTTTAATCTGCCGGAAAATTTGAGATTTTTCTTTTTAAGCCTCAAATGTCTAAAATTTTATCGGGGAAGTGTTTGGGACATTAATGAAATATATTTATGGAATAATGATATGGTAGTAGGTATATGATTGAGTGTTGGACTTTAATTTTGTGAGAGAGTTAAAGTGGAGATTTATAGGCTTGATTGTGATGTACTCTAATTCGAGATGATCAGAATATAATTATGAAAAAGCGTGAGCGGGCTTCAATTCGTAAGGTCAGTGGGTTAACAAGGGTAACTACTGAATTGATATAACAAGGGGTAACTAGGACCCTTAGAGTTGTGTGAATACTCGAATTAATACGAAAGTGAAATAAATTCGTAAAGTGAATAAGTACGGTGAATATTAGAGAGAAATATATTACGTACAAGTATGAATAATTGGGTTGTGTGAATACCTACTGCTTTATTGGATTACTTGGGTTGTGAATGCCTATTGTGTGTTTCCTTGTGATAGGATTGGTAAGTTCTATGAGACATTCCGAACTATGCTCGATGAGATATTCCGAGCCAGGTTCAAAGGGACATTCCGAACCATGTTCGAGGAGACATTCCGAACATTACTCGAGGAGACATTCCGAGAAAGGTTCGAGGAGACATTCTGGATCATTTGTCCTTAATGAGTGAAATAGGACCGATACTAGGATATGCTGTGCTGGGTATATGTGTGTCTGAAAGATATACCGTCTCAATAACCTACTTATGTGTGATAGTAGTAAGATTAGGTGGGGTATACCTAATTATTATTTTCAATATATACTCAGGAGTGATAGTAGTGAGAACTATTAGTGCATAACTAAAATTTTATAAACTACATATGGGTAAGAGTGGCTGGAACATAAGTGGACAACTAGAATATATATAAAATCTACTTGAGTGTGATTAGTAGAGAAGGTAGTTAGTATTTACCTAAAATTTGATTAAGTATGAGAACTTGATTTTAAAGTATTGATACTAAGGTCAGAGTAATGATAATTACTAGAAGTTCGGACAAATACTGTATGGGCGGTATGGAAAAGTTAAAGTGAAACTTAACTAATGACTTTATGTAAATTAAGGGTAGCATGTAGCGTACTGTATGGGCGGTACTGATGAGCTAGATTGTCTGAGGTGTGTAGATGTTGGAGACCTAGTTAAGATGGGTAGAGAGACTAGGTAGGAACGTTAGGTGCGCACGCTAGTCGAGAGGTGAGGAAACTCAAGAGAGTGTGCGTGATTCTAACATGTGTAATTAATAACTGATATTTATTGCGATAAATTACTTGCTAAATATTTTCAAAATATTTTGTGTTCTTACACTTGCTATAAAACATTTTTTAAAACCTTTTAGGTGTCCAGCCACAGGGACGCCAAGCGAGACTTCATTCCAGGGATTTCAGAGCTGCAGCATAGGTGGGTGTTGTAGGGCATTGATTAGACGCTTCCTTCATCCTTCGTGATCTAGTTTAGGATCTCAGTTGTTTTTTTCACTCTCATTTTGGAACATGTTGTCCACTCGTTACATTTGTAGCTATTCTATTGGGTTGGATTTTGACTTGGTTTTATTTCAACCGTGGTTTTCGGCAAGACTTTATTTTATTCAGTTATTTATGATGGTTGGTTTTAGTAATGCTTAATTTATATTGTTCCGCTTGAGTTGTACTTGTTTAATAAAGATAAAATTTGGCACTAGCTTAATTTTTCACTTAGGTGGTTAGTAATAAAAAGGTTTTCGACAGTGATGCTAAGAATGATCCATTTAAGAAACCTGTTTTAAATTAAATTAAGGCTTGATCACCCAAGGTTTAATTAGGCGGGGTGTCACACCTATTTTGTGCAGAAAATTGTTGAGAGTTTTGCGAACACGATTTCTGTAAAATTTCTGCAAATGTACTCACTTTCTTTAGGTCAAAAACCTATTTTGATTCACCATCATCACTCCCATTTTTATATGTGAATCAATTTAAAACCTTAGATTTCTATATATCTGAGTTATACTTGTGGGGAGATTCCTTTCATTACTGACCCGTTGTGGTTCTCGAGGGGATCATTGATGAAAGAAAGACCAGGGTTGATTGGTGGATACCGAGGGTGGAATAACACATATCACTACACCAAAATGGCAAAATTGTCACCTTTGAGCCGACCAGCCTTGTCACGGTCAGTGACCGTGATAAAAAAAATGCCTTTTTTGTCACGATTAATGACTGTGATAAGTTCGTGACAACGTTTTGTCTTGGTCATTGACCATGACATGCCCATTATAAGTACTGTTGTCACAGACTTATCACGGTCAATGACCTTGACAAGTCGTGACAACATTGTCAGTGCAAATCCCTACCCCCTCTTTTTTCCCACCATTTCCATTCCCTTCTTTTTTCCCTCTCTCGCGCGGCTCTCTCTCTTTGAGGTACGTTTTTCTCTTCCTCTCTATTTCCATTATATGTGTGTATATGTGTTTGTAGAACCCTTATTTTTATGTGTGTGTTGGTGTGTGCATGTGGGTGGTGGAGGGCTGTGGGGGAGGGGGAGGGGGGAAGTGTGTATGCTGGCGTGTGGGAGGGGCAGGGGTTTTTCTAAGAATTTGATCAAAGCATGGCATAGAAAAATCAATTTACTTTTACATCAACTGATGAGAATGATGTGTATGCAATGTTATAAAACTTTGATATATAATTAAATTGTTGATTCATTTAGTGTTCATATTAGAAAAAGCATTTTAAACATGAGACGATCGGGAGAAGAAGTTGAATTTATCACTTTTAAAAAAACTTAACAAAATGATAGAATTTAAATTATCTATTGAAGATGGTTTGTATTTGTTTGACAGGAAAAATTCAGCCTTCCCTCATATCTTCGCGACCCCATATAGAAATTGAGGGATCAATATAAGACATGGAAGAAGAATTTATGGGCATGGTACTTTGGGAAGACGCGAGAGTCCTTTTTGAGACTCCGTGAAATCGTCCCCCCAAGGAGCCAATCTCATTGGCACAGTGGCAGAAGTTTTCGACAATTAGACCAATGAGCGAAAATTGGCATCTTGCCGATCGGGTAGGGACAACCGGGCAAAAAAGTTGGATGTGCACTGCTCCAGGCGAACGTCTTACGCCGAGGTGGAGCACATGATGGTAAGTTTTTAATTTTCTTTAATTTTAGTTAATATAATTTAGTATTAACTTGCATTACTTATTAATTCTGTATTATTATATTTTAGGAGACGATGAGTGTCCTTGTGATTAAGCCACATATGCTCGATGCCTATATGTCAATTTAGACGAAAAAGGGGAAGGACAAGGAGGTGGCCCCGAGCATCGCAGCCACCATTGTAAGTTATAAATGTTTAATTTTTTCAATTATGTTATAATTTTTTTATTTACTTAATTGACTAATCGTGTACTTTTTATTTTTTCAGGCAAATCTTAAGGAAGTGCATGAGTCATAGTTTGATGTGGACAAATCATCTTTGGCTACGAAGGCACTCAGCCAAGTGCTCGGCCCGGATCGTAAGTGGAGGACTAGGGGTAAGCTCGTGGATGGGGGAGTCCAAGATCATCGGTGTGGAGACGAGCAACAACGGGTTAGCCCATATAGTGGGCTCCCATGATGATAAGCTATCAAGGTTAGAGGCGATATCCCTAGATATGTACACCTTTATGAAGCGTCAGTTGGGAAAGGGTAAGGTGGTAGAGGAGAACGAGGACGAAGACGCCGACGTTGACGTTGAGGGCATTGCTTCATTGACGATATACATGGACTCAGAGCCATATGATGATCTATTTCCCATCGTGACCCCCGTCGAGCGGCTTATGTCAACACTCGGTTGATCGAGTGTGCATCTACTCGACACATATTATGGGATACCAATAGCCAGGGGTGGAGGGATTCGAACTTTCACCTGGTTATGCCGCTTCATGGATGTCCCCTCTAATATATTGAGGCAAGAGTGCACGTCACGTATGTGGTGGAGGTGAAGGATAGCTCACCTATGTGGTTGCGCAAAAAATGCGGCATTCAACATATTACGGGGCATGTCAATTCATATATTGTGCGTCCTTCCTTCTTCCCCCGACCTGCTAAAGATTGACATTATTTCTATCTCCTTTTATTTTGAAACTTGGATTGTATTTATATTCTTTTGATTTTGGTACAATTTGGTTTTGATATGATGGATATTTGCATTTCTATTTTATTTGGATATGGATTATAAATTCCTTGATTTGGTATAAGATTTGTATTTTACTTAAATATATGCTATTTGAACAGGTACAATTTTGTTATAAAAGGTACAAGTATATTGTTGGGCAGTGGCAGTGGCTATACTGCCCAACAGTTTTTTTTAAATTCTATCCTGAATTGTCACGGTCATAGACCATGATAAAAAAATTGTTACCCCCAGACTTGTCACGGTCATTAACCTTGACAAACTTGTCACGGTCAAAGACCGTGACAAGTCGAGTGTTTTAGTGTAGTTTGTGGACGACTCTGGACTGAGTTGTATTCTATTCAAGTTTTTGTAAGTTGCGTCTTGTAAAAACTCTCTAAAGTGCTGATAAAAGGTTTTACCCGCAATTTTTTTTTCTTAATTTGCCTTGATTGTGCTTACATGCATAATTTTATCTACTTTATCAACTAGTTTCTCATTTTGGGCAATAAAGATAAAATTTGGATTGTTGTGTGTCGAACAATTAATTATAGAAAATATCCATTAAGATCGAAAGCGCACTCCCAAATTGGTATTAGAGCCCGTTGCACAAATTTACTATGTGATCATTTGTGCAAAAATATTTTTATCTTAATATGATTTTTTTTTAAATTATTGATCTTTGAAAAAAGTGATTTTAATGGAAAATTTTTATAATCGAGAGTCCATCTTTGATGGTACTAATTATGCATTTTGGAAGGATAGGATGAGGTTTACTTTAAAGGCCATAAATGAACACGTCTAGATAGTTTGTGAAAGAGGGTGGACACCTCTCACTATCACAATCGATAATGTCGTCAACCCTAAACCTATCTCATGGTGGACAGATGACGATTTTAAGTGGAGCAACTTTAATTCTCGCGGTTTGAGTGCCATCTCCTGAGCCATCACCCCTGATGAATTTCACCTTCTTATGATGTGCACCATGTCTAAAGAAGCTTTGGATTTCCTTCATCTCACTTACGAGGGTACCAATGTTGTGAAAGTATCTAAGCTGCAAAATCTCACCACACAAATTGAAAAGATAACAATGCTTAATTCTAAATATTTCGATGAGTTTTATGCATGGCTTTCTGATATAGATAATTGGAGTTTCAATTTAGGCGAGAGAATACCCAAGACACGTGTAGTTAAGAAAATTTTGATATCGCTTCTCTCCCACTTTATTCTTAAGGTTACAGTTCTTAATTCACTAGGGATCTTAGTGAAAAACTGCCCTTTCGAATAGGACCCCCAATTTTTATAAGTCTTTTTAATTTAAAAGCAATTTCCTAAACGGGTGTGGAAATAAGATGGTTGCTAAATTAAATTAAATACAAATGTTAATTTCTAAAACAAAATTAAAATTAAACTTAAGGAAGTGAATGATGGAGAACACACACACACACACATAAAATTCACTTAAACAAATTTTTTATTTTCTCAAAAATAAAAATTTCACTTAAAGTTAAATATGAGAAGTTTACTTTTAGCCCAATATTAATTTAACACAAGTCCTAAAATTTGTCTACACAATATTTTCAATATTACCAAATTAGGCCAAACCGAATTAAGAAATTAAATATATGACTTGATTAAATAAACTAAAAGTAAACTTACCCAAATAATTAAACATGCACCATTTAAAACAAGATTGCGAATTAAAATCAATTTTTATCTTTTTACCCTAAGCATGCGTTCTAAGTGATTTTTGCAAAAAGATAAAATAAATTCACAATCCACAACACGACAATGTACAAGGAAAACCCACAACGGGAAAAACCTAGGAAGACCCTGGCCTCAAATCCACTTAGTACGAAAATTACATTTACAAGACAGTAAGACTTACACTAACAACTTGGATCTGTCCAAGCCTTGATGCTCCTTCTTGTAACCATCTCTGCCTAGTAGATAACCATGGACTCCTCCAATCGGACTATTGGTCACCGTCACCCTCACACGAAGCCTTTCTTCTAGTGGGAACACCGCAGTGTAAATCAAATGATTCTCCTTTTATTGGGGTAGAGAAATAGGACCCAAAACTCTTTTCTTCTTGGGTAGAAAACTGAACCCGATCCCAAACACTCCAAGCAAAAATATAAATGTAGGTACTTGGATAAACTATACTTTGGGTGTAAGTGTTTTTTGAAGAGATTAATTCATGTGTACTAAAAAATACTAAACAATGAACTATTGAACTTTAAGATTTTTCTCTCTAAAAAGTTCTCTCAAAAGTGTGTATAGAAATGTCAAAAGTTGGTTTTTCAAAATGGTTCCCGCACTAAATATGTCTGGTAATAAGTTAGTGGGTAAACTAGTGGGAAAGTGGGGGTAAAAACTGCCTAAAAATTTCCAGCCAGAAATGTCGTTCGAACGACATTTTCATTCGAACGAAGTTCGTTCGAGCGACCCATCGAACGATATCCCAGTACAAAATATGTTAAACTCATTGAAAGTTTCGTTCGAATTCTCGTTCGAACCACTATCGCATTCGACTGACAATTAGAATGACATGTCAGTGCAAAAAAAGGGGAACTTGTTAGAAATTAAACAAACCTCGTTCGAACGAAATAGTTATTTGAACGAAAATCTCGTTCGAACGACCTTCCAGAATTAGGAAAAATCAATTTTAAGCCCAAAAACTTAAGTATATTTGTCATAAAATTAATTCCTAAAAAGATAAAATTTATACCAATTTAAAAATGAGAATTCTGACATTAAAAAAATTTGATTAAATAAAATTTACACCAATTAAAATAATTCCAAGTCTCATACAAATATATAAAAGCATTCATACCTTTGGAGACTTGAAATTTGATATTGATGACGTGAAACTAGGCACTGAAACTCGGCAATGATATTCGTGTCGTGATGCTATTGTTTATAGAATTGTCAATATTCCGGATTCATGTGCATGATGTTTGTTTAGTTCATTAAGATCATACTTTAATTGTCACATATGGCTACACTAAAGTTTAATGATAAAATGCTATTAATTATAGCTTCTTGATCGTTTTGATGTGTTGGAATTATGATTCATCTATTTTAATTCACACATATACATTCCATGTTCATATTTGGGCACATCGATACTATATTGGCATGTTACTCATATTTGTTTGTTTTGAGTTTTTCTAGTTTTTTCTTTTGTTTTTGCTACCGTTTCACATTTTTGAGCCCCTTCCAGTTTGAATTTTCCTGATTTTTTGCCACTGGGCAACACTGTTTAATTTTAGGGGGAGACTGTGAAAATTTGGATGCGTCATTCTAACGACATACTGTTTCGTTCGAGCGATGCCTTAGTTCATTCTAACAACATCCCTGGATCGTTCGGACGACAGCCTGCTTTAACCAGTTTGATTTTTCTGGTTATCTTATTCCGTTTCAGTACCCTGCTACGTATTGGTTTATATTTTGGCACTAGGTTTCTGATTCATGCACTTTACTTTTGATCGATGTCATATTTGACTGCATTTGATTCATTTATCATACCTGCTTAGCTTGATATACTTTAATGTGATTCATTATTTGCTAGCTATGAACTTGACATTGCTTGATCATTATTAACTAGTTGTTACATGTTTATCTAGCCTAATATGATTTAATCCAAATTAGTATCTCAATGGTATCTAATCACATGCTAGATTTGTTTATTATTTCACCGGATTGTCTATTCGAGACAGAAAGGGGGAGATATGTCTGTGATGTAGGGAGAGTTTTGTGATATCCTAATTTATATGTTCATTTACACATAATGGTATCACGTACATTTGTACAAAGTGGTTGCATCGTTTATACAAACTGGTATCATGTTTATATATTGGTATCATGTTTACTCACATAACAAATTATTCGAATTTGATTGTTTTCATATTGATTTCTATCATTTGTTCCTTCATACTTCACTTGGCATTTTTCTGTTTCATGTGTGTTGGTATGCTTAATGAGATTCAGAGATTTTAAGTCTACATCATATTAAGACATTCAAAGATAGTTTCATGCTTGCCGGACCATCATTTTCGAGTCTTATCCTATTGATGATGTATTTTTCATTTTGAGTTTTTGGGATGGGATTTAGCCGTCTTACGGCTTGAGGGCCCAACTTAGGCATTTCACTGTTGGTTTTGTCCCGAAATAGTCAAAGAGGGAGATTTGTGAGGACCAAATTTCAAATTGAGTCTTAATGTAGTTTTGATTTATTCTCGGAACAAAACATGTTTGAGTCATAAATAGTTTTTATTGTCTGATCCCATGATTCTATGATGTATCCAAGATTTATTAAAGACGTTGCTGTAAAGCTACACAGATTTAATCATGTCGAAGTTTAATTGGTGCAATTTCGTGTCGTTACGGTTTAATTGCATTCCGAGATCACACACGTATGCATGCATAATGTTTATGGAACTCGAACTTCATTTTATAAAAATAAGGATGTTATTTTTTAAGGAAAATATTTAAGTGATTACACCTCAGATAAAGGACGGATTTGTGTTGGATTAGAGTTGGTTTTAAATAAAACTCTTTTAGTAAAGCTGGAATATTTTGGAACTCTATCTGACGACATCGTTCAAATGACTATAGATGTCATTTGAATGCGATCCATTGTCATTTGAATGACATGGCATCTCGCTCGAACAATATTTGCAACGACTTAAAAGTTCTATTTAAGTCAGGTCCCAGTCCTTTTCTCGGTGTGTGTGTGCAGAACAAATTTAGTCTTCAAACAGTAACTTTCTGCACATGTTTTCTAAGGTTTTAAAGACTTAAACACATCCTTAGAGTTTGCAAAGACCCGATCCTTTCATTACCAAATGTTTATGTGATCCTTGCTGCACCAATTTAAGGTTGTTCATTTTTGAACACTTGTGATTGCTGGTTTTTGCTATGGAAAAGCGACGGACATTGTGTTTAACATTGTAGATAACTCAAGCCATATCGGTGGACACCGAGACACTTGTGTAGGCGATTGTTGTGGATAGGCATCGTGGAAGACGAAATTTTTACTACTATTGAAGAACGGTTGAAGATCAGAAGGAGCATCAAGACCTGTGATGATGAAGTCTATGAGTAAGGCTAATCTGTCTTCATAAAACCTTTGTTCATAATGAAAATCTGGCTTGGGGCCGTCCGAGGTTTTTCCCATTTTTGGGTTTTTCCTCGTACATCCGACGTTGTATCTTTACTTTATTTTACTTGCCTATCACCTAGATGCATGTTTAGGGCTTAAATAAGATAAAATTGGCTAAGTAAAATTGTTCACAACTTGGTTTGTTTTAAAACACACATTTTTCGCACTTGGTTATTTATCGGGGCCTACATGCATAAATAATTTAGGATTTAAATTTATTTTATGTTTATATTTGGGAGTTATTTTTATTAAAATCAACTTTGATTTCTAAACATTTTATTTGGAATAAATTTTTTAAAAAATGCGCAAATCGTTCTAACGAGATGCACATCTCGTTCAAATGACATTGTAACCTCATTCGATGTGGTCGTTAGAAGGATTCTTTAATCGAACATGTGGCAAGGGCTTACTATTTTGTCACATTTGAAGCTCGTTCAAACGAAATTAGATTGTCGTTGAAACAACCTCTGTGTCATTAAAATGAGAGTCTATTCTCATTCAAATGAGGCTTTATTTTCATCCGAATGAGTCTCATTGCCTCGAATTTTGTGTCTCCTTATAAATTCCTATTTTGTGCAAAAAATTATTGAGCCTTTTACAAATTCAATTTCTGCATAACTGCTACAAAAGTACTCACTTTTTTTATAAAAAACTATTTTACTTCACCATCATCACTCCCATTTATATATGTGAATCAGTTTTAAACCCTAGATTTCTATATCGGAGTTATACTCGTGGGGAGATTCTCTTCACTACTGACACATTATGGTTCTCGTGGGGATCACTGTTGAAAGGCAAACCAAGACTGATCGGTGGATACCGAGGATGGACTGCCACCTGTGGATGACTCTGGACTGAGTTGTATTCTGTAGAAGTTTTTGTAAGTTACGTCCTATAAAAACTCTCTATAGTCTTGATTGTGCTTGCATGCATAATTTTATTTGTTTTATAACCTAGTTACTTATTTAGGGTAATAAAGATAAAATTTTGATTGTTGTATACCGAACACCTAATTATAGAAATTATCCCTTAAGATCACAAGTGCATTCTCATAAGCAATGATGCCAGACGAGGGAGAGGAGTATATGGTTACCTAAACTGGCCTCGGTATCTAATACCTCTGACTGTCACACCCTTAGTCGTATAAAATCATGTTTTTCTCGTGACTTGTCATTCCCAAGATGAAACCACACTTCACCCCCACTATGATTTCCATCAACAGTGATTCAATGCCGTCTTCCTTTAAGGGTTATAGCCCCTCAAAGCCTTTGGGTCTTTATGATGACCTAGAAAATTCTAAGGTCTACTCTTTTGAGGAGATAATGAGGGTGATTGTCGCTCTCCTGGGTGAAGCTAAGGTGGTAGACTATGTCGAATATAGAACCATGGGTCAGCCTAGCACTTCCTCTCCTCAACAAGGGGACCATGCGCCTTAAATTTATAAAATCTCAGATGACGAGTCTGAGGATGAGACTAGGGATCACATACCCCTATGCCCACCAATGACTTAACCTATGGCGAACGTGACCAAAGTTGAGTTCAAAGTACGATTCCTTTGCAGCAGAGCCCCGTCATTGAAGAGGAAGAGGGATAAGAGGCTTTATATGTTATGGATATAAGTGTAGACTCCCCCTACCCCCGTGATGTCCGTGAGACTAATCTGATTGTGTGGATGCACATTTATGGAATAAAACCCTCTAATAACATGAGATTTCCCACCGAGAATGAGTGTGCTTTTGACCTAAGAAATAAAGGAGAGTTATCGTCTACGAGCATATGTTTAAGGTCAAATTTTGCCCTCCTTTTAACTCGACCATTAGAGCCATTCTATCTTTAACATGAGTTTCTCCAGTATAATTGATTGTGAATTCCCGAAGGATCCTTTTTTGGTTCAACCCACTTATAGAGGATTAAGTATAATGAAGATCTTTTTGATGATGTCTTTTTTGAGTGTTACACAACAGTCTCCACCAATTTTAACCCTTGCTACTACCATTTCGTAACACGCCGTCCTGATTGAAAAATTATCCATGTTAATCAGACTTTTAATCATTACTGGAAGCAATTGGGAGTTTGGTAAGGGGGAGTCCTCTGAATTGGCTAAAGTGAGAGTACCTCTACAATGGCACCATATCACGGTCTTGGCCACAGTTGATCTTGAACATAGTGCTGAGATGAGGGAAAATATTAATCAACTAAGGGGGCCTAAAGGCTTGGTTGTATTTGAGGCCTTGACGACCCCTGAACCCTTCAATACACTGGCGTGGGGGTCGACCCCTTGGAGACACTTCGTAAGCAAACTGAAAATATCTTTATTTTTTAACTTTATTTTTGTCTTTCAATTATTCAGATTATGTTATAGTAATTTTTTTCATAACATCTAGCTAAAGTCTCTGATTGTGTTTGGGAAATGATAGCTCCCATGACTGGCAACATCCTAGCTCATCTTTAGGGTAAAAATACCCTTCCAACTCAAAATTGGCAAAAAGCTATGATTATTGACCCCGGTACTGCTGAGAGGTCTAAAAAGTTGATGGGGGTTGGTGGAACCTCTACTGTTCCCACCCAATAACCACCAAAAGAGGAAAGTAAACCAGACGAGATGACCCTCTGACCCCAGTCAATCGACATTTGATAATGTCTCTAAATCTGTGCATTTGGCGCAGCTTGCTCTAAATCCTAACTCACTCTTAAGGAGTCAGGTTATAGCCTTAGTGACCCCCAACTGTGATGGAAGATATTTTGAGACCAAGTACCCTTTAAGGATTTTTATTTTTTCTCTCCACATGGTAACCCAAGTATGAACCATTTTGAGATTTATAATTATGTTAAATATAGTGTTATCTTGTATGTCTCATACTAATTTTTTTCCCTCCTCTGATTGCAGTCTGTCCTGTCTTTTTAGAGCCTTCATTAAGGATGGTGGAGGCAAAGATGAAGAGTAAGTTAGCTGATGAAGTTAGGCCATAACTCTTTATCTTAAAGAAGCTATATACCAAAATTATTCTTATGATGACTAGACTCAGAAATTATGTGACCCTCAAAAGGAACGAGTTGCCAACTTGAGGGAGAACTACAAAGTCAAAATAATTTACATAGAGGTTGATCGTAAGACACAGCAGGAGTCTGAGGATGACTGTATTAAATAGGGTTCTGAAAAGGTAGTGGATGACTTCAAAGAGTTATAAGAGTATGTTTGCTATGTCGTTCAATATCTTGAACAGGGGTACAAGGCTGAATGTTAGCAAGTTGTCAATCAATTTTGCAATATCATCACCAAGTACCATGATCTTCCTCATCTCCTTAAGTTTTTAAACTGTGCTAACTCTAAGAGCATTACTACTCTCCAGGAGGTCCGAGTTGAGTTATACGTTGTTGGTGCTACTGACTAACAGGTGGATAGTGACGAGATGGCCAATATGGTTGAGCAGGACAAGACAGAGGAATCTGGTAACCAAGACGTCACCACTAGAGATCAAGATGAGGAACTGAGCATCCCTGAGCCTACCGTCACTAAGGGGCCGGTGGTCGATACTTAGATTTTTATTTTTATTTCCCTTGGATGACAATCTGTGATCTATGAAGCCCTAAATTTGTAATAGCTGTTTTAGTTTCCATTTTAAAAAATTGTTCCAGTGTAAGTCTCGTACATTATCTTTAATACAATTTGCATTGTTGGTTTTGATACTATATTTTCATTAATATTGCAAAATATAATGTTTGATTTATACTTTCACTATGGCATATGATGTTTAATTATTTATCATAAAATGATGTCTATTTTGGGATGTTTAGATGAAATTAATAATGATGCCTAATTTACAAGTCTCCGGGGTTTTTTAATTGGATTGTTTCAAAGACGAGACTTCAAAACACTCTCATATTGCTGAGAGAAAGCTTAATCATATGACTATTCACCATAAATTAAGGTTCAATATTTCCCACCTCCTAGGACTTTTAATGAGAGATTTCTTGAAGACGAGAATCCAAAGGATTCTTGTACTCCCGAAAGGGAGAGAGGGAGAGAGAGAGAGAGAGAGAGAGAGTTTAACTATCAAAATGTTCACCATAAAACGATGTTTAATATTTCCCACCTCCCGGGATTTTTAATGAAAGAAGCTTGGAGGCAATATTCCAAAGCATTCTCGCATCGTCGAGAGACAAAGTTTAAGTATATAATGTTCACCATAACGTGATGTTTAAATTTCACACCTCCCATAGTTTTTAGTTAGAGATTCCTTGGAGACGAGACTCCAAATCTTTCTCGTACTGCCAAGAGAGAGATTATATTGGTACGTATGCCGTTTAAAATATAACTTCCAAATAGGATACACCACTTCACTATATTCCATTTTCAAACTTCCTTCTTACACAATTTAGTTACATAACAAAACTGCTTTCAAGCTAGTACATATGAGATATTCACTTGTAATATTTGCTTAAATAATCTACATTCCAAGGGTTAGAATATTGTTCACCTTCAAGGTTTTCCAATCGATACGTGCCTAGGATGAATTTTTCTATAAATTTGTAAGACCTGTTCCAATTAGGATGAATGTTGTTGGTTTTTTAGTATGAGATCCCTCACTTTGATATTCTAAGATTTGACTCTCTTGGCATCTCTTTGTTAATAAGACAACTCTCTTGTGACTACGTCTTCTCTTCTTTTTTCAATAAGATCCAACATTAGTCTTTTTTTATCAAATTTACTTTAGGGTCATCTGTTTGAACCCTATGGCCTGACAACCCTATCTCATATGAATGGATTCTCACCGATCAGAGTCCTATCTGTCCTCCTGTAAGTCCAGAGAACGTTTTTTAATTCATAAATTTCCTTTTGCATCTTCCAACTTCTTCTTTATTCCGTACTCCTTTTGGTAACTTATAAAATCCCATTTACTTACGGTTGGCCTGGCACTGAAAAAAATTTCATGATGCCGACCCTTCCACAATAATCTGTTAGGGTCTTATTCTCAATATGTTTTCCTTTGTTAGATTGTAGATCTTTGGGAAGTCCATACCTTCAGATGATATGTCTCCAAATAAATCTGAGGCATTTCTCTACTGGAATAGTGACCATGGCCTCGGCCTATACCCACTTTGAAAAATAATCTCTTGCGATAATCAGAGAACGAAAGTTTCCCTACTCTCTTAGTAACATGTCAAACAAGTCAACCTCCAACATTGCGAAAGGATAACGAGCCGATAATGGAGAAAACGGTTGATGGGGTATATTAGGGAAATGTTGGCACTTGTCATATTTGAGAACATACCCTCATCATTGGCAAGGTTACTCCAATAATAAGCTTGAGTCATGATCCTCTTTACCAAGGATCGTTCCCCAATATGTCTTGCATAATAACCTTTATGTATGTCTTTGAGAACGTAATTAACCTCGATCGGATGAACACATATCAAGAGGGGATGAAGAAACCCTTTTTTATACAATGCATTTCCATAATATTAAATTTAGATGCTCGGTATCATACCTTTTCGCGCTCAACTTTAATTTTTTATAGCATCCCATCTCTCAGATATTCAATGACTGGGTCTATCCAGGATGGTCCCAAGTTCAAATTCGTACATTCTACCGTGTCACATTTTCCTTTTCTATGCTCAACTTCAAGAGGATTTATACTAGAACTACTTTTTATCTTATCTTCTTGAAAGTTTCTCAAATTCATCTTTACCCTGGAAATACTTAGCCATTTTCTCATCCTTTGCTTTATAGATCCCCAGCATTTAGTTAACACCAGCTATGAATCTCTATGAGAAATAATTTTTCCAACATTATTGCCTTTGCAAGTGTAAGTACTTATAGCAAAGATTCATAGTCATACTCACTATTTGATGGTTCGAATTTAAACCTTAAGGCGTATTCAATGTTGTTTACACCTAGCGCGGACAATATTAGTCTGCCCCAGTTTTGTTTGCATATGACGAATAATCAATAAATAAATTCCAAACTATTAAACCCAGCGAGAATGGTCCTTCAGCAAAGGAACCTTTCTTCAGCATTAAATATTTCTTTTGAGTGCAAATTGTTGCGTCGGCTGATGTTACCTCGTCTGCATTTTTTTTCCACTCTTGACGACCCCTGATATTTCAATTAATGCTTCATTTTTAGTGTCTTTTGATGTCTCCCGTGTAAACTCGACAACAAGGTCTTCCAATGCCTACCTTTTTATTGCCTTCATTGGCTAATAGATGGTATCAAACTCACCTAGCTCAGTCGATCAAAGAATTAACATACCCAATTTCTAACCTAGCTCAACTGACCATGCCATTAACCTACCCGATTTCTCGGTTTATCAATGACTTGTCGAAGAGGCATGTCGTTGAGCATTACCACCGTATGATATTGAAAATAGGGTTTCATCTTCCTTAATGCTTAGATAAAATCATATAAGAGTTTTTCCATTTTTGGATACCTTAACTCGAAAACCTACAGTGTCTTAATGTTGAAATAGATAGGTTTTTGAACTCCATTCTCGTCGTTGATAGTGGTTGCATTAATTACCAACTCTGAGATAGCCAGTGAAGATACAAATTTTCACCTTCAATAGGTCGAGAAAGGAGAATTGGTGAGCCAAGATAAGATTTTAGTTCTTGAAATGACTTTTCACACTCCTCATCCCAAATAAACACTTTCCTCGTGACACAAACATGTTAAATGCAACAAATCGGCCTATCATCCTTGGAACATCCTTTATGGTTTTCAGCATCTTTATGTCAATCAGTGCCTTTATCTTTGTTGTATTTTCTTTTAATCCTCTCTAACTGAAAATGAATCCCAAAAACTTTCTTGCTCCGACGCCAAATACACATTTGGCTATATTCGACTTCATTATGTACTGACCCATTATATCAAAGTTTCTTTCCAGGTCGGCCACTTTATTCTCGACCTTTAGACTCTTCATCAACATATCATCAACGTGGACCTCCATTCTCTGTAGATCTGATCTTTCAAAATTTTATTATAATAACCTCTAATAGGCAGTCCCTGCATTTTTTAGATGAACGACATTACCTTGTAGTATTATTTTATTTTATAAGTAATAAATGATGTTTTCTCCGCGTCTCCCTCATATATAAAGATTTCATTATACCCCGAATAAGTGTCCATGAAACTCATTATCTCATGACCGGATATAACATCTAGTATTTGGTCAATTATTGGCGAAGGAAAGCTATATTTGCTCAGGCCTTGTTAAGATAAGTGAAGTCTACACACATTCTCCACTTTTCATTATGCTTGGGCACTATGACTACATTGGATAGAAATTTTGGATATTCTACCTCCCTAATGAAGTTTGCAGTCTGCAGCATCTTCACTTCATCTTGTATGACCTTATATCTATCCTTGGAAAACACTCATCTTATCTGTTTCACCGACTTCACTATGTCGTCCAATTTAAGGTGACATATGACATCGGGATCAATCTCCATCATGTCACTGTGGCTCCATGTGAAAAACTTTTCCTTTTATTTAGCATTTCAATTAACTCTTTCTTTATTTCGGGTTTCAGGGTTGAGCCGATTTAGATATATTTTTCTAATTCATCCTCATTGAGGACGATGGATTTTACCTCTTCCGCTGGCTCTCCTCATATCTCTTATCAAGGTGTCAATATTCTAAGAAATCGTCTTTCTTTTATGGGCCTATCTTTATTCCACTGAGGTGACGTAGAACTCGCATGCTTCCACTTGATCACCATTTACTTCCCATATTCCATACGGAGCCGGGAATTTCATCATTTGTGTATGGTGGAACGTAAGGCTTCAAATTATTTTAGTGCTACCCTCCCCAAAATAATGTTATATGCCGAAAATACATTCTCTTCCATGAGAAAGTAAATAATTTTCTTGGTCAAGTACCTCGTTCAGGTTCCCGTGCAAACTGTGACACCCCGCCTAATTAAATACCGGGATTTAGTTCTTTGTAAAAAAATAAAACAGAATGTGTAGTTAGTTCATTATTAGCATCACTGTCGAAACACATTAATCACTAATCACCCAATAATTAAATAAGCTAATATCAAATTTTAAACCTTTTAATTAACATACAACAATTCAAACTATATAATAAAGTGCATTCAACACACATGATAAATGAAGAATATTTGAATAACCTAATGAGACTGGATAAAACATCCCAACCCAAATCCCAAAATAATAAATCTCTAAATAAAATTGAATCCAACAAACTGAAATAACTGAGTACAAAGTCTCTGAGATAAATAAACTAAAAATGGGAGTCATGCCCTGACTGAAATACTGCATCAATAAACTGAATGAATAAGAGTGGAGGTGTCTAATGTCGAGGACCTACAACTTCCACAATAGCTATAGCACGTCAAGCGGCAGTGAACTCCCAAGCTGGACGTCCCTGTGACTGGATAACTAAAATAATATTCACAAATAAAATAGGTTCGGAAGAAACGGGTCAGAGCCCGAGTAGAATACAGTTAAAAACATTTTTGCAAGTATTTGTAATGCTTAACAACATATATTATATATATATTAGTTTACTGTCTCTCACTTGAGAAATATCGCCTCTTAACTAATGTGCGCATCTAACGTACTTATAGACAGTTCTAGTTATTGCTATCGCACCTAACTAGTTCAAATATGTTATCCCTTTTAAACTATTACTCATAGTGTCCACCCGTATTTCTCACATAATACATTATTGAATAATTCCATATCTTTTAACTCAAGTAAGAATTTCCAAATTAAGTGTAAGTGTTCATATATATATATATATATATATATATATATATATATATACTAATATAACACACCTAGGCTCAGCTGTGATGCATGCATACTCTGTTATCAAGTCCCGGTACATCTTGAACTAAATAAAGACAATCTATTTGGGATCACCCTCGTACCATAAAATACAATTCAAGTACAAATGAAGGCGAACATAGTTATAGGCCTTTGGGCTATGTACATACCTACACATCCAAATAACTGTGCATACCATTGTTCACATAAATGGTGATCCAACCAAAGTTCTATGTTCATAGGTACAAGTCTAAAATCCCCCAATGGTCTCATCAGGATAAGGTTGTCCCCATTTCAAAACCTCCCATAATAGCAAGCAGCGTAGTTATGTCATACACATAAGAAATCATACAATAGGTATTCACACCACCTATGTTAATAAATTCAGTATAGGTATATATCCCACTTAATATATATATATATATATATATATATATATATATATATATATATACCGTACGTAGTCTATAGGGCTCTTAGATAGCCTACGTGTTATTAATATACCATTATCACTCATACCGTATATATTCGAATGTTCCTCACTTCTCGAAACGTCATCCATTTTATTTCATCTTAATTCAGTAGCTATCTCACTCGTGTCTTATTGGTCTAAGTCATGGTTTCACCGGTCCCTTGAGATATCATAGAATTCTCCGCGTTAGTTTTTTAACTCACAATTAAACAAATCAACTTTAGTCCTTAAATCCTTCTCATATGACTACGTCTTAAACTCCATATTGGTCTGCTGGTATTTAGATTTTATTTTCTTTATATTCAAAACTTAATTTGTTTATTCCCCACGAGTTCTAAGAAAAAGGGGAAAAAGTTGGCCAAAACCGAGAAGCCGAATTGATTATGTCCAAGGCCGAATTGATTCGGCAAGGAGCCGAACATGTCTTCATTTTCTTCGTTAAGCACCTACGGGTTCACCCTTTTTAATCATCAAAATTCCCTTAAACATTCCCAAACTCCCAACCAATCATCCTGAACATTATAATAAGATGTAAGGGTGATTTCTAACGTACAAGAATCATTGAATCATCAAATAACATCAATAAATTTCATAATTATCAATAAATTTCTTTAAAACAGTAGTTCATCATTTTTGTTCAATTATCTTACAAATCCCAGTTTTCTTCACATATGGATAATTATAATTCATCAATTTCGTTCTAAACATATCAGGGAGTTTGACCTAACCTGAATTCTATCTAAGAATATATTTTAATTCTAAAAAATTAACTCAATCTCTACATAATCATGTGAACAATCATCCTATACTAACATGGTTATTACATATGCCGAGAAATTTGCAAGTTTAAACACTTGCCTTAATACGAAGGTCTGATCCTTTTAGAAGAATGGTATGTGTGCATTCCTCTTCCTCCAATCTACGCAACAATGGTGTTTGTGGTGCAAGGGGTGTAACTATGGTGGTTCTAGCCTTTAGAACCTCCTCTCATCTCCCTCCTATGGCCTCTATGCAACTCTATAAGTTATAACCTTGTAAGACTTCTATTCTCAAATTATAATAACCTCTTAATTTTGTATCTTTATTTCTCCCCAAAATACAAATGACTAAAATACCCTTCTGGGGAGCCGCCTTGGCCTAAAAGTGCACCGAGACCCAAATTAAACTCTCGGGTAGACTTTTCTGACTATCTTAAACATTCCGGACACAATGGAACACTTGAAATGACCATTTGGATGAAATAAAATGAATTAATTTTTATTTCATTAATTTGAGTCCCGACACGACTGACACACGCGTCACGACTAAATGATTGTAACTTGTCGTATTTTCCACTCGGGACAACTTTACTATTTTCGTAATCATTTATCACTTATTCACTAAGTAATATTCCATATAATTCATATAAAAAATATTAACCCTTGTCTTGCTAATTAATATTTATTTTTATTCCGGATTAAATTTCCATTTTAAATTAAATTAATCCCATTATTAAAATCATAAAAAATGGGGTGCTACACAAACGTCCATCTAAAAGACTCCTAAAGGTTGGACTTTCTCTCCACTAAACACGATCAATAGATGTAAGTATAGGACGACTCTCTTCTTGTTCATCTTTAAGCCTTTGAAGCAGTCCCAGAGCATAACACTGATCGAACTTCCCCCGCCAATAAAAAAAGGGACATTTTGTAATTGTGTACTCATGTGCAGATGATGAGAGGGACGTCATGCGGGGAAAAATATCCTTGAAATCCATCATGGAAAACCCTACTACGAGAGTATCCATTTCAATCTATTTCAACATTCTAGGTTTCATCTCAGCTTTTGCCAAATTCACCTCAACTCTAGCCTTAACCATATAAGCATTTCTATCGACCAACTTCATTCCTCCACCTTCCACTCCCCCACATATCATCTCTATCTCAAAATAAATCATATGGAGGTTACCTTTAATTGCACCAGGCTTGGCAGGGAGGTATGGGGTGTCCTTGTCGTCATCATCTGATTCAAAATCATTTATGTTTGCTTGCACCTCCATGTTTTTAGGCACGTCGTCCCTCGTTGAGGAGTATCTCTTTCTATTATTATTTCATTTCCCCTTTTATAAATGTTCTTTCATGATTTCCTTTATTTCAATATCTTCTTTATCTCTTCTTTCGAGGAAAAATCATTATCAGTCGCATGGTCGTAATCCTGATAGAATTCACACATTTACTCTTGTCCCTTGGAAGGGAGAGCTCTTAACTTTTTAGGCCACTTAAAATTTATGTCATACTTAATCTCATTTTTAATAATATCTGGACTAACTGTTAGTGGAGTGTACTTCCTAAACTTATCATCATTCGGCTTTTTATATCCTCCATTCCTTTTCTCCTTATCTCATCTCTGGCCAAACTTACTGATGCTGGAATCCTTTTCGACTCCTCTCTTAGCCACCATGGTCTCTTTCTCATCCACGATTCTCCCATCCTTATGTATAAGCTATGTCATGGACTTTGGAGGATCTTTGGAGAGATTCCAATAGAGTCTTCTCGGGTGAAGCCTGTTGATGAGAGTTATAATGACAATGCTCTCATCATAATCATAATCCTAAACTTCAAACTTTTTCATGTTAAACCGTTAAATGAAGTCCATCCGAGATTCATTTTTACCATGTCGGACATTTAACAAATGGATCACACACTTTTCTAGCTTTATGACAAAACATAAGTTCTGAATAAACGTTTTATTCAACTACTTGAAGTTCTCTATAGACCTTCTCTGCAGGCTGGTGTACCACACATGGGCAGCACCAGTGAGAGTGATAGAGAAATATCGACACCTCATCTCAACATCTCATACCTCTCCCAGCATTCCTCCTTCCAATAAGTGAATTCTTTCGATCCTCCTTGTCGAGTTAGAGGCAACGGAGGTGGGTGATCTCTCTTCGCCTAAGATTATGTTAGATTTCTTTAATAGGAGATAGGTGTGGTCTCCCGGCTACTGGTTGCACAGCCACTCTGGTGGCCGGAGTGATGAGGTTAACAATGGAATCCTTTGGTATTCGGCTCACAATGTCTTAGTTGAACACCAAGAATTGGTATTGCATCTGATGTTGGTTAACTAAAAATGACCTAATCATCTTCGTCACACCAGCCAACTAATACTACTGGGGTGGTTGTTTAGAACGAACTCCGATATTTGATGATGGATTTAAAGCCATCCTCAATGATTATTGCAACAATAATAACAGAAAACAAGGGAAAGCCCCAAAAAAAGATTTATAAAATGAGCAGATGGACTCCTAAACCCAAGAGCTTTCAATGACGATTGAAGTCTAAAGTGTTGGATTTGGATAACCACCAAAGAATACAATCTAAGATGAGTAAGAAAACATTAAAAACATTCCGACAGATGGTGCCAAAATGATGATATTGGAGATCATTATCTTTTCAACCAGAGTTTGAGCTTACACAATAATGATGAAAATAGAAAGCAAGAGAAAAATAGTAGAAAATATGAGAATAAATAGGAGACAAACATAGAATATAAGTGGTTCAATTATTGAGCTACATCCACTATGCAACATAAGGGAACTTCTAATATAAGATGGGCTCAAATGTCCATAAGAGACATATAATTTCTCTCTCTCTCTCTCTCTCTCTCTCTCTCTCTCTCTCTCTCCAATTTATATAGTTTAAGTCGGGTTTCTAAAATTTGAATATAGATAAAGAAGACACAATGCACCTTATATGGTCATGGGGTACAAAGTGTCACTCCTAAGCATGCACTCCTTGCCTCATTGAAGGCATAGCCAAAGAGAGAGCAACAACTGTTTATATGAGTGTAGATTTCATGATGAAAAATATTTTGTTATGTGGGTTGTTGATCTTAGGTAACGATTAAAGTTAACATTTCTGAGGAAGAAGGTATCGGCCATATCAAGACTCCTGAAGCCTTGCACTATTCTAAAAGGTCGAGAAAGATTGGATAGTCATTTGAGATCAATGTACCTAGATCCAAGTAAGGTTATTGGATCGCCATTATGGTGTTGTCTGAGTCCAACAATGATAATGGTTGAGATGAGGTTTCTCCCTGTTAATGAGGTAAGATTGGAGTTTGATTGGTGACCTGGATGAGTCTCTTTTGAGATAAGACTCCTTAAGACAAGACTATTAATGGTATTTGGGATGACATTGGCCTTCTTCGGGGGAGCATCTATGATGACTACTCTCTTCAGGGTATCATATAGACGAGACCATACTTATGTATATCAGTGGGTAATGGTTCAAACACGTTAAGAGCTCAATTTGTAAAGTTCCATTAATCTCTTTTTAAGTGCATACGCTTATTTTTATTAATTTCTTACTCTTGAATTGATTTATCATATTGCAATTCATATTTACTACAAACAAAAGAAATTGTCATTAACATTAAATATCGCAATTCACCCCAACCTTCTTGAGATATTTTTGGGAAAATGAGATTATATTTTGCATCATCAGTATCAGTTTTTTTTGGCATTTTTTGATACGTAAAATTTTCAATTTTCATGTCTGGGTAGATGTAACACCCCGCCAAATAAGATACCGGGCGATCACTCCAATATTAAATTAAAACAGGAGTCTCATATGGATCATTCTTAGCATCACTGTCGAAAAACCATTTACTTACTAATAACCTATTAGGCCAGTGTCAAAATTTTAACTTTACTGCTCTTTTTAACAACAATAAATAAAACATCCACAAGTTAATGCTTAAATGAAACTGAAATGAAATAAAATAACCGAACACTCGATCAATATATACAACCATATCGAATGTTGTACAGAAAGAATAACTAAATGCAATTGAGCCGTTGGCTCGAATGTTTATACAATACCTCCTATCTAGATTTCAAGAATGGAAGCGGCTATCAAAAACCTGCACGCATCCACAGCTGTTGCAGCTGACGTCTGACTCGAAGGAAGTGTCATCCAGGCGTCCTTGTGTCTAGACACCTATATATATATATAATATATATAGCAAGAAAGGAAAGTAGATAAACTGGTCAGAGCCCGAGTTTTGAAAATATTTAGCAAGTGCATAAATGCCTTATTATTTTGAAAAAGGTTTTATCTCATATTTAAGTTTGGTATCGCACTCCCATGAGATACCCCTTACCTCTCCGCTAATAGTGCACTCCTAGCGCATCCCTCTAAACATCCTAGTCAAGCTACCCTGCTAGACTAGTCTATCACCCAACCACTATCAACCCTATATAGTTTAAGCAACGTACTAAGGGCTAAACTTCACCTCAGTCTCAACGCTATGCCATGTTCATGCGTGGGGTGTCTCGCAAAGAGAAATCCAAACAAGGAACACCCCCGATACACTACTACGCGGCATGGTCGATAGTCGAGATCCGCCAGTCCCTGAGTACAGAATATATATATATATATATATATATATATATATATATATATAAGAGCACTAAGGATGAAACTTCTACCTAGTCTCAACACGTTGCCATTTTCGTGCGTGGGGTGTCTCGCGAAGCGAAATCCAAACAAGGAACCCATCGATACACTACTATGCGGCAAGGTCGATCGTTGGGATCCATTAGACCCTCGGTACTCGATTCATCCATATTTATATACATTTTACCATAACCATCCGGATCTATCTCCCGGACTGAGGATTCATAGATCAAGTATTTATCAATACTTTCATTTTTCTCAAAACTTCCCATTTCCCTTTTTATACTCAGGAAATGTAAATATAAAAGCCAATTCATTATCATGAATTGCTTTAACAAATCATATACTTTTAAAAGCCAATTTTATTGTCATAAAAATGCTTTTCCGTTTTATATCATCCCATTTCCCTTTTTATACTCAGGAAATGCACCCAAAGCCATTTCCATTATCATGAAAATGCTTTGGTCAAATCATGCTTCCACATCTCTTCTTCCATCCAGGAGTGTTACCGAAGCCAAATCTTTATTCCATTTCCCTTTTTATACTCAGGAAATGTAAATTAAAGCCAATTTATTATCATAAATTGCTTTAATAAAACTAAGACCTGCCCTCCGGGTTTCCCCACTGGACGCGCCCTTAAATGGCTATCATCTTCCAGGGCCTATCTATACAAGACAACCTGGGAACTTACCAACGTCGGGAAGCGGCCATATTGCCTGCGCGAAAGTCAGGACCACACCCAGAATCCCCTAACCAGGACAGAAAACAAATAAACGCCCATATGGCCTATAGGACTATAGCCACCCTACATTCATTAGCCAGGGGGTATCGCCATAACGCGCGCAACTTCCCTTATGATAGCGATTTAGGGAGGTTTGTAACCATAATTTATCAATTATGAAAATCATTTAACTTTTTCCCATTTTGAAAATATTCATCAATATATTTTCAAAATCATTTATATCATATCATATATACATAATCACATGGTATATATATATACCATATATTCCTACCTGAATATATAAAAATGGCGATATTTACCAAACCATCTATCGATGACCCTTAATCCCAAAGATTCTCTCAAGGAATCATAATCATGCATTCATATATGCATGATACTAAACCCAAAGTATTTCTTACTTTAATAAGTAATACATACTTAAATCCCATCTATGGATTCATTTGGATATCTCCAAATATAGTAATTCACTCTAAGTGAATTTTCATATATATATATATATATATATATATATATATATATATACACACATATACATTCCCAATTCACCAAGTCCTTTAGGACATAATCCTCTATAATACTCTAATTTAGAAGGTCCTTAAACTTTGAACTCAAAGAGGAGAAGTAATACTAATCTCCAAAATCTTGGGCTGAAAACAGGGCACCGGTCCTAGACCCTCGGTCGACCGTGGGTTTCAAATAGGCCTACGAAACAAAGCAGTAGGCCCTTTCTCCTTGACGCGGTCGACCGGCCGCGGTCGACCAGTCACACCAGGTCTCCAAAACTAAAATCCTCAAGTCCCTTATCTAACAACCCAAATTCATTTTTGGGGTTTCTAAACTACCCCAAAAATTAACCCGAACATCTACGAAATTAATTCTAGCCGTAATTTTTCTAATTCCCGATTTGATTTCCGAGTTGATGATTTCAACCCGGAGCTGCCATCTTGTAAAAATCATATAAAATCGTAGAAAAATTTGAAAAATACGTGGTCATCGCCCACGTGACCGTATCGAAAAGATATACAACTTTCGTGTTTCGATCGAAAGCTAAATCAATTCTTTTCCTGGCCAAAATGTCCCCCTAAAGTCATGGGTTACTATTCATCGTCTTCTCCGAGACGATTTCGGCCATTAAAGCTTCTCCCAAGCTTTTGTCGCCTCACCCAACATCCTACAACCTCAACCAACTACAAATACACATATATTGAGGGTTCTAAACATCATAGAACCCAAAACCACCAATTACTTTAGGTTAAAACCTAAGTTCCACAAATTAAAATATTATTGGGGTTTAATTGTTTTAACTCCCAAAAACCCGTTTTATCCACGATAACCCACCCCAAAACCTTTAGGGTTTATTTATACCAAACTACGGTATGAGATATTTATGCAAAAAGATAAATAAAGCAAGTAAACACTTGCCTCGTGGATAAAATCCGACGACCTCGAGCCGAATCCCGCGGAGTTTGGCCCGAATCTCCCTTTTTCTTTCTCTTTTCTCCTTCCTCTCTCTCTTCTCTCTCTTTTATTTCTTTCCTTTCTCTTTTCTCCCTCTCCTTCTCTTTATAAAGAAAGAAAAAGGGTTATACCCTCTAAAACCCAAAAACGACTCGTTTACCCAATTACGAGTTACTTTTACCTCTAAAATTACCCGAAACTCATTTTCGACAATCGGACACTCTTTTCCGACTATCTCGGACATTCTGAGACTCACGGCGCAGTCAAAATTCCCATCCGAGGTACTTGACCGCAAATCACTATTCCAACCCAAAATAAATAAATGCAAGTTTTCCAATTAAAAATCTTACCTCGTGTCGCATTACACAACGATGACATATAATTAAAATATTTCGACCTATATAGTCCCAAAAATAATCACAACATCCTTCGAAAATCATTTAATCCTCTAAAATCCCAAAAATTACTATTTAGGAAAATCCCCAAATTGCCAATTTATATTTAATTATGGAATTTAATCGTCTCCAAAAGGGCGGGTTATTACATACTCCCCCCCTTACAACGGAATTTCGTCCTCGAAATTCAGATACGACCTCCACCACCAATCTTAGGATCACTCTAAATCCTAATACCTAAAGGGGATCGATACTAACCCAATGGTTCTCGACCATACACTATGCGGCTACCGCAATCATAAAGTGACTCTAATATGTCACATTGTACCCATCATCTATAGCGCTTCACGACATAAACATCAACTTTATATACTACGCCCATTCTATTTCAGGCGATATATAAAACCATCTGACCAAGGTGCCCATACACCTTTCTAACTTGTGCATATCTGCACAAACATTGCGAACGTCTGACACGTAACACACTCTCCCAATAAGGGTATCCTTTTCCCGGTGTAATATTAACCTACGGGTCCTTCCAACCCGTGAAATTTTAATCCTCCTAACCTCGGTGCCACTAACCCTACTAAACTTACACCCTAATTATACTAAGGTCTATGCGATATCCTACCTACGCAAAACTAATATAATCCTAAGTATGTCGCTAGTGCCCAAGGCCTCTCTCAACTTCCGACATTTGCTCGGTTTCGTGCGTGGGACGTCTCGCCGAAGCAAAATCCAAACAAGGAACCCTCCCGTTACACTACTCCCTCGCGTAGTCGGTCATAGAGATATAGCGACCTAAGGTACACTATCGGGACGTCCTAAATCCTACCTACGCTAACCTACGAAGGCATTTCCATTATTCTATCCTTCCGCCCATACGAAAGGAAACCTAACTAACCGAAGTGCCAACTTTCTTTAAAGCACTACGAACATCACACCAAAATCATAATTCATCAAAGTTTGCCTTTTCATTAAGGCCTGACTGTTACCCTCACATTAATTTCTCTAAGTCCTACTCCACCCAACTACTTGTGGTGAGAGGACCACTTTAGTGCTTTTCCATAGCGCAATATTTCCATAAGCATATCATCATCACAAGGATCATAGTCTATAGTGGTTCATCCACACTATAAGATTAACCCACATCCTTGCATCCTATTACAGCTCTCCACGCCCGGCGTCGTTAAGAGTCATATGTGGAGCGTCTCCCAAAGAGAAATCCAAAAAAGTAACCCCTCCACACATTGACATTTGACTACGTCGATCACAGAGTCCCGTTATTTCAACATGAAACCGGGATATCCCTATCCCCCAATCCAACAAAAAGGTGGTCTGAACTCCTATCTCTAACTAAGAGTCATACCACCCTGCGCTCGCACTCATTTTTAAGTCCTTGCGCAATTAGTAATGAGCTTTATCTTCAGTTCAACACTAATCCTGCGGACTTAAATCATATAAATAAGGTCGCCATATACCCAAATCACAATAATGAAACCTCTGCTCATCGAAGTTCCATATACCCACTATAAATAAGGTGAACTCAACTTATATCTAGGTGAGACACCGCAATAATAACCCGTTCCCTCCAGGAACAGCGGACACGATAGTCTTATCATCATTAGTCTGCTATCGCTCCGAAAATACCAATAACATTATATACTCACCATAATTCAATACTCGTATAAACATATAGAACGAGTATCCCAAACCAGATACATATATGCAACATATCAACACCCGCCTCTATAGCGAATGAAGGGAAATAAAATTTCGCTATGGCGGAAAGCACATAGACATACATTATAATGTTACAGAGACCGCCATAACTTAAATTACACACACGAGTCTAGGGCTAACTAATACCGCGACTTTATCTAGTCACTCCAAATATACCTCCTCGATTGAGGTAAAACTCATAACAACATCCTTCTCATTCTGGCTAAATTATGGGGACTCACGATTAAAACTATCCGTAAGGGCCCTTCCGAACCCTCAATTTCAATGAGGAATTAGACTTTAGTACCACTCTCTACTTCAGTGGTATTGCGGTCCTCCTAACTACCATTATTTAGTAGTCGCCGCTAAAATCCTTAACAATTACCATAAGGAGAGTGACCTCTACTAAGGTCCTCATCCCAACCTTCTTCCGGATGCTCCAACTAAGCCTCACCTCCTGCTACCATCCAAGATCCGCACACGATTCTCAAAGGAGCACGCAAAAGATTTCTAAAGTTTCATAATATGGCAGGAGAATGAAATCTAACAAGATAAATCAACAATCCTAATCCTGAGGCTCTATATCAAATCGAGAGCAACGCTGAAAGCGTAGTACGTCCGCACAGATTCTTAAGGACACTAGAACCTGTTGCTCTGATATCATCTGTAACACCCCGCCTAATAAGATACCGGGCGATCACTCCAATATTAAATTAAAATAGGAGTCTCATATGGATCATTCTTAGCATCACTGTCGAAAATCCATTTAATTGTTAATAAGCTATTAGGGCGGTGTCAAAATTTTAACTTTACTACTCTTTTTAACAACAATAAATAAAGCATCCACAAGTTAATGCTTAAATAAAACTGAAATGAAATAAAATAACCGAACACTCGGTCAATATATACCACCATATCGAATGCTGTACTGAAAGAATAACTAAATGCAATTGAGCCGTTGGCTCGAATGTTTATCCAATACCTCCTATTTAGATTTCAAGAATGGAAGCGGCTATCAAAAGCCTGCACGCATCCACAGTTGCTGCAGCTGACGTCTGACTCCAAGGAAGTGTCATCCAGGCGTCCCTATGTCTGGACACCTATATAAATATATAATATATATAAAAAGAAAGGAAAGTAGATAAACGGGTCAGAGCCCGAGTTTTGAAAATATTTAGCAAGTGCATAAATGCCTTATTATTTTGAAAAAGGTTTTATCTCATAATTAAGTTTGGTATCGCACTCCCATGAAATACCCCTTACCTCTCTGCTAATAGTGCACTCCTAGCGCATCCCTCTAAACATCCTAGTCAAGCTACCCTGCTAGTCTAGTCTATCACCCAACCACTATCAACCCTAGATAGTCCAAGCAACGTACTAAGGGCTAAACTTCACCCCAGTCTCAACGTTATGCCATGTTCGTACGTGGGGTGTCTCGTAAAGCGAAATCTAAACAAGGACCCCCCCGATACACTACTACGCGGCACGGTCGATAGTCGAGATCCGCCAGTCCCTCAGTACAGAATATATATATATATCTATATATATTTACATCATATAGTAAATATCAATATAAGATCACTAAGGACGAAACTTCTCCCTAGTCTCAACACGTTGCCATATTCGTGTGTGGGGTGTCTCGCCAAGCGAAATCCAAACAAGGAACCCTCCCGATACACTACTATGCGGCAAGGGCGATCGTCGGGATCCATTAAACCCTCGGTACTCGATTCATCCATATTTATATACATTTTACCATAACCATCCGGATCTATCTCCCGGACTGAGGATTCATATATCAAGTATTTATCAATACTTTCATTTTTATCAAAACTTCACATTTCCCATTTTATACTCAGGAAATGTAAATATAAAAGCCAATTCATTATCATGAATTGCTTTAACAAATCATATACTTTTAAAAGCCAATTTTATTATCATAAAAATGCTTTTTCGTTTTATATCATCCCATTTCCCTTTTTATATTCAGGAAATGTACCTAAACCCATTTCCATTATCATGAAAATGCTTTGGTCAAATCATGCTTCCACATCCATTCTTCCATCCGGGAGTGTTACCGAAGCCAAACCTTTATCCTATTTCCCTTTTTATACTCAGGAAATGTAAATTAAAGATAATTTATTATCATAAATTGCTTTAATAAAACTAAGACCGCCCCTCCGGGTTTCCCCACTGGACACGCCCCTAAATTTCTATCATATTCCAGGGCCTATCTATACAAGACAACCTGGGAACCTACCAACGTCGGGAAGCGGCCATATTGCCTGCGGGAAAGTCAGGACCAAACCCAGAATCCCCTAACCAGCGCAGAAAACAAATAACCGCCCATATGGCCTATAGGACTATAACCACCCTGCATTCATTAGCCAGGGGGCATCACCACAACGCGCGCAACTTCCCTTATGATAGAGATTTAGGGAGGTGTGTAACCAAAATTTATCAATTATGAAAATCATTTATCTTTTTCCCATTTTGAAAATATTCATCAATATATTTTCAAAGTCATTTATATCATATCATATACACATAATCACATAGTATATATATATACCATATATTCCTACTTGAATATATAAAAATGTCCATATTTACCAAACCATATATCTATGACCCTTAATCCTAAAGATTCTCTCAAGGAATCATAATCATGCATTCATATATGTATGATATTAAACCCAAAGTATTTCTTACTTTAATAAGTAATACATACTTAAATCCCATCTATGGATTCATTTGGATATCTCCAAATATATTAATTCACTCTAAGTGAATTTTCATATATATATATATATATATATTCCCAATTCACCAAGTCCTTTAGGACATAACCCTCTACAATACTCTAATTTAGAAGGTCCTTAAACTTTGAACTCAAAGAGGAGAAGTAATACTAATCTCCAAAATGTTGGGCTGAAAACAGGGCACCGATCGACCGCGGGTTGCAAATAGGCCTACGAAACAAAGCAGTAGGGCCTTTCTCCTTGATGCGGTCGACCGGACATAGGGGCGCGGTCGACCGGTCACACCAAGTCTCCAAAACTAAAATCCTCAAGTCACTTATCCAACAACCCAAATTCTTTTTCGGGGTTTCTAAACTACCCCAAAAATTATCCGGAACATCTATGAAATTAATTCTAGCCATAATTTATCCAATTCCCGATTTGATTTCCGAGTTGATGATTTCAACCCGGAGCTGCCATCTTGTAAAAATAATATCAAATTGTAGAAAAATCAGAAAAATACGCGGTCAGTGCCCACGCGACTGTATCGAAAAGATACATAACTTTCGTGTTTTAGCCGAAAGCTAATTCAATTCTTTTCCTAGCCAAAATGGCCCCCTAAAGTCACGGGTTACTATTTATCGTCTTCTCCGAGACGATTTCGTCCATTAAAGCTTCTCCCAAGCTTTTGTCACCTCATCCAACATCGTACAACCTCAACCAACTAAAAATACACATATATTAAGGGTTCTAAACATCCTAGAACCCAAAACCACCAATTAATTTAGGTTAAAACCTAAGTTCCACAAATTGAAATATTATTGGTGTTTAATTGTTTTAACTCCCAAAAACCCGTTTTATCCACGATAACCCACCCCAAAACCTTTAGGGTTTATTTATACCAAACTAAGGTATGAGATATTTATGCAAAAAGATAAATAAAGCAAGTAAACACTTGCCTCGTGGATAAAATCCGACGACCTCGAGCCGAATCCCGCGGAGTTTGGCCCGAATCTCCCTTTTTCTTCCTCTTTTCTCCTTCCTCTCTCTCTTCTCTCTCTTTTATTTCTTCCCTTTCTCTTTTCTCCCTCTCCTTCTCTTTATAAAGAAAGAAAAAGGGTTATACCCTTAAAAACCCAAAAACGACTCGTTTACCAAATTACGAGTTACTTTTACCTCTAAAATTACCCGAAACTCATTTTCGACAATCGGACACTCTTTTCCGACTATCTCGGACATTCCGAGACTCACGGCGCAGTCAAAATTCCCATCCGATGTACTTGACCGCAAATCACTATTCCAACCCAAAATAAATAAATGCGGGTTTTCCAATTAAAAATCTTACCTCGTGTCGCATTACACAACGACGACATATAATTAAAATATTTCGACCTATATAGTCCCAAAAATAATCACAACATCCTTCGAAAATCATTTAATCCTCTAAAATCCCAAAAATTACTATTTAGGAAAAATCTCCAAATTGTCAATTTATATTTAATTATGGAATTTAATCGTCTCCAAAAGGGCGAGTTGTTACATACTCCCCCCCTTACAACGGAATTTCGTCCTCAAAATTCAGATACGACCTACATCACCAATCTTAGGATCACTCCAAATCCTAATAGCTCAAGGGGAACGATACTAACCCAATGGTTCTCAACCATACACTATGCGGCTACCGCAATCATAAAGTGAATCTAATACGTCACATTGTACCCATCATCTCTAGCGCTTCACGACATAAACATCAACTTTATATACTACACCCATTCTATTTCAGGTGGTATATAAAACCATCTCACCAAGGTGCCCATACACCTTTCTAACTTGTGCATATCTGCACAAACATTGCGAACGTCTGACACGTAACACTCTCTCCCAATAAGGGTCTCCTTTCCTCGGTGTAATATTCACCTATAAGTACTTCCAACCCGCGAAATTTTAATCCTCCTAATCTCGGCGCCACTAACCCTACTAAACTTACACCCTAATTATACTAAGGTCTATGCGATATCCTACCTACGCAAAACTATTATAATCCTAAGTATGTCCCTAGTTCCCAAGGCCTTTCTCAACTTCCGACATTTGCTCGATTTCATGCGTGGGACGTCTCGCCGAAGCAAAATCCAAACAAGGAAACCTCCTGTTACACTACTCCCTCGCGTAGTCGGTCATAGAGATATAGCGACCTAAGGCACACCATCGGGACGTCCTAAATCCTACCTACGCTAACCTAAGAATGCATTTCCATTATTCTATCCTTCCACCCATACGAAAGGAAACCTAACTAACTGAAGTGCCAACTTTCTGTAAAGCACTACGAACATCACACACAAATCATAATTCATCAAAGTTTGCCTTTTCATTAAGGCCTGACTGTTATCCTCACATTAATTTCTCTAAGTCCTACTCCACCCAACTACTTGTGGTGAGAGGACCACTTTAGTGCTTTTCCATAGCACAATATTTCCATAAGCATATCATCATCACAGGGCTCATAGTCTATAGTGGTTCATCCAAACTATAAGACTAACCCACATCCTTGCATCCTATAACATCTCTCCATGCCCGACGTCGTTAAGAGTCATGTGTGGAGCGTCTCACAAAGGGAAATCCAAACAAGGAACCCCTCCACACATTGACACTTGACTACATCGGTCACGGAGTCCCGTTATTTCAACAGGCACCCGGGATATCCCTATCCCTTGATCCAATAAAAAGGTGGTCTGAACTCCTATCTCTAACTAAGAGTCATACCACCCTGCGCTCGCATTCATTTTTAAGTCCTTGCGCAAATAGTAATGAGCTTTATCTTCAGTTCAACACTAATCTTGCGGCCTTAAATCATATAAATAAGGTCGCCATATACCTAAATCACAATAATGAAACCTCTGCTCATCGAAGTTCCATATACCCACAATAAATACGGTGAACTCAACCTATATCTAGGTGAGACACCGCAATAATAACCCATTCCCTCTAGGAATAGCGAACACGATAGTCTTGCCATCATTAGTCTGCTATCACTCCGAAAATACCAATAACATTATATAATCACCATAATTCAATACTCATATAAACATATAGAACGAGTATCCCAAACCAGATATATATACAATATATCAACACCCGCCTCTATGGAGAATGAAGGGAAATAAAATTCCGCTATTGCAGAAAGCACATAGACATACATTATAATGTTATCGAGACCGCCATAACTCAAATTACACACACGAGTCTAGGTCTAACTAATACTGCGACTTTATCTAGTCACTCTAAATATACCTCCTCGATTGAGGTCAAACTCATAACAACATCCTTCTCATTCCGGCTAAATCATGGGGACTCACGATTAAAACTATCCGTAAGGTCCCTTCTGAACCCTCAATTTCAATGAGGAATTCGACTTTATACCACTCTCTACTTCAGTGGTATTGCGGTACTCCTAACTACCATTATTTAGTAGTCGCCGCCAAAATCCTTAACAATTACCATAAGGAGAGTGACCTCTACTAAGGTCCTCATCCCAACCTTTTTCCGGCAGCTCCAGCTAAGCCTCACCTCCTGCTACCATCCAAGCTCCGCACACGATTCTCAAACGAGCACGCAAAAGATTTCTATAATTTCATAATATGGAAGGAGAATGAAATCTCACAAGATAAATCAACAATCCTAATCCCGAGGCTCTATATCAAATCGAGAGCAACGCTGAAAGCGTAGTACGTCCGCACAGATTCCTACAGACACTAGAACCTGATGCTCTGATACCATCTGTAGCACCCCCCCTAATAAGAAACCGGACGATCACTCCAATATTAAATTAAAATAGGAGTCTCATATGGATCATTCTTAGCATCATTGTCGAAAAACCATTTAGTTGCTAATAAGCTATTAGGGCGGTGTCAAAATTTTAACTTTACTACTCTTTTTAACAACAATAAATAAAATATCCACAAGTTAACGCTTAAATAAAACTGAAATGAAATAAAATAACCGAACACTCGGTCAATATATACCACCATATCGAATGTTGTACTGAAATAATAACTAAATGCAATTGAGCCGTTGGCTCGAATGTTTATACAATACCTCCTATCTAGATTTCAAGAATGGAAGCAACTATCAAAAGCCTCCACGCATCCACAGCTGCTGCAGCTGACGTCTGACTCGAAGGAAGTGTCATCCAGGCGTCCCTGTGTCTGGACACCTATATATATATATAATATATAGCAAGAAAGGAAAGTAGATAAACTGGTCAGAGCCCGACTTTTGAAAATATTTAGAAGGTGCATAAATGCCTTATTATTTTGAAAAAGGTTTTATCTCATATTTAAGTTTGGTATCGCACTCCCATGAGATACCCCTTACCTCTCTGCTAATAGTGCACTCCTAGCGCATCCCTCTAAACATCCTAGTCAAGCTACCCTGCTAGACTAGTCTATCACCCAACCACTATCAACCCTAGATAGTCCAAGCAACGTACTAAGGGATAAACTTCACCCCAGTCTCAACGCTATGCCATGTTCGTGCGTAGGGTGTCTCGCAAAGAGAAATCCAAACAAGGAACCCCCCCGATACACTACTACGGGGCATGGTCGATAGTCGAGATCCGCCAGTCCCTCAGTACAGAATATATATATATATATATATATATATATATATATATACACATCATATAGTAAATATCAATATAAGAGCACTAAGGATGAAACTTCTCCCTAGTCTCAACACGTTGCCATATTCGTGCGTGGGGTGTCTCGCGAAGTGAAATCCAAACAAGGAACCCATCGATACACTACTATGCGACAAGGTCGATCGTCGGGATCCATTAGACCATCGGTACTCGATTCATCCATATTTATATACATTTTACCATAACCATCCGGATTTATCTCCCAGACTGAGGATTCCTATATCAAGTGTTTATCAATACTTTTATTTTTCTCAAAACTTCCCATTTCCCTTTTTATACTAAGGAAATGTAAATATAAAAGCCAATTCATTATCATGAATTGCTTTAACAAATCATATACTTTTAAAAGCCAATTTTATTATCATAAAAATGCTTTTCCGTTTTATATCATCCCATTTCCCTTTTTATACTCAGGAAATGTACCCAAAGCCATTTCCATTATCATGAAAATGCTTTGGTCAAATCATGCTTCCACATCCCTTATTCCATCGAGGAGTGTTACTGAAGCCAAATCTTTATCCCATTTCCCTTTTTATACTCAGGAAATGTAAATTAAAGCCAATTTATTATCATAAATTGCTTCAATAAAACTAAGACCGCCCCTCCGGGTTTCCCCACTGGACGCGCCCCTAACTGGCTATCATCTTCCAGGATCTATCTATACAAGACAACCTGGGAACTTACCAACGTCGGGAATCGGCCATATTGCCTGCGGGAAAGTCAGGACCACACCTAGAATCCCCTAATCAGCGTAGAAAACAAATAAATGCCCATATGGCCTATAGGACTATAACGACCCTGCATTCATTAGCCAGGGGGCATCGCCATAACGCGCGCAACTTCCCTTATGATAGCAATTTAGGGAGGTTTGTAACCATAATTTATCAATTATGAAAATCATTTATCTTTTTTCGATTTTGAAAATATTCATCAATATATTTTCAAAATCATTTATATCATATCATATATACATAATCACATAGTATATATATATACCATATATTCCTACCTGAGTATATAAAAATGGCCATATTTACCAAACCATCTATCGATGACCCTTAATCCCAAAGATTCTCTCAAGGAACCATAATCATGCATTCATATATGCATGATACTAAACCCAAAGTATTTCTTACTTTAATAAGTAATACATACTTAAATCCCATCTATGGATTCATTTGGATATCTCCAAATATACTAATTCACTCTAAGTGAATTTTCATATATATATATATATATATATATATTCCCAATACACCAATTCCTTTAGGACATAACCCTCTATAATACTCTAATTTAGAAGGTCCTTAAACTTTGAACTCAAAGAGGAGAAGTAATACTAATCTCTAAAATCTTGGGCTAAAAATAGGGCACCGGTCAACCGGTCCTAGACCCCCGATCGACCGTGGGTTGCAAATAGGCCTACGAAACAAAGCAGTTGCCCTTTCTCCTTGACACGGTCGACCGGCCATAGGGGCGCGGTTGACCGGTCACACCAGGTCTCCAAAACTAAAATCCTCAAGTCCCTTATCCAACAATCCAAATTCATTTTCGGGGTTTCTAAACTACCCCAAAAATTATCCCGAACATCTACGAAATTAATTCTAGCCGTAACTTTTCCAATTCCCGATTTGATAATTTTAACCCGGAGCTTCCATCTTGTAAAAATCATATCAAATTGTAGAAAAATCATAAAAATACACGGTTAGCGCCCACGCGACCGTATCAAAAATATCTACAACTTTTGTGTTTTGGCCGAAAGCTAAATCAATTCTTTTCCTGGCCAAAATGGCCCCCTAAAGTCATGGGTTACTATTTATCGTCTTCTTCGAGACGATTTCGGCCATTAAAGCTTCCCCCAAGCTTTTTTCGCCTCACCCAACATCCTACAACCTCAACCAACTAAAAATACCCATATATTAAGGGTTCTAAACATCCTAGAATCCAAAACCACCAATTAATTTAGGTTAAAACCTAAGTTCCACAAAGTGAAATATTATTGGGGTTTAATTGTTTTAACTCCCAAAAACCGTTTTATCCACGATAACCCACCCCAAAACCTTTGGGTTTGTTTGTACCAAACTACGGTATGAGATATTTATGCAAAAATATAAATAAAGCAAGTAAACACTTGCCTCGTGGATAAAATCCGACGACCTCAAGCCGAATCCCGCGGAGTTTGGCCCGAATCTCCCTTTTTCTTCCTCTTTTCTCCTTCCTCTCTCTCTTCTCTCTCTTTTCTTTCTTTCCTTTCTCTTTTATCCCTCTCCTTCTCTTTATAAAGAAAGAAAAAGGGTTATACCCTTTAAAACCCAAAAATAACTCGTTTACCCAATTACGAGTTACTTTTACCTCTAAAATTACCCAAAATTCATTTTTGACAATCGAACACTCTTTTTCGACTATCTCGGACATTCTGAGACTCACGGCGCAGTTGAAATTCCCATCCGAGGTACTTGACCGTAAATCACTATTCCAACCCAAAATAAATAAATGCGGGTTTTTCAATTAAAAATCTTACCTCGTGTCGCATTACACAACGATGACATATAATTAAAATATTTCGACCTATATAGTCCCAAAAATAATCACAACATCCTTCGAAAATCATTTAATCCTCGAAAATCCCAAAAATTACTATTTAGGAAAAATCTCCAAATTGCCAATTTATATTTAATTATGGAATTTAATCGTCTCCAAAAGGGCGGGTTATTACAGTAGATTGTTAAAATTTTAGTAGCATTTAAAATATCATTTATTTAATATTGTGTAAGAACTACATGATGCTTGTGCCTAAAGACACGACTGTAATGTTGGAAAATAAAGTATATGTTTCTTACATGCATTGTGAAACTAAGTTGCAAACTAAATCTAAAGTGTCAATACACTATCCAAGCAAAATTTATTGATTTGGAGTTGATATATTAATATAAATTATATTGGCAGGTAAAAAGGAAAACATGTTGCAGTCGGGTTTAAAAATTACCAACTAAACAAAGGATGAATATCCAATTACCAACTTAGCAAATAAAAACGAAAATCAGAGAGGTGGAGAATAAAATATCTGATACAAACCCATCATATATAACTAAATTCAAATTATGCAAAAGTACAATCGGAACATGAATTGTAGATTGAATAGTTTTAGAAAAGATAAACACTACCATGAATAGGTGTATCTGAACAATCAAACACTGACACTAGATTAGGGATAAGAGTAAACCACATTAAAAACAATTAAGAAAGATGAGTTATAGTTCAAAAACAGATATCTCAAAAACATTGTATACAACATGAATAAGATATATGGCAAAAAAATTAGAACAATATATCTCAATAACTTCAAAATGTCTTTGATGTATTAATAACCCACTGGTGGCCCTTTTATTTGGCAAGACTAACACATATCAAGTCCTTCATAATTAAAACATGGAATAGGAGAGAATATTGATTATAAATATAGACGCATTAAATTATCAACTAGGAGACCAAATGTACTCCTCTAGTTGTAATGGGATATATCATTATTAAAGCAAACATAACTAAATGGTAATCCCTCTGTCCCAAATTAAGAGTCCATATTCATTTTTTGTATGGATTAAGGATATAACAAATCAATAGTTATGATCAACATAAGTTCACTATCGAGAAATTTGGATAATTGATTATATCCGAAAAAGAAAAGTGGGCATCAATTTGGGGAGAAAGGAGTATTATATTTCCAACTATACTATATTATAACTTCTGTTGAGCCATATTCATTGTGCCAAATATGACGAATAACTTATTATTTCATTTCAGATGGCAAGTAGGACGGTTTATTGTGTATTCATTATTCTAAAGATGATCATTAACGATCCACAAACTGTATAACCATGCATTGAATAATCTAGTAATAGAATAGAAAGAATCTCAAAATTAATACTTTAAATTTGACCTCATGACAAAAACCTTTATTTGATGACAACATTATAATGCAAGAAACTCACAAAACATTTTGGTAGTACACCAAAATAGATGGATGGTCACCGATTCGGGCCGTAACCAAGCCTTCAGGTCACGAGTCCAATCCTGACCAAAACGTTTTAAGACCAAAATCACTAATCACAGACTTGATATTGACCAAAAGACTCAATCATGAACCCGAATGTGGGCCAGTATACGACATGCTAGTCGTGGAAAAGGGCCGTGACCAGCTTTGAATTCGTACTCACGGAGCCAATCCATGACTAGGTTTGAAACCTTGGTCACGGACCTAAGTTGTTACCAATCTTCTACACATCGTTCAACGTGGTCACGGACCTAAGTAGTCGTGGCCCATCTTCTACATGTGGTTCAATGTGGTCACGACCCCAATCCGTAACTAGATATTTATTACAAAAAATATTAAATATGGTCACAGTTTAAGTCAATGACTATATGTATGTGTGTGTGTGCGATATTTGTTCTTAAATTAGGAGTCCCGTGACTAGGCGGTTAGTTGCTACGAGTTACATTGGTCACTGTAATGTGTCTGTTCTCCTTGCGGGGCTACTTTGGGGATGTACGGGTTTTTTTCCCACTAGTGGCACATTTTTAAGCCTAAGTGTGCTTTTTGAAAATTTTGGTCCTGTTCTCAAATCGTGAGCCCCGTGACTATGCAGTTAGTTCCTTTGAGTTACCTTAGTCATGTGCGCGGTGTTCATTCCCCTTGTGAGTCTATTTAGGGCTACTCAGGGTTTTTTCCCAAGAGCGACACATTTTCATTCCTAAGTGTGCCTATTTGAAAATTTTGGTCCTTTTTTCCAATCGAGGGGCCCGCGGCTACGTGGTCAGTTGCTACGAGTTATGTTGGCCATATGCGAGGTGTTCCTGCATCTTGCGAGGCCGTTTGGGATTTTTTCGGGGTTTTCGTCCACTAACGGCACGTTTTTAAGCCTAAATGTGCCTATTTGCAAATTTAGGTCCCATTATCAAACCTTGAATTTCGACACTATACGATCAGTTGTTACGAGTTATGTTGGTCTTGTGCGAGGTATTAGTGACCCTTGAGGGGCCGTTTAGGGGTTGTTCGGGATTTTCATCCAACTGCGACATTTTTTCCAGCCTAAATGCGCGCGGTCAATTATTTGGAGTTACGTTGGTCAAGTGCGAGGTGTTCGTGCCCCTTGCTGGCTGTTTGGGAGTTGTTTGGAATTTTCATCCACTAGTGGCACGTGTTCAATCCTCAATGTTCATATTAAAATTTGTTAATCCTATTCTCAAACTGGGTGTCTCGCGACTACGTGGTCAGTGGCTACGAGTTACGTTGGTCACGTACGAGGTGTCAGTGCCCCTTGCGGTGCTATTTGGGAGATGTTCGGGGGTTTTTTCTCACTAGCGACACATTTTCAAGTCTAAGTGTGCCTATTTGCAAAATTTGGTCCTCTTCTCAAACCAGGAGTCCCATGGCTACATGGCTAACTGCAACGAGTTACGTTGGTCATGTGTGAGGTGTTCGTTCCCCCTGCAGGGCTATTTAGGGGTTGTTCGGGGTTTTCTCCCACTATCGGCACGTTTTCATTCCTAAGTGTACCTTTTACAAATTTTGGTCCTATTCTCAAATCGGGAGTCCCACTACTACGCGATCAATTGCTACAAGTTAAGTTGATCACATTTGAGGTGTTCGTGCCACTTGCAGGGCTATTTAAGGGCAATTAGGGTTTTCGTCCACTAGCAAAATGTTTGCAAATTTTGATCCTATTATCAAATCGGGAGTCTCGTGAGTACGCGATCAATTCCTACAAGTTACGTTGGTCATATACAAGGTGTTTGTGCCTCTTGGGGGGGAACTTGACGGCTATTCGGGGTGGGTGGGGGTGGGGTTCCTACTAGTTGCATGTTATTAAGGTTAAGTTTGCCTATTTATAAATTTTGGTCCTATTCTCAAGCCAAGAGTCCTGCGACTACACAGTTAGTTGCTAAGAGTTACGTAGTTGTATCCATAACGGGTGAATTTTTGTGTCTTCTCCGACAGCGTAAGAAAGGACAAGACTACATTAGGATTATGTACGTGGAATATATTCTTTATAATGTCATTCCAGCTTTCTAGTAGGGAAAATAGAATACGATCAAATAGGTACTCTTGCTGGAGATTAGCTCCACGATTTATAAGGTAGTTAAATTGTTTGATCTTCTTATTCCTATACCTATAACTAGCAGTACTCTCTAAATGACGCGCACTAATAAAAGAGGTATAAATGTGGTCCAATTGCAACACCTTGTCTTATTTTTCCTTAGAAAAATATACGAGTGAATGGATATGATTCCTATAAATAATGGCTCTAATTAATAATTAATTAGTTATTCTTTTCAATCGATCCAATTTAAGTATATCTTATTTTAATATATGAGGTATAAGGGTATATTAGTTTGATTAATGTTTTGATCCATCACTGCCCTTCTTTTAACCTGTGTGGGTTGGATCTCACAGAGTTGAAATCCAAACGAAAACTTTCCATAAGTGTTAAGACACATCTTAGTAGGGTTTATTATAAGAGAGTTTGAAAGTCTATGTGTATTATCAATCCAAGCAATCCCACATCCCTTTCCAACAACCAAACCAACAACCAATAATTATCCCATACTCCTTCTATCAACTACGTGATAAAACACCTACCAATAATAATAATATCTCATAGTAAATATCATCAATTTGGTTAATAAATTAGGGTTTATTAAATAGGGTTTAGGGTAGTTTTTCACTAAATTAGGATTTAATAAATCGGGTTTAGGGTAGTTCCTCACTAAATTATGGTTCGTAAATAGGGTTTGGGGTTTAGAGAATTTGTGAGAGTTTGGATTGTATTGAAGACGATAGAGTTGAACTTTCAATTCAAGGAGACTTGATTCTAATATTTGTTCTCTTATCTCTAGGTTTTTAATTTCATGCTTAGTTTATTGATAATATTACATTTGTTGTGTTTTATCACCATGTTAGGCTAGAAACCCCTTTCAAAGGGTGGGGTGATCCCATTATTTGATGTTAATCACACTTTAATTAATTTATTTATAGTAAATGTCCCTTTGATAATTAACTTTACACTCTTACATTTTGATTTACGCCTCGAGAGAGGGTAAATAATTTTGGAGAGAAAATTACAATTTTAATCTTATTTTCCATTTTAGAATAGAATAAAGGATAGGTTTTTCTAAAATGTGAATTTGTTTCTTTGAATTTCAACTCTAAGCTACTTTTCATGATTTAAACTAATTTAATAAATCGATCCTAGCTAGTGATTCATTAAATAAAATTTGGATATACTTTTCAAGAGTTCTAGGAAGGTTGAATTGAATTTTCTAAATGGTAAAATTACATTTGTGATGAGAGTTGATTTGGAATTTTTTATACCAACTTGGGAGAAGTAATTTTAATGAATTAACTAATAAGATTAACTAGAATATATGGTGTCGTCCTATCGCTTGTTACCCCTCACATTTATTTACCTCACTTTATCACTATTTTTTGTGTTTGATTTTGTTAATCATTTTTAGTCAATTATTTAATTATTTCACACTCCTAAAAAATTGCTTTGATATAAAAAAATAGAAAAAAATAAGAAAAATAAGAAAACAAGAAAGAAAAATAACTAGAAACATGAATTACATGAATTTTCTTGTGTTTTACTCCTTAGAGTTGGATTGATGTCCTTACTTATCATTATACAAGTTCGTGTGATATATTTTTTTGCAAGTAAATGAAAGGAGTTAATTAGCTTGGACTTTGACAACAATGACACAACACACAAAAGTCAAAGTAATCAGCGAGAATCATTGCCGAAGGAAGAAGATTGCGATATTTATGGTTCTCGAGGGAATCATTTCTTATTAAAGGCTGCGATCTTTGTGAGTTCTTATGGGAATTCATTATTCTATTTCTCTATTGTGTTGTAAGTTATGATTTCCAAACTTTAGTGAAATAAAAGTTTCTTCCCTGCGGGTATGTTTTGCTAAATTTATGAATCCTTTACATGCTTGATTTGAATCACATAGTTGCATGTTTCAGGGTTGATAAAATTTGGTTGCGGGTTTGACATCTAATAAATAATTTAATCCATTTGAGAATTGCGCTCTCTCAAATGGGTATCAGAGTCGGTTTCACCAAATTATTATGAAATCCTTTTTTCGTAAATTTTTTCTAAGATATCAATTGTTTTGAAAATTTGATTTGAAAAAATTGCAAATTTCTTGATGGAGAACTTATATAATAGGATGTCAATTCTTTATTGATCGTACTATTCCTATTAGAAAGCCCGTATGATATCCACTTTAAAAGAAATTGATGAAAGTTTCTGGCTTATTTATGAAAGAGGGGGACTCCTCCCATTGTCATGATTAATAATGCTATTAATCCAAAACCTGTGTCTGATTGGACTGATGATGAATTTAAATGGAGTACCTACAACCCCCATGGACTTAGTGCTATTTTTAGACCTGTCACACTCGACGAGTTTCGACGTGTTATGGCGTTCACAATGTCGAAAGAGGCATGGGATAGCCTCCAATTGACACATAAGGGTTCCAACGCGGTTAAGGCATCTAAATTACAAAATTTATCTACCCAGTTTGAGACTATCACTATGTTACAGTTCGATTCATTCGATGGGTTTTATACTAGGTTGTCGAACATTGTTAACACAAGTTTTAATTTGGGTGAGAAAATTGAGGAGTCAAGGGTCCTCAAAAAGATTTTGAGATCACTCCCTTCGCGATTCATTCCTAAGGTCACTATTTTGAACTCATTGGCGATATTAGGTTCACTTAAGTTAGAAGAACTCGTAAGAGACCTTCAAACTTATGAAGTCGACATGTCTCCCAAAATCATTAAGCCAAAGGATAAAGGGGTAGCTTTAAAGACTCAAATTAAGAAAAATAAAAAAGAGAGAGTTTGTGAGTCTAATTATGAGGGAGAGTACGATTTTAATGACTTGGCCTTATTTGCGAAATTTATTAAAAAGTTTCTCAAATTTTCAAAAGATAATTCTTCTAATAAAAATATTTTTAAGAACAACAAAAAGAAATATGAGGTCAAGGATAGTGGTGAGAAAGAGGAAGATTTCAGGCATTTTGAGGGCGAGGGAAAAGGGAACAATGCATTTGAGTGTCCCACTAAGCTAAAGATAAAGGGTGAGAAATTTTCTAATACGGCCACTCTTAGCGATAGCAAAATCGAGTTGGATGATTTTGGTAATGAATCACCACATGGAATGTTGCTTTCATGGCTAGTCAAGTGAGCACATCTAGTCTGTCCCACGATGATGAAGACACGTGTAAATGTGAGAGCCTCGATGATGTTTCGAGTTATTATGGAGATAGTGAGTATGAGGATGATATTGCAAGTGAGGGTGAAGGCGATATCCAAAAAGCTTTAGTGGTTTATACACCGAAACGTTGAAAACTAAAAAGTTGAATAAAGACTTAAATCTTAGGGTGTTAGATTTGGAGAGAGAGGTGAAAGTTTTGAGGGTGTGTGAGGCTTCGATGAGTCAACTCTAGAAGGTTAGAGTTTATTTGTGTGAGTAGTTGATCGTCTTAGGCCGAAAAAGAGTGAATTGACTAATATCTTGGCTAGTCTTACAGGAGATCTTCAATCTTCATTGGTCACTTGTGAGAAACTTGAAGCCCATGTATCCCAACTCGAGAGAGATCTCAAACATAATGGGAGGTCAAATTCACTATAGAGGATACAACTAAAAAGGTTAGAAATATGCTCATCGATCCCACTTTGGGTAATGTTAAAAGACTAGGAATAGGTTATGATGATGCGTTTGCTTCCCTTATTGCACCTGAATCGGTTCCTGAGTTTGTGAGAGATCCTTATGGTTCTCAACCTAACCCATCTAGGAGTCCGACTCGAGAGAACATCCTAGATGTTTTGAGAAAGATGTTCCTAAACTCGTGTATGTTTGTTCCCATTGTAAGAAGAGATGACATTTTAGGAAAATTTTCTTTATGTTGGGTAGTGTGACTCATGGATATTTATCATGCTATACCACTACACATGTATCACACATGTTACTCCACACGCTCCCGCACGTCACATGATATATTTTGAGCATTTTCGTGAGCCAGTTGAGTATTTGGTCAAAACTTGACATGATTAGATGGATGTTTTTCATATGATGTCACCACCTTTGGAGAACTCCTCCACACCTAATGATTGAGGTTTATACTTCTTTTCTAGCATAGGATGATTTTCATTTTTTTATCGTCCATGCCTATTGCTAGTGTGTACTACCATTGTATTATTTTCTCCTTATTCATATTTTAGAAAAATCCAAAAATATTTTAAGTCTTTAAGAAAAGTTGGAAAAATACAAAAAGATTTTTTTTAGATAAGAGAAAAAGTCGAAGAATATTTTGATTTTTAAGAAAAGTGAAAAAGGCAAAAAGATTTTATTTTGACGAATTTTTTGAAAAGCAAAAAAAGATAATTGTAATTTATTTACACCTTTTATTGATGGACATTTAGGATTACCAGTCACAATATAATTCTATTATCAACATGACTTTTTAATAGTGTTTTGAGACGCTGCATTATTTCATCCTTGTGATTTATAGTGTATTGGAGTCAAAGAGATGTGATTAGTGATTCCTTTCCACATGTTTGGCTTATTGTCGCCTTTAATGCACACATGCATGGATTTATTTTGAGCATTGTGGTAAGGGCAAATTTCCAAGATTCTAAATTTGTATGTAATTGACTTATTCCCGGAACAAAACATGTTTAAGTCATAGGATGGTATTTTGAGTTTCGATACCATAAGCCTAAGATGTTGCATTGAAGACGTAGCGTCCACGCTTCAAAGTTAAATCATGCCGATTTTAGGGTTCATATTTCACATCTTCATTCAGATTAAATTTCGAGATCTCTCAGGTATGAATGCGTAAGGTTTATGGGACTCAATTTTTTTTAAGGATGTTATTTTATTAATAAATGTTTTTAAAATGTTAAAAGTGTTTTAAAATGTTTTAACTTCGTTTATTCTGAAATAAGGATTGTTTAGAGTTAAGTATGACACAATCTCTTTCGTTTAGTGGTTCAAACGAAATCTGATGTCGTTTAAGTGAGATGCACATGTCGTTAGAACGATGTGGGCATTTTGTTCGAGCAACATACTGATCCCGTTCGAATGACTGCGCCGCCTCAACTTTTTTATTTAAGGCATTTTTACTCTCAGAATTTCATCAGTGCAGAACCAATATTTTAGAGAAAACAATTTTGCTTTTCTACATAAGTTTTCTAAGATTTTCAAAGTCCAAAAACATCCTTAGAGTTAAAAGATTTGAGCTTTATCTGATATTTCATATACATATGCGATAGTGATCTTTGATTTCACCATTGGAGTTTGTTCATCCATAGTGAACACCCTGGTTCGTTGGGTTTTACGGTGAAGGAGCGAAGGAGTCCGTGTTCAACATCGTAGACATTGCCAAGCTGTATCAGTGGACACCGATACAAACGCGGACGCATGTATTGTGGATGAGCATCGTAGAAGGAATTCTGTGTGGGCACTATGGAAGAGCGATTGGATCGTATTATAGTGATTGTCATGCTTGGGTTGTCCAAAATTTTTTCCCTTTGTGGTTTCCTCGTACATCCGACATTTTGTTTATTTTACTTCCTTTAATCAGCTATATGCATGTTTAGGATTAAAGAAGATAAAATTGGTTCACATAACTTGGTGCGAAATAAAATTTAGAAAAAGATTTTTGAAAGAAAAATTATTTTGTCATCCTTAGAGCACATTTGAAAGAAAAAGGGGCTTACAAATTGGTATCAGATCTAGAAACAATTTTTATTTGTGTTTGATCCCTTGTGTTTTTTAGGATGAATTCGGAAGTTTTGACAGTGATAGAACTCTTGTTTTTATGGCTCAAATTACGCTTATTTGAAGATGTGAATGAGAAGTTCTTTAAAATCAATTGATGAGCGTGTGTGGTTAGCGTTCGAAAAGGGTTGGACCCCACCGAGCATATGAGAGGGAGAGGCCACTACTTAAAAACCCATTGAGTCATGGACCGAAGCCGAACATAGACTTGCACTTTACCACTCTAAAGTTCTTCATGTTATTTCCTCGCATGTCACACCAAAAGAGTATAATAGAACCATGACGTGTGAAACCTCAAAAGAGGCTTGGGATATTCTTGCACTTACTCACGAGGGCACTAGCACGGTTAGAGCATCTAAACTTAAAAACACCCCTATATAGTTTGAGACCATTAAGATGTTAGAGAGTGATTCGTTTGAGGAGTTTTATTCTATATTGTCTACCATTGTCAACTCGATGTTTCACTTAGGAGAGAAAATACCCTACAACCAATTCATTAAGAAAATGCTAAGGTCGTTGCCAAGTAGATTTGACCCTAAACTGACTGTTTTGAAATCCTTGGGTATGCTTGAATTAACCAAACTAGAAGATCTTGTAGGTGACTTACAAACTTATGAGCTTAACATGTCTACCACCTAGTAAGTGCCAAAGAAAGAAAATAACATTGCTTTGAAAGCCCAGAAGGAGGAGACTAAAGATTCGAATTATGATTCTCATATCGATTTTGAGGATGTCGCCTTGTTGGCAAAGAAGTTCATGATGAAATGAAGGTTCCCTGAATATACCATAATTTAAAAAATAAAACTTGAGATGTTTCAGACAATACACCAATTTTAAATTTATTTCAAAATAAAAGTGAAATTAAATTAAACTAAACAAATAATTAAATTTCCACTTAAAGAAAATTAATTCAATTCAAGTTCTGAATATGCTAAACAACACACACGTGAATTTTATCATACTAATTAAATTCGACTTGAATTAACGTAAATTGAAATTACCCAAACTCAAGTAGCAACAATTTAAACCAAAGTTGCGATTTAACCAATTTTTATCTTTTTAAACCTACACATGCATCTATGTGATTTTTACAAGATAAAAATAAAACACAACACACAACGCCACGATGTACGAGTAAAACCCACAATGGGAAAAACCTCGAATGGTCCAGTCACAAATCCACTAAATATGATTTTACAAACACAAGACAACATAATTACTCCCTCAACTCGACTCCCTCTCAAGCCTTGACCTTCTTCTTGCTTCCACCTCCGTCTAGTCGATAACTTAGGAATCCACCGAAGTCTCAAAATCCACGGATGGGCTGAATCAACCGTCAAAATATATGAAGGCCTTTCCAATGTATGCACACCATGGATATACAACAAAACGTACTCCTACGTAGGAAACTTATCTTTTGGGGATGAGAAAAATACTCGGTGCCAACAATGGTGATCTCAAAGCAAATATATATTTAGAACTTGGATCAAACTAAACTATGGGTGCAAAGTAGTTTTTGTTTGGAGATCAAAACATTTTTAATCACAAAAACTAGAGGACTTTTTGGCATAGAAATTTTCTCTCAAAAACACTTAGGATGTATGCATAAAGTCTCAAAAAGTCATCTGAAAAAACTATTCCCGCAAATATTAAAGGTTGTAAAAGGTTTTGGGGAAAATGGGCGTTTAAATTAAAACTGACAAAACTGCATAAAAAACTGCCAGGTCGTTCGAACGACTTTTGAATGTCGTTTGAATGAATTGGTTTGAATGAGATACTAACAAGAAAATAGAGATAATGGCCAAATATCGTTTCTCATTTGAATGAGTCGTTCGAACGACTTCATTTGCACGAGAGTTCTAACGAAAAAATAACAAGAAGATGGCATAAATTCGTTATAAGCTTGTTTGATATCTTGTTCGAACGACCTCGTTTGAACGAGAAAAATTTCGTTCGAACGAGTTTTTGGAAAATCCAAAAATGCTTTTTGAAGCCCAAAAACTTTTATGTAAATTTTTAAAATGATTTTATGAGAAAAATGAAAAATTGTTATGGCAATTTTTTTTAAAAAAGACAAATTATCCAAGTCTCTTTCTCTCTATATATTAAATGCATGCATACCTTGAGAGACCTTGGAAATTATGAAATGTTGATGACGTAAAAGTTTGGCACATAAACCGACAATGATGTAATCTTCAAACTCTTAGCCGCTAGGTCTTGAACTCCAATGTCATAGGCTTTAAAGGATATTACAAACTAGAATCCTATGACTCACTTAGTTTTGTCCGAAATTAATCCAACACTACAAATAGACTCAATTTGAAATTTGCCCATACAAATCTCCCCTTTTGGCTATTCCGGGACAAAACCCGAAATAAAAATCCTATCGGCCGTGAAGCTCTTCTAACAGGACACAAAACCTCCAAAAATAAAAAATACAGACGCTTGACTCGACACATGGGATGAAATTCTTTGCCACTAAGGATGAAAACATGCACACTTAAACACACCATCAAACTCATAGGGAATATAACAATATAAAATGCATAAATAAAATATCCCCCTTTGTCTAACACGATCTACCTAAGAAAATCGTCTCTCGCCCTAAGTTAGATCTTCCAAACTAAAAGGTTTAGATACCACTCCTTCCCCTTTTATTCAGGAATAGACAAAGAATGAATATGCATAAAATAGCCCGTTTCTCCCCAATTAAAACAAATTATCCCCCTACATGTAACAACGGATAGGAATAATGGAAAAACAAGTGTATCATGCAATGGCGAATAAAGTGACCAGTATAATTAAGCACATGGCATGAGAAGCAACTAATCCAACACAAAGATTAATAAATACCAACTATAATGCGATAGAAAAATGATACCAACTAAAATGTACTAATCAAAAGCATGTGATATAAAAAAAGAAGAAGCAATAAGATACATTCCTATTTAAAGCAAAAGCATACATGCATACCATATATATACATACACAAAAAATACTAATGACCCACAAGAACATATATATAGGTATAAACACCATACAAGACATAAAATAAAATAAGTTTTCCACACTCATATGGAATAAATGTGTCAAAATAAACATGTGGTATACAACAGTGAAGGGGCGTGAGCTAGATACTAAAGAATTATGACCCAATCACTTAAAAATGTTCAAGAAGTTCTATTTGACTGCAAATCTTTATCAAACATATATTTAACTTGAAGTGATAATATAAAGTGAACTCAAGGAATAAACAAACACAATGCACACAAGCCAAGAAGTTTGATAATTCTACAAAACAATATAGTCATGACAAAATAAGCATAAATAGGATACATTTTCATTGTGCAAACCCCTTGATATTTCCATCCAAACTCCCTCAAATATAATAATTCTTTTCCTTTTCTTTTGAATGGACATAACAACTAAAGAATTTTGGCATTGGCTACTTTTATCAATGCCACACTTTTTAGGCCTTTGGAAATGGTGGCTTTCACGCAAAGATAAAATGTCTTTCATAGCCTTTTCCCATGCACTATATATATATATATATATATATATATATATATATATATATATATATATATATATATGAGACAATGGTGTTATGAATAGTAACTCATGCATGATAAACATATACGATAAATATGCATGGCATTTTATGTGTTGCATGCTTGCATGCATACACATGCATGCATACATTCATACATTATTATTTTATTAATTTTTTATTAAAATATTTAAAAAATATATTTTTTTTAAACACTTTAAAAAAAAGTAATATATTTTTTATTTTTTATAAAGTTTTTTTTTTAAATAAAAGGCGGATTATTATGGGTTGGGTTTTGATCACGGGGGCAAATTTATTGCCGTGCTCTCGGGCACGAGCATCCACTAGTATATATATATATATATATATATATATATATATATATATATATATATATATATATATATTTATGGCAACAATTCTTACATACACAAATCCTCCATATTCATAACAACATGTAGATGACTAAATTGATAGGAGCACATCTCACTTAGCCCAAATATACTTGTGAAGTTAAAGATCAAATGAGTTCATGCATGTGTGAATCGAGGCGTATAAAAGGATAATCCATTAAGAAAGAGAAAGTCAAACTACTCTATGTAAGAAGATAAAGAATACTTTAAGGATTGAAAATATCAACCAGAATTTCTAACCACATGGAAGCGGGGATGATATTGGATTCAAGCATATGTATATGCCACATAAAATGTGTAAAACTAAAATACACAAATATTAGAAAATATTTTTAAGTTTTTTAATTTTTTTATACAAACGCAAAGACAACCCAAAAGACAAACAAAAATCTTTTTGTAATTTTCAACTAAGACACGATAAATACAAATTAAAATACAAAAGATAAACAAGTCATGATTCTAACAAGTGATATATGATGAAGCATATACTAGAAAATGACAAATACACATACAACTAGAAAAAATCTATTTTGAAGAACAAAAGCTAGTGTATTTAAACAAAACAATCACAATCAATCTTTAGATTTAGCAAGAGAGGAATCATGTGAAAGTAAATTCAAATAAAAAAACCCTATCATGTAAAGCCCCCAAATCAGATTTCCTAACCCACATAAGTGAAATGTGACGTTCTTTGGATTTGGTGACCTTCGTAAATCTATATTTATAATTCCTAGGACCATTTCTAAGGTAAAAAAAAAATCTCTTAAGATGAACATTCCTACCACAATGTGTGAAAATAAAAACACGGTGGGAAGTATTACCTAAGGATTGACATTTTTTGGTGTTCGTAGTCGATTCTCTCAAAATCATGGTTTTGGCTTTATTAGCGGAAGCATTTTGAGTATCAAAGACAATACCACACATGTCATCTTTAATTTGGATGGTTCCTAAGATTTTATCTAAATTTTATGACCTACACTCCAAATCGAATTCGACCCGACTTGAGTTTTTCACTTTCTCTTCAAGCTCCACTATTCTAGACTCAAGTAAACTCTTTCTCTCTTCAAACACAATAATCTCTTTCTTCATAGCCTCAATTAAACATCTAAGTCTATCCCTCTCACCTTCCACATACTCAATATTCTCTCAAAGAGTTCTCTTACCTACTCTAAGATCTTCAATTAAAACTCTATCATCATTAGCTATGGCACGCTCTCTCATTTTAGCTTCTAAGTTCAAGTTTGTCCTTTTTAATTTTAATGATTCCGAATACAACTCACAAAAGGCTACTTGAATCTCACTATCCTCTTCCTCCTCTTATTTTTCACTCTCTCCTCCACTCTGTCTACCATCAAACTATTGGGATTCACTAACAATGGCCTTAGAAGCTTCATGTAAAGAGATATCTTCATGGAAAGATTCATTATTAATGCTCACATGACTAGCTATGAACGCGGTGAAGTTGCGCTCAAAAGGGGAATTGGGACCCTCTTCCATTTCACTATCATTAAGGGTGGCATTATATGAGATCTGTTATTTTCCCTCCTTCCTTAGTGTTGTGGGACACTCGTATGCCCTATGTCCATAACCCTCATGAACATAACATATATTCGACTTGTCCCTATTAAGATCTTTATTACAAGGTTTAGGGATTTTCTCGACTTTGTTATACTTGGACTTTTCAAATTTCTTATAATCAATTTTAAGATTCTCTTTATTAGTCTTAAGAAATTTTCTAAACTTCTTAGGAAACATAGCCATGTCATCGGAGTCGATATCAAATTCATCATCTGAAACAAGTGTTTCCTTCTTTTGAGCTTTCAAATCTATGCCCATATCTTTCTTTTTCTATTCCTTGGAGGTAAACATGCAAAGTTCATAGGTTTGTAAGCCACCTATAACCTCTTCAAGTTTCGTAAATTTTATAGTGTTTAAAGAATTTAAAATGGTCACCTTAGCATTAAATCTCTCAGGTAATGACCTTAAAATTTTCTTTATAACATGGTTGTCGGGTATGTTTTTTCTCCCAAATTAAAAGACGAATCAATAATGTCAGACAATCTAGCATAGAACTCATCAAAAGTCTCACTATCTAACATCTTAATGGTTTCAAATTGAGTGGTGAGCTTTTGGAGTTTTGAATCATAATCCTCAGGAAAATATCAGTCTACAGTTGAAGCATAATCCTCCTTAGAAACTCACTGAGTAAGACTCTGCTCCCCCGCCTAAAAGTTATCTAATCCTCTCCTAAAAAAATGGATCCACTGCCTGGGCCAGTACTACTCTCGTCACGATCTAGGGTGTAATGGTCACGGTTGACATGAATGATCTAGCAATCACATCCTAATGTCCCAAATCCCTCCATTTCACCTTCCACACCTCGGCTACCTCACCCCTGGCCTACGGCTCAGCACATATGCTACCACATTATCCTTCCCCAGATGGTACTGGATCTCAAACTGGTAGTCTTTCACAAATTCAAGCCACCTGCGTTGACGCATATTCAAGTCTCTCTGAGTGAACAAGTATTGTAATGACTTATGATCTGTGAACAGGAAAAAATTCTCCTCCAATAAATAATGCCATAAAATCTAGAGTGCGAACACGACTGCTGCTAACTCTAAGTCGTGTGTGGGGTAATTTCTCTCGTGAGGATTAAGCTTGCAGGAAGCATATGCTATAGCCCGTTCCTCGTACTACAATACCCCTCCAAGCCCCTGTAACGATGCGTCTATAAAAATGAGGTACTCCTCACCTGCTCAGGGGAGTGCTAACACTGGTGTTGAAGTCAAATTATCCTTCAGCTCATCAAGTGACAACTGACACGTATCATCCCAAAAAAACTGCACACCTTTACTTGTAAAATTAGTTAATGGCCCCACAATCTTAAAAAATCCTCGGATGAACCGTTTGTAAAACCTTACTAACCCCAAGAAGCTAAGCACATATGTCGATGTCGTGGGCTGTCCCCACTCCCTTACAGCTGACACTATGCTCGGGTCCACTGATATCCCAAACCTGGAAATAAAATGCCCTAAAAACTGAACCTCTAGCAACTAGAATCCACATTTCTCGTACTTAGCATACAACTGATGCTAACGTAGTGTCTGTAGAACCCGATACAAGTTCTTGGCATGCTCCTCCTCGGTACTGGAATAAACCAAGATGTCATCTAGAAGACAATGAAAAACTAATCTAAGAACTCTCTGAACACCCTATTTATCAAGTCCATAAATACTGTCGGTGCATTGGGCAGCCCAAATGTCATAACCCAAAACTCGTAGGACCCATATCTCGTCAAAAAAGTAGACTTAGACACATCCTTCTCCCTGATCTGTAATTGTTGATAACTGGACCTCAAGTCTATCTTTGAGAAGTAGGCTTCTCCTCTCAACGAGTCGAATAAGTCATCGATGCGAGGTAATGAATATTTATTTTATATTGTGACTTTATTCAATTCTCGATAATCCACATACAGTCGTAGAGATCCATCCCTTTTCTTCACAAACAGAACTGCCACACCCTAAGGTGAGGTACTCCTTCAAATGAAACCATGTCCCAACAACTACTCAACCTGATCCCTCAGCTCCATCATCTCTGCAAGAGCCATACTGTAAGGTGAACGGGCTATCGTTCGAGTTCCCAACACTAAATCAATCATAAACCATATCTCCCTACTCAACGATAGTCCCGATATATCCCAAAACACGTCGACGAACTCCCTAACAATCGAAATCGAATCAAGGGGAATTACAACTCCCGTAGAGATCTCCTCCTATATATAATATGAGTGAGTGGACGATCCTCCCTCCGGGCGAGGCATCACCACTAAAAACATCTTCTGACCAGGGATAGCGAAAATAATGATCCTACTAAAGCAATCCCTCATGGATCTATACGTGATAAACCAATCCATGCCAATAATGGCATCATACTCAGACATATCCAAGATAATCATGTTGGAAGGCAATATAAGACTCCAAATATCTATACCCATACCCTGACATATAAAGAAAATTAATGTCTTGTTTCTCAACGACGAGTCTACACACGTAACGGTACTATCTGTTATATATAATAACCCCATAACACATGAAAATCTAGTGGCAATAAATGAGTGTGAAGATCCATATCAAATAAAATGCAACCCATAGTCCCCTAGATAGAAAACATACCCTCAACTGTGGGTGGAGCCTGTGGGATTGCGGCCTGATGGACGTTGTAAACATGGCCATACTGTAGCTTCCCATGCCGAATCGAAACTGCTAGAATGGTAGGTAAAACTGGTACTGGTGCTGGGGCTCGGAGGGCGGTGGGAAATATCGGGTTTTAGGGCTCCTGATGGGCACATGTTGCTACTGCAGGACCTTATCCTTTTACGGTCAGTCCTGACGTATGTGGCTGGTGTTACTGTAAATGAAACACCCACCAGTAAAATTACCTCCACTCTAAACCCGTTGTCCTCAGCCCTGCAGACCATTACCACCTCTCCCTTGGCCCTAATGGCCATACTGACCCTGGTGGACATGACTGAAACCTCCTTATCCCTGACGGAAAGCCCCTGATCTGAATCTCTTAGCAAAATCCTAGGCTGGGAACCCTTATCCCCTGTCTCTGTTGACTCTAAGCTGCTAGTGCCCCACTAGCACTACCTCCCCCGATCCTGCCCTGCTGGCTGGACTCTCCACTTGCTCCCCTTAATATAAAAGCGATGATCCTGACAATATAGTAAAGCAACATTGAATACATCTTCATAGTACTATAAGGAATGATTACCCAGGAGGTGCTAACAAATCCTCTAAGTCAGGCCATCCATGAACATCCGAATCCTCTTCTCTTCAGTAGGTACCTAATCTGGCACCAAATTACTCAATCTCATAAATCCCTCCTCATATTGATCTACGGCCTTTCCCTTCTGAGTGAGGTCCAGTAATTTCTGCCTCATCTCGGTCTAAATGACAGAAGGAAAATATTTGCGGTCAAACTACACCCAAAAGTCCTGAATCATCATAACACTGCGCACCTCAATTGTAGTGGTGGACTCCCACCACTGTAATGCTACCCCAACTAGCTTAAAAGTATCTAGTATCTTCTTCTGCTCCTCCATGCACTCATACACCCTCGGGTGTTTTTGTATATCCTTCTTCCATTGGCTGGCTGCCACAACATCAGAGCTCCCCGAGAACTCTGGAGGGTGTGCCTTTTGGAAGGCATTTGACTCATTACCAAGCAGAAGAAAACACATGTGCTGGGGAAGGTTCCACTGCGTGCTCCTGGGGTAGGTCCTGCGGAACTACTGCTAGTGCTGTATTAACTGTCTATGCAACTATAATGGCTACCTCGATAGCATTCAGCGTACCCTGGTTCGGAGTGTGACACCCCGACTAATTAAATACCGGGTAGCTACTCCTTTATTAAATTAATACAAAATGTCAAGTTGGCTCAGTTCATAACATCACTGTCGAAAACGTTTTAACAATTACTAGCCACCTAATATTTAAAAATGAGTTGCCGATTTTAATTAAATCCGATTAACATGTAGTAAGTAATTTATGAAATGCTAACACAATCACCACAACATAAAGACAATAGAGTAGCCGTAAAATAGTAATGAGTCTGGAGGAACACTCCTCACAACAATCCAAATGCTGAAATAATCAAGTACCAAGTCTGCATCACTAAATTAATTACAACCCAAAATTCTGAAATAACGAAATAAATAAAGTGTCTCTAAAAAGAAAATAGGGCGACATGCCCAACAGATGAGAAGATCTGGATATATAGAGTCAAGACCGAGAGTGGAGACGTCTACTGTCAAGGTTCTGTAGCTTCCACGACAGCTACAGTACGTCACCTGAATGGAACTCCTATACTTGGTGTCCTTGTGGCTGGGCACCTAAAAGGTTTTTGCAAAAATATATTTGGAAGAAAACGGGTCAGAGCCCGATAGTGAAAAACAGTTTAAAATATAGCAAGTGTTTTAATGACAATAAAATAATCAATGCAAAATACATGTTAGGACGTGCACTCACATGAAATACCCACCTCTCGACTATTTGTGCACTCCTAACGTACCCGTACCCAATTCTAGTTATTCCCATATCTAACTAGTCCAATCATAATACCTAACATTATGATATGATTCACGCTTTAATTCAGACATCTTCATTGAAACAGAAAGCTTTACATTTATTCTCGATTTCCCATTTTAGTAATACAACTTACTAGAGGATTTCCACTTTTATCTTTATAAAAACGTCGCTATTATTTACATTTGCATTTGATACATGACATTTCATTTCAATAAACCGTATATTATTCTCATTATAAATATACAATATTAGCACCCCGAGACTAAGCTGCGGTGCACGCATACTCTGCTATCCAATCCCGGTACATCACGTACATAAGGACCACATATTCCGAATCTCTCAGGAACCGTTCTCAAATAACAACAATCACAAATAATGGAGGCGAACATAGTTCACATCACATAGGTCACGTGCATACCTACGCTCCCATGATCAGCAGACTTATTAACTTCTCAATAAGTCCTTCTCTGACATATGTCCTCGAGGTACCAAGCTAAATCCCCCCGTAGGCACACAAAGATTAGCTGGCCCTAAACGAACGCCGACCTCCCATGATAGCAAGTATGGTTGGTATGTTATACATAAAAAACTACGTATACTAAGCATTCACACTTCTTAGATATCTTAGTATATTAATAGAGGTATACTTCTCGTTCCTATCCCATCATTTACTGTTATACGTTTATAAACTCCCGTTTTAAATGCATTAGAGTTGTTAAATCTTCTCACGTCGTAATTAGATACTCATTTCCAAATCCACAATTATCATCCGGTTTACTATAAGGTTCTAAGTTTTACTCCTCAATGTACACAAATCTCCCAAATATACCCACTAGTCAATAAGGGAAGGTTATAATTCCATTTAAATAAGTCCCCGAAATATTTGAAATAAAATCAGGCCAAAAAGGCTATTCTATCAACTCGTTAGAAGTCTCGTTCGAACGAGGTCGTTCGAACGAGTTCGTTCGAACGAAAGGTTTCAAACGAACTACAAACTCGTTAGAAGGGATACTGTCATCTCATTAGAATTTCATTCGAACGAGGTCGTCCGAACGACCTGGGCAGGTCTTCTAACGAGATGGCAGATTGCGCCCAGAATTTTCCCCAATTCATTTTTCTCCAAATTTCTCTTCTCTAAATCCCTACTAAGATCATCCCAATTAAGTGTTAACGTTACTAAACTATTCTGGGTCCTTCTAGGTCCCTCTTTAACATATATATTGAGGTTTATGCTTCCTAAATTAACATGTAATTATCAAAATTCCCAAACCTTGTCCCAAACCCTATAAACATGAACCCAGAATTTATTGTCTACAATTGCTCCTTAAAAATCTATTTTTACATCATCAAAAGATATATTTCTTATATGAAATTCATCCCATAACATTCTACATGCAATCCCTATGTGAGATTATGAATTCTACCTTCAATTTCATGGGTTTTCATCAAACTTTCAATATAAGACATATCTTCAATTCTAAGCATGGAAGAAACATTCTCTTGAAATTATGTAATTAAACCACTTGCCTTAGATTCATTTTCCAGATTTTTTGTCGAAGGATGAAGGATGATTCTCCTCTTTCTCTCTACAGGTTTCTCCCAAAGATGGTGATGGTGGTTGGAGGTTTCTTTTGGAACCTCTTCAAACTCCCCCTTTAACTCCCATAGCCCTTTAACTTACCAAATGTTGATAATGGACTTAGTGGGTTCCTAAATAATATAAAATTAACTCCTAAAATTCATGGGTCTTAATTCTCGTATTTTTAAAATTACCAAAATACCCATCTAGGTAGCCGGTTTGGCCTAAAAGTGCCCCGGGACCCAAACTAAACCCCCGGCTAGTGTTTTCTGACTATTTCGACCCTTCTGGACACGTTGGCGCACTCAAAATGACCATTTGGTTTATAAAAATATAATTCACTTTTTAAATTTAAATAATTTTATTTCTGACGCGACTGACACGCCCGTCCCGACTAAATTTCCAATTTGTCGTATTTCTGCCTCGTGACAAATTTTAATATTTTCAATACTCATGAGATTTTCAATTTTAGCATTATAATCAATTACCAACTCACATCTCGCTAGTATTTATATCCGGATTAATTCCCAATTAATTCTCATTTAATTCAATTATTCCTTTAAATAAATATCAATAAAATTACGGGGTGTTACACGGAGTTGGCTGTAGACTGGGCTGGGCATTTCTGGCTCGTGGTGATCATTTAGGAGGCATCTAAAATGAGAAAGAATTTATAACTTCACAATACAATAAATCCTAAAATAGCTCAAGACGTATATACAAATTAGAATGCAACAACCCTAATAATAGGGCTCTATATGAAAGAACACTAAGATGGAAGCATAATAAGTCGTACAGATCCTAAAGGACTCTAAAACCTAGCTCTGATACCACCTGTGACACCTCACCTAATTAAACACCGTGTGATCAGTCTTTTATTAAATTAAATTAAAGTATCCGGTTGGTTCAGTCTTAGCATCAATGTCAAAAATATTTATTTTATTAATCACCTAATAATTAATTAATCTAGGGTCAAAACATTTTTTCTAATAATTAATGTCAATTAATTTACACCATTTAACACATTCACTATTCTTATGAATAAACAAATAATGAATAAAATACCATCTAACTAAATAGGATATAACTGGCACAATCGGCCCAGTTAAACAAAATCCAAACCATCAATCGTAATAATACTAAATCCAACTGAAACTGAAATACAGAAATGAAATGAGTACAATATCTCTCTAACATAAATAAAATGAGGATGGGTGGCACATGCCCTAACTGAGAAGCCTAAATCAAAGAACTAAAGTCATCGATGTGGAGGTGTCTAAATACGAGGACCTGTAACTCCCACAACAGTAGCAACATGTCAAAAGATCCAACAGTCTAAGCTTTGCACCCCTATAGCTGGACACTTTAAAATAATTTCACAAGAAAGAGATTTTTCAAGAGACGGGACAGAGCCCTAGTGTAAAATATTTAGCAAGTATTTCAAAAATTGCAGTAAAGCAAATATTATGTGTATATTAGCTTTTCCAGCACTCACTTGAGATTCTCACCTCTCAACTATTATGCACACCTAACGTACCCCTAAATTGTTCTAATTATTTTTATCACACCTAACTAGGTCGTAGCCATAATCCTTCTAACCCTCACCCTTAGCAATAACCCGTATTCCCCACAAAATATTATTATTAAATATTTATTCATTTACTATCCCAAGTAGAATTTCACAATAAGGTTAAGTATTCACACAATATATTAAATTCCATTAACATTCTCAACTACATATTTAGGCGATAGATTAAATCATAAGTATTTATTTTTCACCACGCTATTATAAATAAATACTAATACGGCACCCCTAGACTTAGCTGCGGTGCGTACATACTGTGCCATCAAGTCTCGGTACATCTCGTACTGAATAAGGACAATCGTTTCGGAATCATTCTCTAGCCATATAAATACAAGTCACACATATTGGAGGTGAACATAGTTTCAGGCCTATGGGTTATGCACACACCTACACCCCCATATGTCCTTCATCACTATCATTCTCACAAATAGCCTGTATCTAGGTTATATGTTCTGAGGCACCAATCTAAATCCCCCCGAAGGCTCGTCACGATAAGATTGTCCTCACTTGAAGACATCCCATGATAGCAAGTATGATAGGTATGTCATACACAAAATGAATATTACTATAGGTATTCACACTACCCATTAAGATCATTAGGTATACACATAACCCAAATATTATAGTCCATATGTAGTATTACTCTCTTTACTACTTACAATATTTGTATTAAATTATGAATATTCTCTCTCTCTCTCTCTTGTAATTTCCAAGGATAACTCACTACTCCAAAAACCTTAAATTATTCTACCAAAATAAACTACAGTAATTCTGTACTATGCTGAGATTCATCATACATTATTTAATTTCAATTGAACTAACTATGTCACATAAATTTTGAACACAAAGCAAAGTTCCCAGAATTCTTAACAAACTAAAATCATTAAATCCTTAATAAACAACCCTTAAATCCGAAATCCCCAATTTAAATAAATTAAACCCTATTTCTTCCCATCTTCATTCAAGAACATAATAAATCTAGATTCGTTCATAACAATACATCATAAATTCGTGACTCCTAATCTTCCTACATGAGGGTTTAACATATTTCGATTTCAAATGTAATTAATCATCTTACACCTCCAATTTCATCAAGATTATGAACAATACATGGGTATTATGCCCCTATGCTAACATGAACATCATTATTGCTAAATTTTTGTAAGGATTAAAAACTTGCCTCAAGAAAGAAGGTCTGATCCGTTGGTGTAGTTGGTATGGTTGCGATCCTCGCCCTCTGATCTATGCGTTGGTGGTCTTGGTGGGGTAAATAGTGCACTAGTGGGGGTTCTTGCCCTAGAAACCTCTCCTCCCACTTCCTCCTTTGGACTCTCTGTGTCTAACAACTGATAACCCTAATCTAACCCACGTACATGATATTTATTCCTTTAATTTTTATCATTATTTAGATTCCAAAAATCACTAAAAAAAAAGTAGCTTTAGAGACGGTGGTCTAATAGTCCCAAAAGATGGACTCTCAGTCTCTAATACTTTTTGGGGCGCTATTTGGGACGGCTAGGGGGGTCTTTTTGATAGGGGTTATAAATACTTTTTGTGACGCCTTAGCTCTCTCAAAAGATTTTTTTGAGACGGGAACAAATCCGTCTCAAAAGATCACCATTTTATATGACCCTTTTGAGACGGCAAGAGAGCTGTCCCAAAAGAGTGCTTTTGAGACGAGAATTAATTTGTCTAAAAAAGTTACTATTTTAGAAAATCTTTTTGAGATGGAAACTTAACCAACTTGAATATATTTTTGGGACAGTTTTAACCATCCCAAATGACGTGAAGGAATCTTAAAATTTTTGCACTAATATATTGTGGACAGTAAAATTTATCGCTAAAGTTTAATATAGAATTTAAATACATTTGAGAAAACACAACAAAACCAATAATCATAAAATGTAATACAGAAGATGATTTTCAACCAATACAACGAATCATTTTTATTCAACAATAGTTAGAGTTCTTACAAACATCTCCAAATATTCATCAAAAGAAAAATGATAACACTAAGTTCAAATTTTCGACTTGACCACAAAATACATTTAATTTCTTATACTCCAAAACATTAAATTCTTTTATCAAAGTAATCCCACAATCTTAAAGCGTACGACCCTCAAAATCACTGATTATCAATGCCTGTTCTACAAAATTTATCACCTGCGAAAAAAAATAGTGTCAATTATATCACAATTAATATACCACTCATCAACAATACAATGTGCAATGAATAAATATAGTATATTTTCATCAAAAACAATATAAAATTTAAACTACGATATCTTTTTAATAAATAACTAACTACTGTTATATTTTTTAAATCGACAGAGTCCCCTTTGTTTATTCGTGAAAACCACAGGTACCCAGTTTGTTTTAAACATTAAAATTGATTCTAAGAATACTATACATCACCCAAATAACAAACTGTCACCACCACCATATCAAATTTTCACCACCACCATTGAAAAGTTAAACTTTAAAAGAGAGAATTTCCACCGACGAATAAACAACTACGACAAACCTACAACAACCAACAACTAATGTTTCAAAAAAATTGGTAGAATATCCTATGTTTATTCATGAATACCAACCTGTTTATAGGTTATAATTCACCCAAATATCTTAGCAATCAATTGCCACAACACAGTAACATGTAACTTTAAAATGGAGAATTTTTTATTTTAAATAGTATGAGCTACATCAATCTCATAATAATAAAGATGTATTATTACCTAATCGGTACGAGTCGTTGAGATTCTAGAACCACGGTGTGGGAAAATATTAAGAAATAAACTTTGCATTTCATTTATCATGTCAGTCTGTTGCATCTGTAGTAGAGCTTGTTGGTTAGTAATTTTTAATTATTCGAGCTCTTGTTGATGTCGAGCATCTCAATCTTCAATGTCTTACCGATGTCGAACATCCCGCTCATCAGCGTCTTTCAAGCATTACCTGTCAAGTAAAAATACGTTAAAATTAATGAATCTAACCAATTAAACATATAACTTTAATGAACAACGATAGTTTAGTTGGTATGCATACCACTCTATTTTGTTTTAGAGAGAGATTGTTGACAAATTTATCAAAACAAAAGCAAACTATGTGGTATTTCTCAAATTCAGGATTTGCACGTAGATTTTTGACAAACTTTAGTTTTGAAGTAAATTTAAAGTAAACCGAGAGAGTAAATAAATCTAGGATATAGTGAATTACCTGATAATGATAATGTATGGTGGGCGCCCAACATCTGCAACTGCGCAAATTCTTACTCCTGCGTTCAATGCCACTAAACACGACAATGTTGAGAAAGGTTCATCGCCAATTGATGAGCTTTCCGCTGCTATTTTAGCTGATGACAATCCTCTTCACTCTGTAGTTTCCTTCCCGCCTCATCTGTTCTCCATAGCAGAGGCTATTTAGAATCTTGATCCCTTGGATTGATGGCTTACTACAGCACATATAACTCATCAACATTCAGTTTGTAAAATACAAGATTCTATTGTCAATAGAAAGAGGCAAGGTCAACAATGATATTTGTCTCTCGAGTACATCCATATCTTGAACTGGCCCCGTGGATGGCTCCCTAAAGACCTTCCAAGAGGGAACACACTCTTTCCACCCCCGTGTAAACTTCTCTAGTCTCTGTATTTGAGAATTAAATATTATTTAGTCCAACACTCTATTAGCAATTATATAAGACCTATGTCTTATCAATTTATACACATTGCCTCTACAAGTTCCTAGTACATCTTTAAAAAAATATAAATTGAAAAAAAATAAGTACTCTTAAATTGGACCTTTTTCAATCTGACTCAATAACGTGATATATTTAACACATAGGCAACTAAATACAAAAAACACATCATTTTATGTCTTCTATTTTTCTCCATTTTTCGAGCCACTCCATTTAGGGTCAAGAAATACACTACATCATCTCGAAAAGGAAATTTACATTACCTGTAGCTGAAACACAATGCGCCCAACCTGTGCAGCCTCACTATTGAAGCTTCGGTGGGAAAAGGAAAAGGCTATGTAATTTCCTTAAAAAAAGCATCATAGAAAATACAGGTTAAATGAAAATAAACAAAATAATATTAATTAAAAAAAATGAAATAGAGTATCATGTGATGTTACAGTACCCCATGCTTCCCTGATGTGACATAGCTTTGACCAAGATCATCTGTTGATCCCCGCGTAATGAGCGTCCCGAACTCTAAGTTTATAATAAAAATGAGAAAAATAAATATGTATTAGTCATAGACATATTATGCGAGTCACATTTGTAAATGTAATTTTACATGATAGTAGTGAATCGCATTATTCAATCTATAAAAGTGTAGCATATTGAAATCACCCTTTTGAAAATTCGAAGCAAAATAACATACTTATAAACCAGAACGTAAACGTAGGTATTTGTATTCAAAAGTTAAGTCTAGTATAATATTCAAACTAAAACTAACTGACTATAAGGGGAGGAACTAAATAATTAAAAAATGTTGTGCAAAACTTTGGTTTTGGTTTTAAAAGAATTTCGATACTCTAAAGTACATTTCTTTTTTTTTAAAAATGGTAATTTGCATCATAGAGGAATCTTTGAAGGTGACCTCACACGAAGAGGGCAGGTACACAACCATCTTGGTCTATCAGACAGTATGTAAGTCGAGTGTTTTGTATATAAGTGTCTCTGATAAGAAATGGTGAACTCAAGTGACTGAAAATAGAGTAAATATAATTATAGCACATAAAGAATCACGCTGCCAAAAATATAATAAAACAAGAGGAAAAGAATCAAGGTTATTCACTGTAATGATCCAATTTAAATAGAGAATTACATGATACAGTTTACACATAAATAGGAAAGAAATCACCTCGAAAAGAATCCCCCAAAAATTTAGTATTGCAAGTCTTTACCGTACTTCTTATAGGCCTGAAAGAACCAAATATCCTAAGATAATGGTCATACAACTTACAAATTAGGCCTATAAATCTATTAGAAGATAATTCCTAACTTTAAAATCAGAGGACAGTGGAGTTATTGATTTAAAAGAATCGAATTTCTTACCCGGTCCTAGCCCAACAACGACACTTTTAGGTTAAGCTTTTGTTGTAGTTGATTTAGTAATTAGGTGGTTATTGAAGTAAGGACAATTAAAAATTTATTATATCCATAATTTGTTGTTTCTCCTCTTGATATCATATATACGAACGAATAGACAGAAAGTGTAATTGAAATATTGGTGAATAGCGAGGAACGATTTTGAGTTTGAATAGTGAAGATTACTTATCTCGTGAATAATCAATAAAATATTCTGTGTGGTGAAGAAATTCCCAAATTTAGCAAGTTTGTGAACCAATTCAGCAATTAATAAACTCTATTTTTTGTTTTAGAATTTTTGGGTTTGTAATGCAATTAGAAAGTTTTGGTTTGTAATGAATTCAACAGTTAACAAATATCTATTTTTGGTTTGTAATAGCAATATGGGAAGCTATCATGGATAAGGCCCGTAAGTTGTCGTGGATAAGGCCCAAAAAGCATACAACTTTATTTGAAAACAAAGAGAGTTTAACTACAATTTAAGACCCGAAAACCAAAAAACATGAAGTTTCATCTCTATGAAAGACTGTTCATACATTTATGGTAGCCAATTCGGACAGCTTTGTTGTTTGAATATCCATTGACATTTGAAAAAATTCAGTTATTTTTTTTTATGTTTATTTTTGTGTGTATGTATTTATTAATATTATATGTTCCATTGTAGATATTCGTGTATACATGTATGTGTTCGTAGACAGGTAACATAAACAGGGCGTTGTAAATACGAAATGAAGCAATGTGAAATTATGTTTAAATAGAGTGAACATAATAAAAAATCTTATAGTCCGTTATGTTTATCGGTACTCGACAACCCTGACCTGTTTCATAAACAGTGGCTGATGCTCAATAATTGTTTCCTTATCATAGGCCCTTTAGGCATACTCTTATACATTTTGTTTGGCTCAGGGTATGATCAGTTACGAATGTTGTTTTACGATTTCCTTGATAAATAATTTGTTTGCCGGATGAGATGATAAAGGATGTTAATAGCTATAAAATGTAGAATAAAGGTAGGTTCAGAAAAATGCTGATGGGAAACTCATTTTATGTAATTTTCATGTGCAGTGTAATGATACATATTAACTAAGTGATTGTCTCATTATTTATTTAATAGTTTACTTTTTATCAAATATACTCGAGACATGTTTGTAGACTTGGTGGCGATATATGTGAGTATAAATTTTAAAAGTTTGGCGAAATAGGATTCCCTCCGATTTTTCGGTACGATGTTCAATTCTTGAATCATTGAGCGTGTGTATTGGTAAGTTTCGATTCTTTGGCACGGGTTAAAAATGTACGATTGTACCTACCACAACTATAAGATTTTAATATTTTTTAAAACCTTTGTTGGTTTTGAAATGGAAACTATTGTGCCAATTCAATTATTGATCTTCAGGATCTGCCTTCGTTGTTGCCGAAAATTTGGTTTGAATGTTTGTAGACTTGGTGTTGATATATGTGAGTATACATTTTAAAAGTTTGGTGAAATAGGATTCCCTCCGAGTTTTAGATCACGCCCGTAGGCCTCCCAAAACCTGCTAGCCTTGGACTAATTTCAGCAATTTATTAGCGCAACGATCGTCTTGTCGAGCCATCCATACTATGCCAACTTATGATGTATCTATTTTTCAAGTTAGGGCAACGTGGTCTTGACAGGGCTCACATTAAAGAACATCGTACCCCTATCCTACAATAATGACCTAAGAGTTATTGACATCTATTGTTATGGCTTAATTTTTTTTATATCCCTTTAATTTGTACAACAAAATAAGTGGTCATGTGTTTTTGTCAATGATATACTTGGGTATATCATTGACACTTATGTTTTCCAAAATTTGTAGAATGGCTTAGCAGATTATATATATATATATATATATATATATATATATATATATATATATATATATATATATATTCTCCTACAAGAATATGTTTATGAGCAAGCAGTGTGAGTGATATGATAGAACATAATATTGATATTAACAGGTCTATGGTTCTAAATAGGGACATATGCATAACATTGTTATAAAGTAGGAATCCCAGAATTTAAAAGTATGCAATCTATCCTAAGACAAAACAAATGCCTAAATTCTATCATTTTTTATCTCATATCAATTATGTAGGTAAATGTAGGTATAATTTAGATTTCCTCCCATAACTCATGCATTCTATTAACAATATTTTTAATGATATAATAAATTAGTTTTCGAAATTGAGGCTCACGATAATATAAGCTTCTTCAGCTTGTGTGGTTTTTATGAATCTAATTAGTTATAAAATAGTAAAGCCTTATTCTAATTTCATTCACACTTTTATTGAATCGAAACCAAAATAAAATGATGCTTTAGTAAGGAATTATAGGGATAAAAAAGATGTCGTATCATTATTAGTGTATTTTTAAAGTGGCCTATAAGAATCAAAGAGTAAAAACATCAAACACGTAATATGCAACAGCCAATGCATCATTTTATCATGATGTGAGGGGAGTGGTAAGTACCTTACTTACGATGAATATTGATTGATAATAGCAGATCCAACCCAATACACTGTAGATATTACATTCGTTTATTTTTTCTTACAACCAAATAAATGACAAAATATACGAGGAAATCTGTTGAAATAAATTCAAACGGAAGAGACAATAATAGAGATTCGAAATACCTGAAGATGATTCCATATTGTTCACGTTGAAATCTCCAAATATAAAGGTATGTATTCATTGTGTAGAGGGAAACCGAAAGTTGAAGGAGCAGGGAGTCGGAGAATAAGATAATGGAATGGTAGGGTCGGACTTCACTCAAAGAAATGCATTTAAAAGATAATGGCAGTTGTAGATTCCGGTTATTACTATAGAGATGTATAATGTCTTTGATTTGCAAGGTTGGAGAGGGAAAGAAGTTATTAGTCTTGAACACGGATAACAAACTCTCCGGTACTCTAAAGTACATTCTTTGGAAACAGTATTCAAAATGTGTTCAAGCTTTACCTCAATATTTATAAGCCACAATTTGAAGAATTGAATCGAGAAAATCCCGAATGGAATTTACACAAAAACTTACACAAGACGACATGAATATTTGAGGCGTTTTCAAGACCATTCTTGAAAGAATTTCTTCGCGAGGGGAGGTTTGTGGAAATTCATAAATAATTTCTATGTCGTCTAAAGAAGTCAATTAACTATAAACTAGGATCCTAAAATTTGCTTTGCTCCAAAACTTCACTGTCAGTTTTGATGAGAAAGTGAGATAATACTAGTTTTTAAGCGGGGATTATCATTCGTAGTTTTACATTGTAGTAGGGAAAAAGTTTAACTAGACTGATAACGAAATTCTTGCCCTTATGTAATATATATTATGACAGTTATACCCTTATTTTTTGTTCATGCTGTGGGATTCTATGGAGTAGTAAAAACGTATGATCTAAATGAGGCGTCAAATGTGATTTTTATGCTTAATATTCCTTTTTTAAATTGAGTATGGCGAGAATTGGGAGTCAATTTATGAGTTACTGCTGATTTTTATGGAATATTCCATCACTTTAGTAGCAAAAGAGATTTGTGAAGTTAAAATCTGAATAATGGTAGGTTTATCAATCCTCTCAGAGTAAAGAATCCACAAATTAGGGAGCATCCAATTCCAATTATTAAAAACTATCATCCTCATACAAAATGAATTAAAGTATCTATAAATATACACATCAAATTCAATTTTATGTTCAGCAACAAAAAGAAACTCTGGTCTATGCTGCATAGTCCAAGAGTTGAGCGTGTTTTTTGAAAGGGGATTGACTAAACTAAACCCCTTATGTTCCAATATAAAACCTTCATTTTTATAGGCACTAGTGAGATTATAACCAATCTCTACACTTTTTAACATCTGCCATATCAATAAGAGCAACCTATGATTTGGAAAGAAATATTTCTAGAGTGGAACATTGACCTAGATCAATAGTGAGGGTGACCTTTAACAAAGTTTCATTAGATATATAAGAGTTAATCATAAACCCATTACCAATAGGCTTATTCCCCATACCAATTATTTGATTTATCTTCTCAGTTGTAGACTTGCCCTCCTCATTGATAATATCCATCACTAATGCATCCTTGTTTATATCTTCTACAACATAATTAACTATGTGACCCTACTCTTCAATTGATTAATGCTCTAAATGAGTGGAAACTTTATTCGAATGTGCAGAATTAATGTCTAGAAAGTTCTTTGTTTCAGAGGTTCCTTCTCCTTGAATATCCTGAGGTATGTAAAATTGATTTACTAGGGATCTACCCTTTGTATTATATTTTGATATGTGCCTGGCCGTCTCTCTATGTTTGGGTGGTTTGTGATGAATCATATCAACACCATCCAATTGAGTTGTTGTCACAAATCGATCATTAATCACCCAATGGCATACAATTTTATAATGAGAAAATCTAGGAGGGAACTTTTCATATTCAACATCTTATTCAAAAATTAGATTTTTATTCTTAACCAAGACTTGTTCCGGAAAATAATCACAGATTTCCATATCAATAAGAACCGTAGCAAAGTGCCCAAAAGCTTTGTATAGGGTGGGATGATAAATTTTAATAGGATCCCTAAGATATCTATCAATATCAAACAAGATTCTTGGGTGACAATATTCAATACCTAATCCCACAAATTAAACCCAAACAGGAGAAGTGGTAAACTTTTTTCGTTTGGATAAAACCTAGAAGACCAATTAAATAGTTTCATAAAAATAAGCAATAACATGTCAAAGTCACGGTTTCATTCCACAAGGTTCTCTTCTCAATGTAATTTCATTAGGGCTGTAAACGGATATTCAAAAATCCACATCCGTCCGATATTCGAATTTGAATTTGTGGATATTTATCCAAAAATATGGAAACGGATACGAATATGGATACTCGATAAAAATATCCGAGAAAATGGATACGGATACGGATAGTACTAGTATCCGACACGAATAATCCGTATCCGATGCGGAGTATCCATTTTATCGGATATCCGTATCCGTCAAACATATGTTTAAAATATTACTCATAATATTAGTATTTGTATTACTAATAAAATAATATTAAAAAAACCTTAATCGTTTATTCCCTAAAACAAAATGAACACAATACTCCGCTCAAAACAAAAACACCCTAAAGTTATTATTTTATTGGGTATATTATAAAATGACATATTATTATTTTATTGAGTATATTATCATCGAGTTACACTAAAGCTACAATACACCATATCAAACACGACATACGCCCATTAAAGAACATAAACTCCACTCAAAACAAAAAAAAAATCATTTCATTTCTCTTTCGTACAAAACAATAGAAAAGTAAAGTGATGGTTTTGATTGTGATGAGATCTGAAGTTAACAACATGTATATTGTATACAAAATAAAAATGTATACTTATTAAAATAAAAATATCAGTCTGTTTTGAAGACTAAAAGGTCCATGAGGTTATCATTCTCAATAAAATTTGATTTAATCTAAAAGGTGCATATGTATTTCTACTGTTATGGAATGCTACTATTTTTTTTTGTATGGCTTGAAGCTTATAAGTTTGTAAAGTATGGATGGCTTTAAGCCATATGATCATTATGGAATGCTACTATTATAATGGAACCCAAGAGGTAGTAATTTAGTTATATATTTATTTGGATTGGATTGGATTTCATTGGATTAGATATTTTAATAGTTATTTTTTGCGATGGCCAAACAATGTAAACGGATACGGATATTATCCGAATCCGAGGTATCCCAGCGGATACGGATATGGATATTTGTTTTAACTATCCGACGGATACAAATATGGATACGAATAGTTCATCTAGATAGCGGATACGGATATGGAAAACATGGTATCCGATCCGTATCCGCCCGTTTACCACCCCTAAGTTTCATTAATTGTAAGGTTAGGACTAGAATAATATTATAAATAAGGTCTTTCTCCTTATTAGTTGTGTGAGTAAATGTAAGTAATATTCCTTCCCATTTATGTCAGAGAATCTTCTACTTCAAGGTTTCACAGTAGAGTAATTCTAGGGGGACATAATTTGACTAACAGAGTGATGTAGTATAATTAAATTGGTGAGTCAGTTAAACTCTTACTCATGAAAACCCGCAACTCTAACATTTTAAATTTTCTATTCCATCAATTTAGCCACAATTTTTATGGCATAAAAGATTTCATAATGTAAGATTACCGAGGAAGAATATAGCATTCGTACTCCAGGTCAAAATATAAATACAATGATAACTAAAATGAATACAATGATAACTAGTAATATCAGTAATAATACACAAAATATACACATAAAAATGTAGGTATAAAGAAAGAGAAAAGGCAAAGGTTAGGTCCGAACCCCTTCGGGAACCTCCTCCCAATAGAGTAGGTCTTCACCCGTAACACAATCAACTACTTCAACAGAACCTGTATAGAGACATTAGCAATAATGATATCGTGAGGAGTGATGACAATAAACCATAATAAATTTGTCACTAATACCAGATAAGGAATGTATATAAGAGTAATGCTAGCCAGTGTAAACACACTTTTTACTATAGTCTCATTGATAGTGTATGAATGCAATGCCTAGAACAAAAGACAATTAAAGGACGTGAAACAGGGTAATGAATATTCAACATCTTGGATTTAATCATAAACTTATTTATTGATAGAGAGTGCGGTTACCCCATTTTGATATGACATTCATAGCAAGAATCATTCATAAATAACATTTTTTCAACAATAAACTAGTACAACATAGGATTGAGCAGATTGTAATCGAGAAAAAAAGGAAAAAAATTAAATTATAACTAACTGATGTTAACAAATGGTGATAAACATACATATATAAAAAAGCCTAGGTATTTTCCAGTGTCCTGATTGAGAGATTCGTCAAGGAACTTTTTAAAAAGACAATGTTGTAATACTCTCAAAGTAATGCCTAGTGTTGTTATCTCCTCAAGGAGATTTTATACATAACACAAGTGCCTTTAGTGATTGGATATGACAAATGCAGAATAACACTGCGTTGCCAGATAATTGAATTGTATTTTAGTCAATTTGAGATTGACTCAGTGAATACAAGGCACTGGAATCCATTTTCAATATAGATATAAAATACTTATCAACACATTTTTTAATATATATAATTAAAAACATCATGATAGAACCATGTAGCCTTTTTTTATAACCCTGAACCTCCACACGAACGAGCCCGTTGGACTCTCCCATGCAAACTAAATAGGGGGTGCTAGTGCCAGAGCCACCCTAGCACACACCCCAATGAAAGTCTGGTCAGAACCATGTAGCCTAACCATTCCCAAATTGCACAATGGAGAAATGCAACAGTACTCCAACTTCTTAGAGTCCCCCCATCTAACTGAATTATTACCAATGGAGAAATAAGAAAATAGAATGGTTTAATTAGAATATATATAATCTTCAGCATAACATTGTCATGTTGAACCCTAACTTAAACCTATATGCGTATCATAAAGTAAACACAATAGCATAACAGAAATGCAAATGCCAACCACCACAACTACAAAAAGGTAAAAAAAAATATACGAAACTAATAATACCTTGACCACAATATCATATTTTTCTTCTATAAGAGAATACCTTAAATTCGTCTCTCTAAATACCTAACACAAAATTAAATTAGAAACCCTAACTTTGAAGATTTGTATTCATGTATATGACCATATTCTTCTTCACGTGGCACATACTCGTGATCATAACCCATCAATTTGTTTTACCCTTTACATCACTTTTTTTCATTATTAGCTTTGTCTTAAATTGCCGAATACAGTTGAAAGAAAAAAAACTAAATTATACAGATTTTTGGCAGTCTCAAACATATTGCGGGTAATTATAAAAATCTTGCATTTTATATAATAGATTAAATGAAAATTTGGTTTTGAAACAATAAATTGATTTTAATTACATTTTCCTAATAATTATATCAACAATCAAATTTTTGAAAGTCGGAGAATAAACAATTGAAAATTAAGATGAAAATCCTAAATTTGAAGATTGTACTCGTCCCTGTAAATAACCAACATAAAATTAAATCAAAAACCCTAACTTTGAAGATTTGTGTTCATGTATATGTGTGTGTTCATCACTGCGTGTGTGTGTGTACATCACTGTGTGCCTGTGTGTGGGTGCATGTGTATCTGTGTGTGGAGTGTGTGTGAGTGTGTGAGAGAGAGGGGGGGAGTTGGTGAGTACCGGAATGGAGTTGTTGTCGATTCGTCTCAAAGTGACGAGAGATATGGTGTAAGGGTTGCCGATTGGACTTGTGAGAGCAGGAGGGGGGTCAATTGGGCTTGCAAGAGATGGCGAGTGCGTGTGTGTTCCTATTTTTTTTCTTTTTTATATAAAGTAAGGCGGGAGATGAAAAATGATTATTGTGGGAACAAAAGTTTTTTAGTTGTTTTATTTGGTATATTTTTTGAGACAGCAAACATTTTACGGTCTTATTTGGTTTACTTTATTAGATGGGGATAATTAACCGTCTCAAAAAATGACCTCTTTTGAGACGGGTATAATTAGCAGTCTCAAAAAATAATAGTTTTTGAGACGGATAATTATACCCGTCTCAAAAAGTATATTTTAAAGACTATATTTTGTTGTGACACCCCGACTAATTAAATACTGGATAGCTACTCCTTTATTAAATTAATACAAAATGCCAAGTTGGTTCAGTTAATAGCATCACTGTCGAAACATTTTAATGATTACTAACCACCTAGTATTTAAAAGTAAGTTGTCAAGTTTTAAATTAAATCTGATTGGCATGCAATAAGTGAAATATAAAAGAATAACATAACCAACCACAATAAATTAGCAATCGTGTAATCAACAAATAATAATGAGTCTAGAGGAAATACTCCTCACAACAATTCCAAATACGGAAATAAAAGAAATAACTCTGCGTCCTGTAATAATTACAAACCAAAGTCTAAATGACTGAAATATAAAATGTCTCTAAAAGAAATGGGCGACATGCCCTACAAGTGATGAAACTGCATATGGAGTCAAGACTAGAAAAGGAGGCGTCTACTATCAAGGCCCTGTAACTTCCACAACAGCTACAGCTCGTCACCTGAATAGAAATCCTATGCATGGTGTCCTTGTGGCTGGGCACCTAAAAAGGTTTTTACAAAAAAATAGATTTGAAAGCAAACGGGTTAGAGCTCGAAAGTGGAGAGTATTTTAGAAACATCAAGTGCTTTAACAACATTAAAACAATGAATGCAAAATACATGTTAGGACGTGCACTCACATGAAATACTCACCTCTCGACTAATTGTGCACTCCTAACATACCGTATCCATTCAAGTGATCCTCATATCTATCTAGGCCAAGATGAATTCTAACCTTTTTACTCTATTCGCAATTTAATTCCAACATCATCAATTAAACAGAGGGTTTTACTTTAATTCTCGGATTCTCAATTAATTAACAACACAATTTACTAGAGGTTATCCCCTTTTTATTTTCTCAAGGCGTTACTATAATTATTCTCACAATTAAACATGACAAGTCTTTTCCTTTAACCGTATATTATTCACATCATAAATATACAATACAAGCACCCCGAGACTAAGCTGCGGTGCACACATACTCTGCTATCCCATCCCGGTACATCACGTACATAAGGATTACGCATTCCGAATCTCTCAGGAATCGTTATCAGATAATTGCAAATCACAAACAATGGAGGCGAACACAGTCACATCACATGGGTCACGCACATACATACGCTCCCATGATCAGCAGACTTATTAACATCTCAATAAGTCCTTCTCTGACCTATGTCCTCGAGGTACCAATCCAAATCCCCCCGTAGGCACACAAAGATTAGATGGCCCTAAACGAACGCAAAACCTCCCATGATAGCAAGTATGGTAGGTATGTCATACACATAAAATCATATATATACTAAGCATGCACACATATTAGTAATTACCATCTATTTAGTATTGATATACTTCTCGTTCTTATACTAGCTTTTAGTATTACACAAATCATATGTCCCCGGTTTATGTGTATTTATGTCGTTAATTATCCTCGCATCGTGATTAGTCACTCGCATCCTAATTCACAAATACTATTTGGTTCAGACCACTCTTCTATATTTTACTCCTTAATATATCCCCAATCTCCCAACTACACGAATTAGTTAACAAGGGAAGGTTATCACATCAATTAAACAAGGTTACGGGACACTAGAAATCAAATCAAGCCAAAAAGCCATTATGTCAACTCGTTAGAAGTCTCGTTCGAACTAAGTGGCCATCTAACGAGAGTTTCGTTCGAACGAAAGGCATCGAACGGACTTTCCACTCGTTAGAAGGCAAACTGTCAAATCGTTAGAAGCTCGTTCGAACGAGCTCGTTCGAACGAGCTCGTTCGAACGAGCTCGTTCGAACGACCTGGGCAGGTCTTCTAACGAGGTGACAGTTTCGAGCCCAGAATTCCTAAATCATTTTCCTCAAACTTTCTCTTCTCAAAACTCATCAAAAAATTATCCCAACAGTGTTTTAAGGTTCCTAATCCTTCCTAAACATATTTAGGTCGTATCTTAACATATATATGGGGTCAAATCTTCCTAAACAACATGCAATTATCATCAATCCCCAATTTTACCCAACCCTTATGAGTATGAACCCTAGAAATCTAAAGTCATCAATTTCCCTTAATAAATCCATTTTTGTAACATAACAAGTCGTAATTCTATTAGTATAATCACCCAACAACAATTCTACATGCAATTCCTATGTCAAAATCTGAAATTCAAACTCCAATTTCACGGGTTTTTCTAAATCTCCCAATACAATACAATTATATAGATTTCTAAGCATGGAAGAAGCATTCGCTTGAAATTAACGTAATTAAACCACTTGCCTTGGATTATTCTCTGAATTTGGTGTTGAATGATGAATGTTGCTCTCTCTCTTTTCCTCCCAATGTTGAAGGTTGAAGATGAAGGTTAAGGTTTTCTCTTTGGGAACTTTTCTAACTTCCTCCTCTAACTCCCGTTGCCCTCTAATTAGTTAAGTGATGGTAATGGCTTAGTGGGTTATTAAATATCCTATTTTTAATTCCCAAAATTCGTTGGTCATAAATCCCCAAATTCCAAAATTACCAAAATACCCCTTTTAAGTTGCCGGTATGGCCCAAAAATGCCCCGGGACCCAAACTAAACCCCCGGCTAGTGTTTTCTGGCTGTTTTGACCCTTCCGGACACGTTGGCGCACTCAAAATGACCGTACGGTTAATAAAAATAAAATTCACTTTTAATTAAAATAATTACGTTCCTGACGCGACTGTCACGCGCGTCCCAACATAATTTCCCAAATTGCCGTACTTCAGTCTCACGACAAATTCAATATTTTCAATATTCATATATATTGCCATTTATACACATTATAATCAAATACCAACTGACATCTCATTAGTATTTTATCTAGATTAATTCTCAATTAATTCACATTTAATTTAGTTAATCCCATAAATAAATATCAATAAAAGTACGGGGTATTACATTTGTCTGTCTCAAAAAATAAGGTATTAAAAGCAAATTTTTTTTATAGTGAATACAAACTACATAAACGCCCTCCTGGGATGTTGGTTTGGTCTAAAACTGTCCCGGGACCCAAACTAAACCCCTGGGTAGACGTTTTTCACTATGTCGACCCTTCCTGGCACATTGGTATACTCAAAATGAACATTTGGGTGACTTATAAATAATTTACTTTTTATTTCCTTAATTTAGTCCCAACACGATTGACACGCACATCTCGACTTAATTACCATAATTATCGTATATCTCATTCGTGACAATTTTCATAAATTCACAATTATATATTACTTTATTCACTCAGTAATATTCAAAATTATTCTCATGAATAAATACTAACCCTTATCTTGCTAGTTAATATTTATTTTAATCTGGATTAATTATAAATTAAATTTATCATATTTAAATTTTGATTAATCGCTTGTTTTAAAAATCTTAAAAATTACGGGGTATTACAAAAGTTTAGTGGGGAAAATGGGCGGTTAAAATTAAAACTGACGAAACTGCACAAAAAACCGCTAGGTCATTCGAATGACTTTTTGAATATCATTCGAATGACTTGGTTCGAATGAGATACCAATGAGAAAACAGAGATAAAGGCCAAATCTCGTTAGAATTCTTTTTTGAACGAGTCATTTGAACGACTTCGTTCAAACAAGAGTTCTAACAAAAAAAAGGAAAAAAAAAGGCATAAAATCGTTAGAAGCTCGTTTGATATCTCGTTTGAACGAAGAAAATGTCGTTCGAACGACTTTTTAGAAAATCCAAAAATGATTTTTGAAGACCATAAACTTTTATGCAAAGTTTTATAATGAGGAGAATAAGGTGTTGACCGAGCAGCTAAAGGAGAAAGTATCTCAGGAAGCCACTGTTAAGGAGGACTCATATAACTCCGAGTGGGCTGCTTCATATGAAGACGTTGAGGTTCAGATAGGCTACATCAGCCGTCTGAACTTCAACAAGGGCTGGAACAAGGCCCATTTAGCTGCTGGTGTGGATGTTGCTTCTCCTCTGCTCGACAAGCACGATCCAGGCCCAAAGCCAATCGTGGATGAAGCCCCTGCCCATGCCATTGAAGGTGTTGACCTTGCCTCCCAGATAGTTCTTGCTGATGCCCCTCCTGCTCGAGCGACAGAGGTTGTCCCTGCTGAGGGAGGTGCTTCTACTACTGCTGATAAGGGGAAGCAGCCAGCTTCTTCTGGGCAGCCTGAGGTTGCTAGCTAGTTTACCCTTAGGGTTACTCTTATAGTTTTATTTGTAATTTCCCTTTCTGCTTCTTTAATGTACTCTGATATTTTTCGTATAAATAAAATGAGAAGACTTTTTCCTTAGTGTACTTAATAATTCTATCTTTCATTACTCTTTTATTGCTTGTAGTTGATTGATGCTGATGATTATATACTAGCCACTTCTCAATTGGGAAGAATGCTTGGTCCTGATGTAAGTTCTGAAGTTCGTCATACCTTTGTAAGGATTTGCAAATCACTACGATTGAGGAACAAGCGTTTTATAGAGCAGACTAAGCCCATCATTAAACTGAAAGACAGGCTCCAAGAGATGGAAGAAATTGGTGCCTCAGTCCAAAAAGAGGTGAATACACTGAAAGCAAAGATTCTAGATGCTTCTGAGATCAACCAGGTTGGGTAAATTCTTCAGAAAGATAATGAGGCTTTGAGGAGGGAAGTCTCGCGACCCAGGGAGCCCAGCATCGCTCATGCATTATTATGAGGCTCCTCCTCCTCACGAACTGGAGCTGAACCAAGTGATGTCCCTCCGTTGTTGCGAGGATCTACGCCGCCGAATGTTTCGCGAGCTGGTATAAATGTAAGAAGTTCAGCTAGGGAAATGGAAGAGCTCTGAGGTGATGTCCAAAGAGTGTACGTGATTGTTGCTGGGCTTCCAAGGGATGTCACTTGGCTGAGGCATTTGTTTAGGAGAGGACCTCGGCAAGTATGGGCTGATAGTTACGACCAAGGTTGGCTAAGTGCTCCGAAAAGGTTAACAGAGTTTGAAGAGCTCACCTTTATCGGGGGATGGTTGAGCGCCCTAAAGGATATATAATTCCCAATGAACTCAATGCTCTGGTATCTCCATGAGATCTCTCCTTCCACTCTAATGCCTAATCCCTTCCGGAGAGATGATCAGTGGATCCCTATTGATGCTATCCCTCGACAGCTATTAGAGTCGGATGCGAATGAAGTCGAGGAGGAGCTAGTTCTCCATCCCGACAACGGTCGTAGAGCCCAAGTGGATGATTATCTTGTTCAGAGGCCTCACCCTCATTAAGATTTTGCGAGTAGTAACTCTGTATATTTTGTAATGAAGTAATGTAATGTTGATGTTTTGGGCGAGCTCACCAACTAAACATGGGTTGTATTTGTTGTAAATGTGATGAAGTAATATAAAGTTTATGTTCTGGGAAAATTTGCCGACTCAACAAGTGTTTTATATTTTCCACATCTCTTAGATTTTGCTTAATAACCTTGGGCCTCTCTTAGCCGACTAGATTTGTAAGTTTGTATTGTCGAGTAAGTGTCCCTCCAGTCCAGTATGCTTATAAGATACCATTCTGCCCCACTTTACCTTTTAGGTTGTGTCGTCACACTCCCTTAGGCCTAAGTGTGGCAATTGGTGAGGACACACCTGGTGTTGGATGCTATATCCGATCAAGATTTTATTAACTAAACATTATTTGGCAACCAATTTTGGACTGGCCATATTTGCCTAAGGATATCTTGTAGGGATTCATATATTGCCAGGGGCAATGCTAAGAGGTTTTTCATGTTTCATAATGAAAACCTGAGGAGGGTGATTTCCCTGATATAGTGTAATGATTAATGTGCCTGTCACTTGGAAAGGGTGTGTGAGTTATAAATTTCATATACTAGTTAACTAATACTTCGTAGAATGCAACTGCTAAATAACTTTTATTAATGATAAGAAAATGAGCTTCCAGTCTCATAAGTACAATGCAAAAGAAGAATCTAGAAATAGAATTTCTTAAGATTGGTTGCATTCCATGCTTGAGGTATCTCTCTGCCTTCCAGCGTTTCTAAGTGACAGGCTCCTCGCAGATCATCTCTTGTTATCTTGAATGGTCCTTCCCAGTTTGGCCCTAACTTTCCATCTGATGGTTTTACTGCGCTGCCCAAGACTTTCCTTAGTACATAGTCCCCAACTCGGAATGCCCTTGGATTGACCTTCTTGTTATAGTGCTTTGCGAGTTGTTGCTGATAGCTTGCTAGTTTCACCAGGGCAAGCTCTCGGCATTCGTCATCTAGGTCAAGTTCAGCGAGCAATGCTACATCATTTTGGCCCTGGTCAACAAGGGTGGACGTCATGGTGGGTAAGCCCTCTTCCAATGGGATGACTGCTTCCATTCCATATGTTAGTGAGAATGGGGTTTCCCCCATTGCTCGACGTGGGGTAGTACGGTCGGCCCACAGAATATGTGGTAGTTCATTCATCCATGCGCCTTTGGCTCGTTCTAATCGTTTCTTTAGCCCATCGATCACCATTTTGTTGGAAGCCTCAACTTAGCCATTACTCTGAGAATAGGCCACTGAGCTGAAATGGTGTCTGATTCCGTGGTCATTACAGAAATTCTAAAAGGAGCCGCTCTCAAACTACTTTCCATTGTTAGTGATGATGGTCCTAGGGATCCCTAAACGGGTGATTATATTTTTCCATATGAATCTTATCATATCCGCGCCTTGGATGTTCGTCAGTGGCTCCGCCTCGATCCATTTAGTGAAGTAGTTAGTTGTGACCAATAAATACTTGTGATTGTCGGCAGCGGTAGGAAGAGGTCCTACGATGTCCATTCCCCATTGGGCGAATGGCCATGGGCTGAAAAGTGATTTTAGATCATTGGCAGGTTGATGGACCATGGGAGCATAAAGTTGGCATTTTTCGCATTTGTGAACATACACTGCAGAGTCTCTTTGCATATATGCCCACCAATAGCCTTCCTTCATTTCTCGAAAATCCAATGACCTTCCTCTAATATGGCCTCCACATATTCCCTCGTAGAGTTCATGTATAATTTGTTCGACATCCCTTGGGTGAACGCATTGAAGGTAGGGACCGGAGAACGATCTCTTATATAGCTTGTCCTCAGGAGATAAGTGAAAGCGAGTATCTTTGACTCTTATCTGGTGAGCGGTCTTCTTATTATCTGGAAGTGCGCCATCCTTTAAATAGTCCTTTAAAGGATCCATCCAACGAGGTGATTACTCAATTTAGAGCACTTGCTCCACGCTTGGCAGCTCGTTATTATGGTTAATGCTCGGATGAACTAGGAAATCGATGGGGATTGTTCTTTTTAAGTTGGAATTGATTGTCGAACTCAGGGCTGCTTGGGCGTCAGCATGGCTATTCTGTCCTCTAGGAAACTACTAGACATTGACTTCCTCAAAGTTAGCCAATAGCCTCTTTACCAAGGCGAGGTAGGCTGCCATCCTTTCATCTTTTGCATTGTAATCTCCACTTATCTGATTGGAGACTAATTGTGAGTCGCCAAACACCTGCAAATGCTTTGCCCCCAAAGTGTGTGTCTTCTGGAGGGTGGCTATCAGGGCCTCATATTCTTCTTCATTGTTGGAGGTTTCAAATCCAAGCCTAATTCCCTGTTCGAGGATTGCATTTTTCGGAGTGATAAGCACGCTGCCTACTCCTGCCCCCTTTAAATTGGAGGATCCATCAACGATTTTTTTTTAGATTTCCCCTATCGTGTGATTCTTCCTTTAGTTCACGGGTTGAAGTTGGTCGAGAGGCTGCTCGCCTGTGAATTCGGCTATGAAATCAGTAAGGACTTTCCCTTTGATTGCGTTCCTTGGTTAAAATTGGATATCAAATCGCTCGAGCTCGACTGACTATTTAAATAGTCTGCTCGACAAATTCGTTTTCCTCAGGATTGCTTTAAGGGGGTGCGATGTAAGGACGATGATAGCGTGATCTTCAAATTAGTGCTTTAACTTCCTCGAAGCCACTACAATTGCAAAGGCGAGCTTCTATAGTGGTAGGTACCGCTGCTCGGCCTCCAATAAGGTCTTGCTCGCATAATAAATGGGGTGCTGGATTCCTGCTTTTTTGCACATCAATGCAGAACTGACAGTGTGGTTGGAAACGGCGACGTATAAGTACAAGGAATCTGTTTCCTGTGGTATGACGAGCAGTGGTGGGGAGCTAAGGTAATCCTTGAGATCATCCAATGCTCGCGAGCAATATTGATTCTATTCTACTATTTTGTTTCCCTTTAGGAGCTGGAAGAACGGTTTGCACTTCTCGGAGGACTTTGAGATAAAACGGTTCAAGGCAGTGAGCATGCCGGTGTGCTTCTGTACGTCACGGATTATACGAGGAGGTTGTACCCTATTTACTGCATCGATCTGGTATAGATTAGCCTCGATGCGTCTCTTACTGACCAAGTACCCAAGAAATTTTCCTGACTGGACACCGAAAGAACACTTGCTTGCGTTAAGTTTCATTCGGTACTTCCTGAGTATTTCAAAGGTTTGTGACAGGTCTGAGAGGTGGTTTTATTTCTTCATACTTTTGACGAGCATGTCGTCGATGTAGACTTCCATGGTGTCTCTCATTTGGTCCTTGAACATCCTAGTGACCAGCCGCTGGTAGGTTGCCCCTGCATTTTTGAACCTGAAGGGCATGACCTTATAATAGTATAATCTAATGGCGGTGATGAATGTTGTCTTGTCCTGGTCTGGAGCATACAGAGGGATCTGATGATACCCTGAGTATGCATCCGGAAAACTCATTCTCTCATGAGCTGCTGTGGCATCCACTAGTTGATCAATTTTTGGAAGAGGGAAACTGTCTTCAGGGAACGCCCTGTTAAGGTTAATGAAGTCGATGCATTCTCTCCATTTCCCGTTGCTCTTTGGAGTAAACCACTAGGTTGGATAACCATTTTGGGAATTGGACCTCCCGTATGGATCCTGCATCCAGCAGTTTTTCAACTTCTTTTTCCACGAATTTTGCCTTCTCAGGTGAAATTCGTCGTGCCTTCTGTGTGATTGGTTTAATGGTGGGGTTGACGTGCAGCTGATGACAAACCATATTAGGATCAATTCCTGGCAGCTCGTATGGTTCCCATGCGAAGACGTCTATACTGCTTCTCAGCAGAATAGTTAACTCCTTCTTTTCCTGATCTGTGAGAGAAGCTCCAATCAAGAAGATCCTGCCATCGTCGCTATCTCCATCTGTGATTTCCTCCAGGTCCTCGATGACTCCTTCAGAGGGGAGGAGCCTGGTCTCCTCCACTCCGGTCCTTTCATATTTTAACTGCTATTTCAAAGGTATCAGACCTTCTTGTTCTTCAACTTTCTGGCTGGACTTGTCAGCCTTCTTCTCTAGTCTTGGGCGAATGGATGCTATGAAGCACCTTCTTGCCATCGCTAGATCGCCATGGATATCCATTACACCTCTCTCGATCACATATTTGAGTTTCTGATGGTAGGTCGAGGAGACTGCCTTCATTACGTGCAGCCATCCTCTGTCGAGGATAGCCTGGTATGGTGAGTCAATGTCGACTACCAGAAACTCAATCATTTTAGAGACATTTCCTGCCCTTACTGGGAGCACGATCTTTCCCAAGGGCATAGTCACTTTTCCACCGAAGCCAACTAAAGGGATAGTAGCTTCTTTTAGGTTGGTGATGCTTAACTTCAATTTTTTGAACAGGTCGAGATACATTACCTTGGACGAGCTTCCTTGGTCGATGATCAACTTGTCGACGTCATAGTTAGCTATCCTAAGAGTAATGATCAAAGCATCATGAAGTGGGGTTCTCACTCCCACCAGATCTTCATTTGTGAATACGATATGCTTACTATAGTCGACGTCATCTGCTCGCTGATGCTTTCCTGATTGCGTCTTTGCTGGATCGATCTGAAAAGCTTGCATCACCGCTGTAAGCTTTTTTACCTCCATTCGAGCTGAATTTCCTTGAATCTGCTTTACGTCAGATGCCCCATGAATTACTGCAAATTCATGTCCGGCATCGTCTTTGAGTACGTTGTTAGGCCTTGCTTCTCTATGGGCAATAACTTTCTATGCCTTTTTTTCCACGAATTTGTTCAGATGCCCGGACTAGGCCAGCTCTTTGAGGTGGGACTTAAGAGCCTTGCAATGCTCAGTCTTATGTCCTCCGTTTTTGTGAAAAGTGCATCTCAGTGCGTTGTTTCTCTTTGAATGATCTCCTCCCATCTTTTTAGGCCACTTAATAAATGGCTCGTCTTTGATTTTTGTGAGAATTTTGTAAATTAGTTCTCAGAAGACGGTGTTGACCGCCTGAAATTATTTTTCCACATCGTTGCTGCCTCCATTCTTGGAGCCATTCTTTCCTCCTTTCTTCTAGTTCTCAGTTTTGTCACTGCCTTTGGCAGCGAGCTTAGCTCGACCATTTTCCCCTATGCTGAGGCGGGTCACATCCTCCACCTTGGCATATTTCTCGATGCGAGCCTTCAGGTCGTCGATGGTCATGGCCTCTTTCTTTGTCAAGGACTGGTACAGAAGGGCAGAGCTGGGTAGCCCAATTTTGAAAGAGGCCACTGTCACTTGCTCCGAGCAGTCCTCGACCTTGTTAAATAACTCCCAATACCTCTTCGCGTAGTCTCGGAGGGTCTCTTGAGGCGTCTTTTTCATTGTTAGCAAAGCATCAATCCTTTTGGTATGGGAGCTACTAGTAATAAAGCGGGCCGTGAAGAGCTCGGCCAGGGACTTGAAGCTTCTGATGGACCTGTGGGGGAGCCTTTCGAACCATTTTTGAGCCACGTTATGAAGGCTCGAGGGAAAAATTCAACACATCAGTGCGTCTCGATGGTTCCAGAGGGTCATGGCTTACCTGTACTGCCTCACGTGATCAATGGGATCAGTTTTACCATCATAAATCTTAAACTTTGGAATAGCAAATTTCTTGGGGGCTTCCTCTTCTTCTATTTCCCTTTAAAAAGGTGATTTCATCTGATTTTTGAGAGCTCGCCTAGCGAGCTCTCGGGTTGATCTGGTACCATGATGCGCAGGGTGTTGGTCCATCTCCCTTCGGACCAGACTTTGTATGTTCTCGTTGATATGAGCTGGGTTCCTGTAATTGCGAGCTAGTCGCAGTTCCTCGAGTAGGTCATCCCTTGGCTCGTTTCCCTCAATTTTTTGGGACCCGCGTCTAGGGCCCATTCCTCGGCTGCGAGACTTGCTCTTTTGAAGGCTAGGAGTGCGGTACAGACGTCTCCTGGTGACACGATGGAGCTCTATCTACATTCTTTCTAACCTTCTTTTGAGACGACCATTCTCAGGTTCGTGCTTTTGAGAAGACTCCCTCTGCTCTTAGAGCCTCACCTCATAGGCATCAATCAACCTGGATATTTTTGTGGACCTCGCTGGTCCTTGACTTTCTTTTGAGGATGGCCTCTCTAGGCGAGCCCTCTAATCTGAACGCCGAACTTCAGATCTAATCCTGCGAGGAGTAGGTGATTATTGGATATCTCCTGCCTGAGGAGCATTACTACTATGACCAGACATTTCAAACTTCTTTGTTGGTGCGGGCTTTCTCACGGAGGATAAACGTTCCCAAAGACGGTGCCAATTGTGGTGACAATTATTTGCAACACATATAGATGAAAAAACCACAATCACCAAGTAAAATAAGAAACATAAAATGCCAATCACACAACAGGAGATGTAAGTGGTTCAGCAAGAATGCCTACATCCACGGTGGTGCAGTCAGTATTATTTCTATATACTCTGGGGAGTGTTTACAGAGAATAAAGTGCGTGTCTTTTGTCCCAGACCTAGGGTTTATTATATACATATCTGTCTTCGGGAAGTGGAGGTGTTGGACTCCCCCACGTTTACCATCTTCTCCTGGAATATCTCTATTTGAGAACATAGGAGAAGACTAAGTTACAACTGAATTAATGTTAAGGTGCGAAGGGCTTGGACTTTGGGCCGTTTTAATTGGGCTACTTGTCCAGGCCTGTAACGCCAGTTCTGGGTACCCACATTATTTATTTTCGAAAATCAGATTTAATACCACAAAATATGTTGTTCGTGTGTGTAGTGATAATATATAAAATATATCTCACCAATACACTACAAAAATTATATCTAAAAGATATAAGAACAGATAAACCAATAACAAGAAATAGAGATACTCACAATCTGATTTTTGAAAAATAAAAATCAACAAAAATCGAAGAGGGGAAAGATCTGAAAAAACGTCCAAGTCTTGACTCCTCAAAAATTATTGAGTAGAAACAGCCTTAGTTTAAAATATACACTCAAGATAAATCTTTGGATGTAGGTGTATATACTCTCTTTTTCTAACAAACTTTTGGCAGAGTTTTTGCACAAAAACTAATTTTCTCTCCTTAAAAATCTGAGACCGAAAACATTTTATTTATAGAGAATGGGAACAGATCTGATTGGTCCAAAATGATTCACAAGGATTGTGAAAAGATAACACACAGTCGTAGATTAAAAACGATCGAACGAACCACAAAGAAACACAAAGTGTTGTGTTAAAATCAAGACACGTGTTGTGCCAGCTGGTGTAAACTGTAGTGTATTCAAGATGATAAATTATTACCATTGAAACAAACTGATGTCGTTTCAATAAAAGTGAAAACCAACTTTGGTTTTGAAATAAAATCGTGGGCGGACAAAACTGGAGTTGGCATTAAAAAACGACATCGTTTTGAAATGTTAAAATTCCAGATGTAAACCATATAACGAATTGTTACCATTTGAATAATAAAAAAACATCGGCAATTTAAAACGATTTAGGCCAACAAGTAAAATCGTGTGCTAAAAAACGTGTACAACTTAAGGGGTGAAGTTGGTGACAGCTAAGATCTGCCTGGAACACGCATACAGTAATACCTATATGCCTAAACCTCTAGGCCTGATAAGGATGGGACAAATGTGACATTACAAATGTTGTAACATATATATTAACATATGAGTACAATAAAATATACTAACATATAAAAAATATAAATTGTTAAAAAATTAATTTTGAAATTTAATTTTAAAAAGTTTTAATTCCATAACAAAAATTCAAGTTTAATTTTATTAAACAAGTTAAAAAAAATTCTTTTTAATCACACTAGCATAATATCAATAGTCATGATAATATGAAATGTAGTGTTGTGCCGTGGGGTGCATCCTACGTGAATAAAAATCCATATGATCCATATAGGGTGTGAGAGAGAACCTTTTTACTGATTTGTAGAATTGAGTAATTGGGCGAGATGATGTAGATAGCAGTAGGAGCTTGGCGGAGGTAACGAAACTTTACTAATTACAAGAATAATTTTGTCAAAATCAAAGTCCAACTAGATGAAGGCCTATATAGCTAAATCACAGAACACAAACCCTAAGAGTTCTTTATATAGCAACCTTCAGTAAAGATTTTTGAAAATACAAAAATATTTTATCTTTATTTGAGTCAAGATATGTTGAAAAACTAAAATTATTTTCAGTTTATTTGAGTTTTTAAGTTTACATGTTTGATGTGGCATATTGGTGTGCTTGTAACCCTTCATTTCATTATCCATGTTGCTAGGACATTTGGTCATAATTACTGATGCAAATGATCTTAATTATTGTATTATAGGGTTGTTTCGAAGTTGGCATGCATTTTTTATTCGACTTTATATATATGTCATCTTTTCACACATGCACGATCTTATATGAATGTTTGACTTCTCATGCATATTTGAGTTTGGTGAGACGTTCTTATTACAATTTTGTCATCTATACGTAATTAGACTTAGGAGGAGGTGTGCATGTAAGAACCGTTTGATGCGAGGATAAATATTGCATATATTGAAAAAATGATGAGTGCCCACGAAAAAGTGTTGCAAGAGTACAATTAATTCGTCGTGTAACTCACCATTTAAAAGATCCCAAAAACAATTAAGGCAATAAGAAGATTCATATGCCAAAAATAGGGCCAATGGGATTTCTCTAAGTTGAGAAAGATAGAATCCTCAAAATATCTTGAAAAAGTAAGCATGAATATATGAGGGTGTTTGGTTAGAGAAATTTAAATGGGTTTGCTCCACGAATCCTAATGTTGAAAAATCATATCATGACACTATTGTTTGTAGAATCGGCCAATATTCCGGATTTTTGTGCATGTTGTTTGTTTAGTTCATTAAGATCATTATATTAATTGTCACATGTGGCTAAATCTATGTTTGATGAAATTTAGCTATCAATTAGAGCTTCACGATCGTTTTGATGTGTTGGACATGTGATTCATTTGTTGTAGTTCACGCCCATACATTCCATGTTCATGTTTGAGCACATCGGTACTATGCTAGCATGTAACTCATATGTTTTGCATTTATTTTTTTTTGTTTTGAGTCTGTTTTGCTGCTGTTTGGTTTTTCTAGTTGATGTTTTCAGGAAATATTTTCGCTGGACAAAACTTTAACATTTTTAGGACTAGAATAAATATTTTTTATGTCATTCAAACGACATATAGACCTCATTCGAGCGATAAGTTGATATCGTGCGATGTTTTGTTTGCATGAGGTTAAAGTGACAGAGAGAAAATGTCAGGTTCAAGTTGCGAGATAGGTTGCACGAAGGTCATTTGATGGGTTTTATTGAGCGAGAGGCTATTTTTTTGCATTGTTTGAGTTGGTTTGATGGTTGGTTCTTGGGACATGCCTATGTCGTTTAAACGACAAGGCTTAGTAGGTTGAGCAACCCCTGAGGAATTTTTGGATTCTTCTGATTTTGTACGTGCTTTATTTTAATGATGATATCATTCTATTTTAGTACTTCTGGATTGTTTATATGAAGTGTAAGTTGATTATGCATGTTGAATATCTACTGCATTGATTAGTTTAGTCACATCATTAATGATTTTGATGATTTCTTATATGTGAATCTTTGTTACCTACGGATTTGGGATATTTTTATCATTATTAGTTGGTTGTTTATTATTTATCTATATATGCTTCACTGATTATCTCATGCTAGATTTGTTTATCTTTTCACTGATTGTCTATTCGAGACAAAAGGGGGAGGGATATATGTGATGTAGGAGGAGTTTTGTTGAGCACATTCATTTTTTATTGCACAAATTGATATCTTGTATTATGTGTATATTGGTATCATGTTTCACATGTTCATCTTGGTATCAAGTTATGAAATTGATTTTTTTTGTGCTCACAGGTTTAACAAATAATTTGATTTTTAAATTTACAAATTGGTATTGATATTTCAAGATCGGTATCATAATGCTTTATATCATTCGTTCCTCCATACTTAACTCGATATTTGTCTATATCATGTGTGTAGGTATGCTTAAGATATTCGAAATTTCACGACTACATCACATTCGTATGTTTCATAATGTCGTTACTACATATACTAGATCATGTCCTGCAATTTTATCTTTTTAGGTTTTGCGGGATGGGATTTAGGTGTCATACTGCTTGACGACCCGGCTTAGCATTCACTGATTTAATTTTGTCCCAAAATAGTCAAGGGAGGGATTTGTAAGGACCAATTATCATGTGTCTAAATTTGTATGTAATTGACTTATTCCTAGAACACAACATGTTTAAGTCATAGGATGGTATTTTGAATGTCGATCCACATAAGCCTATCATGTTGCATTGAAGACATAGTGACCAAGCTTCAAAGTTAAATCATGACGGTTTTATGGTTCATATTTCACGTCTTCATTCATATTTCATTTCAAAATCTCTCATGTATGAATGTGTAATGTTTATGGGACTTAGAAAATGTTTTTGGGATGTTATTTTATTAATAAATGTTTTTAAAATGTTAAAAAGTATTTTAAAATGTAACTTCATTTATCCCGATATAAGGATTGTTTAGAGTTGTGTATGATAAAATCTCTTTCGTTTAGTGGTTTAAATGACATATGATGTCGTTCAAGCGACATACTGATCTCGTTTGCATGACTGCGCCGCCTCTACTCTTTTATTTAAGGAATTTTTCATCTCGGAATTTCATAAGTGCAGAACTAATATTTCAGATAAAACAATTTCATTTTTTTGCAAAAGTTTTCTAAGGTTTTCAAAGTCCAAATCAATCCTTAGAGTTTGAAGATTTGATCTTTATCCGAGCTTTCATATACATATGTGATAGTGATCTTTGTTTGCACCATTGGAGTTTGTTCATCCACAGTGAACAACCTGGTTCGTTGGGTTTTGCAGTGAAGGAACGAAGGAGTCCGTGTTCAACATTGTATACGTTGCCAAGCTGTATTGGCGGACACCAAGACATACGTGGATGCGTGTGTTATGGCTGAGAATTATTAAAGGATTTATGTGTGGGCACTGTGGAGGAGCGGTTGAAAAGAAGAAACGCATTAAGGCTTGTGGGGATCGAGTCGTTGAGTAAGTCTGTTTGTCTTTCTTTGTAAAACCGTATCATAGTGATTTTCTGGCTGAGGACATCCAAGATTTTTTCCCTTAGTGGTTTCCTCATACATACAGAATTATGAACTTCTGTTTATTCTACTTACTTTAATCACCTAGATGCATGTATAGGTTTAAACAAGATAAAATTGGTTTAAAGTAAAATTGGTTCACATAACTTCATGCGTAATAAAATTTGGAAAAATATTTGTGAAAGAAATTTTTTTTTGTCATCCTTAAAGTACATTTGAAAGAAAATGGGGCCTACAATTGTACTTGTATGTCATATGTTAGTTTAGGTGCTTTCATCTCAATCCTGCCTATACAACGAACCAAATGCGATAAACAAGATAATGAAAGGAGTCCTTGTAAGAACCATTGACCGGATTGGAAAATTTGAAATTTATATCTTTGGTAAATGTGTTATTTTAAAATCCATGGCTTAGGCTGTGAAAGTAAAATACAAAAAGATATTTATTTGAATAGCCACCATTTGTAAAAAAAAAAAGTCTAAAAGAGTAAAAACACTCAAAAGGAAATTATAAAAGTGCTAGGCCAAATTCAAAGAACATTGATGCTTTGCTACATATGAAAACAACGTGGATGCTTTTCTACATATGAGCATTGATTTATTGAAAACAAAAGTGTTGAGAGAAATATTCAAAATGTGAGTTTTGAAGGAGTTATGTTGAAGATCAATGGGTTTGCACATCCTGAAAAAGTCTCGAAAAAGCATTACATAGTTTTGGGAGTTATTAGTATGGAAATCATTCTACAATTTGATTTGTTGATTAGATTGAGTCAATATCATTTGAATTCAATGTTTTTACACCTAAGAACAATTTTTAGTTCATTCGTTAGGAGTATCCAAAATTAATCGTGCACATATGTTATGATTGTTTGAGTTTATTTTCCTATCCAATTTGTTCAACCCATTCATTCCATTTCCATGATTTAGTTATTTTAGTGTTTGTTCATGATGTGATTTATCTTTGTATTTTTAGGTGAGAAAAATTTTGAAAATTAAAAAATAGTTGGTTTTTCTTAGATTATCGTTACTTGATTCGTATTGCATTATATTTTTTATGATATTATAATTTGGTTGTGAAAAACTCCAGTCTATAATTTTTTATTCTTTACCTTGTCTATTTTGGACAAATAAAAAGGGGGGGAATGAATTATGGGCGAGTGAGACTTTGATTTATGGGGGAGACTTGATTTGATTTGATTTATGATTTATCATCTCATTTCAAACTCAATACGTCGCGAAGGTATATTTCCTTGTCTAGTGTATGTAGGTGCACTTTGATGAGCATAGGAAAAGTACACACTTGACAAACATTTAAAGGAAGATCAAAAGAAAGAAAAAGTTTGAAAGTTGAAGATTTTGAAGACTTGCATGTTAAGTATCTTTCCATTTTTGGGTCCTTCGGAGGGTATTAGATTTGTATAGTATTTTTGTTAAATAATTCAGATTTTTTATTTTGTACTGAAATAGCCATAGGAGGAGATTTTTAAGTACATATTTTCCATCATTGTCCCTAACATTTAGTTTACATTGAGTATGGTGTACTGTAAAGGCAATTCATGTTCACACGTTCAAGAAGACGGATCCAAATATCAAACATCTTCAACATCTACACGACTTGACGTATATTTGGTATGGATTTAGTTTTGTGTTACTTAATTTTTTTTACTAAGTATTGGGATATTTTCTAAACTGTTTTTATCAAAACGAGGCCTTTTCAAACAATTATTTTAAATCATTTTTCAAAATAGAGTTTTAAACTTAAAAAATTATTTTCACCTGCAGTCGTTAGAACGACATTAACAAGTCATTCGAACGCCATGGTCATGTCATTTGATATGTCATTTGATGGACTGCTTCTAACATAGTTCAAATGAAGGCGTACTATTTTAGTTTTTGAAGGTCGTTTGATAGATCATTAGATGGTCGCTTCTAATGAGATAGTCATCCCATTCAAATGACCTGATGATCTCGTTCTAACGACATTTCATCGCCTCGAAATTTGTGTTAGCCTATAAATACCTAATTTTGTAAATAGATTTGTTAAGACTTTTCATTTATGCAAACACAAACCTGTTACTTTTTAGTCTTCACTTTTATAAGGCAAAACTTTTTTTGATTCACACAAACAATCCTAAATACTTTTTTTAATCATCTTTAGAAACCAAATACTTATGTATTGAAGTTACACCCTGTAAGGAGTCTTTATAGCTGCTCTTGTGATTCTTGTGAGAATCATTACCGAAGGAAGAAGATTATGATCTTTGTTGTTCTCGAGGGGATCATTGCTAAATTAAAGACTGTGATCTTTGTGAGCCTGTGGGGGATTTTTTCCTAGATTTGTAAATTCTTTACATGCTTGATTTGAATCACATAGTTGCATGTTCTAGGCTTAATAAAATTTGGTTGTGTATTTGACATCTAATAAAATAAGTAAAGCCATTAGAAAATCATGCACTCTCACTAGTTTTGGGCTCGACTCCCTCCTTGCATGTTGTTTATGAGGAGATAATAGTTGGTGAAGCAAGGCAGACTCTGGTTGTTGAGCCAATATCTGTGGTGAGTATTTGTTCTTTATTATTGAACTTTTTTGTGTCTTTAATCTAAATTTTTGCATGGACTAACTTTTTTTCTCTTTTTCTCCTTTGTGCTCGCAGGTTGATCCTATCAAGGAGGTTCACATCAATACTTACAGGGCCCTTGTGGTGATTCCCACCAAGCCCGCCATTAATGAGAAATTCTTGGTGGGTTTGTTTGGCCCTACTATTTTGGAAGGTAGGGTATCTACCCCAGAGGAGGAGGTTGATAATCAAGTTGAGGTTGTTGAAGTAGCAATTCAGCAGGCAAACACTGTTGGAGTTTATCCAGAAGAGGTTTGTCCTTGCCTTTATGATTTGTGGCTAAGTGTTTTTGCTTAAATGCCCAATTTACCTAGTCGAGCAACCATTTAGGTCATTTAGATAAATTGGGAATTTTTTTAGTGACCACAGTGTACTTTTCGAGTTACCATAAAGGTTCTTTGTGCACACTAGGGCTTTAGGAATGTCCAAATACTTAGTAGAGCAACCAATTTGGTCCTATCAGTAAATTGGGACTTTTTTAAGCGACTACAGCGTACCTTTTCAAGTTACCATAAAGGTCATGTGGGCACACTAGGGCTTGAGAAATGTCAAATTTACTTAGTCGAGCAATTAATTTGGTCCTTTAAGTAAACTAGTACTTTTTTAAGCAATAAGTTATCATAAAGGTCCTTTCGGCACAATGGAGCTTGAGGAATGCCAAATTTACTTCGTCGAGCAACCAATTTGGTCCTTTAAGTAAACTGGGACTTTTTAAGATACCACAATATACCTTTTCAAGTAACCATAAAGGTCTTTCGGGTACATTAGGGCTTGAGGAATCTTCAGTTTACTTAGTCGATAAACTAATTTTGTCCTTTAAGTAAACGGGGATTTTTTAAGCGACCACAGTGCACCTTTATAAGTAACCATAAAGGTCCTCTAGACACTTGCCTTTCTCTAACTTCCATTTCCTTATCTCTTCTTTCAAATGAAGTTGATCAGCCAGCCATTGTGGAGGAACCTACAGCCATTATTAAATAGATGCCTCTAGAGGATACTCCCGAGGGAGTCGCAGAAGGTGATGTAGTGGTTGGGGGCCTTGTGGACCAATACAATTTCCCCTTGTTAATTAGAATATTGAGGACGTTGTGTGAGATACTACTTCCGTTTTTCAAGAGGGGGACATTTCCTCCAACACTATGTTTCCTTTTGGGAGTGATAGTGCGTTTAGCATACATCCTCCTAAGGTTTTCCCAGCCGAAGTTATGAAGAAAACCTTGATAGATTTTCCTTACATTTTAACGATGTCGCATCGGGAGTTGATCGAACTCTTAATGGATCACCATCCTTCTACCTTCACCCCTAGTTGTATCCAAGTTTTGCCTATTATGATGTCCTACAAGATGCTTTGATTTGCTACAGTTTTAAACGAAGTTCTGCACACCCCTTTGCAATCTTTAAGTTCGTCCAAAGATTAAGGAATTGTTGGGGAAAATTAATGTTCTTGTTGGTGACAGGTCTTCTATGAAGTGGTTGAATAATTTTCTTAAGTCTTTCAAGAAAGCTGACCTGCCCACATTCTATTCCAAGCTTCAAGCTGCCAATCTCTTACAGATTGCAATTGCTGAAGAAATAACAAGTTTGAGCACTCAGATTGCTAAAGTTGAGGAGGAGGTTATTGCTATTCAATAGGACTTAGCAAAGGTAGACCAATTACAACAAGTGATGACTTGTCACCAAATGAATATGGCAGAGCTAACTAGCGAGCAGTCATCTTTGGACTCTATGTTGCCCAACCATCATCATAGATTGTTGGATTCTTCCAAATTGTGGTTTATCACCGACGACTCAAGTGATTATTAGGATTTTATTATTTTTTTTCATTATCCCTTTTTTGGATATGTGCCCCAAGGCAGTATATCCTCTTTTTGTAATGCTATTGTTTGAACTTTGAATGAATACAACGAAGGTGTTTCCTATATTTTCTTTATATGCTACTTATCTTTGTGCCAAAAAAACATTACACTCCTTTATCACAACATCCTCATATTAAATAAGAAAAATTTCATGTGTTTTTTGAAGTTAAAAGAACACACTCTCCACCAACTTCAAGACTTGCCATAATACTTACGGGTAAAAAAATACCTAAGAACTTCATGTCCTTCTAAACATGATAAATTTTGAGCCACTTGTTATTAATCTTGAAAGTGACATCATCTTCAACCTTCTAGATCTCACAATAACCTGAGTCATGTGCCTTTCGAACAACGTATGGTCCCTCCTAATTTGCCTCGAACTTAGGTAGTGTGAGACCTCAAATGTGTCTTATGCAAGCCTTCAAAACTAGATCTCCGTCATGGAACTTCCTTGGCTTCACTAGTTAACTGTAGGATCTGGGCAGTTGCTTCATATACATCTCGAAGTGTCTCTTTCCATTATCTCTGTTCTCTTCGAGTGCTTAAAATTAGACATGTCTGCTGTGGGGAAGGATTGCACTTTGCAAGGTGTATCGTGCAGAAGGTACCTCTAGCTCCACTGGGAGGATTACTTTAACTCCAAAAACTAAGGAAAATGGAGTGTAGACTATAGGTTTCCTTTTAGTTGTTCTTAAGACCCACAAGACCTCTGGTATTTTATCATCCCAAATTCCTAGAATATCTTCTAGCATCTTAGAGAGGATGTTAATTAAGGTCATGTTGGTAGCTTTTGCTTGCCCATTGCGATTTGGGTATGCCATAATTGAATTATGATGAATGATGGAATATTTTTGGGTGAGTAGCCTCACATCACTGTTCATAAATGGGGTGCCATTATTTAACAAGAATACCTTTGGGATAACAAATCGATAGATGATATACTCCTTTATAAATCATGCAACCACCCCTGGTGTGGCTTTCTTCAACAATATAGCTTATCCCATTTGGTGAAGCACTATATGGTAACAAGTATCCAAATCTTATCCCTCGAGCAAAGGTATATTACCCCTACTAGATCGAACGCTCAAGTGTGGAATGGGAAGGGAGTGTAGGTCCATCAAGGGGGCATGAATAATATTCCCATGGAGTTAGCATGCCTTGCACTTTTGAACAAACTCCGTAGAGTCTTTCTCCATAGTGGACCAAACATACCCCAAAGTTGTGATTTGACCGTAGAGTATTGCTCCCCCAATATAACATGGCTCACATGCTTGCTTCAGTACTCCCTTCACTTTTTCTAACATGATGCACCTTAAAGGTCTGTCGTGATAATCTCTTTGATATAGTTGCCCCTCTTGAACGTAGTATCCGATTATTCCCCGCTTCAGTCTTGTAGCATTATCTTTGTCTAAGTCCATAATACCATATACCAACATGTCCATATATGGTTTCCTCTAGCCAAATGGTTATTCTATAAAGTTACATTCGATAACTTAATAATACAACTTGCATATCCCACAATCTCTTTGTAGTCTCACAGCACTCTGCCTCATCGTAGGTAAAAAGTAACCTACTTTTTAGATCCTCCGATACAAAGGAATTTGTGTAGTCTCACATCTTTCTCCATGTACTTTTATCACCTTTTTCTTAGCTTCTTCAGGATCCATGCATCTGGATAACTAAACTCCTTTGTTTTTATAATATAAATTGCCCGTGGTAGTGAAGTATTATGCATGATCAGCCAAACTCAGTGGTCATTTCCCAATTTCTAGCTATTTCCTTATCTCGCCCCTCAAGACATCGCTATCGTCACTAGGTAACATTTCAATCATAGTCGAGGGAATTATCTTCTTACTAGTTCGAATGGACGTTGAGCCTCCTTCAAAGGAAATTTTTTAGGCAATCATGGTGTAGGCATCAGTATTTCTATTCATGGCTCTAGAGTGTCTCCTGATCTTTACTTCATTGAACTGGATGAACAATTTTTGTATGATTATAAGCATTTGTATCCCCCTTATCAAGGCTTCTAGTAACCCTAACACGAGGGCTTCGTATTTAACTTTATTATTTGAGCAGCTGAAGTCCAACTTGAAGAATAGTTGGACTTCCTCTGCCCCTTTTCTCATAATAACTCCCGCCCCTCCTTTGTTTGCCACCGAGGAATCATCAAACTCAATGCTCCATTCTTTTGATCTAGCTTCCAGGTAATTGGCCTAGAGATCATCTCCTCACAGCTCTTAAATTAGTGGCACAAAGGTCCCAGATGGAAAGATTGCCAATAAGTCTTAACAAGATTATCTCTTGATAGCTCAAGGAACCACGTATTTGAGGTCGTATTCTCAAAGTATTAGAAACCATTTGGATGCCCTGCCTATTAGAACAGTTCTAGCGAGTAAAAACTTTATGGGATCACTTCTAGTTACGATCTGAACCGTAAAAGACAACATGTCACGCTTGAGTTTTTATGAAACAAAGATGAGAGCTAAACAATGCCTCTCAATACTATTATACCTAGCCTTAGGCCCACGTATGATCCGGCTTAAGTAATATACATGTTTCTCTACACCCTGTACCTCTTGCTCTAATAAAGCCCCGATTGATCTCTCGGTAGATATGAGATGGAGATGTAAAGGAATACTTTCCTTTGGGGGGATCATTATTTGAGGAGATGTCAGCAGATTCTTCGGCTGGTCCAAAGCGTCCTGGCGTGGCTTCTCCCATATAAATTTGGTATTTGTTGCAGCAGCTCCATCAGTGGGTGAGTGACCTCAAGGCTCTCCCATAGTATTAACATAAATACACAAACAATATTGAGGCGAAGCATAGATTCCAAGTCTCTAAGAGGGTGGCACATACCGGCGTCTCTTAGGACCGTCTGAACTATCACATCGATAGCCTGTACCAAGGATATCTATCTTCTAGGGTACAAGTCAATATCCCCCATAAAGGTCACATCGAGATAAGACTTGTCCCAGCGCGGAAACCTCAGGGATAGCAAGTAGCGTGGGTATGATTTTCACATGCATATAATATATGTACACACAATCATATAAATATACCACTTTATCATATTAATATAGGTTCTTCTCATCACCCGTAAATATACAGTTTATCCTTAATTTCACATTTATGGAATTACGCATAAGGTTTCATTCCTAACCTTAACTCGAAGGGTTTTCTCACTTATTACCCAACACTCATGGATTATATCTTCCAAATTCTGAAATTCAGTGACTTTATTAGATTCCAACGTAACTCTCTTACGCACCTCCCCCTTTAAATTCTTAACTTTACCAACCTAAAGTAAATATCCCAAAAATACCATTTTCGATTAATCTTAAAGGTTCCAACATTTATCCATATACCCCACTGGTCCTCAATGTCTCCCAAATCATTTTATTTAGAATGCCCAAAGATAATTCCACGATAAACTTAAGTTAACTAATTTTAACAAGGGAAATAGGAGTCTGCCAGGAGGGGTCGATCGATCGAAGTTTGGGGATCGATCGATCAAACCTTCGATCGATCGAAGCTCTAGGCTCGATCGATCGATCAAGAAGGTCTGGGTAAAATTCTGCAGAATGCAGTGACGGGTTTTATCCAACTTCTTCATCTAAAACGATGTTCTTCCATTCTAATCGCCCCAAAAATCTTACTATCATCATTATAACATTATACCAGGTGTTTATAACGTAAAGCATGCGTGTAACTATCATTAAACATGGATTTATAACCTAAAATCATGTCCAATTATCAAGAACCCTACAATTTTTCTTAAACACATTTCTAATGAATCTTTCTCCAAAATTTCTTTTGTATAATCACCAGATTTCGTGGATTATTACCTCTACATGGCAAGGGTTTCCAGAATTTACATAAACATCAATACTACATGGGTTCTCCTATCAAAAATGGTGTTTTCTTCCATAGTTTTCGTCACAATTCAATCCTAAGCTAACATGAATATTGCATCAACGAAAATAGCAAGTTTAAACACTTGCCTGGGATTTTGGTATGCAAGTTCACGGCTGATTTTGGCATGGCTGCATTTCTTGTCTCGTGATCTACGCGGTGGTGGTGGCGGCGGTGCAAACCGGTGGCCTTTTGGCCTTGGATTGCCATGGAGCTCTCTCCTCTCTTATCCAATGGCCTTCATTTGATTTGTGCATGTTCTAACCCTAAGAGGCTGACCTAATGGCTGATATAGGTTGGCTGAAATTCGTGGGTTTAATTACCCAATTTTGTAAAATGACTAAATTGCCCTCCCGGGGCACCAATTAGGCCTAAAAATGCCCCGAGACCCAAACTAAGCCCCCGGGTATACTTTTCTGACTATCTCGACCCTTCCGGACGCGTTGGCGCACTCAAAATGACCATATGGACAACTTATAAAATTTTCACTTTTTATTTAACAAAATAAGTCCCGATGTGACACGGGCACGTCCTTACTTAAATTTCCGAAATAGTCATTTAATTCACTTATGACATTCAATACAACCAATATAATATATTACTATGCTCATTAGTAATATTCAACAAGTTTCCCATAATTACTAACTCTCGTCACGTTAATAATTAAAACATAATTAATTTCCAGATTTTTAATAAATAAACATTCGCATTAAATTTAAATAAATCCCCAAATTAATATAGCATAAAAATACGGGGTATTACATACTTCCCCCCTAATAACGGAATTTCGTCCCGAAATTCGGAAAATAAGGCATACCTGATAAAAATAACTCTGGATATCTCTCGATAGTACGCAAACTAACTACATAGTACGACGCTCAATCACTAGCCTTTTCCTCACAGCAACATTGTTTTACATTCTCATTAGCGATACTTCATATTGTGATCCCACCCGAAAATATTCGCATGGTCACGCCTATCCGTTATAAATTCCGTTATCTCACTATCATTAGGAGGTCGCACCTCACTATCTGACGACTACACGGATTTATTCACACTAAATTCCCATTTTGAGAAGATCATACGAACATTTGACCAATCTTGACTGCCTAAAACAGTCGTGGAATTCCACCATAGTTATCGGATATTTTCTCGACCGATCCAACAATTCTGATTATCTACTCTCCTTTAAACATACGGAAGGAGAATAGTCGAGGTTCTTCCATAACAAAACCTTAATAAGTACCTCATACACGACAAATATGTACGAGTGTTTCTACAGAGCATTCTTGGAATCATCGTACCAAGATTCCAAAATCTCCTTCACGTGGCTCCACTAATCTTTAATCACCATGCGCTTATTCCATAGCTAAGGGTGATACATCCTACTTGAAACGAAATCTTATCACTGCCGGTTCCTGAAATCCCATTCCAAAGGCGGGATTTACCAAATTTATACTGCGCCGGACCATTCACAAGCGCGATCCTTCCTTTCAAAGGAAGTCTGAGGTATACTAGTTAGTATTGTAAGCCAGCCCAAAGGAATATCAATTACTTCCTCCTCGGAGACTTATTTCACAAGCTCAGGATAAATCCTAGATTTTGTCTTGAGGATGGCAACCCATCCAAGGACTTTACCGATTTTGCCAACCTCTTCCAATTTCAGGGGTTTTTCGATAAATACAAAATTCTTTGGTTGATTCTCCTCTTTCAACCAAACCTTACCTATGGGCAGTGCATGTAGAGACTACTCACTACGCCTCGCTAAACATCGATTCTTCCCTAGAAATGTCTCACCTTAAGGGACACGTAATACTCCCCTTCCTTCCTTGGAGTATGCCGAAAGTTCCGACCCGTGCTCTTCTCTCCACGAAGCGCACTTCTGGATCTCTTATACTATACTTAACATCATTACTCTTTGTATGCGCAAGTTGCTCTCACACTTGACTAATAACAACTCCGCTCCGGGTGTGCTTCTTAACAATTAAACTCTACTTTATTCAAGGAATACAAATTTTTGAATGGCTTCCCACAGTCTTCCAATCAAGTTAGGGCGTGTTATTCTAATTGTACACTTAAGTATGGATTATCGCCCCTCATGTGACGTTTAATCCACTCTATTACTTCCACATCGTTATACTAGTCCCACATCCATATACTTCACACGTCTATTACCACGTCCCTTCGACTAGGACTATTTTAACTGTAGTTAACCAAGATGCCCATATTTTTGCAACACTCCGACCGCCCTGGGAGAGCGAACGGTGTGCTACTCGTCTGTAGGACTAACTAAATTCAATGGAATAGAAGTAATACGGCATTCAAATTCCATGACAATAAAAGCGGAATAATAATTCTCAACCTTCCTCAGATAAGTACAACAATTTTCCTCATTAGGTACAACAACCAAAATAAATCACTAACGCTCTATACATCAAAATAATCACAGGTCATCTCTTGTATAATATAAATTTCTTTCCAGATAATCCATGCTAAAAATCATTTCAACTCATTATTGACCTTGTGTTCTGTACGCGGTTATGACATTTGGATACTCTCAATCACCCTAGAAGTCTAAATTCCTTAAATTCTCCTTATCATCGTTCCACCCCCTCAACTTGTGGGGATAACTTTCAATGCTTTCCTACCACAAAATCCGGCTCCAACGACCTTAAAACAAAATTTAACTTCCAACTTACATACATAATTACTTGATCCCGATTTCGACCAGGGTACCGAACTCATGGAATAGTGAACAAACGTCTCCCTAATTCCAACGTTACGCTAGGTTTCATGCGTGGGATGTCTCGTAAAGCGAAATCCAAACAAGGAACCCCCCCGATACACTACTACTTAGCATTGTCGGTTATCGGGATCCGTTAGGTCCTCCGTCCATAGCGTGTACCCCTTTATTCTGTCCCTTGACAGAAAAGTTGTAATTTCTACTGTAATTATGCTTAACAAACAACGTTTCCCAATTTTACTATCGTATTGGTTGATGGAAATTTCATCCTATAAACCTCGGATACATACGATCGGAATTATCGAAATTCCTTTCCCTAATAATAGGGTATAATTAACAACTCCCACATGTCTAAAGGATAAATATAACATCGCACTTTTCCTATCTCTAATTCCGGAGTGCTAAACATAATACTGAGTCAAATCTTATCGCTCAAGGGTAAATCCCGATACACGCGGAATTATACTGACAAGGTCTACACATACTATGGCATCGAATATCTCGAGCCCTCTATCTCCTCTGAAGTATCTAGGATAGATAATATAAGTGCGATTCCACCTTCTTACAGGTAAGACCTCGCCCAAAACAAACATAAAACATGTTGCACCAATGCAACTACTCCGATATCCTCGCAATCAATGTACACTATCATGCTACCCATTTTATATAACATTTTATCAAAAATAATATTATACTCGTGTATCGCATCTCTACAACCAGTAACCTCTATAAAGTATAAAACACTGCTAATATACTCACTCATCCTCCGCGGATAGTACTAAATATTCACATAAAGAAATATTCACATAAATATCCTCCGCGGATAGCACAAAAATCCAACTTATGCTAAGGAAAATATTCACATAATGGTAACATTTATAATTATATGCATTAAGCTCGTCTCACATGCTAATCTAGCAATGAACAAAATATGGTGACTCGCTCGTGTCATATAAACACGCCGCATCCTCTAAGGATACAACTTACACTTCTACCTTGTCAATCGTCTTGACTGCACAAATGGTTTTCGGACGTAACACGTCTACCCAAACCATAATAAAATTATTTTAATCGTTGCCTTTTACTAGGCACCGTATTCTTTTCCTTATACTCACTTTGGAACATATTATCGTGAGCGATCTCACTCCGCACAAAATACCTCAGTACATAATCCACTTACCACCTGTCCTACTAACCAAGTTAGGATTTTTCCTCCTCTCGGACTTTAGTAAACTCGATTCCTGTTAACCATTCCGATTGTTCCTTTAACTTTTTAGGCCATAAAGTTCATGTTACTATCTATAATAGCACGTACTGAATTTACCATCACTTGGTAAGAATTTAACTATCTGAAGCATTTAAATGGTTTTCCCGATGTGTATCCACATTCTTTTGTGGTGCTACACCACCACTATTGTATTCAGTAGTATTCTCGACTAAATTCTTCGATTCCTTTAACTTTCCCACAACGGAGTGTTATCAACTATTTTGACAAAATATGACATTGTCAACCTTTGAATCGGTCGTCCATCAGAATTTCCTCTTCGAGTATTTTCAAATATTATTACAAGTTGGCCTCCCACTTGGAGTCGTTTCCCCCACTTGTATCTACATCCTTCAATACAAAATTCGTTAACGGTTAAGATTTATATTCACGGATGGACCCTTGACATGTCCTTCCTCGATGAGCTCAGAACCACATTTGCCTCATCCTGAACAGTTGACGAAGGAACATACGGTCAACATTGTACCTAAGGTCCTCCCATAGGCATAGCATTCCACCTCTAAAATTTGTGGTTGACTCCATCCATTATAATTTCGTCCCGAAAGCCAAGAAAATTTTCCTCTAAATTTTCACTTTCGGTTTGCCACACTCCGTCCTATATTTAATCATGTGAATACTTTACCTCATTTGGCTATAACAGCATTTGAAAATCATTGCTGTACCTTAGTCGCCTTTCTAGTCGTGGCTTCTCTTGCCATAATGGAGGTGACCTCGACTACGGTCATCATCCTCGGATATATTTCATAATTCTCAACTGAGCCCTGCCCCCTGATGTACGCTTAACGGTCCTCTTCTGAAACCGTCATCGCTCGACTCACGCACACATCCGAACGAAATTAGAATTCACTAGTGTATACACATATATCAGGAGAACAAAACCTCGTCAAAGAAAATTGACAATCCTAAACATAGGGCTCTATAACAAACAAAGCAACGCTGAAAGCATAGTAAGCCGTACAGATCCTAAGGACAATAGAACCTGATGCTCTGATACCACCTGTGACACCCCGCCTAATTAAATACCGGGCGATCACTCATTTATTAAATTAAATCAAGGTATACAGTTGGTTCATTCTCAGCATCACTGTCGATAAAAATGAATTTTTCCAATTTAACACCCTAAATAATTAAGCTAAGTGTCAAAACCATTTTCATACATACTTTCCAAATTTTAACTTAAAGGAAAATATTTATTTAATTAAAAACAACATACTTACAATTAAGAATCACACTACAGTAAGCCAATTAATATAATACATTCGTCAATCGAATGTCAACATATTAAAGCTAAAATTACAAGTCCATACTGAATAAATCCCAAAGAAAACAATACAGGAAATGACTGAAATATAAATCTCCCAACAACAAATGAAATGATGAAAACGGCGACACGTGCCCAATAAATGAGAGTACTAGGAGTGGAGTCAATAACAGAAGCCGTCTACTCAAGTGACCTGCAACTCCCAACTAAGCTGCAGCTCGTTCTTCTCAAGGGATCCTAAGCAAGACGCCCCTGTGGCTGGGCACCTGAAAATATACATATATATACACAAGAGAGAGAGAGAAGAAGAAACGGGTCAGAGCCCGAAAGTGTGTTTGATTTTAAAATACGTTTAGCAAGTATTTAAATTGATACAGGCCAATGCAATAACATATTAGTGCGTCGCTCTCTTGAGAAATACTCACCTCTCTTCTAATGTGCACCCCTATCGCAATAACCTTCCCATTGGTTTGTTCTTATCATTATATCGCACTTGACTTTCTAAAAGATTTAATCTATCTAAGATTACTGACAAGATTTACAATTCACGATTTCATTTTAAAAGAGTGTTCCAATTTGTAGCCAAATTTCTCTATTTTAACTTTATAAAATCAATAAAGTTTTTCAGTGACATATTATATTTTTTTCAAAACCAGTATTTAATAATATGAGTCAACAACCATATTCTACTTAGCAAATCTCAGTAGACAGTTTCAAATATCATAATCTCATATATATATTAACTACTCGTATAATATATATACATATCAGCACCCCGAATAAAACTATGGTGCGTGCATACTTCCACTATCCAAAGCCCCATATCACTCATATTAAGGGGAATACATTCGGAATCACTCTCGAATAGTATTAACATAAATACACAAACAATATTGAGGCGAAGCATAGATTCCAAGTCTCTAAGAGGGTGGCACATACCGGCGTCTCTTAGGACCGTCTGAACTATCACATCGATAGCCTGTACCAAGGATATCTATCTTCTAGGGTACAAGTCAATATCCCCCATAAAGGTCACATCGAGATAAGACTTGTCCCGGCGCGGAAACCTCAGGGATATCAAGTAGCGTGGGTATGATTTTCACATGCATATAATATATGTACACATAATCATATAAATATACCACTTTATCATATTAATATAGGTTCTTCTCATCACCCGTAAATATACCGTTTATCCTTAATTTCACATTTATGGAATTACGCATAAGGTTTCATTGCTAACCTTAACTCGAAGGGTTTTCTCACTTATTACCCAACACTCATGGATTATATCTTCCAAATTCTGAAATTCAGTGACTTTATTAGATTCCAACGTAACTCTCTTACGCACCTCCCCCTTTAAATTCTTAACTTTACCAACCTAAAGTAAATATCCCACAAATACCATTTTCGATTAATCTTAAAGGTTCCAACATTTATCCATATACCCCACTGGTCCTCAATGTCTCCCAAATCATTTTATTTAGAATGCCCAAAGATAATTCCACGATAAACTTAAGTTAACTAATTTTAACAAGGGAAATAGGAGTCTGCCAGGAGGGGTCGATCGATCGAAGTTTGGGGATCGATCGATCAAACCTTCGATCGATCAAAGCTCTAGGCTCGATCGATCGATCAAGCAGGTCTGGGTAAAATTCTGCAGAATGCAGTGACGGGTTTTATCCAACTTCTTCATCTAAAACGATGTTCTTCCATTCTAATCGCCCCAAAAATCTTACTATCATCATTATAACATTATACCAGGTGTTTATAACGTAAAGCATGCGTGTAACTATCATTAAACATGGATTTATAACCTAAAATCATGTCCAATTATCAAGAACCCTACAATTTTACTTAAACACATTTCTAATGAATCTTTCTCCAAAATTTCTTTTGTATAATCACCAGATTTCGTGGATTATTACCTCTACATGGCAAGGGTTTCCAGAATTTACATAAACATCAATACTACATGGGTTCTCCTATCAAAAATGGTGTTTTCTTCCATAGTTTTCGTCACAATTCAATCCTAAGCTAACATGAATATTGCATCAACGAAAATAGCAAGTTTAAACACTTGCCTGGGATTTTGGTATGCAGGTTCACGGCTGATTTTGGTATGGCTGCATTCCTTGTCTCGTGATCTACGCGGTGGTGGTGGCGGCGGTGCAAACTGGTGGCCTTTTGGCCTTGGATTGCCTTGGAGCTCTCTCCTCTCTTCTCCAATGGCCGTCATTTGATTTGTGCATGTTCTAACCCTAAGAGGCTGACCTAATGGCTGATATAGGTTGGCTGAAATTCGTGGGTTTAATTACCCAATTTTGTAAAATGACTAAATTGCCCTCCCGGGGCACCAATTAGGCCTAAAAATGCCCCGAGACCCAAACTAAGCCCCCGGGTATACTTTTCTGACTATCTCGACCCTTCCGGACGCGTTGGCGCACTCAAAACGACCATATGGACAACTTATAAAATTTTCACTTTTTATTTAACAAAATAAGTCCCGACGTGACACGGGCACGTCCTTACTTAAATTTTCGAAATAGTCATTTAATTCACTTATGACTTTCAATACAACCAATATAATATATTACTATGCTCATTAGTAATATTCAACAAGTTTCCCATAATTACTAACTCTCATCACGTTAATAATTAAAACATAATTAATTTTCGGATTTTTAATAAATAAACATTCACATTAAATTTAAATAAATCCCCAAATTAATATAGCATAAAAATACGGGGTATTACATACTTCCCCCCTAATAACGGAATTTCGTCCCGAAATTCGGAAAATAAGGCATACCTGGTAAAAATAACTCTGGATATCTCTCGATAGTAAGCAAACTAACTACATAGTACGGCGCTCAATCACTAGCCTTTTCCTCACAGCAACATTGTTTTACATTCTCATTAGCGATACTTCACATTGTGATCCCACCCGAAAATATTCGCATAGGTCACGCCTATCCGTTATAAATTCCATTATCTCACTATCATTAGGAGGTCGCACCTCACTATCTGACGACTACACGGATTTATTCACACTAAATTCCCATTTTGAGAAGATCATACGAACATTTGACCAATCTTGACTGCCTAAAACAGTCGTGGAATTCCACCATAGTTATCGGATATTTTCTCGACCGATCCAAAAATTCTGATTATCTACTATCCTTTAAACATACGGAAGGAGAATAGTCGAGGTTCTTCCATAACAAAACCTTAATAAGTACCTCATACACGACAAATATGTACGAGTGTTTCTACAGAGCATTCTTGGAATCATCGTACCAAGATTCCAAAATCTCCTTCACGTGGCTCCACTAATCTTTAATCACCATGCGCTTATTCCATAGCTAAGGGTGATACATCCTACTTGAAACGAAATCTTATCACTGCCGGTTCCTGAAATCCCATTCCAAAGGCGGGATTTACCAAATTTATACTGCGCCGGACCATTCACCGGCGCGATCCTTCCTTTCAAAGGAAGTCTGAGGTATACTAGTTAGTATTGTAAGCCAGCCCAAAGGAATATCAATTACTTCCTCCTCGGAGACTTATTTCACAAGCTTAGGATAAATCCTAGATTTTGTCTTGAGTATGGCAACCCATCCAAGGACTTTACCGATTTTGCCAACCTCTTCCAATTTCAGGGGTTTTTCGATAAATACAAAATTCTTTGGTTGATTCTCCTCTTTCAACCAAACCTTACCTATGGGAAGTGCATGTAGAGACTACTCACTACGCCTCGCTAAACATCGATTCTTCCCTAGAAATGTCTCACCTTAAGGGACACGTAATACTCCCCTTCCTTCCTTGGAGTATGTCGAAAGTTTCGACCCGTGCTCTTCTCTCCACGAAGCGCACTTCTGGATCTCTTATACTATACTTAACATCATTACTCTTTGTATGCGCAAGTCGCTCTCACACTTGACTAATAACAACTCCGCTCCGGGTGTGCTTCTTAACAATTAAACTCTACTTTATTCAAGGAATACAAATTTTTGAATGGCTTCCCACAGTCTTCCAATCAAGTTAGGGCGTGTTATTCTAATTGTACACTTAAGTATGGATTATCGCCCCTCATGTGACGTTTAATCCACTCTATTACTTCTACATCGTTATACTAGTCCCACATCCATATACTTCACACGTCTATTACCACGTCCCTTCGACTAGGACTATTTTAACTGTAGTTAACCAAGATGCCCATATTTTTGCAACACTCCGACCGCCCTGGGAGAGCGAACGGTGTGCTACTCGTCCGTAGGACTAACTAAATTCAATGGAATAGAAGTAATACGGCATTCAAATTCCATGACAATAAAAGCGGAATAATAATTCTCAACCTTCCTCAGATAAGTACAACAATTTTCCTCATTAGGTACAACAACCAAAATAAATCACTAACGCTCTATACATCAAAATAATCACAGGTCATCTCTTGTATAATATAAAGTTCTTTCCAGATAATCCATGCTAAAAATCATTTCAACTCATTATTGACCTTGTGTTCTGTACGCGGTTATGACATTTGGATACTCTCAATCACCCTAGAATTTAAAATACGGGGTATTACAGGTGGGAGGACTTCCCTAAGAATATTTTCAATTCGTTCATCGACTTAGGCCTTGGAATGTTGAGGATGTCGTTCTGCTTGTCCATGTCCATTTTCACTCAATGCATGTTCACAACAAACCCCAAAAATTTGCCACTTATGGCCGCAAATGCGCACTTGAGGGGGTTCATCTTTAACTTGTACTTCCTTCACCTTGTGAACATCCTCCCCAAATCTTCTAAGTGAGAAGCCTCCTTTTTGGACTTAATTACTAGATCATTAACATAAAAATCCATAATCACATGAAAGAGTTCATAAAATATAGCCATTGTGGTTCTTTGGTAAGTGGTACATGCATTCTTTAGTCCAAAAGGCATATTCTTATACATGAAGTTACCTAAAGGGGTATGAAAGGCAGTCTTCTCAACATCCTCTAGGTCCATTTTAATCGAGTTATATTCCACATAGCCATCCATGAAGCTATACATCTTGTTCCCCACTATTGCATCTATCAAGATGTCAATGGAAGGCCATGGAAACTCATCTTTTTGACATGCCCGATTTAAGTCCCTAAGACCCACATAGATCGTAATTTAGTTCTTGTATTTCTTCCCTACTGGCATACTATTGGAAAACCAAATAGGATGTTGGATAGGAATAATAAAACCCGCAGCGAGTAGCCTTTGGACTTACTCCTTTACCTCAAGATTCAACTATTCCTTATACGTTCGAGTAGCTTTCTTTACTTGGATCCCTGATGGTATAACATTTAGCTTATGGCATCTCACAGCCTTATCTATCCTCAGTATCTTAGTATAATTCCATGCGAGGGCAACCTTCAATTCTCGTAGCAGGTTTACTGAGCACCCTTGCCTTCATCATCAAAGTCGTTCGAGATAAACATGGTCCTATGATCATCACCTTCTTTGGCAAGGTCTATCTGTTCCAACTCTTGTAGTTGGGTATTTGGCATGTCTCTCATGCATTCTGGTTCTTCCTCAACCTCCTTCGCAAACTGTTGGATATTAGAGTTGTCAATCACCAACTATTGGCCTAAGTTATCCACTAAACAACATTCATAGATCGGGTTAGCCTCATCGTCAAGGGCTTCAGTAGCCCGCTCACACCTTCATAGTTTGTAAATGATTTGGCCATTAGCTAAAACCACCCTTTTGCACTGACGAGGATTCTCCTCCCGATGGGACCTCTTGTATCTATTTTCCTCTAGTTCTCTTGTGGAGAACCTACTAAGCACACTTTGTTATTGAACTTAATGCTCAATCGGGTCAATACAGGGCATCATCTGATCATATAATTAGATGAACAGGCAGGGGGCTAACTTCCTTGTGAATAACCCCCTCTTCTTTATAAGCCTCCACTGGGTGAGATGGTGTGCGCATCCTTTATCGAGAGTTGGGAATATTAATTACCCTAGTATATCGAGTGAGTAGGGTGGTCACCTCATCCAGCTCTATATAAAAGGAAACATCCACCAAGTACGCTTCCTCGCGTGCGAAAGGCTTCCTATAAGCCTAAACGACTACCTCCTTCCCTTTGATATTTTCCTTCGCACATTAATGATATGTGGAAGGCACCAACCCGTGGTTGTGCATCCACACTCTTCCTACGAGCAGATCATAAGACAGCTCAAATTCCATAAGATGGAATTTATTATGAGAAGTAATATTTCCCATAGTGGTTCCCACGTTAACATAGCCAATTGGCTTGGAAAACTGATTATTGTACCCAGAGACCAACAAAGGATTTTGTACAATCCTTGTCTCAAATATGTTATAGGCATAAAAGGACCTATGGGCATGATATTGATGGAGGATCCCCCTTCTATCAAAACAAGATTGAAACTTCACCCATTAATGCTTGTCGTTACGTAGACCGACATGTTGTGAGGATATCTAGCTGAACTATCAACCTTTGAGAATATAATCTTTCAGAGGAATTTACCTTACTAACTCAGTCATTGACCCCTCCATCGTAAGTTTAGGGCCACGTTTTTCTTAATAATTTCCAAGATCGCTCGCGTGACCTCTAGACGAGAGCTCTCGGGTAATCCCACTTGGTCAAAAAACCAACCAAACTTTTGCAATCGTGAAACCGTGGCACATTCCACCCATGGATCTACTTTTTCTTCCTCTATCTCTTAAACCTCTTCCATATCTCTGTATGCAGACTCATCGTACGTTATCACAACGTTCACAGCCTCTAGGGAGGAATCTTTAAGTTGCCTACTTAAATCATCGATCGGGCTCCATTCGCTTCTCATTTCTTTTTCTAGCGTTAATTGAGACATCTAGAATATACATTCCTCAATGGATTATTAAAAGTTCTCCCCACGAAGCCAATCCTGATTTCTCAACTATTCAACCTCCTCATCAAAGGCATTAGCCATAGTTTCCCCATGCACCGGTAAAAGGGTTGTTATTTACATCTATTTGCGGCAACTGGATGTCTCCTCTCTTGACGTGCTTGTCAATCAGCCTTCATAGTACGAAACACTTACTAGTTGGGTACCCCACCTTATTGTGTGTTGATACGATAAATCGAACTCAAGTCGTTCTCAGATCATCATATCAAGTGTAAAATAAATATAAAGCAAGCAATAAAGAAAGGGACAAAGAATATAGAGTGGTTCGTCTATTAAAATGACCTTGCGTCCACTTTGTTGCCTTACTCTCATTATATTTACATTGTAGGATAAGATTACGAAACCATAATAGGTGTATAAGATAGATGAGAGAGAGGAATACATCCCGGTAGCAATTTTGGGTGAGATGGTGAAATGACTGTGAAGTATCCCCCGAGTTGTATTGGGGGTATATAAAGAGATGAGTAAAGCTTTGCCAAGGGTTGTATCTTTAGATCTAGGGATCAGCACTAGAATTGGAACTCAGAACCCCTATCTCGAGGTGTGGACCTCTATTTATATGAGGTATGTGTGTTGTGTTACGTACCCTGAGCACGTGACATACAATGTGGAACAACTATGAAGGAGAGGGATGCATCCAGCTAGGTAGACAGGCTAGGGCCGCACCCTGTAATATGTAAGTTTGCGGCCTAAATATGTAAGTTTGTGGCAATTAAACTTCACTGCATGCCTTTCATAACTTCCGCGATAGGGGTACTATATTTGTCATATCAATAAGCCCCTAAGTCGTAGTGCCAAGGGGTGACCTGGTGCTGCGTCTTGATGTTGGACTATCACGGTGTGCCATCTCCGTAGTGGTTATTTCCAAAACGACGCTTCATCTTCCTATTCCCTCTTATATAAATGGATTTGGACGTGGCCTTCATTACGTTTTCCAATTTATTGAGAGAAAATCGAGATCAAACCTTTGTCAGTTCATCGTTTGAGTTTTTCGGTGAACATCAGGCGGCATCCAGCAGCTGCAAGAGGTTGAGCAACTGATTCCCATGAATTTTCAGGTGATTTTCAAACCAAAAATTTCTCAATAACTCTATAATTCTAGCTTTGTTAACTGTTCTTGATTTATGCTTATGAAATGAACCATTCGAATTCGCCTCTTTGCTGGATCATATTAAATAATTAATTTTGAATTGGATCAACTTCAATCAATGAAATGAACTGCAAAATCATATTGAAATGAAATGTTAAATCCATTCTAAAATGAACTGCTCATTCTATTTTGAATTTGAATCCATTGATTTGTCTGGATCATAATAGATAACTGGTTTTAAATTGAATCAATCTTATATCAATGAAGTAAACTGTTTATATCCATGATGACTCAATAAATAAAACTTCTTGGCTTTTTAAATCCCTTGTACTTGTATAGGATCTAAGTTTTAAACCAAATTTGTTGGCTTAAGATTTCATAGATTGAAAACGTATTAACTCTGTTCTCGATGTTCTTCATGTTCTTGAGAAAACCCTTCAAATTCTAGGTTTTTAATCTTTAGACTAGACAATTTTCATTATTAAGCTGTTCATGAATCTGGCCACGGCAAGTAGCATAATCTTGTGCTATTTTTCTGCGGCAACACGTCAATACTTCGATGATAAGTCCCTTTTGACCTTAGGGCTTAGCCTTAAACTAGTTGCTCACAGCCCTTCTACCACTGAACTACAGGATTACGGCATACAAATACATGCATAATGTTTCCTTTCCCAATATATAACATGCCACTGTAATAGCATGATCTTTAGGATTCTAAGGCTGACACTTAGTGTAGTTGGCTGTAATTATTGAAACTTAGATTTTATCTTTCAAACCTTTGTTCTTATGTTGTTCCTACTGCGGGCTTTAAGAGGCATCTATAACCATATTAGCTGCAGCACCTAACAACGGACTCTTTTTGCTTTTCAGGTCTTGCCGTAGCCATATGAGTTATAATCCTAGAGAATTTAGAAAGGACTTCTGGAATGAACATTTTGGGTTTTATCCTCTTGAAATTACATGAGTGCGTCCTCTAAAGACGTTTGGGCCTTTCCTGCTCAAAAATTGCCCAAACTACATCGTTCTAGACTCTGACTCTATTAATTCTGCTTATAGGGAGAATACCAAGTCTGCGGCAATAGAAGAGGAAACCAACTCCAGTAACAATCATGTTAACAATGAGACCATGACAGTTGGGCCTTCTGAGGCTAGGGATGCACTTGCAGGCCCATCTAATAGAGTAGAGAGACCTCCTGCATCCTTTAATGTCCACAGTATCATGATTGAGGATTGGGTCAACTAAGTTGCTGAGGTGATTGAGTTTCCAGAAAATGTGATTTGCTTTGTACCTTCCACGAAGTAGAGTCCATGCTTTATGATTGCTGATGATGGGGTCTACTTCCCCCTCTATGCTTTCGTATATGGGTTGTGGATGCCTATCTGCTTCCCCTTCCACTCTTTCGTATATGTCTTGCGGCTACCTGTGCTAGTCCCAATTAGGAAAATATTTAGTGCAATGAATTTAGCCCCATCCTAATTAGATCACAACGGCTGAAGGGAAATTCTTGTATCCGTAGTGCTTTGGAAGAATAAGTTCAAAAAGGATATAACTCCCATAGAGTTCTTCTATTTTTACATACCAAAGGAGAACTCTGTAAAGTTTGATTGGTATTACTACTTTACCCTCCGTAAGAATAAAGAGACCCTGTATACTAGAAAGACCTTCCAGTGTAAAGAACAGTAAGGGCAAATATTTTTACTTTTCTGGAGAAGGGTGGTAGATCCACCCAAATGAGTTAGAAAGAGAGAAATAACATAGGATGTCCCAGCAGTGGGGACGGACATCCAAGCTAGGTATATAAGGATTCATATTTTGAAAACATACCGTATCTTGTTTTGCAGTTTGCATTTGCCTTGTATGTTTTATTGTGTTACACTAATATTGACCTCTTATGCAACTCTTGATAATTTACACCTCAGTGAGCGGAAGGAGAGGAGAGTAGGAACGGCTACGGCCATAAGTGCTAAGAACAAAAACTTCATCACTTTAGTCACTTATGCTTCTATTTTTTAGGAAGGCTACTTACCCAACAAATCCTTACCAAAAGTGATGGCCGCGAAAGGTAACAATTCCCTTTCTTTATTCATGCTGCAAAAGTTACCTTTGAGCCTTTAATTTTTTATTTTACTTCATTTCTTTTTCAGGTGAGGAAATAGAGAGAGATCTTGGCAGCTCAATTAGCTGAGATGGATGAGGACACGAATAACCTCAATAATGCAGCTATATAAGGAAAAAAGAGAAAATAGACTAAGTCTAAGCTTCCTGCCGCAGCTAATGTGGAAACCCAAACAACTCCTGCCGCACCAACTGTGCAGGTTGAGGAGTTTGCTCCCCAATAAAGGCCTGAAGGCTAGTATGATGACGATATGGGAAGTCATCTGGACGCGGCAGGCCTAATTCCCACTGACTCTAAACTACAAGGCGGTCGTGACATCTCTCAAGATACCACCTCCAATTCTCCCCCACCTCCAGTAATAATGGTTGTAAATCCCAACTTGTTACCTCCCCCAAGTTGTGCCAGCATTGGCCCTGATGGTCGCCCGTGACCCTAACTACAGAGACCAAACCCTCAGTCTTCCTAGCACACAACTGACAGGGTGGTCTACAGGATGCGAAAGGTAGTTGACAATATGGACCTGGATCGTCTGGTGGATGACGACTATAAGAACTTGGAAGAATATTCCCTCTGCAGCTTGTTGAGGGTAAGGGCAGCTTTACAGTGTTATGATTCTTCTTTTTGTAATTCATAATTTGTTTCTAACCTCCAATTTCTTTATAGGCCACGACGTAGTGATGTCCTAGAGCCTCAAGTACGAAGGACTTTAAAAGCTAAAGGAGGCTGTAGAGAGGGTGCATACAACTGACTTGGAGAATGCTAGGAACTTTTCATTTGAGGCAGGAAAATAGTCTGTTGCCGCAGCACTCCAAGTAGCTCAAATAGACCTTAAAGTTGTTGTCACGGCCAAGAATGATACTGAGGTTGAGTTGACAATGGCCGTGGTATCTCTCCAGATTGAATAAATCAACGTTGAGGAAGCCTCCAATATGCCTCCAATCTTGAGACCAAGCCGAAGGAGCTTCAAGATAAATACACCTAAAGGGATACTGATCATGTCACAGCCATCAAGTAGATAAAAGAGTCCCACTTCGCGGCCCTCAAGCTGGCAGCAGAAGTTGCCGCGGACGATTATAAAAAGTCAAGGGATTTATTCCTCACCAATAATAAGGCATACATCCGCGGCTACCAAGAATTAAGATATAGGGTCACTAAGAACTTTCGAGATGCCAAGGACCAAATCATGTCCTGGGGTGTTGGTGATGACGAACACAATGCTTGTGTAGCTGAGATGAGGGCTGCGACAGAGGAGAGGGACAGGAAGCTGTTGGAGGATGCCGCGACGGAGGACGAGGAAAAGGAGACAACTACAGAAGGTGAAGATAGAGATGATGTTACGTCCTAGACTTAGGACCTTCTGTTTCCTTTTTTGTAATATATACAGGGATGCAACCCTTTAAACATTTGAATGTTTATTTAGGCTGCGACCAATTATCTGTGCTTTAACTTTACACTTGTACACCTTCAACTCAGGATGTAGCCTTTAATCTCAAAACAATTGATTTTTGCTTCCTTAATTGCTCTACTTTGCTTATTCCTCCGCTGTCTACTTTAATATTTCAATGAATGTTGTCTCCGTATATATTTGATTGCTTGAATGAATAACTTGCAAAAATGCTCTTCAATATCGATAATATGGATATAAGGTCGTGGCAAAACCTTATAAAGGACTCCTTGAAATAGGTTGTGGCCTGTTATTTTTTGCCTTGAGATTTTTCATATTTGTAATTCCAAATTTGTGCCTGTCACCCCTCAAGCCGCACTGGTAAAGGAATATAACTTTGGAACTGTGACATAACTTCCTCGGTCACTTGGTTAACTTTTCCATAATTTTTTTAGTCTCGATGTAGCAATTCAGAGGCTACGGCTGGGTTGCTAGCTCGTTGCACCATTCGAGCTATTATTTTATTGGACTTTATGTTGTGCTGCAGCCATCTATTACTTGTAGCTTTCACATGCTTCGGGAGGCTAGTACCACAACACCTTTAGTCCCTTTAATTGCATGGTAAATCTTCCATAGATTCCTTCAATCGCTTGGATTGGGTCATTATCAGGCCTCCCCGGGCTAGGTATTATAAAGCTTCCCCAAGCTATATTTGGATATATATAAAGCCTTCCTAGACTATATTTGGATTATCCGCAGACAATTAAGTCTTTGGCCTCTTCAAATATTAGATTATCCACAAACAACTAATTCTTCGACCCCTTCAAATATTGGATTATCCACAGACAACTAAGTCTTTGGCCCCTTTGGGTATTGGATTCCGCAGATAACTAAGTCTTTGGACCCTTTGGGTTAGTATTAGGCCTCCCTAGGCTAGGTATTATAAAGTTTACTTAAGCTATATTTGGATATATATCAAGCCATTCCTAGATAATTGAAGCATCCTTTTAGACCCTTGAAACTAATAAGAACATCCAGAAGCATATAAAGGGCATTAGCAGCCCCTATGGCTAGTTAAATCATCTCGAGAGTTGCTTTCGCGTCTTTTAATTATCACATGCCTTCATATGCTTAGGCGTCATGGCTGGCATTGTGATCCCATTAAGATATTTATTCTAGAGATAATATATTTGTCTTTATATGCTTAAGCGTCATGGCAGGCATTGTGAGCCCATTAAGATAGTTATTCTCGAGATAATATGTTTGTTTTCATTTTAAATCTGATTAAGACAAAAAGTCTTTTATGAGTTAATAGATATGAAAAAAAAGAACAAGATATGGAAAAGTAAGCCCAATTTCATATATTCATATATTCATGACCTTGTTAGAAAAATATAAAGTCAAAAGGAAACATTTAGATAGAGTTTCTCAAAGATAAAATAGAAACATATAATGGAAACTGAGGCAGATATGAGGCATGCGGCCTGTCAGGTTAGGCTGCATCCCTTAGGCATCGTTTATGAATCGATGCAACATTCCCCGCCTCACAAGCCTTTCGATCTCATCCTTCAAAGCATGGCATTTGTTTGTATCATGGCCATGGTCTTAGTGAAATTTGCACCACTGGGCCTTGTTCCTTTTGTGAGGTGGAGTCTTTAGCTTCTACGACCACTTCAGCAACTTGTCTTCTTTGATGAACTCAAATATATATTTAATCTCATACACCAATGGGGTGTAGGTCTCAAATCCTTTCCCTGCCATTCCACCTTCCTCTTTTGGTTCATGTCTGCTGCCTCTGGGGCTGTGGCAGTGATGGTTGGAACATCAACCCTGGGTGTTGCAGCCTCCAACATAAGTACCCTCTGGGTCAGAAAGTTGACCTGAGTCTGGAGTGAGGCATGATTGTCATACATGTGGTTGAGGTGGTTGTATAATTGCACAATCGCATCCATTATCTATGCACTTTAACTGGATTCTCCTTTCATTTCTTCTATGTTAGTCCTTAAAATATATATATTATGAGACAAAACTAATAGGAGTGAGTAGAGCAAGAAATATAAAGAAATTAACTAGGTATAGTAAAAAGGGGGTAGATTGGAAATTTGCCAGGTTATACTACTGTGGCTATGGCATGCTAAGCATGTAAAGCCACTGCCGCGGCCAATCCAAGAGTACCAGAATTGAATCCAAGGACATTTGTACCATGCCCTCTCCAGTGTGATGAAATGAAGTTATGCAGCATTCTCCAAATAGGTTTGCAGCACTCAGGTAATTTCTTGTCAAGTCGCATCTTGCTTTATGCTATATAATGTGATTCCATAGACCCTCAAGTAGGGTTTGAATAATATGGCAATTATGAAAAATAATTCTACCGGGAGTCTACCAGGGACAAATCAATCTTCAAGTGCTCCAAAAATGGCACAATCATGGTAGAAAATCCTGGATCATAGGCTAAGAAAGTAACAAACGAGCAAATAGAACTCATCCTTAGTTACCCAACTTTGTGAGGCTATTGCCTTTTGCACTTTTCAGCGCTATCTAGGTGAGGTAACATCATCGGGGTGTGTAAAATAGATCTAAGATCATAAAAAGGAGGCCCATGGACAGATTTGAATATATGCAATACCCATTTAAGGGTGCGTGTACAAAATACAAGCTTAATAACCAAAATTGACCCATGAGATGATGACCTAAAGGATCCCCATGAATGAAATAAGGTGTTAAGAACCCCAAATATAGATAAGCAAGATTGAAATACCTCTTTTACCACAGACGATGTCAAAATGTTGATGCGAGAAATCGGACACAAGTCGCTCTCACATCATCATATCAAGTGTAAAATAAATGTAAAGTAAGCAATAAAGAAAGGGACACAGAATATAGAGTGGTTTGGCTATTAAAATGAGCCTACGTCCACTTTTTTGCCTTACTCTCATTATATTTATGTTGTTGTATAAGATTACAAAGCCTTAATAGGCGTAAAAGATAGATGATAGAAAGAGGAATACATGTCAGTAACAATTTTGGGTGAGTTTGTGGAGTTGTATTGTGTGTATGTAGAGAGCTGAGTAAAGCTTCGCCAAGGGTTGTAGCTTTGGATCTAAGGATCAACACTAGAACTGGAACTCGAAACCTCCTATCTCGAAGTGTGGACCTCTATTTATAGGAGGTATGTGTGTGTTTAACATGCCCTGAGCACATGACATACAATGTAGAGCAGCTATGAAGGAGAGGAATGCAGCCCGCTTGGTAGATAGGCAGGGGCCACACCCTGTAATATGTAAGGATGCGGCCTAAATATGTAAGGTCATAGCAATTAAACACTGATGCATAGCTTTAACAAATTCCTCAGCAAGGGTACTATATTTGTCATATCATTGTGTATCATGCAAAACTTTGGATTATCCCTACTTCTAGCGTGGTAGGTGAAGTTTCACCCTCAATAGGCCAACACATTTTGTCACGAACCATGAGATAGTAAGTCTAAATAACTTGCTCAACTGTGAAAAGTAGTTTTGGTGGATCATCTTTGAAAATGAACTTCCTATTATTACATCTATCTCTTCCTCTTTGCCTTTTATTTTCACCGTCAGTGTAGTTTACAAGAGGGGGTAGTCCTCTCCCCGGGCTACCTGTTAGCTTTAGTAGTAAATTGCACAAGGTTGAGGGTGCTGGTAGTGGCTTTATGACTAAAGTAATGTTCATCATAGACTTTAGAAAAGCATCGAGTGTACCATCTCCAGTTTGATTTATCAAATGTCATATATATTCAGGTAACAAACCCTCTGCACAAACTTGCAAGATTTTACTTTCTCATGTTTCCTCTCTCACATCTAGAGAACGCTGGCAAAACCTCCGGATGTATGCCACAACATCCTCCCTGAGTATCTGCTTTCCTCACACCAGTTGTGTAAGTGTAAATTCATATTCTTCCAAGAAGAACATTTGTACGAACTGGACATGAAGATCTTCCCAAGTGGCCACACTACCTGGCGCCAAATGGGAATACCACATCTAAGCCTTCTCAGTTAGAGATTTTGAAAACTCTCTCAACCTTAGCTTCTTATTATCACAGATGTTCCTTAGGATTCCTCCCTTTTCATGTATACTTTTCGAACACAGGTGGAATATACTCCATTGGATAGGGATCGTTATTTTACTCCTTTGGGAGGGAGGGATATAATGCGTAGGAGCCACCACAATAGGGAGCATGATTGGCATGCCATTTCCTAGGCTCATAACAGGAGCCATGGCTAGTGCAGCAGCCTGGTTGTGAGAAGCTCCTCCCATAACAAATGGTGGGGCATGTAATGGAGGTGTAGGTGGAACAGCATCGTTGGTCGTTGTTTGAGAAACTCCCCTCGAGATAAAGAGAGCTTGTAATACTGCTAGTGGTGTTACAAAGGAACTGGACCCCCTGTGACTCCTAACATCGCTTGAGTGCCGAGAGTCCTAATAAATTCTGCAAAAAGTCTCATCACCCCTGCCATTTATGTCGAACCTATGGAGATTTCTTCATGAGCAGCCGACAGGCTAGCCTCAAAACATCTCGTTGGCTCTCCATCCGGTAAAATGGCGAGGTCGCCTTTTTCTTCACGTACAAAGCATCAAAATCAATTTTATTTGACACGTTATCGTTAGCCATCTCTCAAAAGAGAATCCCTCCTAATGGAGTCGTCAAATGTAAGATGTGGGTTCTTAGAATACGGTTAGTATTAAATGAGGAGTAACCCCTTATCAAGGCTATGATTAGTGCCAAAGAACAATTATAAATGACACTAAATACAAGCTATAGGTCAACAACATTCAATATCCAAAACTCATGTATTAAATGAGTGTTTACAATGTAAGTGCTCTCACAATGCAATAAATAGAAGGAACCCTACAGTTTACTTGATTGGAGGGAGAAGGAACAAGCACCCTTAGTGCAATAAAGACACGACAGTTACCTTACACCCAATAAATGCTCAATAACAGTATCAATGGAGCAAAAAGGGTGATCACATAATAAATATGGTCTCATAGTCAACTTTCTTATTGAAGGAGATTTTGGCAACAATTCTAGGTTAAAATTGTGATCCTAGAAAAGACACAATTTTGGAGTATTGATACGGGAGCAAGCTGCATTAAATGAGTCTGAGCGCATTTAATGCCAATAGTGCACATTAATAAATGATAAAGATATTTCATTAAATGCTCGAGATATGCTATTTGATCGAGTTCCAAATGTCCAACGCTATGATGTTATAGATTTGATAAACAGTAGTCTGTAAAAGGTGCATTGCCACATCACCTGAAAAGATGGTTGTTCGAAAGAAGGTTAATCGACTGATGATTTCTCGAGAAAACTATGAAAAGTACGTGATGGACACAAGCTAAGTTTTGGAACAACTATATTAGGGCTGAGGTCTCTAGAGGGGGTTCACCATTAAATGGTATCCTGAGCATGTATTTAGCTATGTTTGTACAAACCAAAGGTTTTGCCTAAGTACTCTAAAGGTCTTGGTGTTTTCCAAGGTCGCCTTGCTCCCAATCCTCCAAACTTAATCCTTATAAAATACCTAAGGCGAGGTTTCTCGATAAATCATGTGAGCTCTCCCATGCCCAGCCAGACATAGTCCCTCGAGGGTACCGATTAACCTCACAAACATTACAAAGTAAACTTAGTATTTACAAGGAAAACTTAATACAAGTACATCATTATCCCTATTACAAAGTGCACTTTTAATACTCCTAAATTAGGCTGGGTCTTAGTGGGAAGTCCATCGAGCAACCTTAGTCTTCCGCGATTGACCATCTTTGATTCTTTATTTGCACAGTGTTTATTTTGCTAATTATATTTGGGCTTGGACCTCCTTCTACACGAGAAAAAAAGAAAAACCCTAAAACTATGGACTTTACTTCTTCATTTGCTCTACTGTCTTAACTTCCTTTTCCTTAGTCATCACATTTTATGGTCGGCATGACAACTGGTGGAAGGCTCTTCATTAGTAATTGGAGTGGGAACTGGGTGGTTCTATTTATACAAATCGAATTTATTTAGGACTCCAGCCTTGGACAAGGCCTGATCCCAACCTTTCTTGAATCTAACCTTCCGAGCATAAACGATCTGGGTCATAACATCATTATACGCCTTAAACTAGCTTTGCTCAAAGTTGGCATCCTTAACATAAGGTACCCGACTACTTTAGTAGGTAATTGAGACTTCTCAGCCAAAAGTTGAGCCTTCTCCACCTACATCAGATCATTTTATTTCTTTAACAAGACCAAGTCCTCGATAGTGGAATTCTTCTCTCTATCACAGGCCTTTTGGGCATGGGCCATGGCCTCCTAGGACTTTTAGAGGGCCTCGACCAACTCATCATTCTTTTTTGTCGAGTCGGTGTGGCCATCTAAAAGACTAGTAAACTCTGCCATAAACTGTAAAATAAGAAAAAAGATAAGTGTTAAAAGATTTGGCAAATTGCAAATCAAGCAAATTAAATACAAAAATAAAGGCCAAGGGAAGACTCTCACTAAGGACAGAGTTTGGTAAGCTCAAATTAAAAGTTGGTCAGGTCACAACATCCTTAGTCGCTCATGATCACCCACGAGCACTGCCCCTTTCAGAAAGCTTAGGGCAAGGGATGGATTATGGGCCACAAATTAGGCCTGAGAGATGCTGGGGAGAGAGGAAGGGACGTTATTCTTCTTTTTCAGAGGGGACAAGATGGCCTTCTTCTTCTTCTCTTCGTCCTTCTTCTTTTCCTCCCCCTCTTCTTTCTTTCCTTTTTATCTTCCTAATTCTTCTCCTTTATGACTAAACTTGGGTCACCAAATTTGGAAGACTCGCCCTCTCCCTTCTTTTGCGATTTAACTCAAGCAGTAAGAAGAACCTCATCGTCATCTCCAATTACAATCAAAAGAAGGGGTGGCAATTCGGGCTAGTCGTGTCATTTTCGAATCTCGTTGATTTTTACTTGAGTATAAGTTTTGGGTAATCTTAAATATATATAAGCTAATCGTGTCAATTTTGGGTCATTTCGGGTTATTACCATAAACGGGTTATCGTGTCAAAAATTGCCAGCCCTAATCAAAAGGACTCTATTCTTGGAGGGAGCCATTGAATCCTCCTCTTCTGGTTGGATGGACCCAGCGTCTAGCGATTCAAAAGATGAATAAGTTTCCTCTATAGGAAGAGGAAGATCATAAAGATTAGGTATATCATCGGGAAGTCTCTCTCTCTCTCTCACTCTCTCTCTCTCTCTCTCACTCTCTAAGACTTTAGCAGGTCGACAACACTGATATCTTGGAAGGAAGGCTCTTTTTTTTCTTGCGAGATATTCAAGATCATCTGGAAAACGCAATTAGCAACCATAAATCAGAATGATAAGAAAGACGTAAAACATTTATAGGAGCAAGTATTAACCTGTACGATCATCCCTCGAGTCTGGGCACTGGAACCCTGTGTATTCTTCGCCTTCAGAGAGCGGTGGATGTTCGTAATTTCTGGAAATAAACCCCTATTCCAAATATCTTTATTAGAATAGGGTAGATCGATGACCAATACCTTATTGTCCTTCGTCTCCTTCAAGTAAAGAAGGCCATTAATAGTATGGTATTAGGTCTAGCAATACCTGATTTATGGGATATCATTGTTGGTCCCATAGAGCTCATTTATGTGATTGACCCCATTAACTATTCGCTAAGTATTGGGGGCACACTGAGAAGGGACCAACTCAAAGAATTCAAAAAATCTAAAAATAACAGGTTTGGTGGAAACGTTAATCCCCTTTGGAGTACAACAAGGGAATGAATCCAGGGTCCCCTATCAATGCCTGTGAAATCTCTAGGAATGGGGGCACACTCGATTGTGAGCCAAGAAGGAATGGAATAGGTTTTCCTAAACTCATCAATGCTTTTACCATGGACGGTGTTCAAAATTTACAAAAGAATAAATTACTACTACTGAAGATAAATAGAAGATAAGAAAAGGAGAAAGCTGCAAAAAACAAATGAGGATGGTGACTTACAAAGATGAAGAAATGAGAATGAACAAGCTTTATAGTTTTGTTAGAAGTAGTTTGGATACGAAAGTGATAGTTCAAAGAAACCCAAATTCAAAATTGTGCACAATAATATGGTGCAATACCCAAGTGGATTTTGGTACTCCATTATTGGTCGAACAAGTGTACCCTTGCAAGTTCAATATAATTACAAGTCTGACCCACCGATTCAAATTCGAGAAAATGGATCAAGAATATTAGACCCATCGCGATAATCAAACCCGCGCCGAATAGGGTTAGATTAGGGATTTTATGTAATACCCACCCTTAATATTTTATTCTTGTCCCGTATAAATTATGAATAGATGAGAATTTCTGATTTGGATCACTAGCATATGGCTTTTATGTATATATTTGATTACTTTTAGGCCCTGATGGCAATTATGGGAAGAATGTGGATGAGTATTGGAAAATTTGGAGAAAATTTAGGAAGTGGTCAATCGAACGAGTCCAAATTCATTAGAACGAGAATCCCAAGTCATTCGAAGTGGGGATCAAACGAAGATCAAACGAGTTCCTTATGTATAATAGGTCATTCTTGTTCGAAGGTCATTCAAAGCATAGTTCAAATGAGAATCCATTCTCATTCGAACGAGGTTGCCTATAATTTTTAATTCACACTACCCTTATGTGATGTCACATTTTATGCCGTTGGATTGAAGAGGTATCAAGCTCTGGTGACCAAGATTGGGCAAAATCATGATTTTGAGGTTTGTTTTTATAAGGGGTTTTCGGAGCTTCATTTGAGGTGGGAAAACTCAACTCTTAGTATTAAAACTCTATTTGTATATTAGTAGCCTTGTTGTTAGATTATAAGAGTGGGATGCCTCTAAGTAAAATGATAGATTTGAAGTATACTTTGTATTAAACATTTTTATAGAATATAATTGTTGGAAGAATTTTATTTTGCTGAAAGTAAAATATGAATGAATATTTCAATGTTTTCTTGGAAATAAAGATTGATGTTTTTGTGAAAATGTTGTATTTCTGGAAGTTTGGTGCTAAACATTTTATGGAATAAAATATTTTGAAATGATATTTTTCTTATTAAAAATATTTTGGTGAAATAATGTCCCAAAGTTTCTTACAAAAATGAAGATTTTATGAAATATGGATATTTTTTTAGGTTTTTATGAAATAAAAATATACTTTAGTCTTGAAGAGTATGCAAATATTAGGAATTTCTAGAATAAATTGTATGTTTGACACATTTAATAGGATTTTTGGAGTTAAAATACATCTTCTCATGCACATAAACTTGTAATATTTTGATGATGAACATATAAATAAGTTTAAGGAAGTTTCTATTGAGTAAACATAAAATAAAGAAATAGAATGTTTATCCTTTAAAGTGTATGAAAATGGGGTTAAATTATGATGGGTTGATTGTCTTAAGACTACATGAATTAATAAAGGAAAAATGGCAATGTAATTGGGTTTCTTTGATAAACTAAGTGAAGAATGCTCAACATGGAATTATAGTTAGAAAAGGTGTTGAATAAGTGTTAAAGGGTTAAAACGTTGGGAAGTTGGTGTGTATAACTTAATAACGTGTTTGGAAGATTAACACTTATGAAATTGGAAAAAAATGACAAGCTTGGAAATAAAAGGGTTAATTTGTAATTTTACGTAAAGTGGAATAAAAATGTTGGAGAGGGTGTTACAAAAAATGGTCCTAAATGAACGTGATTTATGGAATAAAATCAATGATAAGTGTAAAGGACATGGAATGATGATTTTAAAAAATGTAACACAAGTTGGGGTGAAACCCCAACTTTTTGCTTCGACCGGATAAAAAGAGAAAGTGAAATAATGTGAACATTTTCAAAATTTTAAACACATTAGTAAGGACTAAGATGACACCGGGATAATTAAGGAGGTCGCAGAGCCTGGGGTGAAAGACCCAAAATCACTGGCCAGGGCATATGGTAGCATCGCCGGTGGTGAGAGGCCGTTAGAGTATGTGGTTATTGGAAGATTACAAGAAAAAGATAAGAGAATTTCAAGAAATGGGTTGTATGGTGAAAATGTGTATAGACAACCTAACTTGAATGAATTAATAATAATTCCAGTCAAGGATTACGTGGGCAAGAAATATGTAAATTGATTGATGTCCATAAAGTAAAGGAAATGTAACGTGTATTGGTTAAATGGGTAGTTAAGCAACCTAAGAAGGTTTAACCCGTGTTTATGAAAGGTTTTCAAAGGAAAAACAAGTATTTTTTAACATGGTGTCGCATGTGTTGAAAGGGTGATTTTCAATGAAAATAATAATGTGAATTAGTATAAATGAAAGGGGTAATTTCTGTAAAGAAATAGTTTTCAGTTAAACAAAGTGTATTGTTTCAAGTATTTAACCGGGTGTGATAAATAAAGGGATAATTATCAAGTGAAAAAAAAGAGTTCTTCATATGATTAAGGCGAATTAATCTAGACAAATAACGTTTTGGAAATAAAAAACGATTTTATGCATTAAGTAAATAGGTAAATATATTTATATATATGTAGATACAAGGTAGTTGCACGTCAACGTAAGTATAACATGTTAGAGTCTTCTTTCTGTCGTTTGATTCTATACTACATTATTATATATTTCCCACTGACCATTCAGCTTACTCCCTCATCTTTGTTACGGCATGTTGGGTGAATTTTTGTATTTTGAGAGTGTTACACAAGTAAGTACTCTTTTTACGTTAGTAGCTTTGTATGCTTGGATTCTAGGGACGTTTTCCACTGGTCTCGCACGTAGTTTGATTTGAAATTAGAATTGCATGCTAAAAAAGTGAAATGTTAATTAACTAAAACTCAATTAGCAACATTATATAGGTTTTTCATTACACTTCACACCTAATGCTCGAGTCGGTACGGGTTGGCCACGGGTAACCGATAAATCTAGTTTGGGGCGTTACAAATGGCATCAGAGCTCTAGGTTCAAGGTTTCTTTTGGAAGAGACGTGGTTTGTTCAGTTTTAGATCTTTCGACGTCGGTGTTGGTTTTGGACCATTCACACTAGTTTCGGTGACAGTTTTAGTTCATGTCCTCGACGGTGAAATCAAAGAGGTTAGCACAATGGGTGGATTATTGCCAAGTGGCATACGACCAAGTTAGTTGTCATTAATTTCTTTGGCGCTTCTGATTAGACATGTTAGAAATTTACGGGTGTCCTTTCAAGCCAATAGTAGTAACACCGTGGTTTTTAGTGTGAGGTGATTATATTCTAACCTTTGATGACTTAGAGCCTTTTGAGATGTCAGTAAAGTGTGATGGAGCCAGTTGGGCAGTTGGCATTAATTGTGTAAAGTCAACTATGGAGATTGGTAATTCGGGTGTCATAACTAAGCAATGATGATTTAGGATTATAATGCATATAGCCCCTAGGTGCAGTAATTATGGGTGGTTAGCTCCATTAACGTAATTAAGTAAATCCTATCTTTGGTATGATACCATGAATGATAAATGTTCAAAAAGCATGTGAAGTTGTGTGGTCAATGCTTGAGGATATGTACAATGAGTTTTAGTTGATAGGAGGATATCCTTATGAGTGAGTTCCTTAATGATTGTTCATCGATAAATGTATCTCATAAGCCGTGATTAGAGTCACAGGCCAATTATGGCAAATATGTCACATATGTAACTGTGATGAGTTGATGTGACTGGGGAGTGAACCTTAAGTATCCCTTTATGATGTAGTTTGGAATGATGATGTCATGTTTTATGAATAGGATCTTTAAAGACATTAGTAGTGTATACCTAGAGATGCGCTAGTTATACACAATGTCCCGTATCCTACAAAAATCCTTAGTAGCGCCAGCCTGTGGTTCAATGCGCGGTGCATAGCATAAGTCGTTGTAAGGAGGTCTTTAAAACATTATGGGAATTAAAGGTTAACTTGTTGGGATGCCTATCGAGGAATCATAGGGTATAACTACTTTGTGGAAATCATAGTTGATAAAGTCTTATCTAGTCTTGGTGACCATTGCTTGGTGAACTTAGGGAACCCGTCAGGTTCAACTTTATGGGATATGATGTATGCGATAACAGCATGTAGAGATTTTTGTGATGACCTCAGGTTATCGGTGAAGCACCTTATATTCTTGGCTTATATGAGTCTATATTATATAAGTGCTCATCTAGTTTAGAAATAGTGATAAAATTGAGTCATGTCTTACTTGATCCAAAAGACTTCAGAATGTACATCAAGTTCCTCTTAAGTTCATGAAGGTAAAACACACTAACACTGCACATAAGACCTCATTCATACATCATTAATTGTTGCATTTATATCTCATGTGGTGTGTTTGGAATTATTGTCTCTAAAAAGGTTTTTTTTAATAATTTCATTGGATGTTTTAAAAGTGTTCTAATTTTTTTTTAACATATAAGATGTTGATTACAAATGTTATAGACCTAAGTGTAATATTGATTATTCCATAAAAAATGCTCTGGGAAGAAATTGAATCCGGCACAAACTTATGTGGGCTTAATTTGTATTGTTTAAACATCAAACTTACGCATTTTTAAGATCATCTTGAACATCCACGTGTTAAGTTTATATCGAGGCTATTTGTGTTTCTTTACAGACTCAGTTCCCTTATATTGATCTGGGTCATTCATTTGAGTTTATCAATGGTTTCATGCTATTCTTTTGTGATCCTTGTGAAACTCCTCTTCATATATAAGGTTTAGAATCCTTTTACCAAAGTGATTTTTTTTTTATCTTTAGGTTTTTCCTCATTTTCTTTTGAGAGACAAAAGAAAGAGAGAGAGAGAGAGATACAGAGAGAGGAAACCTTTGTTTTCTTTCGTACAGAACCTAACCTGATTTTCAATCAAACACGACATCCTTTAACCCTAAACAAAACCTGAGTGTTTGAGAGTTATTATGGGGTTGTTTAGGACTGTTCGTGGTTTGATCCTCTGTTGTTTTAGATCTTCGTTCCAACTTAGTCATATTATTTTATCTCTATTTTTTCTTATAGAAACTATAAGATCTAACTATTTTGTGTCATATATCACTTTATTCTGCATTATTTAGTTTCTCATCTTGAGAAATCGTATTTGTTTATTATTTATACTTGTAAATGTTTCTAAAAACTCGAGTATCAACAAATCTCACTTTTGTTTCTAGTTCTTACAAAACAAGACTTCTAATCTAGCTCGGATCGCAACTGGTGATTTCCAATGTTAAAAATCATTTTTAAAACCTCTGAAATTATTTAAGACCTTGGACGTCTTCTGAGCAAGGTAACCTTGGATTTGGGGATAAATTGAAAGATCAAGAAGTCTTTTGTTCTTAAAAGAAGAGAGAAACAAAAGCCCAAACCATTTAGACCAATTTTGTAATTTGATAGGATGTGTTTGTATAAATAAGAGAGTGTGTGTGTGTGTGTGTGTGTGTACATGCATATGTTAGAACACTATCACAAACACTTGTCACACTAAAACACAAGAAGTTTTGGAGTTAAGATCTTGAAATTCAAGAGTCGATGTAAAGCTGGAACAAAATCAGAGAAGTTATGAAGTTGAGAAAGCCATAGCATCATCAAAACTAAGAGAAGTTGGAGTCAATCCAGTGGAGTTGGTATCTATTCTAAACTTGTATAGGTCTGATTTACTTACTTGTGTGTTAAATTTCTTATAACTTGAATATTTTATTTTATTGGATTTTTTGTTTGTGACTTAGAAGTCACCGTGGATGTTTCCTCAGTTGGGCGATGTTTTACCACGCAAAAAAATTGTGTGCACTTAATCTTTCTACATTATCTCATCCTCTTCTTATTGGTGTGCTGATTTAAACTGTTTTTAGTTTTGTTTTTCAAAACTAGTTACATTATCTTGAAGATATCTCGTACATAATTTGATTAAACGCATCTTGTGTTAATTAGTTTGATTTAAAGAAAAGAGTTTCCCTAAAAAAATAGTTTGGATCTACTTAGATAGTTTAATCTTATATTAAACAACTGAAGTGGTATTTTTTCAATCGGATACGTTCAAATGAGTTGCTTCATATAGCCATGGGTGAGGCTATCAAACTTGAATGTAAAGGTCGTGTAATCTCGTAAGGTGAAATTAGAGGTTCATTTCACGATTGGGTATAACACTCATTGTCTCAAGGAGATCGATGTAAAGAGGATCGTGTCAGACTTTGATAAGTAGTAAGAAATGCACTAGAGGCTAGGGCTAACGAGGTTATGATTAAGGATTTGTGCATATCAAATTTGATGGGATGTAAAAGTATAATCAGGACATCGACATGATTCGACGATATATGTTAGAATAACACTAGTAAGGGAATATTTAAACCTTGGTTCATTTATTCGACTCGTGTTTATAGAGGGTGTATGCCCGAATGGTACTTGCTACTCGTATAGTGTTAAGGGGAGAAGCATTCAAGATAATATCCTATTAGCAAAAGAAATGATTCAAGACATACGTAAAAAAGTGCATGGGAATAATGTCATTCTAAATCTAGATATGGAAAAACCTTATGATAAAGTTTATTGGCCTTTTCTCTTCAAGATCTTAGACAATCTAGGTTCAATGAGATGTTTATAGATATGGTTTGGAGAATTATTTCAAGTAATTGGTTTTCCATTAATATTAATGATCAAAGTAATGGTTTTTTAAATCCTCTATAGGGTTAAGACAAGGAGACCCACTATCTCCAAGTCTTCTCATTTTAGCTGCTGAAAGCCTCAGTAGAAATATTGATAACATTACCAAATCAAATGAAGCCATTCCTTGCTCTCATTCTAAAAATTATCAATTAATTTCTAATTTGGGATATGCTGATAATATCATAATACTCTCTAATGGTGCTTGCAAAAGTCTTAGAGTTATTATAAAGCTTCTTAGAAAATATAAGGACACCTCAGGTCAAACAGTGAATTTCTCAAATAGTTCCTTCTATGTTGATGAAAAATTGAGCATTAACAGGAGGAAATATATAGAAAAATATCCTAGATTAATTCACAAACATCTTACTATGAAATATTTAGGATGTAATATTAATAAAGGAAGAAGAAAGCTCATTCAATTTGCAGACATTATTGCTAAAGTAAGAGAAAAGTTGAATATTTGGTCCTCTAAACTAATATCCCAAGCTGGTAGAGCAACTCTTATAAGACATGTCCTCCTATCTATTCCCATATACACTTTATCAGTTTTAAATCCCCCTAAAGTAATATTGAAAAGATTAAATAATATCTTCCCAACGTTCTATTGGGGAGGAACTAATAAGGATCATCCATTTCAATGGACTAAATGGCAAGAGACATGCTTTCCAGTTTAAGAAGGAGGATTAAATTTTAGAAACCTAGAAGATATTACATCAGCATCTAGTATTAAACTCTACTGGAACTTCATATTTGATAAAGGTCTTTGGGACACTTTTATCAGATCAAATATCACAAAGTTTAGACACAAGAAATGGCTAAAAACTGTTAAAAGAATGGCTATTATTAGTGATATAGATGAGAATCACATTGATTTTGAAAACAAGATTTGGACCCCTACTATAACAGGTGAATTTTTTGCAAAATCTGCTTATAATATCTGTAGGAAATTCAGACCTTTATCTCTTATTTGGAAAATCAATTGTAATTTTAAATGTCCCATGAAAATATCCAATTTCATTTGGAAATTACTTAGCCATTCAGTGCCTTTTGAGACAGATATCCAAAGATTAAGTATAAGACTCTCTTCAGTGTGTAGAGTATGCCTATCATATGAAGACGCAAGTCAACATGTGCTTTTGGACTGTCATGTTGCCAAAAAAGTCTAGAATTTTTTTTCTTCTCTAATTGGTCTTCGTCCTAATTATTCCTCTTGCACATCAATGCTTTAATTATGGTGGATGGTGAAAACAATCAAAGATTATCAAAAAATCCTATTTTCAATTCTCTCAAAAGTCATTTTTTGAGAAATGTGGAAGGTTATAAATAAGCTTTTATTTGATAATATAAACTCTGAACCATGATTCATTATCCAATAAGTCACTAATCTTACACCCTCTATACTTAGACTTTCTAAATGCTATGACAAAATCTCTTATGAAGATAAGGATTTTATTGAATGTTTTAACATTTCTATCTTTCCTAAAATTATACATAGAATCTCTTGTGTCTGGTCTAATCCTCCTACATGATACTTTAAGTTAAATATATAGATGGTGCTTCTAAAGGGAACCTTGGTCCGAGTGGGATAGGAGGGCTTATCAGAGACTCTAAAGGTCACTTTATAGCAGGTTTTGAAAGGAATATAGGAGTTCACACCTCTTTTTATACTGAAGCTATGGATCTTTGGGAAGGCATAAAACTTCTTTCTTCTCTTACATACAAAATGTAATTATAGAGTCTGATTGAAAATTACTTATAGAAGTTGTCTTCAAGAGAGAAAAACCTCCTTGGCAAGCAAAATCTATCATAGACTCCATTATCCTAATAGACCAAATGGTTCTCAATCATCTATGGTGGGAAATTAATTCAGCAGCAGATATTCTAGCTTCAAGGGAGCATTATCTAAAAAAGATACAACATATTGATCTTTACAGTCTTCCAAAACTGTTAAAAGGTCACATCAATATAGATCTTCATCACTTTCCATATATTAGATATAGGATCAAGAAATTGTAATAGGATTATTATAAAATCGCAAGTTTTGATTTAAGTTGTTCCATCTTGTAATGGGGTTGAAAAAAAACCCAAATTTATCTTGCTTTCGTTCTAGAGCAATGGGGCCATCCTCTAGATGTATTTAAGTTAGTTTTGTGATTGTTAAGCTTTGGAGAGGCTTTTTCGCATTTTTTTTATATTAATAAAATGTGCGGGGGTTACGTCCCTCTTTGATATATATATATATATATATATATATATATGCAAGTAGTTGTATATGCATGTAAGTATAACATATTAGAGTCTTCTTTCTTTTGTTTGATTCTATGTTGCATTATTGTATAGTTCCCATTGAGCATTCGGCTCACTCCCTCATCATTATTACGACATGTTGGGTGCCATTTCGTATTTCGATAGCGTTACATAGGTAAGTTCTCTTTTTTACGTTAGTAGCTCTATATGCTTGGATTCTGGGGAGTTTCCCACATGTCCCTCCGGTAGTTTGATTTGAAATTTGAATCACATGCTAAGAAAGTGACACGTTAATTGAATAAAAATGGATTTGCAACATTATATAGGTTGTTCATTGCACTTCACACCTAATGCTCGAGTCGGATTGGGCTGACCAAGGGTAATCCATAAATCTAGGTCGAGGCGTTACAATTTTATAACAATTGTGGGGGCTTAAATATAAATGCCCAATTTGATACCAATTGACCAGGCCCGCAACATGTAAGGCACACGCAACATATCCCATTAGGGTCAATGGATTATCAACATCGTTTATCATGTGGATAATTACACACACATCCACTATTGTTATCATCTCACACTGGTTGCCCAAAATCTCGGATGAGATATTCAAAGAATCACCACACGAGCTTATTTGATGCCACAGGAGTTCCTTGAATGATTCAAACACTACAAATTTCCATGATTATAAATACAACCCACACCCCAGGGCCACGGGGATTTAATTTTGATACTTTGTGAGGACTTAATAAAATACAACGACTCTTTATGGATGTAGACAATTTTCCAAACCATGTATATTCTTGTGTTGTGTGATTGGCATCTGTTATTTATTCTTTATTTGCTTTCTAGAATCATTTTAATTGTGATTAATTTACACTCGCACAATTTATGAATACCCTTAGTCCTTGGGTAGAACATTACATTACTAAAGGTAAGATAACTCTTATAAAAATAGATCTCCTTAAATCAAATGTAGCCATCCTGGAATTATTAGGTGGGAAGAATCCAACTTCCTGATAGATAGACTTTAAAATTTGCAACCCCTCCAAAACTTATTCAAAATTAAAATATTGAAGATATAGTCCAAAGTTAGAATGGAGATGTGAAAACAAGATTTTCTATAAATAAAATGTTATGAATTTCATTATCTAAAAAATATATGGTGAACTTGGACTACCTAATGTTTCGTTTACTGATTACCAAAGCTTTAGAACTACCAATCCCTCTATTATAGAATCTCCCTAAAAGTAAAAGTAAAAACTAAATTTTGAAGGAATTTAATCCTCTTATCAAGACATTCCACGTAATATTTTTAAAGAATAAATACCGACTGAGTCTGGAATGAGTTTTTTGTTTATGATAATCAAAACTCAACCAATAATATGACAAATACATTGAAAATAAATAAACATGAAATACATAATGAATTTATGCAAGAAAATGGTATTTTAAAATTCATACTAATACCCAACTAAAAAATCTGAAAGATCATTTTAACATGTGAATAAATATAAATACTAAGCTATTCTTTTTGTTGAACGGTTCCAAAATCAACATGAATATATTTCTCTTATAGGAAACTTTTATAAATCATGAAAAAATTGTAATGTAGTTACACTCAAATCCATACTTCCTCGAACTTGTAATACCCTGTATTTTTACGCATATTTATTTTATTATGAAATTATGGAAATTGGGATTAATTGATTTAAAGGGAATAAGTTTAATTTATAATTAATCCAATTTTAAGTGTAATAATTACTAGCGTGACGAGAGCTAGTAGTTATCAAAATTAATTATGTTGAACATTACGTAGTGAGTAACGTAAAATATTATTTCGAAAATAAGAATATGGTCGGAGATGAGATAAACGACAGTTAAGATATAATTATTTGGGATACGCGTATGAGTCGCGTCAATATTCTATTTTGGGGTTGAAAAGGTAATTATTTTTATATAACTGAGATGGCTATTTTCAACGCGCCAGTGTGTCCGAAAGGGTCGAAATAATCAGAAAACACTACTCGAGTGGTTTATATGGAGTCTAGGGCATTTTAGCCCAAAATAACACCCCAGTGGGGTATTTTAGTCTTTTGGGATGTTTGAATAATTAAATGAAAGAAAATTAGGTTTAATTAAAAGTTATGTTGGTTAGAGTTCGGTCAGTTACAACCTACGAGAGAGAAAGAGAGAGAAAGAGAGATAGAGAGATAGAGAGAGAGAAATAACCGAGGAAGAAGACTCCAATGGAGAACTAGGACAATAACTCAAGGACTCTAACCAAAAGTTGGGTAAAAGTGTAGATCGCGACGAGAGGACCAACCACATTCCCAATTCAATCAGAGAATCAGAAATTCGTACAAAGGCAAGTGTTTATCTTGCTTCTCTTTTAGCATATATTATTCCTGTTGATTTAGGTTTGTTGATATGAACTTGTTATAATGAAAACTTAGTGTTAATTAGACTGAATTGTAAAGAAACCTTATGAATTGGAGATGGGTATGCATGTAGAGGTTTTCCCCTTTATTAGACTATTAAAATTTGGAGATTTATACATTAACCATGAATTATGGTAAGAATTTTGAGTAATTAATTTGCTGGGTTCATTGTAAAGGAAAATTTTGGAGATTTGAGTAATTGATGGAATTCCCTTGAAAACATAAATTCTTAAGCCCTTATTTGTGTTAGAAAATTCATCATAATGATTAGGAATAGTTTACTACTATCTTGTTTGAGGTTAGACAAAATTTGGGTTGGATTTGAGGCTTAAATTGTTAGAAAAATTGAAATTGGGGAATAACATGGCCTGTCTGGATTTTTTATTCGAAGACTTGCCTAAGTCGTTTGAATGACCTCGTTCAAATGAACCCTCCAAGAGAATTCCAACGACCCTTTTAACGAGATTTTAAGTTCATTCGAAGTGTGAACATCGTTCGAACGAACTCGTTTGAATGAGATTTCTTTGACTTCTAACGAGATTCCAGAATAGCTTTTTAGGGTCCAGTCGAGTTAAAAACCATCCTAGGTTTATCCAAGTGAGAGTAATAACCCACGTGAGTAACGGGTGACTTAAATTTCGAATCTTTAGGGGGGTGAGAGTGTAATTATTCTCGGAACACGAAAAGTTTATAGAACCTAGTAAGGAATGTAGGTTCAAGAGAGGTAACATGTGAAATGATAGAAATAGTAATACTACTTACGTATCATGGAAATAAGGTTGTGTGAATGCCTATTAAGTTATATAAGTTGTGTGCATGCTTATTACTTAGAATATTATGTGTATGACATACCTATCTATTGGCTATCAAACGGAGGTTAGCGCGTTGTGGACGACCATATCTTGTGTGCCTTGAGGGAATTTTGAGTCATCCCACTTGAGCATGTAACCGAGGTACGGGCTATCTGTGAGATCGATGGTGATGACGGTCATATGGGTGTGTGGGTATGTGCATAGCGCATCGACTTGGAACTATGTTCACCTCCAAATACGTCCGTATGTTTTATTGGTTCTTGATGGATTGAACCTACTGTCCTTTATGCGTGACCGTTGCGGTGGGACTAGATGGCCAAGTAAGCAAGGCACCAGGGGGTTTCTTAACCATGGGTGAAGTATTATATTTTTGTATAATAGGGAATATATATATATATATATATATATATATATATATATATATATATATATATATACTGATTTCTATCCTATGTTGCAGGTCGGTAGACTTGATAGAGTATGTACTTATTGTATAACCGGTTGAGAGGTAAGATTTTTAGGAGAATAAGTTAAACATTATGTACTTGTTTCTAAATTATGGAAATGTTATATACGGGCCTCTTAGATAATTGGTTTGGCAGTATTGGGTATACCACGTATGTCACCAGTTTAGTCAGGCAGGATATCATAACTAGCACGGTTAGTTAGGCTAGCTAGGTGTTCACATTAGATGAGAGGTGAATATCTCAAGTGAGTACGGTAAGTTAACATGAATAATATAGGTGTTAATTAAACCAATTTAAGCACTTTCTATTCATAAACTATTTTGAACTCGGGCTCTGACCCACTTTTCTGCAAATATTTTTCTTGTTCCATTATTTTAGGTGCTCAGCCATAGGGACACTAGGCTTAGGAGATCTCATTCAGTTACCGAGTTGTAGCTTCTATGGATGCTACATGACATTGATAGGAGATGCCTCAGAGTCTATTCTTTCTGTATATAAGTTACTTATTTCTATTGGACATGTCATCCTTTCCTAAACTTCATTCAGATATTTACATTTGTGTTATTCTACTTTTAGACTTATTTCATGGCATTGGACTATTGTATGAGTTTGTGACTGGGAGTGTTTTCTCCAGCATCTTTATTTATTAAATTCAGTTAGTTCTTTCCTTATTCTATTGTGATGTATGGTGATGATTAATTATTTCCTTTAATGATATGTTTAATGACAAGATCAAATTTTTACACCAACCTTTTTAAATATTAGGTGGTTAGTTTTTTAACCAACTTGATATTCTGAAATTAATTAATTAAGGATTGATCACCCGGTAATTAATTAGGTGGGGTGTAACAAGTGGTATCAGAGCATCAAGTTCTAGTGTCCTTAGGATTTGTACGAGTTATTATGTTTTCTCATAGCATCCTTTGATATAGATCCCTATATTTTAGGATTGTTGTACTCTTTATTCATTTTACGTTCTTCAGCTATTTTGAGATAATAACTGTAGACTTGTGAAACTTTTCTTTCCTTTCAGATGCCTCCTCGATGTGCACAAAGAGTTCCTAGGGATGCTTAACCTGTGCCTCAGCCTGTACCAGCTCAAGTTATGATGAATGACACTAAATTTACCGCCATTATGGCTCAGGTGGTAAATGTCGTATTTGAAATTATGTAGCAGGCACCACCTCAGGCACCGATGGTGGCTCCAGGAGCCCCATAGATCGTTATTTCCCACAGCTTTCCTAGCACCCTCACAAAAACCATCACTGCCACCCATTCCATCCGTCCCAGTTCATCAGGGGCAGCTTCAGTATGGATGAGTCTACAATATTCACCATGTCGCAGTCCCGCAGGACCCACCCACGATTGAGGGTATTTTTCTATCTTGGGGACTTTGGGGAGCATTTTATTTGACACGGGGGTCACACACTATTTTATTTTGACGGGGTTTGCACTTACTACGAGACTTTTTATTCAGGAGATAATACGATTACTTGTGCAGATTCTCCGTGGAGTAGTGGTTCCGTGATATCTTTTATTTGTCGGGGAGTGGGTATAAAAATTGGGAGGTTTATCTTACACGCTGACATGCTTGTGTTGGATATTTCCGAGTATGACATGATCATAGGTATGGATTGTCTTGTTAGGTATAGGGCCATAATCGATTGTTTAAGTAGGAGTATAATTTTTTGCATACATGGTCAGGAGATGTTCCTAGTGGAGATGTCTCGCCCTGAGGGAGGATCGCCCACACATTTATACTACATAGAGGAGGAGACCTATAGGGAGGTGGTGGTACCACTTGACTCGATTCTTGTTGTTCGAGAGTTCGTCGATGTGTTTAAGGAGATTGCAGGGTGACCATCGAGTATAAAGATAGACTTCATCATTGATTTAGCTCCGATCACTCGACCGATAGCCCGCACACCTTATCGTATGGACATAGCAGAAATAAGGGAGTTATGTGACCAGATTGAGCAGTTGTTGGGGTAGGAGTTTATCTGAGTACTTCGGCATGGGGTGATCCCGTACTGCTCATTAAGAGGAGGGATGGATCGTTGAAGTATTGTGTCAATTACCGGGAGTTGAATAAAGTCACGATACGGAATAAATATCCATTTCCTCACAGCGATGACTTATTCGAACAGTTGAGAGGAGCTTCCTTCTTCTCGAAGATTGACTTGAGATCGGGATATCACCAGTTACTTATTAAGGAGAAGGATGTATCTAAGACAGTCTTCTTGACAAGATATGGTTCCCATGAGTTCAGGTTATGCCTTTCGGGATAACCAATACCCCAGTCGTGTTTATGGACTTGATGAACATGGTGTTCAGAGAGTTCCTGGACCATTTTTTCATCGTCTTTATAGATGACATTCTGGTTTACTCAAATACTGAGGAGGAGCTTGCCGAGCACTTGAGGCAGGTTTTGCAGACACTGCGTCAGCATGAGTTGTACACAAAATACAAGATATGTGGATTTTAGCTGAAGGAGGTCTAGTTTTTTGGGCATATCATCTTTGATAGAGGGATATTCGTCGATCCGAGGAAGGTGTTAGCGGTAAGGGAGTGGGGACAGACCACGACACCGGCCAAGATACGCAATTTCTTAGACCTAGATGGATAATACAGGAGGTTCATTCGAGGGTTTTTGAAGATAAAGGATCCATTAATACATCTGACTCACAAAGGGGTGCCGTTTATCTGGAGTGACGCATGTTAGTTGGCCTTTGATAAATAAAAAAATAAGCTAACCTCAGCACCATTGTTATCATTTCCCAGGCCGGGAGTGGAGTATCTAATCTACACTGATGCGTCCTTATTAGGACTTGGGGGTCTACTTTAACAGGGGAATCAGGCTATAGCTTATGCCTCCCGTAAGCTTAAGCCTCACGAGAGAAACTACCCCACCCATGACTTGGAGTTGGCAGTGGTCGTGTTTGCACTTCGGATTTGGAGACATTATCTCCTGGGGGAAAATTTTCACTTTTTCAAAGATCACAAGTCACTACAGTACCTCTTCACACAGAAGGAGTTAAATATGCGCCAGCGTCGGTGGCTTGAGTTTATGAAGTATTATCAATTTGACATCCAATATCACCCGGGTAAGGCTAATGTGGAAGCAGACGCGTTGAGTCGTAGGTCGATAGGTGAGGTGGCCAAGGTGTGGAAAGTGAAATGGAAGGAGTTAGGACACTAGAATGCAGTGGCTCGATCATTTATGTCTTTGATGATAGTTACGCCCCAGATTATTACGAGAGTACTACAGGCTCAGGCATGTGATCCGTTCTGCCAGAGTCAGATAATGAAGCTTCTAGTAGAGGGGGCTGAGTCTTATACTGTGGGTTAAGATGGGGGTTTGCGTTTTAATGAAAGATTTGTTGTTCCTGATGTAAAAGACTTGCGACATGAGGTGGTGACAGAGTCGCACGGTTCATGATTTGCGATACATCCCGGAGGGGATAAGATGTACCAGGATATGCGGCAATAATACTTATAGAGCAGGATGAAGAAGGATATTCCCGAGTTCGTCTCGAAATGTACCACTTGTTAGCTGGTAAATGTGGACCATCAGAGACCGGCGAGACTTCTACACCCATTAGAGGTTCATATGTGGAAATGGGAGAGCATTTCCATGGATTTCATCACGGGGTTGCCTATATCGCATAGAGGTCACGATTCTATATGGGTGATCGTGGATCGTTTGACCAAGGTATCCAACTTTCTGCCAGCTCGGACATATTACACCACGGGACAGTATGCCCAAATATTCATAGAAGAGATAGTGAGACTTCATGGGGTGCCTCTCAACATTTTATCCGACAGAGATAAAGTGATGGGTACGGAGCTGCGGCTAAGCACAACCTATCACCCACAAACGAATAGACAGACTGAGCGAACAAATCAGATGTTAGAGGATATGTTGGGCATGTGCATCATTGATTTTGGTGGAGGCCGGGAGCAATATCTTCCACTAGTGGAGTTTGCCTATAACAACTCCTACCAGTTTACTATCGGTATGGATCCATTTGAGGCACTATATGACAGACCTTGTCGTTCCCCAGCATGTTGGTTAGAGGTGGGGGACAACAAATTACTTGGCCCGGAGGTGATTCAGGATACTTCGGCGAGGATAGAGTAGATACGAAGCCATACTAGGGTTACTCAGGATCGACAGAAGAGCTACGTCGATGCCAAGCAGTGTTTCTGAGAATTCAATGTGGGGGACCAAGTGTTACTTCGGGTGTCTCCTATGAAGGGAGTTATGCATTTTCGGAAGAAGTAAAAGTTGGCGCCTAGGTATGTAGGGCCATTCTCTATTATCGAGAGGATTGGGGTAGTTTCTTATAGACTTGGGTTATCGGAGCACTTGCATAAGGTTCATGACGTGTTCCATATCTCTTCGCTGAGGAGATATCTTCTATATGATTTGGCCCGTACTCACATTATGTTGGAGGAGATTAACGTACAGCCTGATAGCTCCTATGAGGAGGGGTCGATTGCTATCTTAGACCGTAGCGAGAGGAAGTTAAGGTCGAAGATATTACCACTAGTACTTGTTTAGTAGAGGCACCATAATGTCGAGGAATCTACCTAGGAGCGCAAGGATGATATATGTGAATGTTATCCAGAGTTATTCATGCCAGGTATATTTTCATTTCTGAATTTCTGGATAAAATTCAGTTATTAGGGTGGGAGTATGTAATACCTCGTATTTTTACACATATTTATTTTATTATGAAATTATGGAAATTGGGATTAATTAATTTAAAGGGAGAAAATTTAATTTATAATGAATCCAATTTTAAGGGTAATAATTACTAGCGTGACGACAGTTAGTAGTTATCTAAATTAATTATGTCAAATTATAATTATGTTGAACATTACACAGTGAGTAACGTAAAATATTGTTTCAAAAATAAGAATATGGTCAGAGACGAGATACGTGGCAGTTAAGATATAATTATTTGGGACACGCGTATGAGTCGCGTCAATATTCTATTTTGGGGGTTAAAAAGGTAATTATTTTTATGTCACTCGGATGGCTATTTTGAGCATGCTAGTGTGTCCGAAAGGGTTGAAATAGTCAGAAAACACTATTCGGGTGTTTTATTTGGAGTCCGGGGCATTTTATCCCAAAATGACAACTCAGAGGGGTATTTTAGTATTTTGAGTTTTTTGAATATTTAAATGGACGAAAATTAGGTTTAATTAAAAGCAACGTGGGTTAGAGGTCTGTCAGTTACAACCTACATGAGAGAGAGAGAGAGAGAGAGAGAGAACCAAGGAGGAAGAAAACTCCATTAGAGAACTAGGACAAGAACTCAAGAATTCCCACCAAACGTTGCGTCAAAATGTAGATCACGATGAGAGGACCAACCACATACCAAATTCAATCAAAGAATCAAAAATCCATACAAAGGCAAGTGTTTATCTTTCTTCTCTTTTATCATATATTGTTCCTGTTGATTTAGGTTTGATGATATAAACTTGTTGCAATGAAAACTTAGTGTTAATTAGACTAAATTATAAAGAAACCTTATGAATTGGATATGGGTATGCATGTAGAGGTTTTTCCCTTTAGTAGACTATTGAAATTTGGAGATTTATACATTACAAAGGAAAATTTTGGAGATTTGAGTAATTGATGGACTTCCCTTGAAAACAGAAGTTCTTAAGCCCTTATTTGTGTTTCATAATAATGATTAGGAATATTTGAATACTATTTTATTTGAGGTTAGATGAAATTTGGGTTGGATTTGAGGCTTAAATTGTTAGAAAAATCGAGATTGGGCAAGAACAGGGCCTGTTCGGATTTTTCGTTCGAAGACCTGCCCAGGTCGTTCGAATGAACCTTCCAACGATAATTCCAACGACCTTTTTAATGAGATGTTAAATTCGTTCGAAGTGAGAACTTCGTTCGAAGTGAGAACTTCGTTCGAACGACCTCATTCGAACAAGATTTCCTTGACTTCTAACGAGATTCCAGAATGGCCTTTTAGGGTCAGGTCGATTTAAAAATCATCCATGGTTTATCCAAGTGAAAGTAATAACCTACGTGAGTAACGGGTGACTAAAATTCTGAATCTTTAGGGGGTTGAGAGTGTAATTTCTCTTAGGACAGGAAAAGTTTATAGAACCTAGGAATGATTGTAATTTTGAGAGAGGTAACATGTGAAATGATAGAAATAGTAATACTACTTACGTATTATGGAAATAGGGTTGTGTGAATGCCTATTAAGTTGTATAAGTTGTGTGCATGCTTATTACTTGATATATTATGTGTATGACATACCTAGCTACTGTCTATCAAACGGAGGGTAGCGCGTTGTGGATGACCATATCTTGTGTGCCTTGGGGAGATTTTGAGTCGTACCACTTGAGCATGTAATCGAGGTACGGGCTCTCTCTGAGATCGATAGTGATGACGGTCGTATGGGTGCGTAGGTATGTGCGTAGTGCATCGGCTTGGAACTATGTTCGCCTCCAAATACGTGCGTATGTTTGATTGGTTCTTGAGGGGTTGAACCTACTGTCCTTTATGCGTGAGCGTTGCGGTGGGACTAGATGGCCAAGTAAGCAAGGCACTAGGGGGGTTCTTAACCATGGGTGAAGTGTTATATTTTTGTATAATAGGGAATATATATATGTATACTAATTTCTATCCTATGTTGCATGTCGGTAGACTTGATAGAGTATGTACTTATTGTATAACCGGTTGAGAGGTAAGATTGTTAGGAGAATAAGTTAAACATTATGTACCTATTTCTAAATTATGGAAATGTTATATACGGGCCTCTTCGATAAATTATTTGGCAGTATTGGGTATACCACGTATGTCACCAGTTTAGTCAGGCAGGATATCATAACTAGCACGGGTAGTTAGGCTCGCGAGGAGTGCACATTAGATGAGAGGTGAGTATCTCAACTGAGTACGCTAAGTTAACATGAATAATATATGTTCTAATTAAACCAATTTAAGCACTTTCTATTCTTAAATTGTTTTCAACTCGGGCTCTGACCCACTTTTCTGCAAATATTTTTCTTGTTCCATTATTTTAGGTGCTCAGCCATAGGGACACCAGGCTTAGGAGATCTCATTCAGTTGCCGATCTATAACTGTTGTGGATGCTACAGGACATTGCTAGTAGATGCCTCATAGTCTATTCTTTATATCTATCAGTTACTTAATTCTGTTGAGCATGTCGTCCCTTCCTATACTTCATTCAGAGATTTACATTTGTGTTATTCTACTCTTATACTTATTTTATGGCATTGGACTATTTTATGAGTTTGTGACTGGGAGTGTTTTCTCCAGCATCTTTATTCATTAAATTCAATTAGTTCTTTCCTTATTCTATTGTGATATATGGTGATGATTAAGAATTCCCTTTAACGATAATGGTTAATGACAAGATAAAAGTTTGGCACCAACCTTTTTAAATATTAGGTGGTTAGTTTTTATTAAATTAAAATTTGAGTTCTTCGTCAGTGATGCATTATCTGAACCAACTTGATATTCTGAAATTAAATAATTAAGGACTGATCACCCAATAATTAATTAGGCGGGATGTCACAGAACTGGACTAATTAAATTTGATATAAAAGATCAAGCCTCAGAGGCAAACAATTTCTCACCATCAAAACAAAAAAATTGCCTAATTATATGCTTTCAAAATATTCAACTTGCAAAAGGATTGAATTTATAAAATTAAAAAAAAGTAAAAGTTAATTACTCAGCTAATTATCGGATAAACTATCCAAATTAGACATCAATGTTGAGGGGAAAATATTCTTCCCATCACAAAAAGTGAAAACGAATATGAAGACATTTCTAATGATCAATATCACTATTCAAGTTTAATATAATCTTAAAAACGTCAACATCTTCAAATGAAAGGAGAAAACATATATATAACCATATCTGGTACAAACTAGACATATAATGTAATTACCTGAATTATTACCTCGGACTAACTTATTTTGGATATACTAAATGAATAAGAATCCATAAATGATAAAAGTGTTTTCAGTAAAAAAGTGATTATGGAGGTAATTTATATATCTTAAAATACCAAATTATTCCCCAGCTTCATCAAGCGTTTATGTATGCCACTATTTGAAAGGAAATGAGCAACACAAACAAACTAGTTGCTAGATTTGTAATTTTTGAATTTGGCGGCCAAATTAGAGATTGATGGGATTATGTCTATATAATATGGATCAATGTTTTTTTACCATTCGAAACGATCTAATGGTTGGCATTTGTTCAGCTGGTGTAATCTAAAGACCTCACATCATTCCATGTCATAAGGTGTTACGATCTCTCTATTTTACAAACCTACCCCTTTATTTTATTAGTTTCCGTCTTTTCCTTTTTATTAAATTTTCAATTTAATTCAAAATTTGGGTATTTAGGTAACAGTATGTTTTAATTTTCAATACAACCTCTCTCTTTCCTCTTAAACCCTCCTCCATACAAAATAATTGCGGGTATAAAGGGTGTTCTCTAATATTTATACTTTTAATGTTAAATACTCTTACGTAATATATTAGTTTGTTTGTTCTTATACTCAAATGTACAAATTATTGAGTTTTATTAAACAGTGCATGTAGAAATCGTTATTATCAAGAACTTCACCCATTAAATTCACCCTCACATTTCTCCATCCATTGCTTTCGATCCCCAACCTTAGACAAGTAGATACGCATCTAAACCCACAATTTCTGTCAGCATCCACCTCCACAATATCTTCTACAAAATCTCTGTAAAATTCGGGTATCTCCTTCAGGTACTTCCTATTAGTGGGTGTGTAGTTAGGGCACCATAGGGCAGGGAGGGTGAACTCCATAAAATCAATGTCCTTGTTAGGCATATAGACATCATGGTGTTCCTTCTCCACTAATTCCCTAGCGAGTTCTAAGCCAGAGGGATCCCATTTGATTGACTTCTTGTGTCTTTGCTCATGAGTAGTTGGTTTTTGACCCCGACCGAACTTTCCCTCGCTTAAGCATAGACAACTCAAATAGCCTCACAGTGATGGGACATCCTTTGTCCTTAAATTTATGTAATATGGCCCTTTGCTCATCTACAGTTGATCTTTCCCACCTTTTTTTAATTAATATCATTTCTGGCTCATAATCAACCATATCATACTTTACTAATTCGGTCACCATAGATAATTTGAGCTAATGTCCATCCACATCCCCCTAAAGTATATCCCAACCCTCCATTCGGTAGATGACGAACTCATGAGTTCAAGTTTTATTGTATATATTAAGCACGACATATAGGTACAATTTAAAATACATGCTAACCTTGTCACACATTTTCATCTCCTCTATAATTAGGTCAGTGGCATAGTATGAAACTCGACCAAGTAGATCGTGAAATAAAGGAAAATTGCGAAAGTTCTTTAATTGCTGCAAGGAATCCTCAAACTCCTACAGTATTTCTGTAACACCTGCAACTCAATGTAGTTTTGCATACCGGCATACACCTTCTCAAAAGGTAGTTGAGAATTCTTCAAGTGTTTCTTCAGCTTATCATGCGCTCCTTTAGTCCGATTTGTAGTTCGGTTTCCCCAGTACCTAATCATATTGGTCCATGCATGAACAAAGGCCTTATTCAAATTATTCCAGGTACAATCAATGTAGTTTAGGGTGTTGGGGTGTGCAAGCCAATCCACATGAAATAAGCACCAAGATTCATTAAAATAGCTCTCCGTGGGGGATTCAACCAAATGAACCCAATCTCTTATGAATTTCTTTAGGGAATTCTCATTGTGAATTTCTTTATGATCATGGAGTTTCACAATGTGGTGAACGTGAAAAGTGCACATCATATATTTTTCCTCGAGGAACACCATCCGCAAATTTGCTGATGCAATCATACTTTCATCAGTAATAAAGACAATGGCGCATGTTAATGGATTGAATATCGATTCAAACTCACCCAATACCTAACGATAGTTCTCTTCCTTCTCTGTAATTAAAAATCCAAAAGAAATGTTGAATTTCTAAGTCCACAAGAGGTTAGACCAATCATCTTGAACAATGGAATCTTATAACGGTCTGTCTTGTAAGTGAAATCGATAAAAACAACCGAGGTAAACAACTTTGACAATTAGATGTAGTTTAGTTGAACCCATAATTTGTCTTCCACCTCCATCATAGAATCATTCATCCTATACCAATATTCATAGTGTTTGTCACCAAGTAACTTCATTAACTAGTGCATCGTCGTTCGCCCTGGCATTGTAAATTGTTTTCACTGTTGAAACATTATTAATATTACAACACTTTATCATCGTTATAATGACAACTGGCTTCACCCCACTCAACGACGGTTCTCTCCTCTAAAGTAAGATGACCAATGTATAGATGTCCAATTAATAATTATGGTAATTAGTGGTTGGGAACTTCACTTCCAACTCCCATTATCAAGTGGAATGCCCTTCAACAGAAATGAGAAATTGCACTTTTTAGATGTTGTATCATTCTTCTTATGGGTCACCCTGAGTACTTATTTTTCCTTGTAGAAGGGTGCCTAAAGTTTGGATATTATACTTTGGGATGAAGGTACCTCAAATATCTCCTTTCTAGTCTATAGCAAAGAAGAGGTCGAGGAACCCCTAGGGTCCCGGCAGAAACTCATATTGAGAAGGAACCCCACCCAGGTCCCGACAAAAACTCATATTGAGCAGGAACCCCACCCAGGTCCCGACAAAAACTCATATGGAGAAGGAATAGGTCCCGATAAAAACTCATATTGATAAGGAACCCCACCTAGGTCCCGACAAAAACTCATATTAAGAAGGAATTCCACCCAGGTCCCGACAAAAAGTCATATTGAGAAGGAACCCCAAGGGTCCTAGCAGAAATTAATATTGAGAAGGAACCCCACCTAACGTCCCGGAAGAAATTCATATTGATAAGGAACCCCACCTAGGGTCCCGGAAGAAATTCATAGTAAGAAGGAGCCCAACCCAAGTTCCCGGCAGAAAGTCATATTGAGAAGGAACCCCAAGGTCCGTCTACAGAAGAAATTCATATTGAGGAGGAATCCTTAAGGTCCTCCCCCCAGCTTCTAGAAAATAAACCAGGATGAGGTAATGGCTACCATGAGTAACCCTTCACCATGAAAAGTCATGTTTTAAAAGAACAAAAGTTCCAACACTTGTCTTTCCCGTACAGGTATATAAGTTGAGCAGGCAGGGCTCAAATAGGCTAGTTGGGATTTCTTGGGAGTTTTTGCTTGGAGGCTGAGGAACAAAGTTTATTGAGCAAGCTCAACAACTTAGCATTGTAGGATTGAGAGAATACTAGTAGGAAGACCCCAGGAGTCACTCCAGACCACACACACCTCACACTTAGTCACAAGTGAAGTGAGCAGCCAAGGACTAGATGATAATAAGAAATAAACTTTTACAAAAAATGACTTTCTCACTAGAGGGAGCCCTCAAGTACCCTCTCAAGAAAAATGATTCCTTAATCCCCCCCCCCCCCCTTAAGATTGATAGTTTTAGAGGAGGAGGTCCTTGAGGCCTCCTCTCTCAAGATTTTCAAAGTTTGTACCAGAGGTTACCATTTCAAATGATATTTACCAAATCAGATATTTTGTCTCCATTGGGAGATATATTTTCTTTTTTACTTTTGTTGGCATTAGGTGGCACCTTCTAGAAAGGACAAGAAACTGCACATAGGTAGGGACAAATGGTCCAATTCAGACCTTATCCCTTATCAACCCTCTCAATTTTGGTGTCTAAAAGTGCCAACTTAGCCCTAGTGCCCAAGTATAAATAGGACCCTTGGGTAAGGTCAAGAGAGAGAGAAAATTGAAATTTTACTGTTACTCTGCCAAAATCACATAAGACCTACCTAGTATTATCTCCCTGTTCATTATCTTAGTGCAAGTGCCTTGTCCTTTCACTCGTCACCTGACAGCCATCATTCTCAGGATTCTCTTGAGAAAAGTTACTATTCTTATTATGTAGGTTCATCATCTTGCAGGGAGTGAGTTACAGTTTGAGCTCCATTCTTACCAAAAGGAGAAGGTTTCATCAGAAGTTGCTGCAGAAGACCTTAAAAACCTTGCATCCAGTGTCCATTGGAGTGGATCACACCTCACACTTTTCAGATATTCATTGACCCCGGTTTCACTACTCTCCTACATTTGGTGACTCCGCTGGGGAGGTATTCTCAATTTCACGGATAAATTAGGTTTGAACGTGTCTAAGCACCTCATTTTTTATGACATTCCATCTAGGAATGGAGCTCACAATGACCAGACTATTTAGGAAGTGGTGGTGGTGGTAAAAACCAAGGCACCTTCTCCTCGGGGAGGGCTGACCAGCTCGCTGGCAGCGGCTTGGATGGAAGGTATGAATCTCATGGAAATGTTTTTTGACTTCTTGAAGCAAAACAGTATAGACCTATCAAGTTTGGGTTAAGGTTGTGTAACTCCAGCTCCTACCCCCTTTGGACGGGTGGCCACCCTAGATTCTATTTCGACAGAGATGATTTCGCCATAGAAGGTGGTGCCGGAGCAATTTATTGCACCCTCAGACTCACCAACAACTAAGAGCATGAGTTTGGACGAGTCACCCTATAAGGCTGTTACCATGGAGGAGGTGAGAAATCTACTATCCTCCTCTCAGAGGGAGGGTCCCCATCTATATGAGGAGTCACAATACCCCTACCCGTAGGAAGTAAATGAGAAGCCATACCCAAAGGGGTATATTCCAACAAAATTTATCAAGTTCAGTGGCAAAGGAGAGAACTTGAGAGAGCACGTGAAAAGGTTTGTTGAGTACTTGGGAGTGCATACTGGTGATAATAATCTGAGGTTGAGGGAATTTTCTAAGACCCTCATAGGGAAGGCTTACGCATGGTATTCCAATTTGGCACCTAACAACATCCCTACTTAGGAAGAGATCGACAGGCATTTCCTTCAAAAGTTCTTCGTAGCGGATGGTGGATTCACAGTGAGGCACCTGGAACAAGAGGTCCAGAAGCCTGGTGAGGAGTTAATGTAATATATTAAATTCTTTTGTGAGAGAGAATTGGATGTCCATGAGGACGTAGCTGAGGCAAAGTTGCGACAGATATGTGTCAAGGGACTCTTGGAGGAATACAAGTTGCACTTGATCAATGAAACTAAAGATGGAACTTTCAGAGAGTTCACCAGGTCCACTAGCAATATATCAATGATTATTAGGCCAAGAGCCTCGAGTTGGAGGATGCAGGTTCCATTGACTTCTAGGAGGTTTCAAGTTTTGAGGAGGCAGGCAGTTAACTATGTAGATGGGAACCCCAAAGGAAAGAAGGGGGTCCTGGGGCCAAGAATGATAGTCTTGGCAACAAGAGGAAGATTGGGGAAGATGCCCCACCTCGACTACCCTGTAGTGTACCGGAAGCTATGGATTATTATCGTATCTTGGTACAATAAGGGATAGCAGGTCCTCCTCACTTGAAAGGAGAAATCTCAACGGCAGCTAACAAAGCCAACCCAAATTACTGTGAGCTACACCAGTGGGTGCAACACTCTACCAAAAACTGTTACTACTTGAGAAGGATCATTGGCGAACAGGTTGACAATGGTACTTTGCAGATCCCTCCTATTGATGTTAATGAGAACCCACTTCCATCACATCACTTCGGTACTATCAATATGGTAGTTTCTTATGATGAAGAAGCATTCTAAGAACCGATGGAATGGGAGAGTGGTGACCAGTTATGTGAAGGGTTGGAAAAGTTATCAATGAGTAGAGTTGAGCTGGAAAGAAATCGAGAGGAGTGTTTCTTCACTCCAAAACTAGAAGAAGATGGAAATGGGAAAATTGAGCAAGTGACCACCACAGAGGGCGAGGTGGATGTCATCCTCTCTATGGATGAAGGGGGGACCTCTGAAGAAGATTATATTTGCAATTCCCATACTTATGAGGCATACCTAGATTCTGAGTGTGAGGATATAGTAAGGAGCCCCATATTCAAGTGGTTTTTTGACCAGATAGGGGTGAAATATGACACAAGAATACCCATCACGAGGAAAGATCTAGAAGTTGTGCGGCAGTGCGGAGACCCCTCACTAAATTAACAGGGGCCAATTGGGAGGTTGATCAAAAGGTATACTTCTAAGGTGGGATTTTTAGAGGCAGATATGTAGGTGCCATACTTCCACAACCATCCATTGTATATTTGATCAATGTAGTCTCATTTCCTAGAGCGTTAATGGATGAAGGGGCATGCATTGACATCATGACCATCAGTACATTGTATAAGACCAAAATTGATTAGGAGAAGGTAGTACCAGTACCACTAGTTATTTTCGGGTTTGACAATACTAGAATGAAATCCATCGAATATGTAAATGTGGGAATCAAGTTGGGAAATTTCACTTCCTATATCAAGTTCCATGTTATTAATGTTAATACTAGTTACCAGATGCTCATTAGGAGGGTATGGATGCACACCCACGACATAGTACCCTCCACTTACCATCAGTGCGCAAAAGCTAACATTAGAGGTACAAAGATAGTCATCAAAGTAAGACAGAGACCCTTCTCCGTCAAGAAGGCCCATATAATAGATGATGATTTCTACATGGAATTGGATGAGGAAATAAAGGTCATAATAAATAAGTTAGAAGATAAGCAAGTAGTGGATGGAAGTGTCAACCTGAGTAAGTCTGTTCATGATCGCTCGGGTGGAAGGGTGAACACACTATATATTGACTCACTTGAGTCTGCATATATAGGAGTTCCAACTAGTTTGGATATTAAGACAAAGTATATTAGATTTGTTCTAGAACTCCATCTCCTCAAAGATTCAAGTATAATGAAGAAATCCAGTCCAAGAAAATCTTCAAAATCAACATAGGGAAGTTGTTTATAACCTTAAAACCACTATTAGGACACTCTCACTACATCATAAACTTCTCCCAGTTGCATTAATGATTTTACAACACTTTAAGATATTTCAAAATCAAAATAATTTAGTTCCAAACATTTTATACATTTTTAAAGTGATTTTGAATTAATCAAAACTTGATTTTAAAAAGTGTTGTGGTTGAAATTTGAATTTTAGAAAGTTATTTTGTTCACTGAAAGTTAGCCTGGGTAGAAAATAAAAGCTCTAGAGACTATAAGGTGTATTTGTAATTATTTTAATAACACACGTTTTACTTTCATCCTGATCATACATGTGTTAGTTGATAGACGGGTAGATTTGTGTTTTCTCACAGTCTCAACTTTGATCACCCATATCAGCCCTTGGATTAACTTTATCAATGGCCTGCATGTGTTGTGTTATAATCCCAATGTTTATATGTCATCCAATGAGACTCTTTCGTTTCACCTCTTGGTTATCAACCTTTGGATCATTAGTCAAACTATGAGGACTTAATATCAGCCTTTGATTGCAAATGTAGTTCGAGGTCCTTCCTTCACCTACTATATAACCATGCTTACTCTCATCATTTTGAGACTTCTATCGAAATCGTCCCAAAGAGAAAATAAAAGAGAGAAAGGGAAGAAATTTGAGAGACAAATAGAGAGAAAAAGGAACCTAAAAATGTCTTACTTTGATGGAGTGAATCCCTTCAACCCAAACAGTTTTAAACTTCAAGCACCTTTACCAGAAACCTAAAAATTATGAGTTATAGAGCCAGTCTAGGGTTTCTATGGGTTTGGTAGTTGGGTTGATGTCTGTTAGAAGACCTCTTTTATTTGAAGTCTCTCTCAAAACACCTCTCTGAGAAAATAGTAAGTTTCATATTGAAACATGAGATTTTCTAAAAGAGAACATCACACGCTTATTTATCAGTTCTCTTTTTGGATCTCTGTCTTCAGGTCCATTTGACTCCAAAGTCTTTGAAGAACAAACTTCTAGGGTTTCAAGAATAAATAGATCCTTAAGAGCATTTGTGTCTCTTGGTTTATATTTCACATTTTGTGAAATAAACGTGTACAAAAATAAAAAGGGGACACATAGGACCTTGTCTATTTTTGAAAGAAAGATTGTTCTTTTAGATCTGATCTTGAGTTAGAAGTTTCTTTTACAAAATCATTCGAATCAACTTCTGCATGTTATTTCTGATTCCATTTTTTAAGATATATACTTCTAGTCTGGTTTGGATCTCAATTGGTGGTTTACAATTTTGAAAATCTTTTCAAAATACTGAAATTATTTAAGACCTTGGTCGTCTTCTGATCAAGGTAACCTTGAGATATGTGGATCAATAGAAAGATTAAGAAGTCTAGATTTGTAAAATACAGACTTGGAAATATCATATTCATTTTAGAACTGTTTGAAATTTGATAGGAATGTCTTTGTAAATAATATTGAGAGGGTGAGTTGCATATTTGCATATAGTGCACATCACAAACACTTCTCACACGAACACTTAGACACCGTGGTTTGTTTGAGACTTAATAGTTGAAAGAGTTGCTGGAGTCAAAATTCAAATAGAAGGAGATCTAGGAAAAGGAAAAGAAGCAGCAAGAAAATATCATTCCAATTTAGAGCACCTTTGGAGTGGAGAATCTCAAGTAAGTATACTTATAAACTTAGGTTAGGATCTTTGTGGTTTGCTTAAGTGTTGTAACTTGATTCTTTATTCTTGTGAATTTTTTGTTTTGTGTCAGAGATGGAATCGTGGATGTTTCCATTGATTAAGGGTTTTACCACGTTAAAAATTCCTGTGTCTATTCCTTTGAATGTTCTTGATTATTATTGTGATTGGTACTTCATGATAGACTTAGTAGATGTTCCTTAAAGAATAAAAAGAAAAGATTATTAACTATTGAATCTACACCATATATTGAGAAAGATTACATAACACATCTTGTGTTTTTGGAAAAGATTTTTTCCCAAAAAGTTTATTCGGAGTTTGCAAAATTTATAACAGTTTGTTATTAACCTTATAAACAAAGCTTTTAGTATTAAAGCGTTTCTTCAATCCCCACATAGAAAATGGCAAGAGGAAAATGGAGGAAGTGGCTAAGCCTCCTCGAACCTGCAAAAAGGTGGTTTTACCGGATGGCAAGGTCATCTACCACATATAACGCTCTGCGCGAGAAGTATTCTGGGATGAGAGCACCGACACGGCACCTAAATATTTTGTTATTGATGAATCCCATATCATTGAACATGTTGATGAATCGGGAGAAGCTCCATAATGCATGCAAGATGGACCAAGAGAGAAGGTGCGAGAGTTGGAGGAAATCAATTTAGGGCCAGAAAGGGGTGAGAGCAGACCCATCCTAATCTCCAAGAGTCTGGAACCAAAACACAAGGAAGAGATCATTGACTTACTCAGGGAGTTCACTAATGTGTTTGCTTGGAAGTACATGGAGATGGAAGGAATAGACCCAGAGGTTAGCTCCCATAGATTGAACATCCTCCCCAATGCCCTCCCAGTAAGACAAGCCACACGCACATACGAAATAGACCTTGCCTTGAAGATAAAGTTGAGGTGTAGAAGTTGTTGGTGGAAGGATTCATCAAGCCTATCCAACACCCCGTATGGCTTTCCATCATAGTGCCAGTGGCGAAAAAAGACAAGAGTAAAATCAGAATCTGTGTAGATTTTTATGACTTGAATAGCTTATATCCCAAAGATGAATTTCCTTTGCCAAGCATATATAGCTTATTTGACTCTACTGCGGGACATGATATGTATAGTTTCATGGATGGGTATGTTGGCTATAACCAAATTAAAATAGATTCGGTGGCTGCAGAGAAGACTGCATTTTTCACACCCCTATGAAACTTTCACTATACGTTCATGCCATTTGGACTGAAGAATACTGGGGCCATATACCAGAGAACCATGATAGCAATTTTTCATGATCTATTTCATGATATACTAGAATTTTATCTGGATGACCTGGTGGTGAAATCCAAGAAGGAAAGTAAACATATGTGTAACACCCCGTATTTTTGACGATTTAATTAATTATGTGATTAATTATTATTATGGGAATAAGTATGAGATTAATTATTGTTGTTGGATTAATTAAATTAAAATGTGAAAAAAATTATTTTGTTATTAATTCGAATTAAAATAATTATTAACTAGTGTGCCAAGGGTTAATACTTATTGTTGAGAATTATTGAATATTACTGTGTGAAATGTAATATGGAATTATAACATTTGATAAATTGTGGAAAGTGAGAAATACGGAAGTTTGATAATTTAAGTCTGACGCGCGTGTGAGTCGTGTCGGAACTAATTGATTGAGATAAAAAGAGAATTTATTTTTGGTATCTCGTATGGTCATTTCGAGTGCTCCGTTGAGTTCGTGAGGGTCGAAATAGTTAAAATAGTATAACAGGGTGTTTAGTTTGGGTCCCAGGGCGATTTTAGGCCTAACCAGCACCCCGAGAGGGCATTACGATAAATTGTATTTTGGGGTTAAATAAATGGACGAAAATTAGAGAATAATTATATCATCTACGGAATTTTCCATTCGGATAAATTTACACAAATCAAGAACGGCCATGGAGGGTTTGAGGGAGAACCAAATTCCAAGAGAGAAGACTCATTTGGCATCACCTTGCACAACCGTAACCACCAACGCGTAGATCGAGAAGGGAGGAACGCGTCTATATCAACATCAACAAAGGATTCAGACCTTAAATTTAAGACAAGTGTTTATTACTTGCTTTCTTTAGAAATAATCATACTCATGTTAGTGTAGGTTAATTCAATCCTTGATTTACATGTTAATTGGGTGAATATTGGAGGATAAATGATGATTAGAGGTTGGGGTAATTAGTTGTTAATATTTTATCATGAATGTAGAGGATGAACTATGGAATTTGATTATATATTGATGAACAAATCTGGGTTGATTAGGTTCTTTAATTGGAATTTTGGAAACTAGGGTTCATGTGAATTAATTTGGGGGTTTTACATAATTATGATGATTTATGGTGAATTGATGATCCTAGGAGGTTAGGAATGATTTATAACCTGTTAGGGTTGATGGGTAATGATGATGAGGCGTTAGGAGTTGAATCTTAGAGGTTTATAGGTTCATAAATGGTGGAAAAATGCAGAATTCTAGGAAAGGAGACGAACAGTGGCATCTCGCGCGATCTCGCACGAAGTCGTTCGAGCGAGATGGCATCTCGTGCGAAGTTTCTCGAATGACACGTGGAAGTCGTTCAAACGACAACCCTTCTAGTTCAAGCGATAGAGGGAATTTTTGGGGATTTTCTCAAAGTACATGTTTGAGTTTGCCGGTTTATTGGAGTGAGAGAAACTTCCAAATAGTAAATTCAAATAGGACAAAATTTCGAGAAAAGTATGTGAGAATTAGTATTTTAATTATTGCGGTATAGAGAGAATGTACCTTGGATATTACGAGAGAGATAGTAATCTAAATATTTATACTATACATAGTGATGAAGTTAAAATACGTATGAGGAGTATATATGTAGGTTGGAGAAATACCTATAAATTATAATAGGATGTGTGTATGCCTATTATGTGATATTATTGTTAAGAGCACTAAGGGGTGATAACCCGGAGGTCCAAGAACCTTATAGTTAAGCGCATTAATAAGTGATAACTCGGGGGTGCAGAAACTCTATTGTTAAGTGTACTAATGGGTGATAACCCGGGGGTACAAGGATGATTATTGTTAGGCGCACTAATAGGTGATAATCCGGGGGTGCTGGAATAATATTGATAGGTGCATTAATGGGTGCTAACCCGGGGATGCAAGATTCTATTGTTAGGCGCACTAATGGGTGATAACTCGGGGGTGCTAAAATGTTATTAATAGGTGCATTAATGGGTGCTAATCCGGGGATGCACGATGTTCTGGATAGGTGCACTAATGGGTCTTAGCTTGGGGGTGCAAGTTTAGTATATATATATATATATATATATATATATATATATATATATATATATATATATATATATATATATATATATATATATATTATATATATATATGGGACAATGGTGTTATGAATAGTAACTTATGTATGATAAACATGCATAATAAACATCTATGGCATTTTATGTGTTACATGCTTGCATGCATACACATGCATGTATGCATGCATACATATGAACAATATTATTTTATTATTTTATAATAATATATATTTTTTTTAAATTTATATTTTTAAAAAAAATATTTTTTTTTTAATTTTATTTTTAAAAAGCCTGGTTATTATGGGCTGGATTTTATGACGGGGACAAATTTATCGCCGTGTCCTCGGACGGGCATCCGCTAGTATATATATATATGAACTTTTGAATATTTCTACAGTGTGAAATTAGTAGACTTAGTAATAATAATAATCATTACATTGCACCAAGTGGTCTTAACCTAAGAGTGCAGGATTAGTGTATATATATGGGGATTATGAGACTATATATGTATGAGTGTACTTGGGTAACTTTCTACTTTTTGAGACTAGTAGATAATATTGAAATGAGAAATAAAATAATCTTAGTGAATAAAAGATTAACCATTCAAACGGTGAATAATAAAATTTAGTATGTGAGATTAGCTATCTGATTAGCATATTTTATGGGCGATACGGGAATACTACTAGTGAGCATAGTTAATATTAATATGGTTTCTAACTACTTAGACTGGGAGGTATAACTAGGGGGAGATTAGATGTATGTTAGGCGTGCACAATAGACGAGAGGTGAGAAACTCATGTGAGAGTTCGACAACTAACATGCGTATAAGACTTGTTTTAAGAACCAGTTTTAAATACTTACTAAATCATTTTTACACATCGAGCTCTGACCCCTTTTTATATCTCTTCTCTATTTTGCTATATATATGTATTATATCAGGTGCTCAGCCACAGGGACACCGGATTTAGAGATTTGGATTGCTTGACATGCTGCAGCTTTTATGGAAGTTGTAGGTCCTTGTAGTAGACGCATCTATCTTTTTCATTCAGTTTTATCTAGACTTCTTATTTAGGGCATATGTCGCCCATTTCTAGTTCTTCATCAGAGATATTGTATTCAGTTTATTTTGTGGTTTGGAGTTTGGAACTAGGAGTAGGGGTGTGCACGGGTCGGTTCGGTTCGGTTTTGGACCGCAATTCAGACCGAACCGATCGGTTCGGTTTTGAAAAAAATCAGACCGAAACCGAACCGACGATGAAAAAAACCGCCGGTTTCGGTTCACATCGGTTTCAGTTCGGTTCGGCTTCGGTTCGGTTTGAACCGATTTTCAGTTTTGGTCAGTTTTTTGTAGGTCGATTTTCGGTTTTGGTCGGTTTTGGAGGTTGGTTAATGGTTTTTGGATATAAAAATAAAAGATATTTAAGGGTTTTTTAATATATAATATTGATGTCGGTTCGGTTCGAATCGGTTTTTTCTTTGTCTAAACCGACAACCGAACCGATATTGCCGGTTTTTTAAATCCTTAAACCGCAAACCGAACCGAGCTAAAAAAAACCGCCGGTTTCGGTTCGATTCGGGCCGGTTCGGTTTTCGGTTCGGTCGGTTTTTTTGCACACCCCTAACTGGGAGGTTTTATCCAGTCTTATTTATTTCAGTATTTGACTGATATTTCAAATTTATTACATTCCTATGTGTGGTAAATGGTTTATATTTTAAGACTGAATGAAAATGGATTTACTGGGTTTTGTTAAATTGGAAATGTTTTGACACCTGGCTTAATTTTATATTAGGTGATTAATACGTTAAAACATTTTTGACAGTGATGCTGAGAATGAACCAACTGAATATCCTGTTTTGAATTGGTAAAGGACTGATCACCCTATATTTAATTGGGTGGCGTGTCTCAGGTGGTATCAGAGCATCAGGTTCTAGTGTCGTTAGGATCTGTGCGACTTATTACATTTCATTGCATCGTTCTTTGATGTAGAGCCTTATGATAGGATTGTTGTGTTCCCTTACATATGCGACTTACGTTCTCTTGCTGCGAATTATAATGGATGTGACTCGTTATACAAAATTATGTGTGATTCAAAGACCGAACATTTTAGCACGACCAGCAAGGGCCGTAAGAAGAACTGTGGGATAAGAGGCTCAACAGAAGACATAGAGCAATCGGGAAAGAGTGATCGTGACAAAAGTCAACATGAGGATTACTTAAGTAAGAGATAGTAAAATCATCACTCAGGAACTGTGGGTTCCCAGGACACAGTCATAGATAACGGTGGAGTGATTTCAGAACCACCTAGCATAGTCGATAAGGGGGAAATCAGAGGGACTCTTTTGAAAACCCATCGCTGAAGATGCGGATAAGAAAACGAGAAAATGTAACAGACCAGAGGAGGTGGGGAAAATACAAAGGCAGTGGTGTAGAGTGGGGTGTGATGACACTTAGAATTAAATTTGGAGTTAAAAGCTATAGCTCTTAGGAGCATCATGTAGTGATTAGAGACAATCACCATATTTGAAGAAGTGTGTTTGAAATTTAGAGAGAAATTTGGGTACGATTTGACTGTGAGGTCTTCCATTCGATGTGTTAACATAATGCGAGTGAAATTTTGATGTTTATCACAATGAGTAAGATAGAAACCGATCGTGAGAGAAAGATTGAATTGCATAATGAACTTCGTACCTGGCAGAGGGGTATAAATTATCCAAAGGGTTTATAGTTGATAAAGGACCCATGAGTAGAATACCAGTATGAATGGGAATTATGGCTAGGATAACTAGTGCCGAGGTCGTCAAGGTCATGCGTTAGTATCATAACGATTAACGCTTCCAAGAGAAGGGAGTAAATAGGGTTAACGAATCTGCTGAAGAGAGAAAACTGAATTGAACGGTGTTAGTGAAACCCCACATGAGAGTATACCCAGTAGGGAACTCGGTTATATGATTTTTAGTGATTAACTTCAAGAGGACGATGAAGACAGTCAGGGCCGCGGAGTCCAATCATAGTTCTGAAAGTCCAATATAGCCAGTAAGTTAAGACAACTCAGTCCGAGAGAAGGACATTTCAAAATGGTCAGTGGGACCAGTGATGGGGAAATGGCTCATGAAGTTTCCCTATGTGAAGAAACTATAACTACAAGTGTTGAAGGTGTCCAAAATTGATAAGTGAGACCGAAAAGATTAGAAATGGTAAATCGTGCCAGTTAGGCATAACAACTGGAGGAATGAGACTTCCAGTGAAGGAATTTGGGTTCGAGAGAATTAGGCCGATGAAATTTATAACTCGAGAGTGATGGGTTCAGACTGGACCAGTAGAGTCCTCGTTAATAGTAGCATACAGTATGTCAGGGTCTACAGGACCCGGGATGTAAACGGGAGTTTAATAAAGCAATAATTGAGTCCTAGAGAGTTTGGGCCAACGTTTCAATAATGGGCGCAAAATCCACAAGATGGAACAAATTGTTCATTATGAAGAGGACAACTAGAGGATGAAATCCTAGGATGTATGACGATTGCAGATATTCATGGGTCGTGATGGCAGCCACGTGCTAAGACCCTGTGATTTGGCGAGATCGGTGAGGTTTTGCCTCTTACTTGGGAGTAAAGGATAGATTCTAGTGACATGGGTGTGCCATAACTATTGTAAATTGGAAACCCTAAACTTCGCGTGCGGGTCGAGTTTAGTGGGAATATTAGTTTTAGCAGTCTTGTTACAAACATATTTCTCGTTATTAGCAGGGCATTTTGATGATTGCTGTGAGTGAACCAGGTGGGCCCTAAGAATATGTTTTGTTGTTATAATTTACTACTGCATTGAGTCAGCTTTAGTAGAGTTTATTATAGTAATGTGTAGTGATTAATTACCGTATGATTAAACTATAGTAAAAAATATAGTGATATGACGGTCGTGCCGGATACTTCGGGAGGAGTGATCTTAGTTTTGTGCGGCGCCACCTGAAATAGGGTTGGGCCCAGATATGAGTATATATGAAACTTTCATGGTACTATAGACCTCAACGAGTGTAGTGTTTAATTATATGTGATTCTCGAGCATAGGAATTTATTTGTCTGTTAAGACTTAGAATACATTGTGTTCTTATCGAGCGACGAAATATAGCTCGTTAGATATTTATAGCTCCAATTACTTGGGATAGTGAGGGTGCCATGCATCATGTTACATTTTTAGGGACATGAGAGTGGACGAGTAAACTTTTATGTCACAATACGTAGATTGTGGGAAAGTACATAGTATGTATTGAAGGCCTTACGAACCTCGACAACTGACTAGGTTAGATAGTAGTGTATCGGGGGGGTTCCTTGTTTGGATTTCGCTTCGCGAGACATCCCACGCATGAAACTAGCGAACGTCGAGAGTTGGAGAGAAGTTTGGTCGATAATACATAAGTTTTGTATGTTGGTTATTGTACCTATAGGAGAATATATTTGAGAGTTGATGATTCTTTTATGACTTGAGGCCAATAGAGTCGCCTAGTCTTAGTATCATTCTAAATAGAGCAATGATACCATTGAAGGGTTAATTAAGTTTTGACTGGGGGTGGTTGAGTGCACCCCTACCGCATCAACATACCGAGTATGCATGAATTTAAGTAAGAAAATTTTATGTCTTCTGTATAATGATGCACGAGTCATAGGGTGTATGTGCACCCTAGGGAATTGAATTAAATGGTGGATTATGATTATCTTGAGAATTTGGTAACATGTAGTCGGGTAAGACGAAGATTAGTCCGTAAGATTTGTTAGAAACTTACGTTTCAAAATAAACTGAGATTCTTGAGCGGGAAAAGTAACTTGTGTCACATGGTATGACAAGGTCACACGCATCACGATTAGAAGTATATTTAAGAGAATATAAAATGTATCAGGGTACAAACAATAGTGGTGATGGGTTACGATGTAGGGTAATATTGCAAGGATAGTCTTGCAGTGGGTCACCTGACTATTGAAAAATGGTGGATAATTCGAAACTAGTATGGGCTCCTTCCACTAGAGAATGGAAGAGTATCCCCAAGGATCTTCTCATGTAGCGGAGATAGTAAGATTATAAGTACTAAGAAATGATTGACTACGGCCTTATACCCATAGAGGGATGGGCAGGACAAGCGGTCTAATCGGATGCGGGAGAGAATTTTATGTGGACCCTGAGATCTTAGGGGAGGAAGAGAGTAGCACCTTACACTAGTGAAGTTTGTGTCCAAATAGCTCCTATAAGTTCACGTTCGGGCAGAGTGCCAGTAGAAGTATGGCATGGTAAACTTTGTTGTTATCCTACTTGATAGTTAAAGGTGGGAGACCTGTTATGATTACAAATGTCGGAGAAGAATAAATATTATCGTATATATTGTGTGTAAAATATATATTTCACAACAAATTTACTTGTATGAAAGACACGAGACGAAGTCGTATGTATCTGAAAGGAGGATAAATCTACTAAGGTGCAAATAGTAGAAGGCCAGATAGTGAATATTTAAAATAAAGTTGAAGTAGTGAAACTTAAGCAGAAAGGCTTGGGCAAGAGGCTATATGAAAGGGTAACCTGGAGTTTAAATCAAACGCATGTGAAGTGTTCATTATTAAGGGTATTCGATAGCATAATATATGGGTGGTACAGAGTAGCTTACTGGTGAGCGTCGGGATGCGATGCGCAATATTTTTACAGCGTTGTCTGTACCTGGTATACTTTTTTTGAATTTCGGGACGAAATTCCGTTGTAAGGGGGGAAGTATGTAACACCCCGTATTTTTAACGATTTAAATAATTACGTGATTAATTATTATTATGGAAATAAGTATGCGATTAATTATTGTTGTTGGATTAATTAAATTAAAATGTGAAAAAAATTAATTTGTTATTAATCCGGATTAAAATAATTATTAACTAGCGTGCCAAGGGTTAATACTTATCGTTGATAATTATTGAATATTACTGTGTGATATGTAATATGGAATTATAACATTTGATAAATTGTCGAAAGTGAGAAATACGACAGTTTGGTAATTTAAGTCTGACGCGCGTGTGAGTCGTGTCAGGACTAATTGATTGAGATAAAAAGACAATTTATTTTTGGTATCTCGTATGGTCATTTTGAGTGCGCCGTTGAGTCCGAGAGGGTCGAGATAGTCAAAATAGTATACTCGGGTGTCTAGTTTGGGTCCCGGGACGATTTTAGGCCTAACCGGCACCCCGAGAGGGCATTGTGGTAAATTGTATTTTTGGGCTAAATTAATGGACGAAAATTAGAGAATAATTATATCATCTTTGGGACTTTCCATTAGGGTAAAGTTACACAAATCAAGAACGGACATGGAGGGTGTGAGGGAGAACCAAATTGCAAGAGAGAAGGCTCATTTGGCATCACCTTGCACAACCGTGACCACCAACGCGTAGATCGGGAAGGGAGGAACGCGTCTATACCAACATCAACAAAGGATTCAGACCTTTAATTTAAGGCAAGTGTTTATTACTTACTTTCTTTAGCAATAATCATACTCATGTTAGGGTAGGTTAATTCAATCCTTGATTTACATGTTAATTGGGTGAAAATTGGAGGATAAATAACGATTAGAGGTTGGGGTAATTAGTTGTTAATGTTTTATCATGAATGTAGAGGTTGAACTACGGAATTTGATTATCTTTGATGAACAAATCTGGGTTGATTAGGTTCTTTAATTGGAATTTTGGAAACTAGGGTTCATGTGAATTAATTTGGGGGTTTTACATAATTATGATGATTTATGGTGAATTGATGATCCTACGAGGTTAGGAATGATTTATAACCTATTAGGGTTGATGGGTAATGATGATGAGGCATTGGGAGTTGAATCTTAGAGGTTTATAAGTTCATAAATGGTGGAAAAACGCAGAATTCTGGGAAAGGAGATGAAAAGTGGCATCTCGCGCGATCTCGCGCGAAGTCGTTTGAGCGAGATGGCATCTTGCGTAAAGTCGCTCAAACGACACATGGAAGTCGTTCAAACGACAACCCTTCTGGTTCGAGCTACAAAGGGAATTTTTGGGGATTTTCTCAAAGTACAGTTTTGAGTTTGTCGGTTTATTGGAGTGAGAGAAACAGCCAAATAGTAAATTCAAATAGGATAAAATTTTGGTAAAAGTATGTGAGAATTAATACTTTAATTATTGCGGTATAGAGAGAATGTACCTTCGAGATTACGAGAGAGATAGTAATCTAAATATTTATACTATACGTAGTCATGAGGTTAAAATACGTATGAGGAATATATATGTAGGTTGGACAAATACCTATAAATTATAATAGGATGAGTGTATGCCTATTATATGATATTATTGTTAAGAGCACTAATGGGTGATAACCCGGAGGTGCAAGAACCTTATAGTTAAGCGCACTAATGAGTGATAACTCGAGGGTGAAGAAACTCTATTATTTAATGTACTAATGGGTGATAACCCGGGGGTACAAGGATGATTATTGTTAGGCGCACTAATGGGTGATAATCCGGGGGTGCTGGAATAATATTGATAGGTGCATTAATGGGTGCTAAACCGGGGATGAAAGATTCTATTGTTAGGCGCACTAATGGGTGATAACCCGGGGGTGCTGAAATGTTATTGATAGGTGCATTAATGGGTGCTAACCCGGGGATGCAGGATGTTCTGGATAGGTGCACTAATGGGTCTCAGCCTGGGGGTGCAAGTTTAGTATATATATATATGTATAGGGATGATGTGACTATATATATATATATATATATATGAACTTGTGAATATTTCTACAGTGTGAAATTAGTAGACTTAGTAATAATAATAATCATTACATTGCACCAAGTGGTCTTAACCTAAGAGTGCAGGATTAGTGTATATATATAGGGATGATGAGACTATATATATGTATGAGTGTACTTGGGTAACTTTCTACTTTTTGAGACTAGTAGATAAAATTGAAATGCAAAATAAAATAATCTTAGTGAATAAAAGATTAACCATTCAAACGGTGAATAATAAAATTTAGTATGTGAGATAAGCTATCTGATTAGCATATTGTATGGGCGATACGGGAATACTACTAGTGAGCATAGTTAGTATCAATATGGTTTCTAACTACTTAGACTGGGAGGTATAACTAGGGGGAGATTAGATGTACGTTAGGCGTGCACAATAGATGAGAGGTGAGAAACTCATGTGAGAGTTGGATAACTAACATGCGTATAAGACTTGTTTTAAGAACCAGTTTTAAATACTTGCTAAATCATTTTTACACATCGGGCTCTGACCCATTTTTATATCTCTTCTCTATTTTTTTTATATATATGTATTATATCAGGTGCTCAGCCACAGGGACACCGTATTTAGAGATTTGGATCGCTTGACGTGCTGACGCTGTTGTGGAAGCTGTAGGTCCTTGTAATAGACACATCTATCTTTTCCATTCCGTTTCATCTAGACTTCGTGTTTAGGGCATATGTCGACCATTTCTAGTTCTTCGTCAGAGATATTGTATTCAGTTTATTTTTTGGTTTGGAGTTCTGAACTGGGAGGTTTTATCCAGTCTTATTTATTTCAGTATTTGACTCATGTTCCGTATTTATTACATTCCTATGTATGGTGAATGGTTTATATTTTAAGACTCAATGAAAATGGATTTACTGGGTTTTATTAAATTGGAAATGTTTTGACACCTAGCTTAATATTATATTAGGTGATTAATATGTTAAAAAGTTTTCGACAGTGATGTTGAGAATGAACCAACTGAATATCCTGTTTTGAATTGGTAGAGGACTGATCACCCTATATTTAATTGGGCGGGGTGTCTCAAAATACAGGATCTTAGGAGAGTATTTGAGAGGTGTTGCGGGTATAAGATGATGACAAATCCCTCTAAGTGTGCCTTTAGGGTCACAGCAGGAAAGTTTATGGGGTTTGTTGTAAACAGGCAAGGGGTGCAAGTTGATGCAATAAAAATGAAATCCATAACAATGATGCCAACCCTCAAGAGTCAAAGACAACCTAAGAGCTTCCTGGGAAAGGTATCTTATCCGAGGAAGTTCATACCCGCACTGGAAGAAGTGACTCACCCATTCACACCCCTTCTGAAAGATAGAGCTAAATGGATTTGGGGAGATGAGCAGAAGAAGGCCTTCGTTAAAATCAAGGAGATTCTATCCTCCCCATCCACAATGATTCCACCGGAAGCGGGGGCATCGTGGCTACTTTACCTTACTTCAACAGAGAGGTCCATGGGAGCATTGCTGGCCCAAGAAAGGCAGGGAGTAGAGAAGTCGGTGTAATACCTCTCAATGGTGATCTCAGGTACGGAGTCTAGATACACTAATGTAGAGAGGCATTGCTTGGCCTTAGTGTTTGTTGCCCAGAAGTTGAGACACTATTTTCTAGCCTTCAGAGTTCATATAATTACTAAGTGTGACCCCATCAAGTACCTCCTCGCACGGACAATACTTGTAGGACGAACAGTAAAGTGGTTTTTGATCTTATCAGAGTATGATTTTAAATGTATAGTGCCTAAGGCCATGAAAATCTAAGAAATAGCAGATCTTCTTGCCCATTTTCTAAGTGGAAATTTTGAGCCACCTAGCAAAGATCTACCTGGGCATAACTTTCAATCATGCATGGTGGGGGAAATGGAAAAATGGTCTATGGAGTTTGATGGCTCCAGTGCTCAAGGAAGAGGGGGAGCTGGTATTATGTTATCAAATAGGAAAGAGAAGATCACTCTCTCTTACAAGTTAGATTTTAAATGCTGGAATAATGAAGTTGAGTATGAGACCCTCATTTTGGGGATGTTAGAGGAACTCAGAAGAGGGATCATGGTGTTTGTATACGAGGGGACTCCAACATAGTAGTAAAGCAGGTCAATGGTGAGTTCGCCCTCAAGCATGCCAATTTAGCACCCTACAGGTACGTCATCTAGAGGTTGCTAGGAAATTTCTTAGAAGTAAATGTGGAGAGACGGGAATGAACAATAAACAGACATCTCGACGTGCTTGCCACCATAACACAAAATCTAGACATTGATGAGTCAGAAGAATTGCTCATAGTATGGTGAAGAACAGTGCCCACTACAGTGAAATCTTTGTTCCCAAGCAACGAGCCAGAAGATTAGAGGCACTTAGTGGTGAAGCAACTCGAAACCATGGAAGGGACGATGAAGATGTTGGAGTTAGCCAACTATCATATGCTGTAGGGAACACACTATTTCAAGAGTCCCGGAGGTTTCCTGTCAAGATGTGTCGGAGAGAAAGAAGCTAAGGAAAGGTTGATAGAAATGAACCAAAAGAATTGTGGAGACACTGATACTCCTCTCTATATATGATTGCAGTGGGGTGGGTACTATTGGCCCACCATGAGTGCAGAAGCTGCCCATCTGCAACGAAGTTGTCTAAAGTACCAAGATAACTTTGACCAGCTAGTGGAGGCCAACTTTGTGGAAGCCTTCGAAGATTGGAGATAGCCATATGTAGCATATCTGAGAGATGGAGAGCTACCCTGAGAAAGGGCGGATGAAATTTATATATGAAAAAGGATAGCCCATTTTTATTTGGTGGAAGTAGAGTTATACAGGAAAGGGTATAATGATAAGGCATTAAGGTGCATAGCTAAAAAGGATATAGAGAGGGTGCTGAAAGAAGTTCGTGAGCCCTCCCATATGGGGGTGCCAAACTGTATGACCAGCTGATGACGTTGGGGTACTATTGGCCAACCGTGGAGGCTGACTCCATTGGGTATGTGAAGAAGTGCAAAGCCTGTCAAGTGCATGTAAACATGGTGCATGCTCTTTCTGTCAGCTTGCAAAGCATGGAAGCTCCTTATCCCTTCCATACATGGGCAATTCACCTAGTTGGAAAGATTACCCCAGCCTCTTACGGCAAAGCTTTTATCATTGTGGCTATAGAATGTTACACCAAATGGGTAGAAGCCATCCCTCTAAGGAGAGTGACTGCCTAAGTGGTAACCCAGTTCATAAACGAGAATACCATTTGCAGGTTTTGGTATACCTAAATAATCTTAACAGATAATGGGAAGCAATTCGTATGCAAGGAGATGGCCCTCCTCACAAACAAATATAAAATTATGCATAACATCGCAACCATCTCCTACCCAAAGGGCAATGCCCAAGCGGAAGCTACCAATAAGACCCTGATAAATATTTTGAAGAAAATGCTAGAGGACATGCCAAGGGCATGCGATGAGAAGTTTCCAGTGGTGCTATGGGCTTATCGTACTATGAAAAGAAAATCGATAGGGGTCACCCCATTCTCCCTAGTATATGGGATCGAAGTTGTCTTACCAGTGGAGTTGGCAGTATCCTCAGCCAGAGTCTCATCCCTGACCCAAGGAATCTGCAGCTGGAGGCACTGGACCAGCATAGAGATAAGGCAAAGGAGAATTTCAAAGTTTACACCCAGCAACTGTCCAGAGACTACGAGAACTTGGTCAAGCCTAGGGAGTTCCAGGTGGGAGACTTGGTCCTACAAGCATCCACTCACCATCTCCGCAGCATGTTGGCATCAAAGTTTAAACCTAACTAGGAAGGCCCCTTTGTTGTCAGAGGGGTGGGAAAGTCGGTTTATTACTAGATCTCAGAGCCAGAGAGTGATTGTCTCCAGTCCATCAACTCCAAGTGCCTAAAGAGGTATTATGCTTAGTACCGTTAAAAAAAAATTCATTTTTGTAGAGGAATCTGAGGGTTGCTCTTATACTAGAAAAGTTATTTTTTGTAAAAATTACGGAGCAATACCATATTGTAAATAGTACACAACAATAAAGAAATGAAATAACAAAACTTTTCATCATTGTTGATGCTTGCCTTGATTACTCATCTATATGAGATAAACTCAGTAGAATATATATATATATATATATATATATATATATATATATATATAGAGAGAGAGAGAGAGAGAGTCGGGTTCTCCAACATACCTCCTAGCAATATACTCTTTTTTTAATATAGTAAAAAAAAAATTGAGATGATATTTTTTATATGGGTTCATGATATTTCAATGTGCCCCATAAAAAAAATCAATTGAAAATAATGGTTTTTGCTATTTTTAAAAAATAGGTAAATTTTTTTTAAGTTTTTACCCTTTAAAACTGCCCATTTTTTTTACCTATTTTTTAAAAATATCAAAACACATTATTTTGATCTGAATATTTTTACTGGGGCACATTGAAATATCACAAACTCATATAAAAAATATTAACTCAAAATTATTTTTTTACTATTTTAAAAAAATTGGTATGTTCATAGGTATGTTAGAGAGCCTAACTCTCTCTCTCTCTCTCTCTCTCTCTCTCTCTCTCTCTCTATATATATATATATATATATATATATATATATATATATATATATATATATATATATACTAGGGTATGCCCGTGCCTGAAGGCACGCTGATAATTGTAAAATGATGAAAATTTTCAAAGTACGTAATTGCAAGAAAGCAAAAAATTTCGTTTGCCAAGAAAACAAAATGTAATTTAAACAAAATTGGTTATAATATTATTTGTTTATATGACTAACCACCCTACTTAACAAATAACAAATAGTCGAACAACGTTCAAATAGTCTAAATTCATCAATTGAATTCACATGTGCCTTAAATTAACAAAGTGATAATTTGAAAAAAAGTTGACATAATCACCTTTGTATATTGGACTATTCACCCTGGTTAAAGGTGGTAGGGGTGACAATTTTAGAAACGACACGAAATTGACTCGAAATTTACACGATGTGTCGTGCTCGTGTCGTGTACATGTCGTGTCGTATACGTGTCTGAATTATTAGTCGTGTCGTGTCGTGTTATCTTGTTTTTTGGGCGTCAAATTTAAGAAATTCTGATATTCATGTCGTGTTGTGCCATGTTGTTTTTTATTCTGGTCGTGTTCGTGTCTACTAAAAAAACACGAATTCGTATCGTGTTCTTGACTGAAAAAATCTTGTCGTGTCGTGTCGGCTCGAAACATAACCCTTTGACCCGAATTGCCACCCCTAGTTAAAGGGTAACAACCAATCGTACAGTATTCAAAATGTCCAAATTCATCAAAGAAATACTTGAACAAAAAATTTCCAAAGTATTGAACTGTGTATAAATTAAGTTGAAAAAAAACTAAGAACACAAATTAGATAATTGGAGCAAATTTTCCTTCATTTAATAAATGCTTGTTCCGATAGCACGCATGTAATTTAAACTGGTGTAATCACTACATAGCCAACAACCAAACCTAGTGCAATGTTGTAGCTATGACAATAAAACTATTTTTGGTATCGTGGAAGTAATAATAATTTTGTCAAAATGGTGGCATGCCTCCACTTTAATAAGTTTCACCTGTAGTACCAACTCCATTGTATTCAAATTTTCTCCATTATATAGAAATCACCAAATGTTGCAAGAATAACCCGGCATACATGCAACTTTTCATTACTTAAAACAAATCAAATGGTAGAAAAAAAATTATACCGAGTAAATAAAATGGTTTGTTTCTAATAAATTTACATTTTCTACATTAGTAATTATCAAAAATTATTTAAATACCACCCAAACTAAATAGAAGCATTATTCAAACAAATAATGATGACTAACCAAAGCTACATTTGAATGAGGAAGAATGAAATTCAACATTGATACTCAAAATAATTTGTTGATATTTTCTGTACACAATTACATGATTTAAAACAATTTTAAGATATAAGTGACATTTCTTACAAAAAAAAGCCTTAATACCTATTACCTCTAGGGTTGGCTTTTTCAATACAATTATCTCCTTAATCCAAGCCACACATTAATGCTTTAGGAGTGTCCTTAGGCCCCGTGCATGGATCCCTTTTGAAGTCTTCCCCACTGCATTTCCGCCTAGTTTAACGCACATTAATGCCTAGTTCAAATAAATTTGTATCTACATAATATTGTAGGGGACCATGAAGTCTTCCCCACTCCATTTTAGTGTGAAATTGATAATTATACCCTTAAAACTTATATAATCTAAATTTCATTTTTTTTACTCCAACTGAAACAAATGTATTTGAAAAACATTTAAAATTTTATATTTTCAACAAAAAAAAATTATAAAAAAATATTTTTAATAAAAACCTATTTTAAAAATATTTATTTTTTATTTTTATAACTACTTCAAAAATATATTTTAATTGTTTGAAAAAATTGTTATCTTTTTTTTATTAAAAAATATTTGTATTGAAAAAAACAATTTTTTATTGAAAAAAATATTTTTTTATTGAAAATACTAATTTTTAGTTGTTTTTCAAATAAATTTGTTTGAAAAACACTGATATTAAAAAGAACATGATTATGTGTTTAACCCACCTGATCTAAACTATAAATTACCTGATTAAAGAGACTGATATCAAAAAGAAAAAGAAAAAAAAGTATTTCAAATAATAGGTGTTTAACCCTAAGCCCAAATACTTATATCCTTAAAACATGAAAAGCCTTAAAATCGACCCATAACTAATAACAAAAAATAGAAAAATAATAATAACAATAAACTTTAAAATCAGATATGTTTGAATCCTCTTACAAACAACGAACATTCGTGTGTTCCACGCCGTTCCACCATACGGATCAGAAAAAACTCAGATCTCGTAAAATACACTGAGATCGCAACTCGTAAAATGCACTGAGAACTGAGATCAGATCTGAGTGTATTCAGATCCCAAATGAAGTCTCTGAACTGGTAAAATACACTTCAGATCGCAACTTATTTTCTTCAGATGTACAACAATAAAAAATGGCAATGTGGTCCTTGCATTAGGATCAAAACGCAGAATATTTGCCAACAATAAAGTAAAAGAACAGATATTTGTGGTCCTTTCAGAATATTTGCCAATACGGTCCTTTCAGAATATTTGCCAACATGCGACCAAATTCATCTTCCTCCACCTGAGGCCCAGATGATCAGTAACTCAACTGATTAGAAATAAGTTGACATAAAACATCCAAAAATAAAAGAACAGATATTCGAGATCATATGAATGAAGTAAATAGATGAATCCTCAATTTGAAATAAAAGACACAGTTTAATAAAAGAACAGATATTAGCTGCCTACCAAGCAAGGCCTACCAGATATTCGAGATATTGCTTGGTAGCTGCGTACCAAGCAAGGCCTGGAGAAATTAACTGCCTACCTAGGCTATCGCTAAATCAACTCCGGCCACCGGAATGGTGAAGAAGCTACCTACCTAGGCTGCGGGAAGTCAACTCCGGCCACTGAAAGGGTAAAGAAGCCACAAAGTGAGGACAACGGATCTTTTCAAACCCGAGAGAGAGAGAGAGAGAGAGAGAGAGAGAGAGAGAGTCTTTGGATTTGATGAGAGGTTTGGTTTATTTGGGTTTTGAAGAGAGAGAGAGACAGAGAGAGTGATAAGATATTTGTTGGAAAGAGGTAATAATAAATCATGTTTGTATTGGAAGCTGTGAGAGAAGAAATCATCCTCGTTTCTTTCTAAACTCATCAGAGCCATTCATTTCGTGATCTAGTGCTAAATCACAGCCCGTGAGGCAGAAGAGGGTAGAAGACTATTCTGCCCTTATTTTTTGAATTTTGAAGAGAAGGGGGAAATAAATTAGTGTGTGTTAAAAGAGGGGGAATCTAAATTTGTAAGGGGTAAAATAGGAAGTGTAAAAAAAACTCAAATAGATGACATCATTTTTTCAACTTGTGACATACATATCTTTGCTACTTTATTATATATATATATATATATTTCTTTTAAAATATATATATATACTCTATCTACTAGGCTAGAAGAGAGTACACAAAAAAATAGGAACTTTGCTCACCACACTTGGTGGGTAAATCCATCCTGAGAGAAAGTATACTGAGCAAAGTCCTCTAAGAGACATACCAGACAGTTTTATCTTTATCCACCTGACCAGTAGGAGGATAACCTCTAAGTAATAAATGCTTTATTTGACTGGACTAATAAAAAATGTGAAGAAGGGGGTCAAATTCCCCCTCTTTAATATTTTAAGAACAGGAAATTTCCTAGAGAAAAGTAAGGACCCCAAATACTAGGGGTAAGCTAATTTAAATGTTTTTTAATGAAACAAAACTGGAAGGAAGGAGACAGGGGTCCCCCCCCCCCTTCAATCTATTCTTTAAGAACACAAGTAATAATGTGCAGGAGAACTCCCACAGACAGGAAGGGTGATCCGAAATAGTAACATGCAAACACCTCGCAGTCATAAGAGGTGCATTTAAAAGAACAATGAATATCTAAAAACATGTTCAGATTAATGCAAGTACCCCACAGCATATGGGTTAACCTGTGTTGGCCAAATGCCCACAAAAATTATAGCAGGCCAAACGCCAAAAGTATAGATTGAGAGCAAGAGAAAAGGAAAATGCAGGAGAAGTAAAAGCATCATTCTTTTTCTCATTTATGAATGATCAGTGCTATACACATAGAAGCCAAAATAAAAGAAAGCAAGAGCTAGCCTATCCACTAAAAATAATAAAAAAAAATAAGTCATTGCGGGTGAGGGCATTGGCATATGATGAACTAGCCTCATGCACGAAATCCTCCTCCGGCCTAGTCAGCTTGGCCTCATCATCCTCATCACCAGACTCAAGCCTATCAAGCCGGGACTGAAGTGACATAATATGAAACTGAAGTGATGCAATCTGATCCCGAATCCTCTCAGCCTTAATCTTCCCCTGCTCGAACCTAGACTGTTTGGAAGTGTGAAATCTTACCATCTTTCAGAAGGGAACACTCAGAAAGTGGCGATCCCCCGTATCAAGCCAATCCAAATGAAAATGATAAAACTGCTACAAGTCACGGAGAGCATCCAAGAACAGTAAAATAGAAGAGCTAGTTATCTTAGAAGGAGAGATAGCTAAGAACTCATGAACATGGCTGGCAAGAGCTTTCAGGTTTAATGCTATGAGACTGTCAATCTGAAGTAAGCTTTGGAGAGTGAATGTCTCAGGATGATGCTCTAAGATCAGATCCAAGAGATGATGCTCATATGCTCTGAATCATCCAGGTATCGCCTCATGCCATACCCTACTCACAAAGGTTGCAGGAGACTCTACTTCAGCATCACCGTCGGTACGGCGAGACCCTACCTCGAAAGGAAGGAAAGAAGACTCCTCACCAGAATCAGCATCACCGATCGTATGAGTGGCCTTAGAACTACGATCTCCCCTATTATATACCCTAGTGGACCCATCAATAAGAGACTAAAAAGAAATATTCATGATAAGTCTAAAGAGAAGAAAGATAATTACAAGCCAGGCCCTAGCTACGATAGAAATCTTACCCCCAAACTCAAAGGGGTGATCATGCTATCGCCGATCTGAAGAGGTTCAGCCAAAGGGGGGCTACTAGGCTAAACATAAAGAATATCAATAAGGGCTATCAACACAAATCACAAATCAACCACTTAGGAAGGAATAGTGAAACTACCTGAGGAGGGTGCATCCTGGAACTCTCTATTTGCTTCGCAAATACCGTTGGGGCAACAATATCATTCATGTAGAAATAATGAAACAAAGGTAAAAATGCGAACACTTGCACAGTATACGCAAGAAGAGAAAAAGGGGAATAGTAAAAAGAGGGGGTATGCCAGTTTAATACCTCTCTTACAGCCACCCCACCCTTAAACTCCACAGTCACTGGAGAAATCTCATTCACCCAGAAATAATAAAACAAAGGTGAAAATGAGAACACTTGCACAGTATACGCAAGAAAAAAGGGGAAAAGTAAAAAAGACGGGGTATGCCAACTTAACTCCTATCTCGTAGCCAGCCCACCCTCAGACTCCACAGACACCAGAGCAATCTCATTCACCTGGAAATAATGAAATAAAGGTAAAAATGAGAACACTTGCACAGTATACGCAAGAAGAAAAAAGGGAACAGTAAAAAGAGCGGGTATGCCAGTTTAATACCTCTCTCATAGCCACCCCACCATCGGACCCCCCAGTCACTAGAGCAACCCCACTCACCTAAAAACAATGCAACAAGGGTGAAGATGAGAATAATTGCACAGAATAGTCAAGAAGAAATCATAATTTAAAAAAAGTGGGAGAAAAGAAAACGAGGTATACCTGTGTAATACCTCCCCTACTGATATTCCTCACATGTGTTCCGTTGTCACTGAGACGATAATAGCATTAACATGAGAACAGAGGAAACAAATAAGTACTAATAAACATTTGAACAACATAGGAATACGAGAATGGCATAAAGAAAAAGGCTACTCTCATATACGATACCTGAGTAACGCCCTCCATAGCAGTCAAGGGAAGAGCTGCATATGCTCTTAAAGGGGTTGTCTCAGCTACATGTGCTCCCAAAGGAACTGCCTCAGTAGCAGGGGCTCCTAAAGGAGCTACCTCAGTTATACTGGTCGCAGTGGATAATAGAGCCTCTTCATAGCTAGCCTACAAATGAAAAAGGGCGGTCAAAATCACCTACCTCATAAAGGCAAAGTATATAGGAGAAAATTCAAAACTCTTTGACATAGATGGTTACCTGAAGGGACGCGGTAACAGGGCAAGGTGGCTCGTATGTAGCAGGGGTTACCAAAGAGATAGTAGAGACAACTATAAAGAAAAAAAGATGGCTTAGTGAAGTGCAGGCTAATTAAAGAAATGGCTAACAAAAAGATAAAAAAGTACCTGAGCTCCATCCAAGGAGGAAGAATGAAAAATTATAGTCAGTTCAGCAGGGGTTGTGTTGATAGCCTGCAAATGTCAAAGTATGTTATTATCACGCATTCAAGAAAAAGAGCTACGACGCTCAAATGGAAGACCCAACTAGAAGCATGGGCTCAATAGTCGCGGCCACAGTAAATACTGGACTATAAGATATGGTTTAAATCAAAGGCCTACCATCTATAGATTTTCAAACCCAGGGAACAGAGATCCTCCCCGAAGAGGACAACCCCGGGATAGTAACATCGGGAAAGGGGGGAGTCTCTCCCGTGGAGGAAAATTCAAAAGGTTCCAAGCCTTGAGAGATGAAAAAAATGTCAAAGAGCGTAAAGTGCATACAACCAAAGAAAGAGAACCTCTAATATACATACCTCAGATAATTGGGTAGCTAGGGTCTCAACTGTAGAAGGGCTTACCACTGAAGCAAAAGAAGATGAAGTGGAGGGGCTAGAAGGCACAACCCTCTGCAATCATAAACAGATAAGTAAAAAGAATAAAGAAAGAAAGAAAAATAATAATAATTAAAATTGAAAAAATTATAAAGCATACATGAACAGATCACAAAACCACAGAAGCGGTCCTGGTGCTAGTAAGATGCATGGATGAGAGTTGCAAGAAATTACCCATGTACAACATATAATCAAAATGTAATTGGTAGCGAGCAAATTACATTTAATATCAAAAGAAATGAGGGAGTAGCAAACCTCTTTGAAGAGATCTCGAGAATAAATGAGCATAGAGTTCATCTCTCACTGAAAAGGTGCCTGTCGTAATGGGGGAAGTGGAGGACTACTCGCCTTTGTGGAAATAACCTACAGAAATATGGAAAAAATATTTTTATAATCTAAACTAATGGTGAAAAAGCAAGAAGATCATAGGCATAAAACTTCCAATAAAGAAATACTTACAGCAATGGGACGCATAGTCTGACCATAAGGAAGGGGTTTGGTAGCGGAGCTAACCCTCTCAGGATAATGGAGTGCCTCATCATCACTGGAAGACTCCCTCGAAACTGATAAAAAGCATAAGTGTCAGTAGTGATTTCACTACGGAGATCCAATCCACCCACATCACCCAAAGAAGAACTATGATCATCATAAGAAGGAGTGCTTCCATAGTCAACTAGTTCCTCTTCCAATAAGGGGGAGAACCACCAAGGGAAACTTCGAGAGAACCAGTTCCACTAAGTAAAAAATGTGGGGATATAGTACCTTTTGTGATGGGGATAGATGTGACTTGTGCCTCTATAGAGGAAAGTCCGAATGCTTCATAACCCCTCTCCTTCACAGTTCCATAAGTCTCCTCCAACATGAGATCATCGGTATCAGACTCCTGGTCAAGCAAGGAGAGAACAACGACATCAGCGTTACTCTCTTTCCTCTTCTTCGCAACTCGGGTCCTCACAGGAGAAAAAGGTGGAGAAGCGGTGGTAGCAGGAATAAAATTAGACACATTCATGTCGGGGTGCTTTCTCTTGCCTGCTATAGAGGGTTTCTCTTTTCCTTTGCTCTTAGATTGGCCTTTAGACTTTGCAGGCAGTAACTTAGTTGATAGGAGCTGTGGGGACTCATCAAGAAGGGCTTCACTAAAATAGGGGTGGTCTACTCAAGAGATGGCCCAGAAGTGGTGATAAGAAACTAAGTATACTTCTACATGCGCCTAATACAAAATTGGGCTTTAACATACTTGATAAGATTGGTCTCACGAGGGGGACTAGTTACGCAACCATGGATTATAAGAACCTATCGTTGCTAGAAAAGAAACCAAGAAATATTGAATGATGGCCAATAATCACGAGGAGGCACGTAAAGCCCCCCCCCCCCCCCAAGCCATTTACTATGTGGAATAATCCTTGGAGAGTGAATTTAGTACATGCCTCTGAAAATAGCTCAGAAGGATCGGTTCATGAAGGGGGAGGAAGGGTGTGAACGCCCTAATCATAGCCAAATTGCCTTCTTACCCTCTCAGAATGATAGAACTCAGAACAATGGCCTAACTTTGTCCAAAAAGGAAGGAGGCTCAGTAATAACGTCGTTACTACATTAATATGAGGACAAGTAGAAACAGACTCTACATCAGAAGGGAAATAAAAGCACCTGTCATCACCAGGAAAAGAAAGCCAACTAAAGACGTCGCCAGGACGTTTGCTGTAAGGTCGAAACTAAAATTCTTCAATATTGTCAATCAAGGCCCCTAGGGGAATTTTAGGAACTTTTTTATGCCATCTCAGGAGCCGGATAGCATTACTATGGCAAACTTGAGCCTTAGAAGCAAAGTGGGAGAAATGCTCAAACAGAAAGGTCATTAAAATGACAGCATTTACAAAATTAGCAGCATCATAGCGATCGCAGGATCTCTCTACATCTACATGTGCCCGGACCATCCAAGTATAAAGGGAACCAAGAGTTAGATTGGCTACAGGGACCGACCTACCGCGAGATAATCTTACATCCAATTTAAAGAGGAGCTCAAGAGGAGAATCTTTGGGCTTACCCAGTAGTAAGAATCGAGTAAGAAAAGTAACTAGAAAAGCAGCTAAGTGTGAAGGAGAGTGGAGCTTAAGGCCATCCTGTCTCTTAGGGGCTGCGCTGGAAGTCTCCCCTTTCGGAGGTTGCTAAAAATCCCTAAACGAGTACCTCTACCCCTTGGAAAAGGAGTGCTTAGTAGAACATGTCAAGTTTATAGCCACGTATTTTGAACACTCTGTGAGGGCTACCTGTAACTCCTCCACCATCACCTGCTCCAAAGAATCTATGTAGTCATCAGTAAAGACATGTTGCCCAAAGAAAGGAAGGGCATATAACTCGCACACATCCTCTAAAGTGATAATAAATTCGCCCCAACCCGTCACGAATGTGTGAGACTCCCTACTCCACCGGGACAATAAAAGATTGAGGGAGGAATTATGTTTAGATACCGTACAAGACCTCAGGCTATCGACGGCAGTAAAAAACCCACCTCCCCGAGGGTAGCCACGTAAGCAGGAACACTCAAAATATAATCAAACCAATTATGCCATTCCTCCGTGCCATCCCCCGTAGCCTTGATTTCAATATTGGAATAAGGAAAATCATTGTTGTCGAGCCTGACCCTGAGAATAGAATCTGAAAAAATAATAGGAGAATCAGTGGACTCACCTAACCCCACACGGGGTCTCTCAAGAACGGTACTGAAAAATTTCTCTTTGAATAAAGCAAGGCAAGCCATGAAGTCGTCAGTAAGACCGAAGAAGGGTGCGCGACGATAAACGCCAAAGTCTCTCCCTTAGCGAGTGCGCATATAATCCTCCTAAGCTTGGAAAGAAGATGCAGTGGTGGAAGAACTACCAATGGCTATGGGTGACAAGCACCCAAAAGTGTATATTTTATACCCCGAATAGACGTATTTTAGTTGCTAATTTTTGACAATATAGGTCTTATGAGCTTTATTGTTTATTTTGTAGGACAAATGCATATTGCGGTGTTTAAATCTGGAATCAATGAAATTACAACAAAAATGGAGATAATTACCTTGCCCCGTAACCTCACCCAAACCTAAACCTGTCCCTAAACCTACCCCGAAGCCCGTGTGTGTTTAGTTTATGCCTTTTTAATTTTTTGAGATCTTTAGTTTGAGACATTTTTATTTTTAGGGCTTATTTTAGATTTATTTAAAATTTTCTAGGATTTATTTTCTATTTTTATTTCTTTTTATTTAGTATTTTTTCTTTTTATTTTTATTAGTTTAGTTTTTATTTTATTTTATTAGGATTAGTTTTTTTTAGGATTTCATTTATTTTTTAGTTTTATTATATTTTACATTTTTTTAGGATTTTAATTTTAGTTTTAATAGATTTTTATTTTAATTTCTTTTTAGTTTCATTTTTAATTGAGTCTTTATTTTATTTTTAAAGTAGGATTTTATTTTGGATCAAATACCAAAAAGTCGCTCAAACATTTTTTAATACTCATTTAGTCCAAGCCTTTTATTTTGTACCAAAAAGTCCCTTATTCTCTTATCTTTAAAGCTCCGCGCCAGCGGCATGGTGAATGACTTTTTGATGCAAAATAAAAAGACTTGGACTATACATCACTACTACCTAAAAAGAGGGGAGTATCACTATAATGGTCTAACGACTAAAATACCCTCAGATTATTTGCAAACCCTTTTTGATACTATATTTTTTAATGTTTTGATTTTTTTTTTTGTTTTTGCAGTTAGGGTTTCGACCCATATCTAGATTTTCAATTTGAACAACAACTATATGGGTGTAATTGTAAGTTCACGATATTGATTTATGATTCCAATGGTTCTAACTGCAAAATTTGGTATTGATTTTTTATTTATAGGTTATGACCCTTTCTGCGATGTGGATTTTTGGTGACCCATTTTTTTTCTCATTATCCTAATTAATCTAGAAAATACCGTTTGTTCCTCTCTTTATGTTCTCAATTGTTTCTCAGATGTTTATAATAATATACATATTGATATTTTCGGTGATTCCAAAAGAGAACCATTGCATCGCTTCATAAAATACGACGAACCAACCGTGAGAACTTCAGATGTTATACGTCAATATGTCCAAATCAATACAAAAGTGGTGAGAGATTGATAATATTTTTTATTTGCCTCTAATCTAGGTTCAACAACTTACACAGTTTATTGAAAATTATAAGGTCTTCCCATTTTTGTTCGTCACCATTTATGTATTGTCTGTTTCAGATGTAATAATCTATTGCTTGGATGATAACAGTGATGCATAATATTAAAGAATTAGAATAGCAATTGGTCTTAATTATATTCCCAATGATATATTCTGTGCATTCTTTGTATTAGAAGAAACTTTATGGATGGATGGAAATGGGTCTGTCGAGTTGTGTATAAAGTGAGCATTCTAAATAGAAACCTTGTTGAAAATACTTGAACTTCTATTACTTGCAAAATTAATAATCATGGAAATGTTTAAGTGTTAATCAATTACTTAAGCAAAGTTTTTTTTCTATCGTAGGAATATTTCATTAATATTATGAAGGATGGTCTTCTGTTACTTGATATGTTGTCAAATATTTATTTTGATTGTTACCTCTTCAAGAATGGGGTTAGTTATGTTATGGTTCTCAATGACATTAGGTTTTGTATTTTTTTATTACTAGGTTTATTTAACTTTCCTTAATCTTGATACATCTATTTCATTGTCACATCCAAAAAATTATATGTTTTTTTGCCATTTGCCTACGCATATCTTTCTAACAATGAAAAGTTCTACATTTCTCTCTCCTATTTTAGAAAACAAAAGCATCTCCCTCTCTCCAAATTGATGAAACAGACCACATGTATTCTCGCACTACCGTTCTCTTCTTCTTTTCGTTTTTGTTCTTGTTGTTGTTCTTCTTCTTTAACTCTGCCTGTGTCGTGCTTAACTTCTTATTTTTTTTACACTGCCGGTCCCAAGCCCGAAAAAAGGAGGAGGGTTGCGTTAGGTAGCTGACAGCCAGCATAGAACTTTGTCAGATCCTTATGAACATGAATCCTATGAATATACGTGCTAATGCTAGGGCATTCCCCTTAAGCGATGCGTTGCGCCTACAACCGGGTGTCTCGAAAAATAGGCAAGGGGAGTTGCGCCTGCCACCGGGTGTCTCAAAAAATAGGCAAGGGGCGTCGCATCGGCGCTCGGATGCGACGATAAATACGCAAGGGTTCCTGCAACAAGCTGGACGTGTGCGGGTAAAGAAGCTAGTCCAGGATACTAGACTTAGGTTAGCGACTTGGAACATAGGGACTATGACAGGAAAAGGGATGGAGTTAGTAGATACCATAATAAGAAGAAAAGTTAACATAGCTTGTTTACAAGAAACTAAATGGGCCGATGAGAAAGCTAGAGAAATAGAAAATACAGGATTTAAATTATATTATACAGGAAAACATAGAAATAAGAACGGAGTTGGAATAATAGTAGATAAAAACTTTAAGGACGATATCGTAACCGTTATTAGGAAAGGTGATAGACTTATACTTGTAAAATCGGTATTAGGTGAAAATATAATTAATATTGTTAGTGCTTATGCTCCTCAAGTAGGATTAGATGAGCACACTAAAGTACAATTTTGGGAAGAAATGGATGAACTAATTCAAGAAATACCCCTAGGTGAGAAAATCTATATAGGTGGAGATTTTAATGTCCATGTAGGAGAAGATCGTGTAGGATATGAGATAGTGTATGGAGGATATGGTTTTGGAGATAGGAACGACGGGGGAGAGTCTATATTAGATTTTGCGATGGCTTATGATTTTGTACTAATAAATATATGTTTTGAAAAGAGGCTTGAACACTTAATAACTTATAAAAGTGGAACACATAAGAGCCAAATAGATTTTTTCATTACTAGGAAAGGAGACCGATTAACGTGTAAAGATTGTAAGATTATTCCGGGAGAGAGCTTAACCTCACAACATAGGATAATGGTGTTGGATATAAATATTAAAAATCAATCACGAGTGCGAAAAGTGAAGATTAACCCACGAACTAGGTGGTGGAATTTAAAAGGAGAGAAATTAGAACTATTTAAAGATAAAGTATTAAATGAAGCAACATGGAATAGTGAAGAAGAAACTAACATAATGTGGAATAAGATGGCCACATGCATTAGGAGAATATCAAAAGAAATTCTTGGAGAATCAAAAGGCAAAGGGCCACAGTCTAAAGAAACTTGGTGGTGGAATGAAGAAGTACAGAATATAGTAAAAATTAAAAGGGAGTGCTTTAAAACATGGCAAACAAATAGAAATGAAGAGAATTTTGAGAAATATAAATGGGCTAAAAAGGAAGTTAAGAAAGTGGTAAGAGATGCTAAGTTAAAAGCGTATGATGATCTTTATACAAAATTAGGAACACAAGAAGGGGAAAAAGTATTTATAAGCTTGCTAAACTTAGGGATCGGAAAACAAAAGATTTTAATAACGTTAAGTGTATCAAAAGTGATGATTCGAGAGTCCTAGTCAAAGATGATGAAATTATGGAAAGATGAAAAAACTAATTTGAGAGGTTATTAAATGGAGATAATGGGAGTAGATTAGATATAGAGGAACTTAGGGAGACTCGAGAAGATATATTTTTTCGTAGAATTAGGACAACAAAGGTCAGGATTGCTCTAAAAAAGATGAAAACAGGGAAGGCTTTAGGAGCAGATGGTATCCCTATTGAGGTTTGAAAGTGCTTAGGGGAGGATGGAGTATCATGGCTTAAAAAATTATTTAATAGAATTTTAATGACTAATAGGATGCCTGATGAATGGAGAAAAAGTATTTTAGTACCTATTTATAAAAATAAAGGGGACATACAAAGTTGTTCAAATTATCGTGGTATTAAGTTAATGAGTCATACAATGAAACTTTGGGAGAGAGTGATTGAATATAGATTGAGATTGAAGACAACAGTATCTGAGAATCAATTTGGGTTTATGCCTGGGAGGTCAACAATGGAAGCAATCTATTTATTGAGGAGATTAATGGAGAGGTATAGAGAGAAAAAGAAGGATCTTCATATGATTTTTATAGATTTGGAGAAGGCTTATGATAGGATACCCAGAGGTATAATATGGTGGTGTCTACATAAAAGAGGAGTGACTCGCAGATATATTGATGTGATCAAGGATATGTATGATGGTGCAATGACTACAGTAAGACCATCAGCTGGAGAAAGTAGTGAATTTTCAATTACGGTAGGGCTACACCAAGGTTCAACATTAAGTCCTTATCTCTTTGATCTTGTTATGGATAAGTTGACTGGACAAATATAAGATGAGGTGCCATGGTGTATGCTATTTGCAGATGATATTGTTTTAGTCGATGAGACTAAGATGGGGATAAATGCTAGGTTGGAATTGTGGAGAGAAACTTTAGAAATAAGAGGATTCAAAATAAGCATAACTAAAACAGAATATGTGGAGTGTAATTTTAGTAGTAATAGGAGGAAAAATGGAGATGTGGTGAAATTGGAGGGTCAAGAAATACCTAGAAATTACCATTTTCGTTATTTAGGATCGATTATACAAAAAGATGGAGATATTAGTGATGATGTTACGCATAGGATTAGAGCAGGCTGGGTTAAGTGGAGAAGTGCGAACGGCGTTCTGTGTAATAGGCGTATACCTTTGAATTTAAAAGGAAAATTTTTTAGGACGGCCATTAGACCCGCCATGTTATATGGGACAGAGTGTTGGGCAACCAAGAAATAAAATGTGCAGAAAATGAGTGTGGCGGAAATGCGAATGCTAAGATGGATTTCTGGTAAAACTCGAAAGGATAAAATTAAAAATGAACAAATTCGTGAAACGGTAAAAGTAGATCCTATAGAAGATAAATTGAGAGAAAATCGACTTAGATGGTTTGGACACATCAAGCGTAGACCAATGGATGCTCCTGTAAGGAAGAGTGATTTAGTTAGTATTGATGGTAACCCAAGGAGTAGAGGTAGACCTAAATTAACTTGGTGAGATATTATAAAAAAGGACATGATATCATGTGGTTTAACTGAAGATATTGCACTGGACAGAATGGAATGGAAAAATAGGATTCATGTAGCCGATCACAAATAATTGGGAAAAGACTTTGTTGAGTTGAGTTGAGTTGTTCTTCTTCTTCTTTACTATCATTTTTTATTTTTAAAGGATTTTATGATCTGCTCTTCAAGACCCAAATTCTATTTGTAATGTCAAGATATTCAAAGAAAAATGTGAGTATAATTCCCCTCAAACTCCCTTTCTCTTAAATTTCTTGGAAACTTTGAGATATGATATTGAATAGTGAGTTTCATGAATAAACGTTGAAAGTATATTAGTAGTTTATAACTAAAACACACCACCTTTTGCCCACATTTTATTTTTGTGTCCAAAAAACATGAAACCAAGTTTGAGCAGGAACAAATTACAAGGCAAAGTAGCCATAATAATCGGTGGCGCAACTTGTCTTCATCGATCATGGTGTAAAGGGTGTGGTGATTTCCGATATCCAATATAAGAAAGGCGAACAAGTTTACCAATCCATTTGTTCACACCGGTGCCACTACATCCGTTGTGATGTCACAATTGAAGACCAAGTGAAAGCCTTTGTCGATTCTACTATCTAGATTTTCAGTCAGCATGACATTATGGTTAGAAACTTTGGTATTTTAAAAAGATCTTAATTTTCTCCCTCGATTTTTCTCACATTTTATTAATTGGTACTTTTTTCAAAAGTTTTATCTGTGCCCCTTGAAGTTCATGAAATGATGTAGTTGATTAGCTTTCATCTGTTGTTCTTGGGAAGAATGGGTTCATACGTATATCAATCGATATACTTGAATTACTATTCTGAACTTCTGATTTTGATGAATCCCAATTTGTTATATTCTTGTGCCATATTTTTCCTGTTGGAATTGTGGGAAATAAATTTATTTGGGCAAGCAGATAAAACTTATCCCTTTTAATCGGATGTTTTTATTTATTCAAATAAAACAACACATACTTTTCTGCGAGTGCTTTTAAACCTTATCCCCTTTGTTGTGAATGAAATGATATGAAATTAGAAAGACTAGGTGAGAACTCAAACCTTATCCCCTTTTCTAAGTTCCCTTCACAACTCCCATTAATGTCAATTTTTACATTACCTGTCAAAACAACCTAATTATAGGGAAAAAATTGAGATCCCCATTACCATATTGAGACTATTTTTCACAACCAGATGTGGAGAAATATCATGACACTACATATCTCCTATAACACGGTTTTATTTTTTCCCCCATAATTGTCACAAAGACAGTCATGAAAGTAGAGTCATACCAGCCTGAAAATGCTTGCCAATGTTCCAACTCTCTAATGTGAGAGCAAGTTTTTTTATTGTTGGAAATCATTTTCTTGGTTTAGATATCTTTTTTTATTGCTTGAAATCATTTATTTCTGATTTTGGTATTATTTTTTTATTACTCTAAATCGTTTTCGTTGGTTTCAAATCATCTGGAAATCTTATTATTTATTGTTGGAAATACTTTTTTTTCCTTGAAATCTTATTATTTATTTCTGAAAAATATTTTTATTGCTAGAAATCATTTTCTTTGGTTTGAAATCAATTTTTCACTGGGAATTTGTACTATTGATCATTCAATTAAAGACATAATTTCTAGATTTTTTAAATGATTTCTTTATTTTCATTTTTTATAGCTGGAAGTCATTTTTCATTTACTAGAAATAATGTTTTATTCATGGAAATCTTATTATTTAGTGCTGAAAATTCTCATTTAGGAAATATCAAATATAATACATGCTTGCACTTCTTTTGTGCATTTATTTTAGCCATCAACTTATGTGTGGTTGTTATTTGTAAGAATTTTGACCTTTCTAGATGATATCTAGGGACCCAAAACGGCCACAGCATGTTACAAGGCATGCGTTACTGGGGTTGTAAAGACAAATTACCATCATATTGACAACTATACTTGTAACAATTAATCTTTTTTTTTAATTTCTTTATAAATTAATGTACTTGGGACAAATTTAAGAAACCACACTTGATATCCTTACATTTTGTGTTCTTTATTTTTCTTATTTTGTTCAGTAATAGTTGTATATAATTTATTTTCTAATCATTTGATTACAATGAAGTTAGGATTTTCAGATTCAAGAATGAACCCAGGACTCTCATCTTTGGATCCAACAAATACCTTGTGCAATTTTGATCTAAATTACATGAATTTATTTTTCTTACAACAATTTTAACGTATATACTAATAAAAGATAACATTTATATGTATTTCAGTGATGGTAACGGATCTCTGGACTTATATCGCCTTGTTCCATATTTCAATTGAATACATGAATTCGATCGCACGTGCAACGCACGTGGGCACACCCTCTTATACAAATCTGATTTTTCTCCCACCTCATACACCCCATGCACATGTGCTCACACCCTCTTTCATTTTTAACGCTTACCCAAATTACCCCCTAGCTCCATGTGCCATCCTATAAAAGAAGACCTAAAGGCCATTTGAAGACCCGAAATGTAAATGTAGAAAGAGAATTCTAGAGAGAGTTAGAGAGATAGGTTACAGTAGAAAATAATTTAGGGAAATATTTCGTAAATAGTTTTTATTTTATTTTTTTTAGAGAATTGTGAGGATAAATCGTAAGTAATTCAATTGAGTATTATGTTGATTATTGTTGGATGATCAAATTGGATGGATGCTGTTTGATTTCAAAGAAATTAGAATTCAATTTCAATTCAAGATATTGAGTTTGATTGTTCTCTTCTCTTCTCATTTATTTTATGCTTATGATTATTAGTTTGTCAAATTCCATACCGTGTTAGGCTAAATCCCTTTTCAAGGGATGGGGAGAACCCTTGTTTGACGCTATTATGATTTAATTAGTTCGACTACTTGAAAATTCCCTTTGAATGTTAATTTTCATCCATCACCCTTAAATTTACGCCTCGAGAGAGGGTAAATGATTTTCGAGAGAAAATTGAAATTCTAAGTTATAATACCCATTTTAGATTCGAACTACAGATAGGAGTTTCTTAAGTGTGGTATTATTCCTTGAATTTCAACCCTAAAATTCATTTTCTAGATTTACATAAATTTTGATGAATTGATCCTAACGATTAATTAATTAAAAGGAGTGTAGATCTATTTTCTAGAGTTGTGGGGGGTTAACTTACTATTAAAATTGCATGTGCAACGAGAGTTGATTTGTAATTTTGATATTAATTTGGGAGAATTCAATTAATTAGTTAGAATAGCTAAAATTTGTGGTGTAGTCCCACTCCCTGATTGTTCTCAAATTTATTTACCTCACTTTATCTCTTATTTTAGTGTTAGACGTTGTTCACTTTTTAGTTAGTTGTTTAGTTCTTTGATTTTGTTAGTGTTATTTCACCATTCCTCACCCAAAAATTGTTTTAATATTTGAAAAGCTAAAAAGAAATAGAAAAAGTAAAAAGCTCAAAAAGAAAATAAAATTGAATTACAATTGTTTCCCCTCACTTCACTCCCTCGAATTGGATTGATACCCTTACTTACCTCTACACTTTAGTTTTATTATAATTTTGTAGGTATTTGAGGATTTTGATTAGAGGAGCTTTTCAAGCAACGATGCAGACAAACACAGCGAAAAGTTCTTTTTATCAATGGGTTCAAGTGAGGAACCCACTGTCCAAAAATTCTCAGGAAAAACCCACCCACACTTGACGCCATGGGCGAGGAACACTCGGCAGTCGACGCCTCACGTGAGGAAGCAACGGGGGCAAGATCAACCAACGAGGAACCCCTTTCAACCGAAGAACTAGACAAAAAACTTCCAATCGGCGAGGAACCCCCGGATAAGACAAAAACATGCGAGGAACCCATGGGCGTAAGATCAACCCGCGAGGAACCCCTTTCAACCCGAGCACTAGACAAAAAACCGCCAATTGGCAAGGAACCCTCGGGTGCAAGATTAACCCACGAGGAAGTTCTTTCAGCAAAAGGCAAGGAATTCCTAAATTCACACGAAAATGAGGAACCCACTATGGAAAATGACATCTGCGAGAAACCCTCAGCCATATTGGTACTAGATGGGGAAACAAATCGCTAGGAAGTCCTAAATTCACACGAAAACGAGGAACCCACTATGTAAAATGACATCTGCGAGGAACCCTCAGCCATATTGGTCCCAGATGGTAAACTCAATTGCGAGGAACTCCCAAATTCAAACGAGAACGAGGAACCCCATGTAGACAAACCGTTTGACGAGACACTTGCCATCATCAATATATTCGATGAGGAACTCGCACCGGACAGTGCTCCGTGTCTAACTTTATGACCAATAGTGGCCCCCAATAATTTGGGACCGTAAACCCATCTCTCCAAACGAGATACCCTCAGACGAGGAACCCATTTTAGTTGGCGTTTTAGAATTTTGAGTCCCACCAGTAGTACCTCACGCAAGACGAGGGTAAAAACTCATTTCTCCACACGAGACATCCTCGGTCGAGGAGCTTGTAGATAACGAGACCCCAAAATTTGACGGGTCCAGAATGACACCGACAGATGGCAATAGGTCTGAAGACGAAGCAGCGACGGAGAGGTTTTGGGTGGAGATTGTATCTATTTTGATAATCATAACCGTGGGCATCATGGTAGGAATAGATAAAAACCCTATTATAAGAGGAGCAATGGTGGTGATAATGGTGGTAGAAGTGTTTAATGGTGTTGAAGCCATTTATGATATATTTGAAGAAAACTTGAAAAAAAGATGGGGGCTATGGTGTATTTGATCTATTTTTTTCTTTTCTCTCACTCTCACTATACGATTTACACTCTCTCTGAGTGTTTTAAAGAAGATGTAAGCTTCTATTAAAAAAATAAGGGGCTTTATGTTTTACATGAAAATGAGAAAATGTGCAGGAATGCAAAAAGGTTATAAAAAAAATTTCCCAAATGATGATATGATAGTTCCCACACTAACTCATGGAGTCTCAAAAATAAAAAATAAAACTAGGATGAAGGGACGATGCATTTAACCCTAGGGATAGGATTGAAGATCTCCTGGTGTCCTCAAAATTTTTTGAATTGAAAATTTAGTTTATAGTGTACAAAGTCTTTTGATTTGCCTAACACAAAAGACTTTACACGAGGGGCTAATGTAGATGGTTGCCTCAAGTATGGATATTATACTTTGGGATGATGGTCCCTCAAATACCTCCCTTTCTAGCCTATAGCAAAAAAGAGGTCGAGGAACCCCCAGGGTCCCGACAGAAACTCATATTGAGAAGGAACCCCACCCAGGTCCCGACAGAAACACATATGGGGAAGGAACCCCACCCAGGGTCCCAGCAGAAACTCATATTGAGAGGGAACCCCACCCAGGTCCGAGCAGATTCTCATATGGAGAAGAAACCTCACCCAGGGTCCTGTAAGAAACTCATATTGAGAAGGAACCCCACACAAGTTCCCGCAGAAACTCATATTGAGAAGGAATCCCACCCAAGTCCCGATAAAAACTCATATTGAGAAGGAACCCCCAGGGTCCCAACAGAACTTCATATTGAGAAGGAACCCCACCTAGGGTCCTGGAATAAATTCATATTGAGAAGGAACCCCACCTAGGTCCCGGAAGAAACTCATATTGAGAAGGAACCCCACACAGGGTCCCCTCAGAAAGTCATATTGAGAAGGAAACCCCAGGTCCCTCTACAGCAGAAATTCATATTGAGGAGAAACCTCAAGGTCCTCCACATAACTTCTAGAAAATAAACCAGGATGAGGTAATGGCTACCAAGAGCAATACCTCACCATGAAAAGTCATTCTTTAAAAGAACAAAAGTACTAACACTTGTCTTTCCTATATAGGTAGCCTAGTTAAGCAGGCAGGGCTCAAATATGTCAGTTGGGATCTCTTGGGAGTTTTGGCTTGGCGGCTTAGGAACAAGGTTTGTTGAGCAAGCTCAACCACTTAGAACTATAGGATTGAGAGAATACTAATAGGAAGATGCCAGGATTCACTCAAGACCACACACACCTCACACTTAGTCACAAGTGAAGTGAGTAACCAAAGAGCTCACTGCTCACAAGAAATGAACTTTTATAAAAAATGACTTTCTCACAAGAGGGGGTCCTTAAGGCCCCACTCAAGAAAAATGATTTTAGAGGATAGGGGTCCTTAATCACTCCCCCCCCCACCCCCCCACCCCACCCCACCCCACCCTTATATTGATAGTTTTAGAGAAGGAGGTCCTTGAGGCCTCCTCTCTCAAGATTTGCAAAGTTTTTACCACAAGTTACCGTTTCAAAGGATATTTACCAAATAAGATATTTTGTCTCCATTAGGAGACATATTTGTTTTTTGTCTTTGGTTAGCACTAGGTGGAACCTGCCAGAGGGGACAAGCATATGCACACAGGTAGGGATAAATGGTACATTTCAGACTTTATCCCTCACCAACCCTATCGATTTTAGCGCCTAAAAATGCTAACTTAGCCCTAGTGCCCAAGTATAAATAGGACCCCTGGGGGGCAAGGCCAAGAGAGAGAGAGAATTGAAATTTCACTGTTACTATGATAAAATCACATCAGACCTACCTTGTATTCTCTCTCTACTCATTCTCTTAGTGCATGTGCCTTGTTCTTTCACTCCTCACCTGACAGACATCATTCTCAGGAGTTTCTCTTGAAAAAAGTTACTATTCTTATTATGGAGGTTCATCTTGTTGCAGGGAGTGAGTTACAGTTTGATCTCCATTGTTACCAAAAGGATAAGGTTTTATCAGAAGTTGCACCAGAAGACCTTAAAGACCTTCATAGAACCCAATCTCACTACCCTCCTACATTCCTAAAAGTTATTCCCATGATGGTCATGGTACTCCCCTCCTCTATCACATTCCAAATGTAAATGTCCCTTATGTGTTGATAAAGAGAAGTAAAAAATGGTGATTACTATTACAATTCTAACTAATCGCGCTTATGCTTAAGCCCATCCGACCAATACTTGACTGGAAGGAAATACCTGAGAACAAAGATATAAATTAGTCAGTATATTATAGCCCACTTCAAACAACTACAAATATTGTGAGTGAAAAAAATACCTAGTCCGTAAAGAAAATGGCGCTGACATCGACTCCTAAGGAACCATAAACCCCTTTGTTAGGTATATCGATATTAACTAAAGCCTCGTCAAATAATACAGATTTGAAATCCATGAAGGTGTCCTATATAAATAAGAACATACAAATTATCAAATGAATTATATGTAAGGGCTAATAGAAATTATCAATGAACCAACTTTGATAGGAAAATGCCAAAATACTTAAGAAAATTCGCCATGAAGGTAACGAATGATCTTATTCAAGAGGTCTATTTCAATAAAAGTAATATGTTTCATCATAAAGGTAACAAAAGAAAGATAATTCAGCAGATATCTAGTTCGATGTGAAGGATGTTAAAAAAAATAATTTCGGTATGAAGTTATCAGGAAAAGAAGGAACATTCTCTATTAAGATACTGAACAAACTTCTTTTTGGGAGGTTCATCCCGAGGTTTGACTTTTAACTCGGGGTTTAAATCTTAAACCAATGTTCAATTTTCTGCCAATTTATATTTCTTTAATCCTTGATAATAAAAAAATAATAGTATGAATGGGACCCAAAAAATTACCTCAAAATGTTATTTGGGTTAGTTTCATTGTCTTTAGTGGTCCCAACCCCATTGGTACCACCATGCATTGTTATCTAAATGTTTAAATAACAAACCCTAATTATTATGGGAACAAACTTTATGATTATTGATGAATATGTTTGGTGTGGGGACAAACTTAATGATTGTGGGTGAAGTGGGTGCCAAATAAAATCTAACCTATTAGGTATAAAGTTTATGAAGAGATATTTCCAAGAATTCTCTCTCTCACACACACACGTAAACCCCTACTAGAGTTTGCATGGAGACTCAAAATATTGAATGATCTATAACACCTAACCCCCCTGATCCAAACAACGTATGGTCACGACCATTTGCATCGGTAGTGGCCAATAAACCTTTGCAAGAAGTTAAAATCAAGACTCATTCATTGTATAAAGGAGAACACGCTGTGATTTTTTCAAAAGAGGATGTTGAGGTAGTAGCCGAACCTTTCAAGTACTCAATCATAGGAAAGTTTTCACATGGAAGACCAAGAATGGATGAGGTTCGAAAGAAAGTTTTGATGTTTGAATTGAAACAAGATTGTATTGTTGATTTGATTGATAACAAATATGCCTTATTTAGATGAAACTATGAAGAATATTTTATCAAATTATGGACGAAAGAACAATGGTCTCTTGGAGATATCTAATGAGAACCTTCAAATGGTCCCCCTCTTAGAAGATAGAAGAAGAAAGTTCAGTGGTTCCTACATTGATCAATTTACCTAATTTACTTATTCATTTATTTGCTAAATCATCCTTGTTTCCTATAGCCTAATTAATAAGAAAGCCTCTAAATATGGATCGAGTTAGATATGATTCAAGACAAGCCAAAAAGAGTTTGTATTGGTGTAGGTGAAATTAGATTATGGTAAGAGGCAATCTACGAAAATCGACCTGAGTATTATTTGCATTGTATAAATAAGGGTCATAAGGAAGACTCAAATATTTTCTTAAAATTGAATAAAGATGAGATTAATGAAGGAAACAAGGAGACAAAACAACTTACAAGACCAAACCCAAATTAATAACTCTCCTCGAAACAATTCTTGCCCCAGAGTCCTATCCCAATAGACCTTGAATTCAATCTACCCAATAACTCTCCTTAAAACAATTCTTGCCCCAAAAGTTCTACCCAAGACCAAACCTGAAAAACTCAATTTAAATTCCCAGACCCCAGGACATCAACTCGCATTTCAAACCATATCCAGAAGATACAACATTGTGAGATTTCATCTCAATAATAATTTATAGTTAATGAGATGAGTCTATCCCCAAGGGCCACATATCTTCCAGACTATGATGTTCATCAGGCAAAGAATAAGGAATATGATTCTGATACTGTAAGGAAGAAAAAAGGATTTATGTGATGCAGGAGGAGCTATAGAGTTTCTCTGGTTGGTTTAAAAAATGGCAAACTTATCAAGAGAAGCAAAGAATAAGTAAACTAAAGAAGGAGGAGGAGATGAGGCAGGAGGAGAACATTATTATTGAAGAAAAGAAATGCAAAAAGGGCCCAAAAGATCCTATGTTCAGGAGGATAACAAGATCTCACTTGAAAGGTACCAAAAGGGACTCTTATCAAGTGTGTCAATGAACAATTTATTAAGTTGGAATTCTAGAGATGTGGCTAACAAGACAACTAGTAGAAGGATCAAAGGCTTATCAAAAAATATAATTTTCCAGTTATTTCTATAATACAACCTAAAGTGGTCAGTGACAAGGTTAGTAAGTATTTGAGTAAGTAGAATTTTGATGAAGCTATTGCTAATAAAACCAATAAAATTTGGTTCATGTGGAAATTGGGTTTGAATGTCCGGGTTATCTTTAATGAGGATCAGTTTTTGTCTTTGAAAATTTCTCATGACAATTTGCTTACTGTGGTGTATGCAAAGCATACTAAAGATGAAATGTGAAGCTTATGGAAATAACTTGAATTTATTTCTAGTAATTATAGTGACGGGGCTCAAATCTTTATTGGATACTTTAATGTGGTTTCTAGTCAAGAAGAAAATATAGGGGTAATTCTATTAATTTTCAATCTGTAGAAGATTTCAAAGATTGTGTCAATTTTTGTGGTCTCTTTGACTTGGGATATCAGGGATCAAGATTTACTTGGACCAATTAGAGGTTTAAATATTATGTTATTAGTGCAAGGCTTGATAGAGCTAGTTAATCTCGAATGGTCTTCTAATTTTCCAAATTCCTCTAGATCTCATCTATCCAAAAGGTGTAGTGATCATTCCTCTCTTATTCTTGCCATATAAGAGTCAATTGGACCTTGTTCTTATACCTTTAATTTTTTAGAAGATGTGGATATCCCACAAATCTTTCAATACCTATGTTACTAAATCTTGGTTATTGTCAACCTATGGTAGTCATATGCTCAGTTTCTTTATTAAATTGAAAAGACTGAGAGCATATCTAAATCTTTGGAATAAAGAGACCTTTAAAAATTTATTTCATAACATTCATGATCTGGAGGATGAATTATTAACTTTAGAGAAGGAATTTGAGGTCAATCCAACTCAAGTGAATAAATTGAAGATGCGGGATACACGAAAACCGTTCAATGAAGTTTTTGAATCAGGGGGAGGTTTATTGGAGGCAAAAATCAAAGATCAAATGGCTCAAAGAGGGTGATCAAAACTACAAAAAATTTCATGCAGAAGTCAAAGAAAGCAAAAGTAGATTGACTATCTTGAAAATCAAAGATGACGATAATTTGTTGAGGGAGAATCCTGTTGATGTTGAAAACATCTTAGCGAACCACTTCACTAAAAGATGGAGTGATGATTTGGTGAACATTGATGAAGAATTATTGGATGATATTCCTAGTGTTCTGAGTGAAGAGTTAAATATTATGCTTTCTCAAATCCCTGAAGAAGAGGAAATATACAAGGCAATTCAGCAATTGAATGAGGATAGCTACCCTAGTCCTAATGGTTTTAGTGAAGCTTTTTATTTTAATAGTTGGCAGATCATAAAAGAAAACCTTATCAAAAAAATATTTCTTTATCGATGATACTATTCCTAGGAGTTCGATTACTACAAATGTGGTGTTGATTCCCTAAGTAAAGATTCCATTGAAATGTTCTCAGACCTATAAGTCTTGGAAATTTTTTCCAAAAAATCATTTCCAAAATTCTCAACTCCAGACTTAGCCATATTCTGCCTTGGATGATCTCTCATAATCAAAGTGGATTTATCAAAGATAGAAATATCCTAGATAATATCATTTTGGCTCATGAGATGTTTAATTTACTGAATAGGAAAAGTCATGGTGCTAATGTTATCATTAAATTGGATATGGAGAAAGCCTATTATAGAGTTTTTTGGATTTTTCTCCTTAAAGTGCTTCAAAGGTTTATCTTTAATGAAACATTCATTGATCTCATTTGGAGGTTGATCTCTAATAATTGGTTTTCTATCCTTATCAATGGAAATCCTTCATGATTATTTCATTCTTACAATTGATTTAAACAAGGTGACACTATCTCTCCTTCTCTCTTTATTATTATAACATAAGTTCTTTCAAGAGGTTTGAATCAGTTAGTTGAAAATAAGAAGATTGCCCATTTTCTCATCCCCCTGGTAGCTCTTTAATTTCTCATTTAAGTTTTGCTCATGATGTGATTATATTTGTTAATGGGAGGAAAAAGAGTATAAAAAATTTTATGATGTTTCTTGAGAAATATGAGAGATATTTAGGTCAGTCTTTAAATAGGGAGAAGAGTAGCTTTACTGTAGCTGGTGGTATCTCCGTGGATATAAAGAATGAGATATAAGCTGTTTTAGGATTAAAAAGTAAGAAGATTCATATTGCCTATTTAGGTTTTCCTCTTTTTTCTTGTAGGAATAAGGCTCTTTATTACACGGACTTAATTGATAAGATAAGGTCTAAAATCTTAGGAGTGGAAAATAAGGTATTTATCTTCTGTAAGTAGGCTTGTGCTAATTAACCATGTGTTATCATCTATTCCTATATTTACTTTGGATGTATTGAGTCCTCCTAAAGCTATTATAAATAGAATTCACTCGATTTTCAAGAAATTCTTTTGGGGATCAAATGGGGTAAGAGGTTAAAAAAAGCTTGGATTAGTTGGGACACCTTTTATATGCTAACTGAAGAAGGAGGCATTGGTATTAGAGATATTAATTATGTTAATAAAGCCTTTTCATATAAGCTTTCTTGAAGGCTTAATCATTCTAAAGTTCTTTGGGACAGGTTTATGAGGAATAAATACAAGAAATCTCTTCAAAAATGCTATAATGGTTCTCATGTTCTTGAAAGGATTATAAAGGTTCAAGAATATGTTACTACGAACACTGCTAATGTAGATGATGAAGTGATCTGGAAGACTTCTCCTGATGGAATTATTTCCATTAAATTTGCATATCAGTTTTGTAGAAGATTTGCAGTGAGTAGATATAGTTGGAGAATGCTATGGTCTTCTTATATTCCAACTAAAATCCCTATTTTTGTTTGGAAATTACTTAGAGAATCCATCCCTACAGATGATAACATTCAGAGAGTATGAATCATATTGTGTTCTAGATGTTAGTGTTGCAAGTCTAATAAAGAATTAATAAATCATTTATTCTTATAGGGAAAAATTGATCAGGAAGTTTGGAAGGTATTCATCAATTTGTTTGAAATGAGGCCCTCTTTTCAGTCTATCTAAGCAATGTTAATGGCATGGTGGATCTCTAAAGCTAAAGGAATATTTTAAAAGAGATTATTTTCGATTCTCCCTCTTGTGATTTTATGGGAAATCTCGAAAGTAAGATGCCAGAGTTTATTTGAAGACGATGAAATAATGGAAGCCTAAATCAAAAAACCATATTATAAATTCAGTTTCCTGTTCTTTTACTAACACATGTTTTGCAAGTCCTATAGTCTTAAACTCCATTTTACAAGAAGTGTTCGAGATTAGAATCAGACAAGTAGCAGCAGACTCATATAGTTAGGTAGTTAAGACCTACATATGGTTTCATCAAGGTAAATGTGGATGGTCGAAGCTTCTGGCAACCCTAAGGATAGTGGAATAAGAGGAATTTTCATAGGTCATAAAGGATAGTTATTATTAGCATTCTTAGAATACATTGGTTATTCAATAAGTTTAATGGTTGAATTCAAATCTATTAAGGCAGGCCTAGACTGGATTTGCAAGAAAGGTTTATTTAATGTTCAAATAGAAACTGATTCGAAATTGGTTCTCATGATGTTAGCAGATCAATGAAAACCACCTTGGGTAGAAAAGGAGGCAGTAGAGGAGATTAAATGAGTGATTAAAGACTATAGTCTCAACATTGATCATATATAGAGAGAAAATGACAATGTAACAGATGCTTTGGCCAAATTAGCTTCTTCCTCTAAAGTATCAAAGACCTTCAATTATTTTATTAATCTTCATCTTTTAGTTAAAGGAGATTTAAAGATGGAAAGACTAGGTATTCCTAGTATTAGAAGTTCCTAATGTTTTCAGGTAAGCTTTTCTTTTGCTTGTAAAGCCACCTGGGAGAGTTTGTTTCTCCATCTTATAAAATTCTAGGGGACTAATATCCTCTTCTGCAAAAAAAAGTATAAACATTATGATTATTGGTGAATGTTGAAGTAACGAGGATAAATATTGTTAGATTTTAGTAGGTGGAGTAACGTTGGAAAATGGTGATATTTGAGTGTAATGGAAGATAGTGGGTAGAGAGCAAAATTGTGTGGGAAATTGTGTTGCGATTTTTGGGTATATAATATTTATATCATGTGTTGGCCCATAGTAAAAACATTTATTATTTTGCCTATAGTATTTCAGAGTAATACTAGGGGTGCCCTTAACCCCCCTTCATATTCTAAGGGTTTGTTTAAAAGTTGAGAATATTATAATATAGTTTTGGGTTTGATATTATAAATTAGTAATATTGAATTTCGCAAGGGTTTGAACATAAATAGATACTCATATATACAACTGTTATGTTTATATTGTCCAAATACGGGTAATGTATTACTATTTAAATCTTATCTTTAAATACCTTATTTAGATATTCAAAATCAATAGCACTCATTTGTTAATTTTCTCAGTTTGATTTTATTGTCTTTATTTTTTAGTGTTATTTGAGTTTTTATTCACAACTTTTAAATTCATTTTTGGTCCGATAATGGGGTTTTTATTTTCTTTTTCGGTTTCTGAATTTAAACTGAAATTCAATTTTTTGGTATTTGAAAATATTACCTTTATTTCTAGGTTTGAGATTTTTTAAAACTAAAGAACATATATAAAGTTATAAATACTTGAGGGTCATTAGCTCTTCATAATCAAATGAGACTTTATATGAGTCGTGAATTCCTTATAATAGAGGTTCCGGGAGTTGAATGCTTAAAATGAATAAGTCAAGAGCCAGAGTGATTTGAGTTTATTAATATTAGAATTCAAAACTAAGTATTTCTAGGAAGATATTTCACTGCACCAAAATAGGCGGATGGTCACGACCATAATTCGTGACCAGCTTAGAAACACACGTGACCAGTTCCATGACCATAGACTTTCGTAATCTAAACTGGAGTTGGTCATGACCCTAGACTATGACCATTTTGGATCATAGCTATGGTCCGTGACCATTGTGTGACCATTATGACGACAAAATTATGCTAAAATTACCTCCAACTATGGTCATAGTTGTTGGTCATGACCATGTCCATGACCACGACAAAAAGTCCCTCCAACATGATCACGACTTGTCTAGATGATACCCTGAAGAGAAACTAACCTAAACCCTATATATATGTGTGTGTGTGTGTGTGTGTGTGTGTGTGTGCGCATGTGTATGTGTGTGTGTGTTGTGTTTTGTGTGTGTGCATGTGCGTGTGTGTGTGTGTGTGTGTGTTATGTGTTGTGTGTATGTGTATACGTGTGTATTTATGTATGTATATATGTGTATTATTATGTCTGTGTGTGTGTGTGTATATTTGTATACACACACGTACACAGGTGTATATGTATGTATATATGCATTGTGTATATATGTGTATATGTTTATATGTGTACTTTAATCCAAATTAAAATTTTTCCAAAATTCTATTTACTAAACCCCAATTCAGTAGGGGTGTTCAAAAAACCGACTGAACCGACGGACCGAACCGAACGGAGCCGAATCGACTACTTTTTTCGGTCTTTTTTCTTAATCGGTCCACGGTTTACAGATTCAAAAAACCCTGTAAGGACTGACCCGGACCGACTATATATAAAATAATATATTTTTAGATACATATGTATCTATATAAGATAAATAAATAGTAGAAATATTTATTTTAATATTTGATTAGTTCAAATTATAGTTTAATCTAATACTAGTTTTGTTTTAATTGTAAATTTCGTTTTTTTTTTTAGTTTTTAATGTTTGGAAAAAATAGATTCGGGTATCTTTTTATTATTATAAATGATGTAATTCATTAATGTAAGGACCGACGGGTTAGACCGGACCGATCCTATAAAAAATTGAACCGACTAGGGTCGATTCACCGACATTATCGGTTCGATCTCGGTCCATTTTTTTAGAGGAGCGACCAAGTCGGTTCAGTCAGAAAAAAACCTTAAAACCGAACCGGACTGGACCGCGAACACCCCTACAATTCAGTGAGAAATACCCAAATTTTTAATTTAAAATTTCCCCAAAACTCTATATTTAAAATGTTTAATTATTACGTGAGGTTGTGAGGGTTGTTTAGGGATGTAATACCCCGTATTTTTATGCTATATTAATTTGGGGATTTATTAAATTTAATGTGAATTAATTATTTAATAAGAATCCGAAAATTAATTATGTTATAATTATTAACGTGACGAGAGTTAGTAATTATGGGAAATTTGTTGAATATTACTTATGAGCAAAGTAATATATAATATTGGTTATATTGAATGTCACGAGTGAATAAAATGACAATTTTGGAAATTTGAATCGGGACGCGCCCGTGTCGCGTCGGGACTAAATATTGATAAATAAAAGTAAATATTTTATAAGTTGCTCATATGGTCGTTTTGAGTGGGCCAACTCGTCCGTAAGGGTCGAGATAGTCAGAAAAGTGTACCCGGGGGTTTAGTTTGGGTCTCGGGGCATTTTTAGGTCTAATTAGTACTCCGGGAGGGCATTTTGGACATTTCACATTTTTGGGTAATTAAACCCATGAAAATTAAAGGGGTTATATCAGATGTCTAGGTTATCTTCTAGGGTTAAAACAATTCAAAACTTTAGAACGGCCATAGGAGAGGAGAGGAGAGAGCTCTCAAGGCAATCCAAGGCTCAAAACCTATCCGTTTGCACCGCCACCACCGCCAATGCGTAGTTCGCGAGACGGGGAACGCAACCACACCAAATTCAGCACCAAACCAGAACACCAAAAATCCCAGGCAAGTATTTATCTTGCTTAACTTCATTAATGCATCGTTCATATTAGTCTAGGGTGATTAGGATTAATTTGGTAGAACAAAATCCATGTTTGAAATACGAAAATCGCATGTAGTATTGATTTGAATGAAAATCTGGAAAACCCTTCACATGTAGAGGATTAAACCACGAATTTATGATGTTGTAGATGAAGAAAATTCTGGAAAAGATGGATTAGAACCATGTTAATGAAATTCTAGGGTTCTTGAGGTTTTATATGAATTTGGGGCTTGTTAATCCATGTTTACTAATGGAAATTTGCATGCTTTACGTAAAAGATGTATGGAATGGAATTATATAATTAGTAGTACAATTTTCTGGACATTTGGGTATGAAAAGTTAGGATTTGGATGAAGTTTTGTGAGAAGACCCGTAACTGCAAAACTGCAGAATTCGCCATACCTCCTTGATCGATCGATCGAGCCCTAGACCTCGATCGATCGACCCCTTATAGCAGACTCCTATTTCCCCTTTTCAAATTAGCTAGATTCAATTTAATGTGAAATAATTCTTGGACACCCTTAATAAAATGTTTTGGGAGATATGCAAGACCAGTAGGACATATGAATAATTTTGGGACCTTTTATGTCGGGCAAGGATTGTATTTTTGTGATAATTACATAAGGGTCGATGAATTTATGTTTTAAAGGGAGAGACGCGTAAGAGAGTTACGTTGGAACATAAAAAGGACACCTACTGAATTTTATACTTGGGAGGATAGAGTCCATGAGTGTTACGTAATAAGTTGGAAAAATCCTTCGAATTAAGGTTAGAGACGAACCCTTATATGTGATACTAATAATGCGAAAATAAGGATAAATGTCGTAATTATGGGTAATGAGAGGAACCTATATTGATATGATAAAAGTGGTATATTCATATGATTGTGTATGCATATATTATATACGTGTGAAAATCATGCCCGCGCTACTTGCTATCCCTGAGGTTACCGCGCTGGGACTATCTTATCTGGATGTGCCTTACGGGGGATATTGACTCGTACCCTAGAAGATAGATATCCTTGGTACAGGCTATCGAATCGATAGTTTGGACGGTCCCAAGAGACGTGGGGGTATGTACTGACCTCTTAGAGACTTGGAATATATGCTTCGCCACAATATTGTTTGTGTATGTGTTAATACAGTTCGAGAGTGATTCCGAACTTGTATTTCCCTTAGTGTGAGCGATACGGGGATTGGATAGCAGAGTATGCCCGTACCCTAGTTTTATGTAGGGTGCTGTTAGTATATATATATAATATTCGAGTATTTAATATATATATATATATATATATATATATATATATATATATATATATATATATATATATATATATATATATATATATATATATACATGAAACTCTGAAATTTGGAACTACCTACTGTGTTATGGTAAGTAAGACTGATATAATGTCTCAAATTGGAAATACTTGTTTGAAAAGTAAAATAGGACAACGAGGAACTTATTTGTCAAATAAAGCTAAAATAAGAGTTTTGCTAATAAATGAAATATCCCTTTTTAAACAATTATATTGTTCAGTTTTAAATCTTACGAGTAACCTAAGATAAGTCATACCATTGGGAAGATTTGTGCATTATAAGATAAGATAACCCATTGAGAAGGTAGAACGGTAGGCGTTCACATTAGAAGAGAGGTGAGAATTTCTCAAGAGAGTGCCGCACTAATATGTTGTTGCATTGGCCTGTAAACAATTTAAATACTTGCTAAACGAATTTTAAATCATATACAGTATCGGGCTCTGACCCGTTTCTATTTCTCTTTTCTCTTGTATATATATATGTATATATTACAGGTGCCCAGCCACAGGGGCGTCTTGCATAGGATCTCTTGGAAAGGAACGCGTTGCAGCTTAAGTGGGAGTTGCAGGCCTCTTGCTTAAACGACTTCTTTTATTTGATTCCACTCCTAGCATATTCATTAGTGGGGCATGTGTCTCCCTTTTCATAATTCAGTTGTTATTTGGACTTTTGTGTTTCAGTTATTTCTAATATTGTTACTTTGGGATTTATTCAGTATGAATGTTTTACTTTAAGCTTTAAATGTTGGGATTTTGGATGTTGAATGTTTAAATTAATTGGATTATGTTCCAGGATTTTTGTGGTTTGATTCTTACTTATTGAAATGTTGTTAATAAATCAATAAGTATTTTTGTTAAAATAAAATTTGGAAAGAAATGTTAAAAAATGGTTTTGACACTTAGCTTAATTAATTAGGGTGTTTAAATTGGAAAAGTTATTTTCGACAGTGATGCTGAGAATGAACCAACTGTTCACCTTGATTTAATTTAATAAAGGAGTGATCGCCCGGTATTTAATTAGGCGGGGTGTCTCAGGTGGTATCAGAGCATCAGGTTCTAGTGTCCATAGGATCTGTACGGCTTGTTTTCGCTTTCAGCTTAACATTTTTGTTATAGAGCCCTATTTTAGGATTGTTGTACTCTTGCTTTTACGTTACGTCTTCAACTATTTGAGATTTGATAATCACTGTAGACTAATAAATTTCTTCATGTTTCAGATACCTCCGAGACGTGCACCAAAGGATAGGCGTGCCCAGGCCGAGCAGCCAGCAGCTCCGGTACAGGGTACTATGAATGCCAACGAGGTAGCCGCCATTATTGCTCAGGCGGTGAATGTCGCGCTAGCGGTGGTTCAGTAGGCTCCACCCCAGATTTAGGCAGTGGCGCCAGTACCTACACAGATTCCATCTGCATGGGAGAAAGTTAGGGATGCCTTTCAGATGGCGCATCCCCCTGAGTTCTCTGGTAGTTCAGATATCATCACGGTCAGCCAATGGAAGAAAGACATCCAGCGGCATCTTCGAATGTATGAGTGCACCGACGTGCAGAAACAGTTGTTGGATTCCTTTAAGCTAGTGGGGGTCGCTTTGCAGTGGTGGGAGTCCACTACCACCTTGGAGGAGAGGGACACGATCCCGATTCAGTCGTTCTGGGAGTGGTTTGACCGCAAGTACTTTCCACCCACCGTGCAGACTGAAATGAGGCGGAAATTACTGAATCTGAAGCAGGAGAATTCTACCGTCGTGGAGTATGAGGAGGAGTTCACGAGACTTCTCACCATTGTTCCAGATGAGGCACCCACTGAGGGTAAAAAGATAATGTTGTTTGTGGACGAGTTAGCTTGGAGGATCCGTCAGCAACTTATAGGGAATCTGTCTCTGAGTACTTTCACTGATGTACTCAATGTTGCGTTACTACATTAACAGGATCACCGCTTCCATCTGCAGGGAAGCAAGAGAGCAGGAGAGTCCAGCCAGCAGGGCAAGACCGGGGGTCGTAGTTCTAGTGGAGCACCATCTCAAGGACAGACTCGTCAGCACGAGCAGAGTTCCCATCAGGGGGACCCTACTAAGCGATTCCGTTCAGGTGATTCCAGGCAGGGATTTGGGGGTTTTAGGCAGGGCCAGCCTAATCAGCAGGGCCATCAAGGCCAACACCGACAGCAGCAGGGTCAGCAGCAGGGCCAACCGGACCAACAGTGTTTCCATTAGGGCCAACAGGGCCAGTGGCGGGGTGGTAACGGCCAGCAGGTCCGTGGTCAGCAGGGTCAGAGGGGAGGTAACTTCAGAGGCCGATGTTTTGGGTGCGGTAAACATGGCCATAGGCGCCAGGATTGTCCAGAGGGAGAGAGAGCCCCACAGCAGCAGGGAGCCCGTAATGAGCCGTAGAGGCCACTTTTTCCACCTGCCCTCCCAGCACCAGCCCAAGTACTAGCCCTACCAGTCGTTCCAGCAGCTCCAGTGCAACAGGGGCAGTTACAGTATGGACGTGTCTATAACGACCACCAGGCAGCAGCTCCACAGGCACCACCCGCGATTGAGGGTATGTTTCCTATCCATGGTACTATGGGTCGAGTTTTGTTTGATACTGGAGTGACGCACTATTTTATAGCTACGCATTTTGCGAAGGCCTTAGGATTGTTAGCCACAGCAGAGAGCACAGTCACGTGTGTAGACTCACCCCTGGGGAGTGAGTCGCTTATTTTCTTTATATGCCGGGGAGTGGGGGTAGAGATTGGTAGTTTGGTATTACCTGCAGACATGTTAGTCTTAGATATGCATGAGCACGATGTTATTATCGGTATGGATTGGCTCGCAGCTTATAGAGCCATGATTGATTACTTCGGTGGGAGCATTATTTTTGCCATTTCGGGGCAATAGATGTTTGTAGTGGCGATGCCACGCCCAGAGGGAGGTTTGACTGCTCATTTGTATTATATAGAGGAGGATACCTCTAAGGAGGTTGTGATTCCGTTAGACTCGATTACAGTTATTCGTGAGTATTCCGATGTGTTTTAGGAGATACCAGGCCTACCCCCCAGTCGAGAGATAGACTTTGTCATAGACTTATTACCGGATACTAGACCGATAGCAGGCGTTCCATACCGTATGGCTCCGACAGAGATGCGAGAGTTACGAGATCTGATAGAGCAGTTGTTAGGTCAGGGCTTCATTCGCAGGAGTACCTCACCTTGGGGCACTCCAGTCTTGTTTGTGAAGAATAGAGATGGTTCACTGAGGTTATGTGTGGACTACCGGGAGTTGAACAAGGTCACGATACGGAATAAGTATCCGTTGCCTCGAATCGATGATCTGTTCGACCAGCTGATGGGAGCAAGTTTCTTTTCGAAGATAAATCTGACGTCGGGGTACCATCATCTACGTATTAAAGAGCATGGTGTTTCAAAGACTGCCTTCTTAACGAGATATGGGTCTTACGAGTTCAGAGTGATGCCATTTGGTCTCACAAATGCTCCAGCCGTATTCATGGACTTAATGAACCGAGTATTCAGAGAGTTCTTGGGTCAGTTTGTCATTGTCTTCATAGATGTCATTTTGATATATTCACACTCCGAGGAGGAGCATGCCGAGCACTTGAGACAGGTTCTTCAGACTTTACGAGAGCATCAGTTGTATGCTAAGTACGAGAAGTGTGGATTCTGGTTACGAGAGGTACAATTCTTGGGGCATGTTGTTTCTGAGTAGGGGATAGCAGTTGACCCGAGTAAAGTGTCGGCGGTGAGGGAGTGGGGACAGCCCATGACACCGACAGAAGTGCGTAGTTTCTTGGGGTTAGCCGAATACTACAGGAGATTCATTCGGAGATTCTCCAAAATAGCGGGCCCATTGACAAATCTGACTCGCAAAGGGGTACCATATGTTTGGGATGATGCTTGTCAATTGTCTTTCAACGAGCTGAAAGACAAGCTTACTTCAGCACCAGTCCTTGCTTTACCAAAGCCGGGTGTGGAGTACCTGGTTTACACCGATGCTCTTTACGGGAACTTGGGGGAGTACTTCAGCAGGAAGAGAAGGCTATAGCTTTTGCCTCCCGCAAGCTTAAGCCGCATGAGAAGAATTACCCCACCCACGACCTGGAGTTAGCAGCGGTCATTTTTGCATTAAGAATATGGAGGCACTATCTATTGGGGGAGAAGTTTCGCTTATTCACAGACCACAAGTCACTGCAGTACCTGTTCACTCAACGAGAGCTGAATATGCATCAGCGCAGATGGTTAGAGTTTGTGAAGGACTATCAGTTCGATATACAGTATCATCCGGGGGAGGCCAACGTAGTTGCTGATGCGTTGAGCCGTAGACCTGTAGGCGAGGTAGCGGATGCCTGGAAGGGAAAGTGGAAGGAGTTGGGTCACCAGGACGCAGTAGCCCGTTCCTTCATATCTGTTATGACAGTGACACCCGAGATTATTACAAGGGTGATACAGGCATAGACCACAGGCCCGTTTTTCCAGGAGCAGATTTTATGACTTTTAGCTGAGGGTGCTGAGTCCTATTCTGTTAGTTCTGATGGGGGTTTGAGGTTTAATGGGAGGTTGGTGGTTCCAGAACGGCATAATTGCATCATGCAGTGATGACCCAGTCTCACGGGTCCCGATTTGCGGTGCATCCTGGAGGGGATAAGATGTACCAGGATATGAGAAGGCAATACTGGTGGAGTGGGATGAAGAAGGACATTGCTGAGTTCGTGTCCAAGTGTTCTACCTGCCAGCTGGTGAAGGTGGACCATCAGAAATCGTCAGGATTGCTTCAGCCATTGGAAATACCCGCGTGGAAGTGGGAGAGTATTTCCATGTATTTTATTACAGGGTTGCCTACATCACAGCGGGTCCACGACTCTATCTAGGTGATTGTAGACTGTTTGACCAAGGTGACTCATTTTCTGCCGGTGCGAACAGATTATACCATGGGTCAGTATGCTCGGTTATTCATTACTGAGATTGTCAGATTACATGGGGTGCCCTTGAATATTGTGTCAGATAGAGACAAGATTTCCGTGTCGCGTTTTTGGGAAAGCTTTCAGGAGGCTATGGGTACTGAGTTGAGGTTGAGTTCAGCTTATCACCCACAGACAGATGGACAGACAGAGCGTACTAATCAGATGTTGGAGGATATGCTACGCATGTGTGTTCTTGATTTTGGAGGCGGTTGGGAGCCACATCTTCCACTGGTAGAGTTTGCTTATAATAACTCTTATCAGTTCACTATTGGCATGGCTCCATTTGAAAGTTTTGTACGGCAGACCTTGTCGTTCCCCAACTTGTTGGCTCGAGGTGGGGGATAACAAGTTGCTTGGACCAGAGCTGATTCAGGAAACCTCCGCAAGGATTGAAATGATCAGGAGTCGCATTCGAGTATCCTAGCTAGGACAGGTAAAAAAGCTACGCCGATTTGAAACGGTTCTTCCGGGAGTTTAATGTGGGGGACCAAGTGTTACTGCGTGTATCTCTTATGAAGGGAGTAATGAGATTCGGGAAGAAGGAGAAATTGGCCCCGAGGTACGTGGGACCATTTCCCATTATCAAGAGGATTGGGCCGGTAGCATACTTATTGGGACTTCCAGAGCATTTACATCGCATTCACGATGTATTCCACATATCATCGTTGAGACGGTATCTTCAGGATGATATGGCCCATACTCACATCGCGATAGATGAGATAGACTTACAGCCTGACATCTCTTACGAGGAGATACCGGTGGCTATCCGAGACTATAGTGAGAGGAGATTGAGGTCGAAGATAGTTCCACTTGTACGGGTCCAGTGGGAGCATAATGTGGAGGAATCCACTTGGGAGCGCGAGGGAGATATGCGCGAGAGATATCCAGATTTGTTCTTACCAGGTATGCCTTATTTTTTGAATTTCGGGACAAAATTCCGTTATTAGGGGGGAAGTATGGAATACCCCATATTTTTATGCTATATTAATTTGGTGATTTATTAAATTTAATGTGAATTAATTATTTAATAAAAATCCGGAAATTAATTATGTTATAATTATTAATGTGACGAGAGTTAGTAATTATGGGAAATTTGTTGAATATTACTGATGAGCAAAGTAATATATAATATTGGATATATTGAATCTCACGAGTGAATAAAAAGACAATTTTAGAAATTTGAGTCGGGACGCGCCCGTGTCGCGTCGGGACTAAATATTGATAAATAAAAGTAAATATTTTATAAGTTGTTCGTATGGTCGTTTTGAGTGCTCCAACGTGTCCGGAAGGGTCGAGATAGTCAGAAAAGTGTACCCGGGGGTTTAGTTTGGGTCTCGGGGCATTTTTAGGCCTAATTAGTACCCCGGGAGGGCATTTTGGACATTTCACATTTTTGGGTAATTAAACCCACGAAAATTAAAGGGTTATATCAGATGTATAGGTTATCTTCTAGGGTTAAAATAATTCAAAACATTAGAACGGCCATAGGAGAGGAGAGGAGAGAGCTCTCAAGGCAATCCAATGCTCAAAACCCATCCGTTTGCACCGCCACCACCGCCAATGCGTAGATCGCGAGACGGGGAACGCAACCACACCAAATTCGGCACCAAACCAGAACACCGAAAATCCCAGGCAAGTATTTATCTTGCTTATCTTTGTTAATGCATCGTTCATATTAGTCTAGGGTGATTAAGATTAATTTGGTAGAAAAAAATCCATGTTTGAAATAGGAAAATCGCATGTAGTATTGATTTGAATGAAAATCTGGAAAACCCTTCACATGTAGAGGATTAAACCACGAATTTATGATGTTGTAGACGAAGAAAATTCTGGAAACGATGGATTAGAACCATGTTAATGAAATTCTAGGGTTCTTGAGGTTTTATATGAATTTGGGGCTTATTAATCCATGTTTACTAATGGAAATTTTCATGCTTTACGTAAAATATGTATGGAATGGAATTATATAATTAGTGGTATAATTTTCTGGACGTTTGGGTATGGAAAGTTAGGATTTGGATGAAGTTTTTTGAGAAAACCCGTAATTGCAAAACTGCAGAATTCGCCATTCCTGCTTGATCGATCGATCGAGCCCAGAGCTTCGATCGATCGAAGGTTCGATCGATCGAGCCCCAGACCTCGATCGATCGACCCCTTCTAGCAGACTCCTATTGTCACACCCCAAACCCAGTATCCATACTAATCATTTATTATTAGAATAATTAGATCATAATCTTGAGCCCATTGGAAATATGATTCATTCATCAATATTTTCCTACATAATGAACATAATATTATTCTTACATCATAAAATTCAATACGAGGGTCATAATTCAGAAAACATGCAATACCGTGATTAACTATGATCAACCCAATCCATACTAAATCAATATATACAATGTGTGAGTATATTAAAATATTCAGTGTGACAACGATAAAATCCCATTTTTAAATCCCAGCTCTCTCCAACGGTGCAACTCTCAAAGCTACCAGTCATATGGTATCCTAGCTGGCAGCGTGTGAACCTGAAATTGTTAAAATTTAAACCGTAAGCATTAAGCTTAGTGAGGTACTCCTTCCCTGCAATAAAATAACAATTCTATATCGAATATGTAGATATAAAATCCGAACAATCCTGCCCATTGGCAATAACAAATCATGGATCATAAGATCCAAATAATTCTGCCCGTTGGCAATAACAAATCCTGGATATTTGAATATCCAAACAAATCCTGAATACCGAAGTATTCAAACCAATCCTGGATCATGAGACCCAAACAAATCCTGGATATTTTAATATCCAAACAAATCCTGAATACCGAAGTATTCAAACAAATCCGCTCTTAGAGCTATATTCATATTTATATATGAAACAAATCATAAGTACACTCACCTTGGCAGTTTAACTAGCTTTGCCCTTGCCTTTATCCAGTACTTGTTCAATCAGATCTTCTTCCCTTCCTATCATTCTTAAAATATTAGTATCATCATAATAATATCAATAATCCAAAGAACGATTTAAACATAATTCAATCCATAAGCATCACATGATTCTATTCAAATCATTTATCACAAGTGAAGTTCCATTTAAATCCATGCTAGTATATTCAACATATCCAAATCATAGACCAAATATAAATTCATTTATTCTTGGAAATTCAATCCTTGTCATATTAGTATTCCAATACAAAAGACGGTACATCATTTTAGGTCTCGTAGAGCAAGATATGCTCATTTCTTTACCACATGGCAAATCTGCCCTATAGGCCCTCTTATCGTTCATTCAACTTCCACGAATTTCCATAATTTTTCTACATCATATATTTATGTGATATTTCACCCAACATAAGTAAACATATTGAAAAATACAAAATTAAAGTTTCATAATTTTTAAGGTTCGTTTGCTATGTCAAGCAAAACACCGAACACATGGCGGGCATATATTCACCCTTAGGGCAGATTTCATACCCGAACTTCAAACTCTCACCAAAGACTCATTTCTTGCTATTTTATCATGATTTCCGGATATCTCATACCTATATGAGTCCAGGTTAATCTCCAATTGGAATCAATCAATTCCAGTAAGTACACGAAAATATATGGAAGTTTGAATAAACAGAGTTTCTAAACAAAGCAATTTTAGGGTTTTGTACATTCAACTTAACTTAAACTTGCATATATCCATACATATGCACCCAATCATGAAAGTTCAATAAACAATCAAGGATTTACATCATATAAGTCGTAATTGAAAGAAAAATATCAAGATTCTTGGTTGGAATTACCTTAGGGGCCTTTTCGTAATTTTCTATGAATTTTCTTCAATTTTCTCCTCACACTTTCTTCCTAAACTTCAAAACTCTCTTTCCTTAAGCTTAAAATCTCTCATGGCTGCATTTTTGCTGAATAAAGAGGTAATTCTAAGGGTTTGAGGTCGGCCAAATCCACCACCCTTCCCAACCAATGAGAATAAAACATGTGTTGCCATATTAAGACAAAATACTACTTAACGGATGGACTACTTTGCCCTTGTTTCGTAATTTTGGGATAACTTCTCACTCGAACCTCCGTTTCACACACCGTTTGTCGTGTTACAACCATAACTCACTTGTATACAACTATGTAGTTTTCACCTCAAGTCAATTGTTATGTCATAAAGGTCAAAACTAGCCTTAAACATGGACATTCCCATCGAAACCTTCAAAATTTTGTATTTGTAACTAATTCGACATTTCATGCTTTTTGAAGGTAGGATTAGACTAAACATAATAAATTAACATCATGTGTATTAATGACACACTAATCATATCACATAAGCTAGGCATGATTTAAGCATAATTAATCATAATTATATTCGGGTTGTCACAATTCTCCCCCTGTTAGGAAATTTCGTCCTCGAAATTGACATACCTTGGTTGTCCGAATCAAACAAATACGGATAATGCATTTTCATTCTATCCTCACTCTCCCATGTAGCTTCTTCCATGGAATGCCTTCTCCACACAACTTTCACAAGTGGGATCACCTTTGATCTCAATATTTGTTCTTTCCTATCGACGATAGCAAGCGGTTCTTCCACGTAGCTCAAATCTTCCTTCAACTCAATAGGTTGTTCCACCAATACATGTGAAGGGTCTGCTACATACTTTCTTAACATAGAAACATGGAAAACATCATGTAACCGAGATAATTCTGGTGGTAACGCTAACTTGTAGGCAACCATCCCGACTTTCTCAAGGATTTCATAAGGTCCAATGTAGCGTGGACTTAATTTCCCTTTCTTTCCAAACCTCATAACTCCTTTCCATGGTGATATTCGAAGAAACACATAATCCCCTTTCTGGAATTCCAAATCTTTTCATCGTTTATCCGCATAACTTTTCTGTCTGCTTTGTGTTGTTCTCATTCTATCTTGAATAATCTTCACTTTTTCAGTGGTGACTTCAATCAATTCTGGACCCTCTATCTTCCTTTCACCAACTTCACCCCAACATATTGGTGTACGACATCGTCTACCGTACAATGCTTCATATGGAGCCATACCAATAGTAGACTGAAAACTATTGTTATATGCAAATTCTATCAAAGGCAAATATTCATCCCAATTACCCTTGAAATCAAACACACAGGCTCTAAGCATATCTTCCAAAATCTGTATTGTCCTTTCAGACTGCCCATCTGTCTGGGGATGAAAAGCCGTACTAAACTTTAAGTTGGTACCCATAGCATACTGCAAACTATCCCAAAATCTGGATGTAAAAGTAGGGTCCCTATCTGAAACAATAGAAACAGGTGCCCCATGCAATCGAAAAATATCATTAACATACAATCTTGCATACCTATCAACTGTATATGTAGTCTTGACTGCTAGAAAATGAGCGGACTTAGTCAATCTGTCCACCACTACCCAAATCGAATCTGACCCCTTCTGAGATCGAGGAAGCCCAACCACAAAATCCATCGTTACATGATCCCATTTCCATTTCGGTATTGGCAATGGCTGAAGCAGACCAGTAGGTTTCTGATGCTCCACTTTCACTTGCTGACATATAAGGCATCTAGCAACAAAATCAGCTATTTCCTTTTTCATATTATTCCACCAATAATGCTCCTTTAAATCCCTATACATTTTAGTACTACCAGGATGCATAGTATAAATGGAATTATGAGCCTCATCTAAAATTTCCTCTTTCAATCCACCCACATTAGGCACACACAACCGTTGCTTATACAATAAGGTGCCATCATTCACAATACAAAAATCTTCAGACTTACCATCTTGGACATCTTGTCGTTTCTTCTCAAGGAAAGGATCTTGACTTTGCAAATCACGAATACGGGTAGCTAATGAAGGCCTCACGCTTACATGAGCAAAGAATCTATCCCCATCTACTAGTTGCAATTCTACTCCCATCAATCTCAACTCCATAATATGAGCAACTCTAGCACATTGAATACAAGATAACCTGCCTGAAGCCTTTCTACTCAAAGCATCTGCAACTACATCTGCCTTTCCTGGGTGGTAGTGAATTGTACAATCATAATCTTTAATTAAATCCATCCACCGCCTCTGCCTCAAATTCAACTCCTTCTGAGTAAATAAATACTTAAGGCTTTGATGGTCAGTAAAAATTTCACATACCTCACCATATAGATAATGACGCCATAATTTCAAAGCAAACACAATAGCAGCAAGTTCCAAATTATGTGTAGGATAATTACGTTCATGTGTACGTAACTGCCTAGAAGCATAAGCAATAACTCTACCATGCTGCATAAAAACACAACCCAACCCCTGATGTGAAGCATCGGTATAAACAACAAAACCATCTCCACCATGCGGAATAGTAAGAACAGGTGCAGTTACCAACCACTTTTTCAATTCATCAAAACTATTTTCGCAATCAGAATTCCATTCAAACTTAACATCTTTCCGGGTTAGTTTAGTCATTGGTAAGGCAATCGAAGAAAATCCCTTAATAAACCTTCTATAATACCCAGCTAAACCCAGAAAACTCCTCACCTCAGTCACATTATTGGGCCTCTCCCATTTTACAATAGCCTCTACCTTTTTAGGATCAACACGTATACCATCTCCCGAAACAACATGGCCTAAAAATACAACTTGTGATAGCCAAAATTAACACTTGCTAAACTTGGCATACAACTTCTTATCTTTCAACAGATTCAAAATAGTTGTGAGATGCCTTTCATGTTCAACCATATCACGTGAATAAATCAGAATATCATCAATAAAAACTATCACAAATGAATCAACAAAAGGATGCAGTACCCGGTTCATAAGATCCATAAATACAGCTGGAGCATTAGTCACCCCAAAAGGCATCACCAAAAACTCAAAATGACCATACCGAGTGCGAAAAGCAGTTTTAGAAATATCACTCTCCTTCACCCTCAACTGATGATACCCTGATCGCAAGTCTATTTTTGAAAACACTTTAGCACCCTGTAACTGATCAAAAAAATCATCTATACGAGGTAAAGGGTATTTGTTCTTAATTGTAGCTTTATTCAGTTGCCTATAATCAGTACACAAACGCATGGTACCATCTTTCTTCTTCACAAATAAAACTGGCGCACCCCATGGAGATACACTAGGCTGTATGAACCCCCTATCAAGTAAATCTTGCAACTGAATCTTGAGTTCTTTCAACTCAGCAGTTGCCATTCTATACGGTGCCATAGAAATAGGGGTTGTCCCTGGTGCTAATTCAATACTAAATTCAACTTCTCTTTCTGGAGGTAACCCTGGCAACTCACTAGGAAACACTTCAGGAAAATCCCTTACAATAGAAACATCAACTAATTGTAAAGCTCCCTTCCCAGTGTCAAGAACATATGCAATAAAACCCTCACAACCCTTACTCAATAATTTCCTCGTCTGAATAGCTGAAATGATGCAACTGGGAACAATTTTCCTTTCCCCCACAAATTTAAATTCAGGCTCACCAGGCATATTAAAAATAACTTCCTTACAGAAACAATCCATAGATGCATGATATTTAGATAACCAATCCATTCCCAGAATTATATCAAAATCAGAAATATCCAATGGGAGTAGATCTATAACTGTATCTCTAGCCCCCACAGTCAAAACACAATCATGAAAAACATATTCAGTTACAACCATATCCCCCATAGGCATATAAATACCCAACCCCACATCTAAACGAGCACACGGTATATTCAGGTATATGGCAAAAGCATAGGACACAAAAGAATGCGTGGAACCAGGATCAATCAAAACATAAGCACTTCTATGAGTAACAGAAAGTGTACCTGTCACCACATCTGGAGTAATCTGAGCTTCTTTCATTGTAAAAACTCGTCCACCTGGCCTGGAACTACTAGCTTTTCCTCTACCCATACTTTTCACTGCACTGCCCGGAGATAACATTCTGCTTGCTACTTCACTATGTGCTGCTGGAGTCTCTGCCAATTGCGGACAATTCTTCTTAATATGATCCACTTGATGACAATGGTAGCATTCCAATCCCTTAAGCTTAGGACACTCATATTTATAATGCCCTTCCTCTTTACAAAAGAAACATGTAACAACTCTTGTCGGTGCCTCACCCTTTCCTGACCTCCTAACCAGACTAGAAGATTCTCCACCCCTAGTATATCTGCCAAACCTCCCCTGACCTCTACCACTATCTCCACCACCTCTCTGAAATTTATGAGGTTCCACCTTAACACTTCCACTCTCACCTCCCCTATACTGAGATGCATCGAATCTACTTTTCTTAAAACTCTCTCTGCTCGCCACCCTTTGGTTCATTTGCCTTTCTGCTATCATGGCTTTGTTTACCAGAGAAGCATAATCTTCTAACTCATAAGTGGCCACTCTATTTTGAATAGGCAAAATCAGTCCATCTTGAAACTTACTACATTTATCTTTATGAGAAGCTACTCCTTCTTCTCTAGGTTGTCCATCCCCAGGTTCCATCTGGAATAATCTGTAATACAACAAAGTTCTAACAACCAATATAAACAGTTTATAATACTAAACTATTGGTTAGTACATAAACAATTCATAAATATCAAATCAACTCAATACTGCCATCTAACCCTCACACACGTCCAGAATTTATAACCACGCTCTGATACCACTAATTGTCACACCCCAAACCCAGTATCCATACTAATCATTTATTATTAGAATAATTAGATCATAATCTTGAGCCCATTGGAAATATGATTCATTCATCAATATTTTCCTACATAATGAACATAATATTATTCTTACATCATAAAATTCAATACGAGGGTCATAATTCAGAAAACATGCAATACCGTGATTAACTATGATCAACCCAATCCATACTAAATCAATATATACAATGTGTGAGTATATTAAAATATTCAGTGTGACAACGATAAAATCCCATTTTTAAATCCCAGCTCTCTCCAACGGTGCAACTCTCAAAGCTACCAGTCATATGGTATCCTAGCTGGCAGCGTGTGAACCTGAAATTGTTAAAATTTAAACCGTAAGCATTAAGCTTAGTGAGGTACTCCTTCCCTGCAATAAAATAACAATTCTATATCGAATATGTAGATATAAAATCCGAACAATCCTGCCCATTGGCAATAACAAATCATGGATCATAAGATCCAAATAATTCTGCCCGTTGGCAATAACAAATCCTGGATATTTGAATATCCAAACAAATCCTGAATACCGAAGTATTCAAACCAATCCTGGATCATGAGACCCAAACAAATCCTGGATATTTTAATATCCAAACAAATCCTGAATACCGAAGTATTCAAACAAATCCGCTCTTAGAGCTATATTCATATTTATATATGAAACAAATCATAAGTACACTCACCTTGGCAGTTTAACTAGCTTTGCCCTTGCCTTTATCCAGTACTTGTTCAATCAGATCTTCTTCCCTTCCTATCATTCTTAAAATATTAGTATCATCATAATAATATCAATAATCCAAAGAACGATTTAAACATAATTCAATCCATAAGCATCACATGATTCTATTCAAATCATTTATCACAAGTGAAGTTCCATTTAAATCCATGCTAGTATATTCAACATATCCAAATCATAGACCAAATATAAATTCATTTATTCTTGGAAATTCAATCCTTGTCATATTAGTATTCCAATACAAAAGACGGTACATCATTTTAGGTCTCGTAGAGCAAGATATGCTCATTTCTTTACCACATGGCAAATCTGCCCTATAGGCCCTCTTATCGTTCATTCAACTTCCACGAATTTCCATAATTTTTCTACATCATATATTTATGTGATATTTCACCCAACATAAGTAAACATATTGAAAAATACAAAATTAAAGTTTCATAATTTTTAAGGTTCGTTTGCTATGTCAAGCAAAACACCGAACACATGGCGGGCATATATTCACCCTTAGGGCAGATTTCATACCCGAACTTCAAACTCTCACCAAAGACTCATTTCTTGCTATTTTATCATGATTTCCGGATATCTCATACCTATATGAGTCCAGGTTAATCTCCAATTGGAATCAATCAATTCCAGTAAGTACACGAAAATATATGGAAGTTTGAATAAACAGAGTTTCTAAACAAAGCAATTTTAGGGTTTTGTACATTCAACTTAACTTAAACTTGCATATATCCATACATATGCACCCAATCATGAAAGTTCAATAAACAATCAAGGATTTACATCATATAAGTCGTAATTGAAAGAAAAATATCAAGATTCTTGGTTGGAATTACCTTAGGGGCCTTTTCGTAATTTTCTATGAATTTTCTTCAATTTTCTCCTCACACTTTCTTCCTAAACTTCAAAACTCTCTTTCCTTAAGCTTAAAATCTCTCATGGCTGCATTTTTGCTGAATAAAGAGGTAATTCTAAGGGTTTGAGGTCGGCCAAATCCACCACCCTTCCCAACCAATGAGAATAAAACATGTGTTGCCATATTAAGACAAAATACTACTTAACGGATGGACTACTTTGCCCTTGTTTCGTAATTTTGGGATAACTTCTCACTCGAACCTCCGTTTCACACACCGTTTGTCGTGTTACAACCATAACTCACTTGTATACAACTATGTAGTTTTCACCTCAAGTCAATTGTTATGTCATAAAGGTCAAAACTAGCCTTAAACATGGACATTCCCATCGAAACCTTCAAAATTTTGTATTTGTAACTAATTCGACATTTCATGCTTTTTGAAGGTAGGATTAGACTAAACATAATAAATTAACATCATGTGTATTAATGACACACTAATCATATCACATAATCTAGGCATGATTTAAGCATAATTAATCATAATTATATTCGGGTTGTCACACCTATTTCTCCTTTTTAAATTAGCTAAATTAAATTTAATGTGAAATAATTCCTGGACACCCTTAATAAAATGTTTTGGGAGATATGGAAGACAAGTAGGACATATGAATAATTTTGGGACCTTTTATATCGGGAAAGGATTGTATTTTTGGGATAATTACATAAGGGTCGATGAATTTATGTTTTAAAGGGAGAGACGCGTAAGAGAGTTACGTTGGAACATAAAAAGGACACCTACTGAATTTTATACTTGGGAGGATAGAGTCCATGAGTGTTACGTAATAAGTTGGAAAAATCCTTCGAATTAAGGTTAGAGACGAACCCTTATATGTGATACTAATAATGCGAAAATAAGGATAAATGTCGTAATTATGGGTAATGAGAGGAACCTATATTGATATGATAAAAGTGGTATATTCATATGATTGTGTATGCATATATTATATACGTGTGAAAATCATGTCCGCGCTACTTGCTATCCCTGAGGTTACCGCGCTGGGACTATCTTATCTGGATGTGCCTTACGGGGGATATTGACTCGTACCCTAGAAGATAGATATCCTTGGTACAGGCTATCGAATCGATAGTTTAGACGGTCCCAAGAGACGTGGGGGTATGTACTGACCTCTTAGAGACTTGGAATATATGCTTCGCCTCAATATTGTTTGTGTATGTGTTAATACAGTTCGAGAGTGATTCTGAACTTGTATTTCCCTTAGTGTGAGCGATACGGGGATTGGATAGCAGAGTATGCCCGTACCCTAGTTTTATGCGGGGTGCTGCTAGTATATATATAATATTTGAGTATTTAATATATATATATATATATATATATATATATATATATATATATATATATATATATATATATACATGAAACATATCAATTTTTAGGGCTTTAAGAGCAATTCCCTTATCTTTAGATTTAGCATTTTTAGGGAACATATCAATATCATAAGTTTGCAAATTTCCTACAAGTTCTTCCAATTTTAGCGTATTTAAATTATCCATAGAATTTAGCACAGTGACTTTAGGGATAAAACGCTTAGGCAAAGAACGAAGAATCTTTTTAACAACTCTAGCATTCGAAATATGTTCACCAAGATTAAAACTAGTATTCACAATGTCAGAAAGTCTAGCATAAAATTCATCAAAGCATTCAGAATCATGCATGGTGATAGTTTCAAATTGAGTTGTCAAGTTTTGCAACTTAGATTCTTTCACAACATTAGTTCCTTCATGGGTGAGTTGTAAAACATCACATGCCTCTTTTGACGTGGTACACGTCATTATGCGTTTGAACTCATCAGGTGTGACAGACCCAGAAATAGCACTTAGACCCTCAGAATTAAAAGATAACCATTTAATTTCTTCATCAGTCCAAGAAATATCAGGTTTCAATTTGGTAACATTATCAACAGTCACGGTGGGAGGAGTCCACCCTCGTTCAACCAAAATCCAGACACGTTCATCAATGGCTTTTAAAGCCGACCTCATACGGGCTTTCCAATAAGTATAATTTGACCCATCAAAAACAGGAATTTTATAATATGACTTCTCCATTTGAACACGCACTTTTTCAAAAATCAATTTTTTCAGAAAATTGATATCTTAGAGAAATTTTGCGGAAAATAAGAATATGCGATAGATTAGCGTAACCTGCTCTGATACCAATTTGAGAACGTGTGTGCTCGCGTTCAAATGATCAAATTATATTTAAAACTCATTTTAACCAAAACAAACCCTAAACATGCAACTAGGTGTGATTGAAACAATATGAAATCATGCAAGAGTTATTCAAACACACATAATTGAGGAAAAATCCCCCACAGGGGCAAAACCATTTATTTTCACTATAATTTGTAAGAAAACGGCTTACAACCGGATTACAATGAAAATACAAGTTGACTAATAATTACCCTCAGGTATCGGATTCTGTAGTCGCGGCTGGAATTATCCCTTTCCAGTAGGGCTGCAATGGAGAAGAAGAACGGTCTCCTCTACAAGGGTTGAACTGCAAAACTGCGTTCCTGGGTTACCAAAAGGATTCACAAATGTATGGAATTTGTGTGAATCAAAATACCTAGAGTATTGGTACTCAATAGGTGAAGACTTAGGGCTTTCTCTACTCTGAAAAATCGTGTGTAGAAGTCTTGGAAAAACCAATTCCCGTAGTGGGATTAAATAGGAGAACTTGAGCCCTAAAATTCGGAACATGATCTGAACACGATCTCTTTGAAATTATCCTCGTCGGATCGGTACGGTCTCTTTAGGCGGATCGGTCCGGTGATATCGGATCGGTTCCTTTTTGAAGGCGGATCAATCCGGTTGGCATCGGATCGGTTCGACTTTTTAGCTTTATCGGTTCGCTATGGATCCGGGGTACACTGGCCTCACCTCAACAGGCGTATCGGTCCGGTCTTTTTAGGTGGATCGGTCCGGAGGAACCGGATCGGTTCTTTTATCTGGGCCGGATCGGTCCGGTCTGTTCCCTGATTCCTTTTCTGCCTTTGATATTCGGATTCCGTTGATGAGCGTATGATTCTTGAATTTTCTCAACGGTGTAACGGCGTTCGACATATAAAATGTTCATGGACAAAAATGTCCTTACAAATCTCCCCCTATGTCTATGCCGGTACATACATAAAAACAAACATCCGAATTATCAATCATAAAAAATTGCCTATACAAATCTACCCTTCCATGAACCCAAAACTGAAAGAGTACAAGTGAATAAGACTGCATCGTTTGATCTTCAAATCTTCAGTAATCTCAACGCTTTTCTCATCAGGGTGTGCAATACAATGATAATCCATGTAGTAGCTACACACATGAGAAAAAGCAAAATACCACGTGACATATCGAGTTTGAAGTGAGATAAACATATATACCAATTTATGAACAAACTTAATCTATGAACAAACTCAAACTTTCAAAACTCCCCCATAATTCATTCTCCCCCTTTTTATGATGTCCCCAAATAGACAAATGAGAGAAATAAATCAAATAAGCAAGAGCGGGGTGTCACTGGGATAAAACCACACCATGAATGAACACAAAGCAACCAAGTCGAAGATAGCGTAAATGAAGTGGTGTGATCAAATTCGATAGGAAAATCAATGCATACAAACATGACATATGTGCACGATGAATATTGGATATTCCTAGCGAATGAACTCAAATGCTTCCTTTAGTGTAAAAGAATGACTTTATAAGAAATTGACTCAATCAAATCAACAATTCAAAGCTCAAAATGATTTTCACACCAATAACGTCCAAAATGATTTTATGCTTTTTCAGGACTTTCAAGGAAGTGCAAACCCGTTTATATGCTCCAACCAAACTCCCTCAGATATTATTTTGAATAGAGGCATTCTAAATTCTCAAAGTTTGGAGAATTGATGGTGAAACCTAAGTGGCCCATATTTGGCATGTATAGCTTTTTATTGCCTTTAAATTTTTCGGGGCTCTTTTATCCTCTTAGGACCTCGGATATTAAAATTCCTCCATTTTTTAGGTCCTTTTTAACGGTGGCTTTTGCGCAAAGGATATATGATTACCTTTCGCACCCCTCCCTGTTATACAAAATCACACAGTCTCACCAAAACGGTTTTTACATGCATTCCAATCTTGTCAAGTTTTATCGCATATTGTACATTGTATAGACAGGATTGAGATGAAAACATGCAAGCCAACATGAGATAGATAAGAGCAATAATCAAATATAGCCGTGCATGTGTGCAATAAAGGATATAGGAGTCAAACATGTAGGAAGATATCACTAATTACATCTCAAAGACTCAAACCAATGTAAAGCACATGGATGAAATGATGTAGCCTCTCAAATCTCTATCAAACAGTCATATGGATATATGGAATGAAGTTGTGACTTGGCTAACTTAAATGCTCATCCATAAAAGGTGCAAAAATAGAAAAATCTTTTTGGCCTTTTTCAAAAAATATTATCAAAATAAAATCTTTTTGTGCTTTTTCTCAAAAATTTTCTTAAAGGAAAATCTTTTTGTATTTTTCAAAAGAAATATAAAAAGCAACAAGAATAAAACAAAGTTGTACAACTAAGCAATGGTACATATAAAACAGACTAGCAATAGGAAGCATATGATATGAACATGAAGAAGCATCCTATTCTAGACGTAGACCAACCCCTCAGTCAACTGTGCAAATCCCTAAAGATTTCCTAAGACTCTCAAATCTAAGGGCATCTAAAGGTTTCGTGAAAATATCGGCTAACTGACGGTCGATGGGAACAAAACTCAGGGATACGAATTTCTCTTCAACTAACTGACGTATAAAGTGCTCACGTATCCTGATGTGTTTTGTGTGCGAATGCTGAACTGGATTGTGGGATATGTGTATCGCGCTCGTGTTATCACAGGAAATGGTCATGGTGTCATGTGATATCCCATAATCCTCCAGCATTTGCTTCATCCACAAGAGTTATGTGCAACAACTCCCGGCGGCTATGTACTCAGCCTCCGCAGTGGACAAAGAGATGGAATTTTGCTTCTTGCTCAGCCAGGAGACAAGAGCAGAACCAAAATAGAAACACCCACCAGAAGTGCTCCTACATCCATCTACATCCCCAGCCCAATCGGCATCCGAATAGGCGGACAAACGGTCATCGGTATCAAAGTAATACTAAATACCGTATGAGAGAGTCCCACTCACGTATTTAATAATACGTTTTAGAGAAAGTAAATGTGACTCTTTTGGGGATGCCTGATATCGTGCACAGACTCCAACACTAAAGGCGATGTCGGGACGACTGGAAGTCAAGTAGAGAAGACTACCTATCATACTCCGATATAAGGTTTGCTCTACGTCCTTGCCTGAAGTGTCCTTACTAAGCTTGGTAGTGGTACTCATAGGTGTACGGGCATGCTTAGCGGAGTCTAAACCAAATTTCTTCACTAGGTCTCTAGCATACTTGGATTGAGAGATGAACATCCCATCCTCTAGCTGACGAACCTGGAGACCAAGGAATAATGTAAGCTCACCAACCATGCTCATCTCAAACTCACTTTTCATCTCCTTCTCAAAATGGTGAGCATGCTGGGAGCATGTGGATCCAAAGACTATGTCGTCCACATAGACCCGGGCAACCAAAATAGCACCGTCATCTCTCCTGACGAACAACGTCATATCTACTCCCCCTCTCTTGAAGCCACGAGCTAAGAGATAGGAAGTAAGACTCTCATACCAAGCACGGGGTGCTTGCTTCAAACCATACAAGGCTTTCCTCAGATAGTAGACGTGCTAAGGGTGCTGAGGGTCTTCAAACCCTTTTGGTTGTTCCACATAAACCTCCTCCTGTAGAATGCCATTCATAAAGGCACTCTTGACATCCATATGATATACCTTGAAGCGCAGATGACATGCGATGGCGAGTATAAGACGGACGGACTCAAGCCTCGCAACAGGAGCAAATGTCTCCCCAAAGTCTACACCCTCTATCTGTGTGTAGCCTTGAGCGACCAACCTAGCCTTATTACGAATTATGGTACCATATTCATCCATTTTATTCTTGAAAATCCACCGGGTACCTATCACATTAGTCTCACTAGGTCGGGGGACTAAGTCCCAGACATTATTCTTTTTAAACTGAAGCAACTCATCCTGCATAGCAGATATCCAGTGTTCATCCTTGAGTGCTTCTTTATGGTTCTTGGGCTCGACTTTGGACATATAGAAAAGATGGCTAACAACGTTCTCTAGCTGAGCACGAGTCTTGACCCCTAGAGTGGGATCGCCAACAATGGAAGATGGGTCATGACTCTTGCGAACCCAAGCAGGTGTGTCCCCTAATACAGGAGTAGGGTCCACAGAGTGTGATAGAGGAACAGGTAAATCACTGTCAGAACAATCCTCATCCTCACACTGAAGATTAGGATCAATAACCGTCGGAGGTTCGTCATCTTGCACGGTGACATTTATTGATTCCATAATCTTAGAGCTCTTCAGGTTAAACACCCGGTACGCTCTACTATCGGATGAATATCCTAGAAATATTCCCTCATCGCTCCGGGAGTCGAACTTTCCTAATTGCTCTCTATCCCGTAGGATGTAGCATTTACTCCCAAAAACACGGAAATATGCCAGGTTGGGCTTCTTGCCAGTCCACAACTCAAAAGGAGTGTGAAGAGTGTGTGGACGCAGATACACCCTATTCACCGTGTGGCATGTAGTAGACACTGCCTCTGCCCAAAATCTCCTAGAGACTTTACGACCTAGAAGCATAGATCTAGCCATCTCTTGGATCGTTCTATTCTTTCTCTCAACAATCCCATTTTGATGAGGAGTTCTCACAGTAGAAAACTCATGTTTGATCCCAAGGCTGTCACAGTACAAATCCACCTTTGCTTCCTTAAATTCAGTGCCGTTATCACTACGTATTCTGTTAATAGTGACACCGTGTTAATTTTGTAGGACACGGCACTTAGTCGTTAAAAAATCTACAGCATCGGATTTCTCTCTCAGAAAACCTACAATGGAGTACCTGGAGAAATCATCTACCATCACGAGGATGTACCTCTTACCACCTAGACTCTCAGTACGAGTGGGACCCATAAGATCCATGTGAATCAACTCCAGAACACGAGAGGTGGTAATGGACTGCAACTTCCTATGAGGACTACGAATTTGTTTTCCCAACTGACAGGGTCCACAAACGGTTGAAGTTGACTTTCCAAGAGATGGTAAGCCACGTACTAGGTCCTTTTTAGATAAACGATTAAGATCTCTAACGTTCACGTGACCTAGACGTTGGTGCCACAGATCCATAGGAGTGATCGTGGCGCTGTTGCAGACAAGTGAGGATGTGGGCTCAGTCCCATAGCAATTATCCTCAGTCCTCACCCCTTGCATCAAAAGTTTACCGGTTTGATTGTAGACTTTACACGTGTCCCGATCAAACTTTACTGCAAGGTCAGTGTCGCACAGCAGGCTAATGCTGAGAAGGTTTGCTTTCAAACCTTTGACGTACAAAACATTTTCTAGCTTAGGAAAACCAGGTAACTCGATAGTACCTCCTCCTATAATGCTAGACTTACTCCCATCTCCAAATGTGACTCTGCCATCTTGATAGTCCTCAAGAGTAGTAAAAAATGAGGCATCACCTGTCATGTGTCTGTAGCACCCACTATCAAAATACCACTGAGAGGTATTATGTGCTTTGAGAGCAACATGAACAATAAAAGCCTTTTTATCTTTCTTAGGCACCCAAGCAGAGATGACCTTTTGTTTGCCTTTGTTGTTGTTGATTTTAGCTGGAATGTGAGAAGCATTCACTAACGGCGAAGACATCCGTAGGAATTCTTTCATCAAACTTTGAGTCGTGGCAGCTAAGAACTCAACTCGCTCTCTCAGACTAGAAAACTCATCAGTATGACGTGGTGGAGCAGTAGTACGTCGTGTTCGACCCATGCTATAGCAAGTTTCCCTAAGGTGACCTTTTCTTTTGCAATAAGTACAAAAGAGCACAGTCAAAGGCGGACCTTGGTTTGCTTTTCTTGGTCGAACTCTCCTTCGAGGTTTTTTACGGTGACCATAAGGAGTTGTAGTAAACTCAGGAACTGGTCCAGGTGCAATTTGGGACATGGAGGCACCATCATATCCAATTCCTTGACGATCACAAAAACCTAAAACGGGGCCGAGGAGCATCTTTCCCATCTTCCCAGATCTGTCCTCGATTTGTACCTTGACTTACCGTGCTTTCTCAAGATCATGAGTCAGCTGGGCAACAAGGTCTTCAAGTTTCTTCCGAGTCTCCACGGAGGAATGGAGATGACTCGTAAGACTAGCCACTTGCTTAATCAAGTCCCCTCTCTCTTTCTCTAAAACACTCTCTCTCTCTCTAAACAAATTCTCATTCTCGACACATGTAGAATCTCTCTCTCTCAGGGCGGTGCAAGTGGAGAACTCACTTTCTCTTGCTTTCTTTAAATCTTCCTCTAAGCAGGTGATATTAATAACTAACGCTTTGTTACGCTTTTTAGTTTTAAAATACTCGGAATATAACTCAGCGTAGGCGCGTTGTATATCACTCTCGCTCTCACTTGTGTCATCCTCCCTCTCACTCTCATCGCTCTCACTGTCGAGGTGTCCCTGTGAAGCATCATCCTCAACGTCGTGAGGAGAACTAGGAGTGCTCACTTGGCTGGCCATGAATGCGATGAAGTTACACTCATGCGGTGACTCATCTCCAGAATCCATCGTCTCGACCTCACTGTCGTCACTAAGGGTAGCATTAAGAACAGCTTTCCCTTTCTCTCTATTCAGACGATTGGCACACTCAAAAGCTCTATGACCCCTACCATCACACTCAAAACATCTCTCACTTTCTTTCAGAGGAGGATTTTTGGAAACTTTTTCATTTTTCTTTTCAAATTTATTTTTCTCAAATTTCTTTTTATCTTTAAAATTGCCATTTCTCTTAAATTTGAGAATCCTCTTGAAATTTTTTGTGAAAAGAGCCAAATCATCTAAATCAAAATCGCACTCAGAATCTGACGTGTCAGTCTCTCTCTTTCTAGATGACTCTACCCTCTTTCTAGCAGACCCCTCACTCCTTTTTTCTTGGGCTTTAAGAGCAATTCCCTTATCTTTAGATTTGGCATTTTTAGGGAACATATCAATTTCATAAGTTTGCAAATTTCCTACAAGTTCTTCCAATTTTAGCGTATTTAAATTACCCATAGAATTTAGCACAGTGACTTTAGGGATAAAACGCTTAGGCAAAGAACGAAGAATCTTTTTAACAACTCTAGCATTCGGAATATGTTCACCAAGATTAAAACTAGTATTCACAATGTCAGAAAGTCTAGCATAAAATTCATCAAAGCATTCAGAATCATGCATGGTGATAGTTTCAAATTGAGTTGTCAAGTTTTGCAACTTAGATTCTTTCACAGCATTAGTTACTTCATGGGTGAGTTGTAAAACATCCCATGCCTCTTTTGACGTGGTACACGTCATTATGCATTTGAACTCATCAGGTGTGACAGACCCAGAAATAGCACTTAGACCCTCAGAATTAAAAGATGACCATTTAATTTCTTCATCAGTCCAAGAAATATCAGGTTTCAAGTTGGTCACATTATCAACAGTCACGGTGGGAGGAGTCCACCCTCGTTCAACCAAAATCCAGACACGTTCATCAATGGCTTTTAAAGCCGACCTCATACGGGCTTTCCAATAAGCATAATTTGACCCATCAAAAACATGCATTTTATAATATGACTTCTCCATTTGAACACGCACTTTTTCAAAAATCAATTTTTTCAGAAAATTGATATCTTAGAGAAATTTTGCGAAAAATAGGAATACGCGATAGATTAGCGTAACCTTCTCTGATACCAATTTGAGAACGTGTGTGCTCGCGTTCAAATGATCAAATTATATTTAAAACACCTTTTAACCCAAAGAAACCCTAAACATGCAACTAGGTGTGATTGAAACAATATGAAATCATGCAAGAGTTATTCAAACACACATAATTGAGGAAAAATCCCCCACAGGGGCAAAACCATTTATTTTCACTATAATTTGTAAGAAAACGGCTTACAATCGGATTACAATGAAAATACAAGTTGACTAAGAATTACCCTCAGGTATCGGATTCTGTAGTCGCGGCTGGAATTATCCCTTTCCAGTAGGGCTGCAATGGAGAAGAAGAACGGTCTCCTCCACAAGGGTTGAACTGCAAAACTGCGTTCCTGGGTTACCAAAAGGATTCACAAATGTATGGAATTTGTGTGAATCAAAATACCTAGAGTATTGGTACTCAATAGGTGAAGACTTAGGGCTTTCTCTACTCTGAAAAATCGTGTGTAGAAGTCTTGGAAAAACCAATTCCCGTAGTGGGATTAAATAGGAGAACTTGAGCCCTAAAATTTGGAACATAATCTGAACACGATCTCTTTGAAATTATCCTCGTCGGATCGGTCCGGTCTCTTTAGGCGGATCGGTCCGGTGATATCGGATCGGTTCCTTTTTGAAGGAGGATCAATTCGATTGGCATCAGATCGGTTCGGCTTTTTAGCTTTATCGATTCGCTATGGATCCGGGGTACACTGGCCTCACCTCAGCAGGCGGATCGATCCGGTCTCTTTAGGCGGATCGGTCCGGAGGAACCGGATCGGTTCTTTTATCTGGGCCGGATCGGTCCGGTCTGTTCCCTGATTCCTTTTCTGCCTTTGATATTCGGATTTCGTTGATGAGCGTATGATTCTTGAATTTTCTCAACGGTGTAACGGCGTACGACATATAAAATGTTCATGGACAAAAATGTCCTTACAATGCAGTGTATGAACAGCTGTTTGATTCAAACTATGTACTATTTTATCAAACCGAGAACACTCTGAATTTGTAAATTGATAATGCCAAAGTATAGAGGACGTAGAGAGAAGAAACTAGATATTTTCGGTGTCCAAAACAGAGGCCTGGAACTCTTTTTATAGCCATTTCTGTGACTGTTCTTCAACAGTCACAGCTCTTCATGGAGTGACTCAGCAACCGTCGGATCGTGCCTGCTTGGAACAGCTTCGATCTAACAGTTCAGATTAGGCTTCCCATCGTAAGCGAATGGACATCCCCTACACGAAACACTACGAGTTCATCTAACGGTTTAGATTAAGTCGTTTCGGATTTTAAACCCTTTGATCGGATCGTTTAATCATAACTGTTGATCTGTTTTACCTTGTCAAAACTTTAGGCTCCCACGCTCCAAGCGACGATGCGCACGTGCGAAGTGCCAAGTGCGCGTCAAAGCGCGTAATGCTCCCTAAGTCGCCCAATCGCCCTTTCACGCTTACGCGTGTCGTGCTTACGCGTGTCGCGATTGGTGGTGCTTAAGCACCACCGTGATGCGTAGGATCATAGCCTTTTATTTGACTTGTCAACTAAGAATCTTAGTTGTCCTTTAGTTGATATACCACTACTTTTTGTAGTATTCTTCCAATGTGGGACAATATGGGATTTTGAGCACTCCCATATCTTTCACACCCATTTGCTCATGTTTCTACCTTCTAAAATAAAATCCAAACTATGTTTAAAATAAAACACCAATAATATAATAAAATAATAACAACTAAAAATTAAAATATCAATAAATATTGGAATTTATCTAACATTCCCCCACCAATTTCAATATACACAATAGAGCAAAGCAAAAAGACAATAAATAACTTTTGGCAGTATCGCTAAAATCTAGTACATAAATGAGAAGTGTCTTTCGAACTTGAACTTCCATATAGTGAAAATAATTCAAAGCTTCATCAAGGTGCTGTGGTGAACGTATCTTGAACCAAGGACCTTTTGAGACTAGCCGGAACTATCACACATATCGATTTCTGAGTTTATAAGTGTTCTTCTAGCATGAACTTTTATGGCCTTGTGTCAATCCTGATTTCACGAGCGCTTTAGGATCGGTCTTGATTCCATAGAAAGCGGCCACACTTTCAACACTCGTATAGGTAAATCAACTTTCGTGATTCTGCGAGTCACACTTATATGATTTATTAAGAAGTAACATTCATCCTCTAACATGCAGAAAACCAACACTAGGCACATAGGAATGGAACTTTTTGTATAAAATTCCTAGTGTTCCATAACTGTAATTTAACTTGTTTGTACGTCATTGAACTCTATCTATATTTTCAAGATATGAGTTGGGTTCCCATTAAATATAGTTATGTTATTTAATAGACCTTAGTCCCATTCCTTTTGCGGTGATATATATCATCTCCCTAACAAGACCTTTAGTCAGAGGATCTGCTAAATTCTTGTTCGTTTTAATATAGTCGACTGTAATTACTCCTTCCTTGGGTAATTTTCTTATAATTTGATTCCTTAGACTAATGTGTCAAGATTTTCCGTTGTAAGTTTTGTTCAAAACTTTATAAATTGTGGCTTGGTTATCACAACTTATCATAATAGAAGATGATGGTTTTTTCCATAAAGGAATATCATACAACACATTTATAAGCCATTCTGCTTCTTTACATGCATCTGCTAGGGCTATAAATTCAGATTGCATTGTTGACTCTGATACACATGTTTGTTTCTTGGATCCCCAAGAGATAGCTGCTCCTCCTAACGTAAAAATCCAACCAGTAGTTAACTTGGATTTTGATTCAAGATTATTCCAACTTGAATCACTATATCCTTCTAAAATATATGGATATCCTACATAATATAATCCATAATCCAAAGTCCTCTTCAGGTATCTAAGCACCCTAGAAATTGCATTCCAGTGCTCTTGTCCTGGATTACTTGTAAATCTACACAATACACTCACTGCATAAGCAATGTCTGGTCTAGTGCAATGCATGGCATACATTAGACTCCCAATAATACTAGCATATTTAAGTTGGTCCATAACACGCCCAGTATTTTTCATTAATTAGATGCTAGGATCCACTGGTACAGCAGCTGGCTTAAGTTCAAAATGATTATATCTTTTAAGAACTTTTTCTATATAATGAGATTGAGATAATGAAAGAATTATCCTTTCTCACAATTTTGATTCCTAAAATCACATCATCTTCTCCAAGATCTTTCATATCAAATTTTGATGAAAGAAACCTTTTGGTTTCTTCAACATATTTGAGATTAGACCCAAATATTAACATGTCATCCACATATAAGCAAATAATAACACCAACACCATTTTCAAATTTACTATATATACATTTGTCGGCATCATTAACTTTATATCCATGGGATATAACAATATTATTAAACTTCTCATGCCATTGCATAGGAGCTTGTTTAAGGCCATAAAGAGATTTAACCAATTTACACATTTTTTTTTCTTGGCCAGGCAAAACAAACCCTTCGGGTTGTTCCATGTAAATATCTTCTTCTAAATCACCATTTAAAAATGCAGTTTTAACATCCATTTGATGAATAACTAAATTGTTAATAGAAGCAAGAGATATTAATATCCTAATGGAAGTGATTCGAGCAACAAGAGCATATGTATCAAAGTAATCAATTCCATATTTTTTTCTTATGGCCATTAGCAACTAGTCTTGCCTTAAATTTATTTATAGAACCATCCGGATTTATTTTTCTTTTAAATTTCCATTTACACCCAATAGGTTTAGCCCCGGGGGGAAGATCGGAAATAACCCAAGTTTGAATTTGACAAAATTGAGTTCATTTCATCATTTATTGCTTCTTTCCAAAAGACAGCATCCCTAGATGTTACCGCTTCATGAAATGTGGTCGGTTCATCTTCTAAATTAAGGACAAATTTAGTTTTGTTCTTAGTCTTATTTAAATCCCCTTCAACTAAATAAATAACAAAGTCAGGCCCAAATGTTTTTTCAGTTCTTTGTCTTTTACTCCTTCGTGGTTCAACGTCATTCGTTGTTTCCGAAGAAGATATAGGTTGTGAATTTTCTTCTAAATTTGAGGAGTCAACAGTCGGATTATTATTTTCTAAACCTTGATTCAAAGTACTAAACTTTGTTAGATGTTCAAAGAATTGCACATCTACCGACTCAATGATTTCTTGAGTTTCAAGGTTTAAAAATCTATAAGTTGTATTGTTACTAGAGTATCCAATAAAAACACATTTGTAAGTCCTATTTCCTAGTTTAGGTCTTTTAGGTTTGGATTTTCTTATATAAGCAAGACATCCCCAAACTTTAAGACGTCTAAGGTTAGGCTTACGATTAAACCATAATTCATATGGTGTAATATCCTTGTTTTTCAATGGAACTCTATTTAAAATATAACATGCGGATAAAACCGCTTCTCCCCACATTGACAAAGGTAAACCAGAACTGATTAACATTGAATTTATCATTTCATCGAAAGTCCTATTTTTTCTTTCCGTCGTTCCATTTTGTTGTGGCGTATATGGCGCCGTAACTTGATGGATTATCCCATGAGTATTACAAAATTGTATAAACTAACTCGGGTAATATTCACCACCCCTATCAGATCATCGGACTTTAATTTTCTGATTTTGTTGAGTTTCAACTTTTGCTTTAAAAATTAGGAATTTCTCGAAAACTTCATCGTTACTTTTAAGTAAATATGTATATGCATACTTAGAGTAATCATCAATGAAAGTTAAGAAATATTTATTTCCACCACGAGTCATATTACTCTTCATATCACATACATCACTATGAATAAGATCAAGCATTTCGGATTTCCTCTCAATAGATTTGAACGACTTTCTAGTTATCTTCGATTGAACACAAATTTCACATTTAAAAAGATTATCAAATTTATAATCAGAGATTAGTCATATTTTTATACTTCTATAATTCACATGACCTAATCTACTATGCCATAAAGAAATAGACTCAACTATATAAGCAGATAATATCATTGATTACATTAATTTTGATCATGCCGTTACAAGAGTACCCTTTGCCAATAAATTGGCCATTCTTAGACAAAACAAACTTATCAGACTCATACACTAGTTTGAAACCTCTCTTATTAAGAAGGTCCCCTGACACAAGATTTTTACACATATCAGGTACATGAAGTACATCAATTAGAGTAAGTGTCTTTCCAGAAGTTAGCTTCAATTCCAATGTGCCTTTTCCAACTACATTGGTGCGAAGATTATTTGCCATCTTCACTTCTTTTCCATCAATTTCTTGATATGTTTTGAATGAAGAGCGGTCTTTGCATATGTGGACCGTTGCGCCGGTATCCAGCCACCATCCACTTTCATTATCAATTGAATTTGCTTCGCAAACAGTAGCAATAAGATTTTCAACATTGTTGGTTTCCTTCGACCCTTATTTTTCCTTAAATGCCTTCTTTTTAAGACGACATTCTCGAGAATAATGGCCCGGTTTGTCACAGAAGAAACATTTTCCCTTCTTTTTCTTATTTGCACGTTGGTTCATGAATTTTGAATCATTCTTTGCTTTAAGTTTTGAGTATTTGGTAATCTTGGATTTTTGATCCTCAACCATATTAGCTTTTGAATGACCCTCACCTTGTTCATCCTTCTTTTCTCGAATATGAGTATCATCTTCAATACAAAGGTGATGAAGAAGGGATTCCACAGTATAAGTCTTTTCATCATGATTAATTTTTTTCTTAAAGCCATTCCAAGAGGATGGAAGTTTTGAAACAATCACCCCTACTTGAAATTCATCTTGAAGATTAATACCAGCGGCTTTAAGGTCACCAACAATTTGTTGGAGTTCATGGGCTTGTGCAACGACAGATTTATCATTACTCATTTTAAAATTCATATAGTTTGAAATTAGAAACTTACGGTTGCTCGCTTCCTCGTTTTGATACTTTGTCTCCAAAGCCTTCCATAATTCCTTTGCCGTCGGTATCATTCGTTGAGTGCTATAAACAGTTTGAGACAAAGCATTGAGGATGTGTCCTCGACACATAAATTCGTCTTCTTTTCTCTTCACACGTTTTTGTTTTATTTCTTCGGTGTCTTTGGGTGTGGGCTCGAGAATTTGTTTAAGGTTATCATCTAGAATGTATGCAAGTTTTAGTGATGTGAGGAAGAACATAACTTTCTCTTGCCAACAGGTGAAATTTCCGCCATCAAAACGGTCGAGTCAGATTAAGTCTTGAGTCATGACTTGGATAGATTGTGCCACAGTTCCTTCCATTTGAGTGGAGTAATAAGAATATTTTTGCCTAAAACTGTTGGAGTTTTGTTATGGAAAGAACGAAATATATTAATTAATTTCTGCAAGGCACGTTCTTGGAACGCTTTCTTTTAGGCAAAATTTCTCCCAATCCGGTTGAGACAGAACCAGAACCGCGAGTACACTATGGGTTTTATAGAATCTGCCTTCAGGATACAATGAAGTGTATGAACAATTGTTTGATTCAAACTATGTACTGTTTTATCAAACCAAGAACACTCTGAATTTATAACTTGATAATGCCAAAGTATAGAGGACGAAGAGAGGAGAAACTAGCAATTTTTGGTGTCCAAAACAGAGGCCTGGAACTCTTTTTATAGCCATTTTTGTGACTGTTCTTCAACAGTCACAGCTCTTCATGGAGTGACTCAGCAACCGTTGGATCGTGCCTGTTTGGAACAGCTGCGATCTAACGGTTCAGATTAGGCGTCCCATCGTAAGCGAATGGACATCCCCTACACGAAACGCTACGAGTTCATCTAATGGTTTAGATCAAGTCATTTCGGATTTAATCACAACCGTTGATCTATTTTACCTCGTCAAAACTTTAGGCTCCCACGCTCCAAGCGACGATGCGTACGTGCCAAGTGCCAAGTGCTATTCATTGTAATTTCAATTGGTGTAGCTAAGTTCAAGGAAGGATTACGCTTTTGGTATTAAGTAATTTCATATCTTATTTTGATAGTTGAATACTGTGTTCCTTGAGCTCCTTTTAAGTTGGGTTGTATAGCTATTCATTGTCAAAGTCACACACTGCATTTAAATAAGTTTTAAAATTTTTTGGGTACATTTACTGAAAACCCTCATGAGACACCACTCATCCTGTAGGGCAACCTATAGGTTTAACGGCTTGTTTCACAACACCACTCATCCTGTAGGGCAACCTATAGGTTTAACGGCTTGTTTCACATGATAAGTCCAATCGCCAGTGCCTGCGAAAGTGGCACAGTTTTGGTTACTTATCTCTGTTTTCTCTCTATTTTTGCTCGAGGACTAGTAATATTCTGTTTGGGGGTGGTGTGATAAGCACCCAAAAGTGTCTACTTTATACCCCGAATAGATGCATTTTAGTCACTCGTTTTAATTAAAATTGGTCTTATGTGCATATTTTATCATTTTGCAGCTCAATACGTAGTCGCTATATTAAATGATGCGAAATCAGCATATTTGTGACAAAGTAACGATCAAAAGCATACATCGAAGAAATTAAAGGAGACCGCAAAGTCTAGAGTTCATTTATGAGCTTGACCGATGAGTTCTAATGTTCCGAACCTTATCCCGAACCAAACCTGAGCCTAAATCGAGACTAAACCTACCCCGAACCCCATGTGTGTTTAGTTTGTACTTTTTAGATTTTTCTTAGATTTTTAATTTATGTCATTTTATTTTTAGGTTTTATTTTAGATTTATTTAGAATTTCTAGATTTTCTTTTCTATTTCTTTTTATTTAGTGTATTTTTATTTTATTTTTTTAGTTTTTAATTTTTAATCTTTATTTTATTTCATTAGGATAGGTTTATTTTTCTTTTATTAGGAATTTATTTTTTTTAGCTTTGTTAGATGTTTTTATTAGATTCTTAGATTTCTATTTTATTATTTGAGGTTTTTCTATATATAGATTAAGATTTTATTTATTTTTAGTTAGTTTTATTAAATTTTATTATTATTATTTTAGGATCACAAATTTAAACACACTACCCACTCACACACAAACTAGCCTACACTTAACACACACACAAACTTACACCTCACCCCCACACTAATCCCATAAACCTAACCATTCAAGCATTAATTTAATTCAAGTCTAGATTATTTTATTTGATAAATTTGGTTTGGCCTAATTTGCTACAATTAATAAATTTGTGTAGGTAAATTTTTAGGACTTGTGTTAAATTAATTTTGGGTTAAATGTTTAAATTTTCAAATTGGTTTTAAGTGTAATTTTAATTTTGAGAAAATTAATATTTGATTTAGTTTAATTTTAATTTATGAGGAAATTAACATTTTGAGATGTAAAATTTGTAGGTTGTTTTAGTTGAACCATCTTTATTCCGCAACTTAAAGGAAATTCATATTTTTAATATTTTAATTGTTAAGAAGAATTTCAAAATTTGGGTTCCCATAGCGGTTTTCACATGGAGTAACAAGATTGGTGTCACGTAAGTGGAGAGTAGCACCACAAATACTATCATGGATGGGGGAGGGTGGTTTCACGTGAGGACCAAAATATATGGATGAGAACATGCAAGGTATAATATCAATGTCCAAACCGGGTGGTGGGGTGGAAGGGTCAATGGGTTGTTCGGGTAGGATAAAAGGTGAAGGAAGGTGATCCAACTCAAGTGTAGGGGACACACACTCATCGGGAGGAGTAAAGGAATACTCACAAGGGAGCATGGTATCAAAAGATGGAGTGGCCAACTTCTCCATTCGTAAATCACTATTCGAGGTGGTGGAAAAATCGAACGAGGCATTCAAATCAGAGATAGAAGAATCAACATTAATATCAGACTCAAAGTGAGCCAAGCATGGTGGAACAGGATCCATATCCGGAGAGGTAAAAACCATATTGGATTCAATCTAAAGACAGGGGTGAGCACTCCTATCCGGAGCTAACCTATAATCAAGTGGCACCTAGGGGTCACACACGGTGGGCTCAATAGGCATAAACTTGGGCGCATTTTTTTTTTGTTGAGAGGGGGAATATGAGCTTCAAGGGTGGGTTCCTTGAATGTGATAAGGTCGGGATCAGTCTGAAATTCGATGGATAAGTCAACACAATTGTCAAATTGGGGCCCAGACCATTGGGTGGTCTCAACTTCGAGATTCTCGAGATGATAGGGTTGGTCACATTCAAAATTAGTGGCACAAGACGACTCATCATCGCTCCACGTGAGTGCAACAATGGGTTGACTTCGGGTAAAATCCAGCTGGTTCGTGCACTCAATTTCACTGAATCTTTGAGCAAGACGTTGAAGGGATTCATTTTGATATTGAGTAGCTTGCTCTTGTTCGAGGATGAAATTTTGCAAAAGGCTTTTGAGAGCGGATGTGGATGGTGGCGATGAGGTGGTGGCGACAGTGGATGAGGTGGACACAACTCGCTATTGACATTAGGAAGTAAAGAATACTCATATGAAGTGTGTTGAACGTGGTCAAGTTATTCATACACAGGAGAAATATCTCTGTGAGAGACAAAAGGTTGATAATCATCCAGAGCGTAGTGATGGAATTGATCGGGATGGGTGCACTTGGTTGCCATGATGACTATTGGAACATGTGAGGATCCATAACATGGGGTTAGGATTCATATTGCGTGGGAGGGTGATCAATCCTCCACAAATAATTCGGGTACTCACCCCACTCAGGATTAGATATGTCGTGAGAATAAGCCAAGGTGGATTCCGAAATAGTGTCATATGGATACACATGTTCCATGGTGGGTTCAGATAAATAAGGAAGGTATGGGCACTCACGGGACAAGTGATCAGCGTGAAAGCAATAAGTGCACGACGAAGCATTGGACGGGTTGACACCATCATCGGAGGCGATGGAATGTAATATGTGCACGTGGATGACACATGTGTATCAACGGGGTGTGTGTGAGATTTGAAGCCACTAAGTCAAATGGGCAGGTTTGACTCAGGATCAACTTCAAACATGCTTTTAGACGATGGGTAATGGCCAAAGTAGTCCCTTAAAGGACGTTTGTCGGCCATGATGGGAGAAATTCTTTTTTTTTGGATTTTTAAATATTTTTCAAAAGGAAAGAAAATACTTTTATGATTTTTTTGAAAATGAGGAGAAGAATATTTTTGGATTTTTAGAATAAGAAAGGAAGAAAATATTTTTTTGATTTTTGGAAGAAAAGACGAGAGAAAAATATTTGGACTCTTAATTTGAACGAACTCACTAAAACCGGCTACCAAAAGATAGAATTAGACACACACAAGTCAAGGATAAATCCTAATAAGCACGTAGACAATTTATATCATGAAAATTAGTGAAAGGGTAATCAAATCTTAATTAAGTTCGCGGGCGATAAAAATCACGGAATTTATCTTTATGATAGCCTTTTACAAAAAATGTGCTCCTACTTGGCTAGCTAGTTGATTGATTTTAAATTTAATGATTGCTAGGGTAGCATACGATGGATAAGTGAGTGATTTGGGTGATGAAATCCCTTCCCGTTTTAATGATCGGATCTAGGTCTTAGGTTCATTAATTCATCAAACCATTTAAATTAAGTGTGATGCGATATTAATAATCAAATAAAAAATGAATTTCCTTGCAGGAGATTCGTGAGTGATTAAGAATGCACCTCCCACAGCTGTTACGCACGTGGAGTGAAGATCGATTTGAATCGGTGACGCGAGGGGAACCGAGTTCTCGTGTAGGGACACTATCGTTGATTTCGGCTCCCGCTCGACATGCAAAAGAACCTAAACTACAACTACACTTGACAAGCAAGTAAAGTGGTAAGTCGGGTATCGAGAATCCACAGGGAGTTATTAAATTTTAGATGTTAATTACTTTAAAACTTCAAGAATAAAAGTGTAAAAGGTGATAGGTGGTTATGGTGACAAAAGAAAATGAGAAGTTACGCTAAATTAAAGTAAAGCGAGGATCGGGATCGCATTCTACCAAACGGATTGAAACAACTACTAACTAGAGTTAAGGCTCGAAAGCAATCTAATCGAGCATTTCCAATTAAGCATAAACATCACACAATAAGGAATTTAAGCCAAAGTTGCGAGATTAAACATTTAATGGAAAATGGTCGCACGCGGATTAAACTCGGATTGTCGCTATAAACTCTAACGTTGCGTGACAAAGAAAGATAAACGCTTAACAATCCAACTTTGATACGCACGGTCTCAATTAAACGCGATTTTGCACTAAACCTAGTTTTCGGAGCTCGGGGCCCGAAAATGGCGGAAATGAAATCCCGACCCTATTTATCTAAGGGTGCATGGTGAGTTAAACTAAATTATGCTAATTAGACTAAGAAAGCAAGAATTAAAGCATGTAAACTAGTTAGAAAGCATTGAAACTAAATTACAAGGCAAGGGAAGAAGAAGAAGAACAAACTAGATTAATGGAGAGGAAGTGAATAGTTCAATCTTACAAACCCATGGGTTGTCAATCCAAGAAGAAGAAGAAAAGAAATCTCCACACCAAACCCTAACTAAACCTATCTAATCTCTATCTCTCTAAAAATATCAGGTCTCTAAGGTCTCTCTTTTATTACAACCAAAAACAACTTATATAGTAAGTTGTAAGAAAAGAAAATATCTGCAGGGGAAAACAGGGGATCGATCGATCGACCCCTTTGGTCGATCGATCGACAGTATAATTCGTGGCAAAAATAAGAAGAGTCGATCGATCGACCCTTATGGTCGATAGATCGACCAAGCAGGGGCAGCCTGCAATCCTCCCTGTTTTGGCATACAATCCAACGTCGCTCCAATCGCCGTAACTTTGTCGTTATGCATAGGAATCGCGCACCGTTCGCGGCCACGCGAAGCTAGCGAAGAGGGCTACAACTTCCGTGTAGATGTCGGGCCAGGTGCCCAAGCTGTCAAAAGACTAAAATGCCCTTGCGTGTGCGGTTGTGTACGGAAATCGAGCGAAACGCATCCGGACTTCACACTTAGCATCCAAATACCTACAAAAGCTCAATTAACACCTGCGAAACATGTTAACATAGAAATCCGAGGGTTGTCTGGTTAACAAGCATAAATATAGGGAATAAGATACCCGAGGGGCTAATAACGCGTAGGTTAACGGGTGAAATACGCAATATTTTCGCCGTATCACACCCCCTAACTTACACATTGCTAGTCCCTAGCAATGAAATAAGATGCAACAAGAAGAACAAGTAAACCAACACAGGAGAGAGTACAAAAGTATGGTATAAAAGCAATAAAAAGATAAGGCCACTTTCGCGGGCGATTCGATTGCATTTAGCGTATGCAATAAGCCGTTAAACCCCTAGGTTACCCTAGTGGACGAGTGTCGTCTCGTGAGGGTTTTCAGGGATGAAACCCACAAACATCATAAAGTTTCCTCAAAATATGCCCAATCAAGTAAGACAAACTCATCAGTGCGAACAAGATTTCAACATGTTATTAGCATAGCAAACGGATTCGCATGACAAGTCCGTAGTTATTAACATTATCGAATGCACCTCAATGAATTGAAACTCTAGCATGTGGGAGGGAAGTGAGCATATGCAAAGTATGATTTGGCGAAAAACTTAAATAATTCGGATACTAAACATCAAAGCATGCATACATTCAATCCTCACGGGTATTACGCTCAACAAATGAATTCACTTTGAAAAGGGAGGTAATACACGGGACATGCGGGCATAAGGAGTAAATGTAAATGGAAACTAGGCCGCGCACATGTCACGAATGAGGAACGCTATATAGGAAATGAAAATTGCAATCTCAGTGAAAGGATACCGCACACTAAAAGAGGCGAAATGCATTTTCACAGATTATCAACACTATTTAAACATTTGAATTACATCTACTTAAGATCACATAGGACTTGTAATAGGGTTGTAATGTATGGCTAGGTTAAGGTACGAAATGAAAGGGATGTATATACGGATTCAAAGTGTTTGGGGATGAAACTCGGAATAATGTAAAAAGTGGGCAATATCAAAAGTTGGACAAGAATGTCCAAACGAGCTTAGATAAAACAATCGAGAGAGTAATCAAATCTTATTGAAACACTACAAACAATATTTACAACTTTCTCTTTCTTTTTCTTTTCTTTCTTTTTCTCACTTTTTCTTTTGTTTTCTTTGCTTTTTGCTTTCTCTTTTTCACTACTTTCTTTTTCTGACACTTCTTACTCTTTTCATACTCAAATTGCAACCACACAACAATAATAACATTCAATTCCAAGTAACATTCCAAACAAGGGTATGTAAGGTAATATATATAGCTTAAAACTCCAATTTGGAGTTGGATATGGGATTTTTGGGTAATGAAACGAAAGGCTAGTATATAGGCTCAAAGGGGTTGACTAGGGAAACATATATGGTGAGGTCAAGGTCATATGGGTGATATATCAAAGAGGGCCTATGATCATTTCACAAAGTATACGCAATTCGCGAGTTAAAACAACATTTGAAAATCATGCTCAAGTAACACATTTCAATGATGAACTCAGTTAATGAACGGTCAATGAAAGAATAAAGAGATTACCAACGACTGTAACGTTTTCAATGAGAAAAGAATAGTGTATACACTCACAAATGAAGATAAGTCTCTAATCTCACTCGGTGTAAGTATATACAATGCAGCAAAAGCATACCGAGTTATAAAAATCTTAAGCCAATTCAATATAACAAGAATGGTGCATATGTTCACGGATAAAGTTTAATTCATGAAGTTATTCATAATATTAATGATTTAGGGACTAGAATCTAATAACTTCTAAAATCGAGAACATGCATAGTTGAATTGTCTATTTGATCGGGCAATTATTAAAATTTATCATCGGAAACAAGGCAAAATGCCCAACAAAGGAGAAAAAAGAAAGAAAATATTTTTGAAAATTTTCAAATTTTAACAAAAACATGCTTTGTAACTAAATTGTAATCCAATCCAAGGACTAAACAGCAAAATGGATAGACTATCCTACACCCCCTAACTTAAATGTTGCATTGTCCCCAATGCGTCCATTAAAGAACACAACACAAAGCTAGGAAAAGAATGATATTACCCACACGTGGAGCGATCTCCATAAGTACAAGTCCAAATGAAGCTGCAAAACAAGTTAGTACAAAGCATATGAAGAATATGTACCGATGTATCAAGTAAAGAGAATCTATGTCACAAGTCACAATAATATAAAGGGGCTGAAGTGCAAATACTAGATAAATTGATGGTGAACTTTTTGATTTTATAAAATGGAAGGTCACACACATTAAAATCCAATAAACAACCACAAACTACATTCTCATTTCTCATTTCATAAGTTCAATACAAAATAACTTAATACATTACAACTTCTGAAATAAAAGAAATACAAATACAAATAAAAATAAAAATAAAAATAAAAATAAAAATAAAAATAAAAAAATACAACATACTATCCGATCCCCAAAATACAAAAATGAAACCCAGCACAACAACAGCCTAGTGGCCAGAACCACTAGGATCGGAGGGGTCCTGAAAATGAGGAGGCACTGGCGCGTCGGAATCACTGCGCTGCAGATAAAGATCTCTCATCATCCGCTGCATCATCCGGTACTCCTGTCTACTCTGTGCCCTGGCCTGCCTCTGCACAGACCACTCCTGCCGCTGCTCGGCCTGAAACTGCTCCTGATGAGCCTGCTGCTGAGCCCACTGCTGCCGCTGATCGGCCTGCAACTGGTCCAGGCGCGACTCCCAAGTCGCCCACCTGAGCTGGGTCTCCTCCCAGCGCTAGTCCTGCACTGCCTGGTATGCCGCAAAGCGGGCATCATCCTCTGTATGTGGCACGTGAGAACCCTCACCAGTCTCCATCTCTCTAATCTCCTCGTCCTCGTCAGGCAAGTCAGGTGTCTCTGCCCTCTGTCTCTTCCCACTCGGTTGCCCCCACTCGCGCTTCAGCATTCTTGTGATGTTGTCTTTTGAGAGAAGCCCGAGTGGCACATGCCTACGGTCTGCGTCTAACTCCTGGCAACCGTGAGAAATACATATCTTCGTGATAAGGGCAGGAAAAGGAAGGGAAAATCTCCAGGCGACCTCCTTCGCCGTAGCGCACATCATATCTAGAAAAATAGCGGGCAAACTGATACTGCCCAATCCATTCAGCATAGTGTAGATCAGTGCAGCATGCCTGTGACGAACCTCAGACCTGTTGTTCGTCACCATGAAGGAATGGACATTGATGTAGTGGAGTAGTCTAGGCAAGTCCTCCATCGCAGCCGAGCGGAATGCACCCCTCTTCCACGGCTCGCCCGGTGCAAGGGCCTCTATCAATGTCCCACGGCCGTAGATAGACCCATCGAGAAAACTGACTGGGTCCGCAGGGAGAGGAACATCCATAAATGCTGCTAAGTCTGAAATACTGAATGGGATCCTCACCCCACGAACCATGGCCTCATATGTGGTCGGCCCATCTCTGCTCTTCACCTCTATTAATGTCGCGTAGAAAATCCGTACCAACTCTTCGTTGACGCGCCCATTAGTAGAAAGAAAGGGCTCCCACCCCTGACGGCGCAACAGTATCCGCGCCTCTCTCGGTATGTCCTCTAGTACCCATGCAAAATGAAAGCCAAGCGGTCGCTCGGACGTATAGAAATGTGCACGGTACCAATCCCGCTCTTGTTCTGTGCGGAACCCATCGATGCCCCCGGCGGGCACACACCTAGTAGAAGCATACTTTTTCGGCGCCATTTCAACCTACAAAACACAAATTACACAATACAAGCAAGTGTAAGCACAATTTATGGTTACTAGTGTGAAAATTGAAATGGTGGTGCAAGTGCGCAAAACCGAGGTGAAAACAAGCAACAATGCGATGAAAAATGTCAGAACGCGACATGGCATGAAAATCACCCAAGTGTGCGTCAAAATAATGATTGAAATCTGTTTTAGGCATTTTGACGAACACTTGGAGTGCGCAATGTGCGTCAAGGTCGAAAATACCGAGTTTGAACCAACAAAACAACCCCACTCATGAACAACCAACAATGCAGCAATCAAAACATGTTCATGAGTGGATTTATAACAAGAATAATGCATAAATTCAGTTGGAACAAACGAAATCAGGGGATAACACCAACAATCCAAACAAGTGTCAAACTAGGGTTTAAACTATGTAATTTGTGACACATTTCTACCAAAAACTACAAATTCATGTAAAACAAGTAGAGATATACCTTGGATATGCAGAAATTGGAAGAAAATGGAGGAATTTGGTGAGGGGAAATATTTAGGGCACAAATCGTATGGAGAGGAGAAGAGAGAAATAAGAAGAAAGGGGAGAAATAAAGAAGCAGTTTCGGTTTTACTGGTCGATCGATCGATCGACTCTCAAGGGTCGATCGATCGACCAAGCAGAAAAACCTCACTGCATTGAAAATTTAAAGTGGGGGGGGGGGGGGGAAATGCAATTTGGGGACAATTAAGGGGTCTAAAATCAAAATAACTTTAAATATAGTATATATATATATATATATACACATAAAAATATGAAATAAAAATAGAAAAATAAAAATAAAAAATAAAATAAAAATAAATACACCTAGGCCTAAATATACACACCAAGAAGGCCTAGGCTAAAGAAAATAAAAAAAATAAAAATGAAAGAAAATAAAAATATGTACACGAGCAACGCACACGCATAATCATGACAACAAATGAAAAATAAAAATAAAATAAAAGAAAAACAAAAACAAAAACAAATGCAAATGCGTGAGGATGCGAGTGTGAATATCAAAGGGAAAAAAATGTTTTTGTGATTTTTGATTATTTTCTTAACAAATGTGTGTGCCGGGGCGCATATCTCCGCAAATTCAAGTCCGTTGAACCTACAAAAGAATTAGAACCAAGCATACGAAAAGAAAATAAAAAGAGTTTAGCTAATTACACTAGGCTAAAATCAAGAAAAACAAAAATAAAGAAGTTAGTATATACAACCTACACTCGGAATGCGCACTTAACTATACACTAAAAGTTTGAACTTTTGAGGGTCCACCCAAAACACGATTTGACTTTGGAGGATCGACGGTGGACCCTCCCGAGCATGCATGCCTCCCGGAAAATAGGAATTCCGTTTGAACAACGGAAGGCATGTGGGCGGTGAAAGTAATGAACCATCGCCAATTTGAAATTCTAGGCGGACGATGGGGGATTTGGATAACAAGGGGGAAAAGTACACTTGAGGTCCAAGAAAAATCGATTCATCTCCCAAAGGTTTTTCAAATGAAATGGGAGATGGTGCACACATCGGGATAACAACCATCGACAACAAGTCCGGTAAAGAGTCCTCGTCGGCAAAAAGTGTAGAAGTTTTAATTTCTACCGACTCACAGGAATCAACCGGTAATTCTAATGGTTCAATGACGGAAAACGAATATGGTGATGAAACAAATTCAATCTCAATCGACCCATCGTCGGAAGGAGATTGAATTTCGAGGGAGAGAGATGCACACTCGATGAGAAATTCTTTGAAGAATTGAGGTGAAACACAAGTTTCCACCTCCTCGTTGTTTTGTGCAAAAGAATTAATCTCATCGCAAAGTTCACCAAGTATCATTCCAGCATCATTTAAGCTTTCCAAACCTTGGGAGTAAAGAAGAAAAGTTTCTTCCAAAGTAGGCTTCCTCGGCTCAAGAGCCTCGGATTCCTCATTTGGTTGAAATTCGTCTTCGAAAGTAATGAGATGAAGATCGTCATTGGATTCGAATAATGAATCCAACTCAAGCTCCCAATGACGATTTTCATATCGATAAATGTTTTCAAGTCTTTGATTTTCAAGAAAATCTTCAAAATGGAAAACTTGAAAACTATCCCCAAAGTAAGAATCATTAGAATAACCGTAATTACTATAAAAGAAAGACATGATTACCTCATTGTTGAAGGATGGAGAATCCAAGAAAGAAAGTGAGCAACCTCGAATGAAAGTTTCTTAGCGCTCGAAGTATGCAAATCCTGTAAGAAAGGTTAAGAGAAAGAATACAAATAGAAAAGGAAAAATACTACGAAATCATAAAACAATTACTATCTAAAACAACAACTCCCCGGCAACGGCGCCAATTTGACGCGAGGGGAATCGAGTGCTCGTGTAGGGACACTATCGTTGATTTCGGCTCCCGCTCGACATGCAAAAGAACCTAAACTACAACTACACTTGACAAGCAAGTAAAGTGGTAAGTCGGGTATCGAGAATCCACATGGAGTTATTAAATTTTAGATGTTAATTACTTTAAAACTTCAAGAATAAAAGTGTTAAAGGTGATAGGTGGTTATGGTTACAAAAGAAAATGAGAAGTTACGCTAAATTAAAGTAAAGCGAGGATCGGGATCGCATTCTACCAAACGGATCGAAACAACTACTAACTAGAGTTAAGGCTCGAAAGCAATCTAATCGAGCATTTCCAATTAAGCATAAACATCACACAATAAGGAATTTAAGCCAAAGTTGCGAGATTAAACATTTAATGGAAAATGGTCGCACGCGGATTAAACTCGGATTGTCGCTATAAACTCTAACGTTGCGTGACAAAGAAAGATAAACGCTTAACAATCCAACTTTGATACGCACGGTCTCAATTAAACGCGATTTTGCACTAAACCTAGTTTTCGGAGCTCGGGGCCCGAAAATGGCGGAAATGAAATCCCGACCCTATTTATCTAAGGGTGCATGGTGAGTTAAACTAAATTGTGCTAATTAGACTAAGAAAGCAAGAATTAAAGCATGTAAACTAGTTAGAAAGCATTGAAACTAAATTACAAGGCAAGGGAAGAAGAAGAAGAACAAACTAGATTAATGGAGAGGAAGTGAATAGTTCAATCTTACAAACCCATGGGTTGTCAATCCAAGAAGAAGAAGAAAAGAAATCTCCACACCAAACCCTAACTAAACCTATCTAATCTCTATCTCTCTAAAAATATCAGGTCTCTAAGGTCTCTCTTTTATTACAACCAAAAACAACTTATATAGTAAGTTGTAAGAAAAGAAAATATCTGTAGGGGAAAACAGGGGATCGATCGATCGACCCCTTTGGTCGATCGATCGACAGTATAATTCGTGGCAAAAATAAGAAGAGTCGATCGATCGACCCTTATGGTCGATAGATCGACCAAGCAGGGGCAGCCTGCAATCCTCCCTGTTTTGGCATACAATCCAACGTCACTCCAATCGCCGTAACTTTGTCGTTATGCATCGGAATCGCGCACCGTTCGCGGCCACGCGAAGCTAGAGAGGAGGGATACAACTTCCGTGTAGATGTCGGGCCAGGTGCCCAAGCTGTCAAAAGACTAAAATGCCCTTGCGCGTGCGGTTGTGTACGGAAATCGAGCGAAACGCATCCGGACTTCACACTTAGCATCCAAATACCTACAAAAGCTCAATTAACACCTGCGAAACATGTTAACATAGAAATCTGAGGGTTGTCTGGTTAACGAGCATAAATATAGGGAATAAGATACCCGAGGGGGCTAATAACGCGTAGGTTAACGGGTGAAATATGCAATATTTCCGCCGTATCAATCGGCCAGGGGGAGATCGTCTCTCTTAGTTGGCCCCAAGAGTCCTACCAATCAAAAGTAGAGAGGCTTCTAAATCTTCACCTTTGGATGCCCCCTCTCTACCTAGTCAAGTTTCCCTTTTCACTTTTCTTCTTATTTTGAATTATTACAAATATAAATGAAAAAAAAAAAATAATGGGGTCTCCAAGCACCGCAATACAAGCCAATAATGAAATCCTACTACAAATCTTCTACTAAAACGGAAAATGGTACTAAAAATAAAAAAAAAATAGAACAAATGAATTACAATCCAAAATTTCTTCTCAAGTGCGTCAAACTCCAAAAAACATCAACGGCGCCATTTGATTACTTCGACTTTTGTGTGTTGTGTCGTTGTTGTCAAAGTCCAAGCCAATCAACTCCTTCTAATTACCTACAAAAAATATATCACACTAATTTGTATAATGGTAAGTAAGGATGTCAGTCCAACTCCAAGGAGTGAAACACAAGAAAAGTCATGTAATTCATTTTTCTAGTTATTTTTCTTACTTTTTTTTCTTTTTCGTTTTTTTTTTTGTCCTCAATTTTTTTACGAATTTTTTTTATATTAAAACAATTTTCAAGGAGTGTGAAATAACTAAACTAAATGACTAAAAATGATAAATAAAATCAAACACTAAAATTAAAGATAAAGTGAGGTAAATAAAAGTAAGGGCTAACAAGAGCTAGGATGACACCACATGTTCTAGTTAATCTTATTAATTAATTCATTCAAATTAATTCTCCCAAGTTAGTATCAAAATTACAAATCAACTCTCGTCATAAATGTAATTTTAATTATAACCTTTTAGAAAATTGAATTCAACACTCCTACAACTCTTGAAAAGTATATCCAAACTTCATTTAATGAATCAACTGCTAGGATCGATTTATTAAATTAGTTTAAATCACGAAAAGTAGTTTAGAGTTGGAATTCAAAGAAACAAATTCACATTTTAGAAAAACCAATCCTTTGTTCTATTCTAAAATGAAAAATAAAATTAAAATTGCAATTTTCTCTCCAAAATTATTTACCCTCTCTCAAGGCGTAAATTAAAATGTAAGAGCGCAAAGTTAATTATCAAAGGGACATTTAATATAAATAAACTAATTAACCTGGGATTAATATCAAATAATTGGATCACCCCACCCCTTGAAAGGGGTTTCTAGCCTAACATGGTGATAAAACACAACAAATGTAATATTATCAACAAACTATGCATGAAATTAAAAAAACTAGAGATAAGAGAACAAATTCTAGAATCAAGTCTCCTTAAATTGCAAGTTCAACTCTATCCTCTTCAATACAATCCAAACTCTCACAACTTAATCCTCACAAATTCGCTAAGTAAAAAAAATATTTACAAAGGTGTTTATCTCATTTTATTTCTATACTTGTCTTTTAGGTCTCACTAACTCTCTACTCCCCTTTATTCAAATGGGCCTTGGTCTTCATTTATACATGGAAAAAATGGAGCAAAGGGAAAAGATGGAAGAATAAAGGTGCATGTGGTTGTGAGAGGTTGTGAGGGTAGTTTAGGGAAAAAGGGTAGATGTGCATGTGGGAGAAGTGTTGAGGGCATTTTTGGAAAATGGGGTATAAGGTTATTAACATGTGTGTTTTGTTATTTTATTATTTGGCTTTGTTTGGGGTCTTAAGTAGAATCGGGTTATGTATGGATGAAAAGAAATGGGTTGAAGTAGGGTAAAAGATGGGAAAAGGGGTCGGATTAGGCTCAGGTCAAGCAAGGGATGGTCGCTGGCATTTGTACTATAAGGTGAGGCTGTCCGAAATCGGGTTGTTGGGTTATGGGTTATGGGTTTAGAGTGGCTCCGAGGGATGGGGTTTAGATGGTCGGGTTTTGATTTTATCAATTTGGGTTTACGGGTTAATGGGTATAGCAGGTCTTGGGTCTAATTTGAGATGCTTGTTAATCAATACTGTTTTGTCAACCATAAAACCATATATAAACTATAATGTTACATCGTGTTAAAAACAGTTTTATCATGAATCCAGGATGTTTAATCTTCATGCAATCACAAAACATGAGTTATTTATAACGATTATCAAAAACTAACCTTTGTCCATTGCAATTAACTGGAATAAATCTTCCTTTGAATCCCTTCTTGAATAGCGCATAATTACTCTCTTATGTGCCCAGAATATTTGTGAGAAAATAGGAATTATGAGAATTTCGGATTTTCTCTCCCTCCTTAGAAATAGTGTGTATTGAGATGACTCTAGATGGTGTAGAGGTCTCTATTTATAAGGGGAAGAGGGCCAGAATCCTAGTGGAGGTGGGACTCTTTTAGAGTCTCCCACTAATGCCACTAACCATTATGTGACTAACGGATAAGGTTTACCCAATTCTTTTAATATCTTTATTTATCACATTACTAATTAATTATCTAACATTTATCAAGGCCACATAAATGGAAAATTCAGAATTTAATACAATTGAAATTAAATAATTAATTTCGTCACTTAACATTAATTTCCAACAATGCTTTTTTACGAGAGTTAGTTGTTTGAGCTCGTCGGGTTTTAAGGCAGGACGTTTAGAGTTGAAATCGGGTCCGATTGGGTTATGGTCAGACATTTAAGGCAGCAGCGATGGGTTACAGGAGGTTTATGGGTTAGAGGATGGTGGTTAGATTGGATCAGGGTTTGGGGGTTTGGGGAATTCTTGGGTTTCCCGGCGTGAATAAGGGGTAGGGTTTTGGGCAGGTCCGAAGTTATAAGGTGGTCCAGATTTTGGGTAGATAATAGGTAAGGAAATTGTGTTATGGAAAGTGGGTATGGCTTAGGGTTATGGTTGTGTTGGAGGCGGAGTTTAGAGGATAGAGAGAATGAGTAAGATGAAGAAGAAGAAGATGGTGATTCGTATTAGGTGCGGAGATGTTTATGGTAGGGGTGAGTGTGTATGTTTAGTTTGCAACTAAAAATAAAACTACCTAACACTAGCTAAAATAAAACTATTGCTAAAATAAAATCTACTAAAAAAACTAAATCCTAACCTAATAAAAACTAAATATTTAAAAATAAAATAAAACTAAAGAAAATACTTAAATAAAACTAAACTAATAAAATATTAATAAAATAAAAAAATCAAATAAAAATAAAAGTCACACATATATAAAAATATATGTATAGAAATAGCCGATGGACAAATAAATCCTAAAAATGTACATGACTCAAAATAAAATATTAAATGAATTCTAAAAATTATAAATCACTCAAATAAAATTCTAAAAAAATCTAAAAGGTGCAAACTAAACACACACAAGACTCGGGACATGTCTGAATGCGATTTAGGCTTAGGTTCGGGTTTGGGGACTGGTTAATATGTACAGAGATTAGATTTACCACTTTTAACCACATAAATATCGTATTTACCTTGATTTGAAGCGTTTGAACCAGCAAATGACATTTGACCTACAAAATAAACATATACGCGCATAAGACCCATTTTACCGAGAATTAGCAATTAAAAATCATCCATTTGGGGTATTATTTAAACACTTTAGGGTGCTTATCACTCGCAAGAATCACAAGAGCAACAGTAGTGACTCCTTTTCTACAAGGTGTAACTTCAATATAAAAGTGTTTGGGTTCCAAAAATGATTCACAAAAGTATTTGGGATTGTTTGTGTGAATCAAAATAGGTTTTGCCCTATAAAAGTGAAGAATAAAGAGTTGCAGATCTGCAGTTTGTATAAATGAAAAGTCTTAACAAATTTCTTCACGAAAGCATGTATTTATAAGCGAACACACATTTTGAGGCAGTGGAATGCCGTTAGAACGAGGTCATTCGAACGAGATGACTATCTTGTTAGAAGCAACCATCTAACAACCTATCAAATGATCTTCAAAAATTAAAACAATATGCCTTCGTTTGAACCATATTAGAAGTAGGCCATCAAACGACATGAGTACTTCATTCGAACGACATGTCAATGTCGTTCAAACGATTATAGGAAAAAATAATTTTTTAAGTTTAAAACTCTATTTCGAAAAACTATTTAAAAACTATTGTTTGAAAACGCCTCATTTTTATACAAAAACGATTAGAAAAGTATCCCAATACGAAGTAAAAATGTAAGTCACAAAAAACTAAATCCATGTCACATATATGTCAAGTTGTGTAGTTGTTGAAGATGCTTGATATTCGGATCTGTCTTCTTGAACGTGTGAATGTTAATTGCCCTGATGGTCGTAACGGATATGCCATACTCAATGTAAACTAAATGATAGGGGCAGTGATGGAAAATATGTCCTTATATCTAGGGAAACATGGTGCTCTGGAGGTGGGGGTTATGAATGGAGATCGGGAGGAATTTGGTGAGATGAATGTTGTGGAGTTTGTTGAAAGGAATATTGCTAAGTTTGTTAGGAGAAATGTTGTTGTGTTTATTGGAGGAAGCTAGCTTCTCAGTCAAATACATTCGAAGTAGTCTCCTAGAGGGGAGGACCAGTGAATCATCCTCTTACTCCTCTTCTTCTTCCTGCTCATCCACTTTATCAACCTACTCAAAATCATCTTCATGCTTCTCCTCCTCAGTAGCTTGAGCAATACTTGTGTTGGAGATAGTTCTCTTTTGGACACTCACAATAGTAGGGGGAGTATAATAAATACCCCTTACTGTCATCTGGTCCAAAGTCGCTATGGCAGTCGAGGAACCTTGATCTCACTACCTCCATGATGTCGCAAGTAAATTAGACATTTACTAACTAGTTGAGGATCAGTTTGGGACTTAGAGGGGGATGCTTGTGGGGAACTTGGAAGAATAACTTTCTTTTTCTTAGAGGGGGATTTCTTTTTGGACTTAGCAATTACAACACTAGAGGCACCAAAGGGTGTCTCCTCTCCAATAATAGCTCTAGTAGGGGCAGGAAAATCCAAAGCCTCCTTAGCAGGTTGGGAGGTAAAGGCCCCTTTTTTCTTCTTTAAACTGGCCTCACTAAATGGAGTTAATGGAGGTAACTCAGGAGGCATGTTGTCATTGTCTTCACTCAAAGGGAATTGGGATTGATTAATTAGTTTTTTTGGTTTTAATCCCATTTCTAAAGTTTTGTTAGTCTCCCATCCCATGTGTTTTTTAAATTATTTTAATTCTCATAATCATCTAAAACTTCCCTCAACTTCCATATAACCTCTCCTAACCACTCATGTCTCTTTTTGTAGAGAATGACAAGTGTAAAAATATAGGACCAACAGCAAAAAAATAATGACACGGGATTAAACACACATATATAAAAAAAGTAGGACTAAACACTTGTAATCCCTTGATTAATAGAACAAGTTCTCAACCCAACCCTGTTAAAGGAAAACGTCCAACTACTAGGTAGATGGAGTCTCCCTCCACAACTTTGAGGAACCGACCGAGATGGTTTTGCTAAAATACATTGAGGTAGTTGGGAAACCTACTATCTCGAGCACGTTTGGCCGAAATGACCATTTGCCCTTGGAGCTGATTGGATAAAGAGGCCTTTTTTTTGTAAGGAAATGCCCATGAGAATCAGAAACGTTTGTGGGCTTCCAAATTATGTTATGGTTTAGAATGGGCACCCCTTGTCAAAGCCAAACTGCATGGCCATGCGATGGGGTGAATAAATTGTATGAAAGTTGTCCCATTCAGCGAAGGAAGGGAGGTAAAAAGGAGTAAGAAATAAGAGAACACTGGAAGAAGGGAAATTAAAGGCATGAGACACCTCGACCGCTGTAATAGGTCGAAAAGCCTCATCAAAGAAATTATTAGTAAATAATTGGTCAACGACTGAGTAAGGAAAAAACTTAAAACACTTTACATCATCAATGAAGGAATGTAAGGATTTCCTAGATTGTTTATGGTTCCAATCAAGGATGCGAGGAACCTTGATATCATGTTTTGTAGGGAGAAAACCAGCAGAGGCATAAGTGGGGAACCTAGAATAGATGAAAGCCATTAGAAGGACGTGATTGGCATAATTTGAAACATCAAACATGCAAATAGACCTGGTTGAATCAAATTTTGTACCCTGTCAAGCCAAAGCTATAGAGAGTCAAGTGTGACGGCGGCTAGGGAAGCTTTCACCCCAAGGGCTAATCGAACGGTAAGATTGATGAGATCCACCCTTGGACAATAATGAGGCTTTCCAGGTAGGAAGATCCTCGATAAAATAAACCAACTGTAATCGAAAATTTCAACGCTACTTTCATAGTACTCTTTAGTGGGAGGCATCACAAACACATGCTTTCCCTTAGGGTCATTTTTGGTAGATTCTCAAGCTTAGGCACTGCCTTATCCTCCATATAGTAAGTACCTAATGATCTCTGAAAGGTACACTTATTGTAAGTTTTCATACATTTCTTAACAACCTCCCTCAACTCATTGCGAGCATTGGCCTCATCCCCCAAGATAGCTTCTTCAAAAAAGGTATCTATTCCAGCAGCTTCATGACCAAGAGTTCACACACATCCTCCAATGTAACTGTGAATTCCCCACAACTAGCAGTGAAGGTATGAGTTCGGTGGCTCCAGCGAGAGACTAACATCCTCATGATACTGTTATTCCTGGCCAATGTAAGATCACCAAACCATATTATGGAGGACAGACTAACAAGTGACAGTTGTGCAACATACTTACCATGAATATAATCTATCTACGCTGCTAAACCTTTACATGAGACTTCAGCGGACTCAAACTCAACATTGGAGTAAGCGTAATCTCCCCTCTCATCCTTTAATCTAGTGATGGTGGAACTAGGTATGTATGCCCAGTTCTCAATAACATCATCCTCACCCACAAGAAGATTAGCGTCATCTTCCTTAGAGATAAGGGAACCGGGAAATTGATTTGCCACCACCCAAAATTGATCTCTAGGCCAAAAATAGGGATCACAACGATACTTTCCTCACTAGATTTGATGGTCAATAGTTTCAAAAGAAACCTCCTTCACAGAAGTAGATTTTTTGGGTGCTATTTCCAGACAAAAGGAAGAAACAGATGAAAGGAAGGGAGTTTGGAATGGGAATTTCACAAAACACTGTTTGCTCTCTCTCTCTCTCTCTTTGCTCAAGGAAAATAATTTCTCTCAAAACCGTAAAGGTAAAAAAATGGCTAGTAGTGGAAGAAACCTTATTATAAGGGGAGGGATTTAATAATAATATAAACATCTCAAGTACGCACACACGCGTGGGGAGAAAGGTAATGATAACGATAGGTGAAGTGACGCCTGAGGTTCCCCACATGGAATACACATAGGTCCCTCAGCTTGCCACATGTATGGCTTGGGGGATGTGTGTCAGCTGCATTTAAACCAAAGCGATGCGATAATGATAAAAAAAGATTGCAAAATTCAAAAATGACTCTTAAATTGATCTCTTATACACTTGAAGTAGTAAAATGATTTTTTTAGGGGAATAATTTGAAAAAAGAACATTATAATTCCCCAAGTATACAATTTCTACACACAAAACGTAACACATTAAAACTCTGATACCCAAATTTTAACAGTCATTCAAAGATAAGGTCATTCGAGTAAAATGAGTTTCAAAGTCCCTCACAAACCAAATAAACTATTGTTTCTATATGTTCACTGCCTACCTGTTCAAAATAACATATTCACATAGGTTGCTCAAAGAGAGGATATTTCGAATAGATATTTCTTCACAAACAAATAAATATCAATACGAAGGGGAAATATAGAGGGAGGTACGAGCCCAAAGATGATTATCAAAACAAACATTTTACAAATGATGAATCAAAGATGGTCACTCGCAAAAGACTAAGGTTAGTCAACGGACTTCACAAAAAGACCCTGCCTAATTTAGGAGTATAGAAAGTGCACTTTGTAATAGGGATAATGATGTACTCATATTGAGTTTTTCGTATAAATACTAGGTTTACTTTGTAATGTTTGATAGGTTGATACTTACCCTCGAGGGACCATGTCTGGCAAGGCATGGGAGAGCTCACATGCTCTATCGAGCAACCTCAACTTCAGTATCTTGCATGGATTTGGTTTGGAGGATTGGGAGAAAGCCAATGTTGGAAAATGCCAACCCATTTAGAGTACTTAGGCAAAACTTTTGGTTTGTACAAACATATATAAATACATGCTCGGGATACCATCTTCTGGGGAACCTCCTCAAGGGATCTCATCCCTAAAGTAGTTGTCCCAAAACTTAGCCTCTTTCCATCAAGTACATTTCACAGGTTGCTCGAGCAATCATCAGTAGAGCAACCTTCTTTCGGACAACCATCTTTTCAGGTGATGTGGTAACACACCTTTTACAGACTACTATTTACCAACTCTATAACATCATAGCGTCTGACATTTAGGAACTCAATTAAATAACACTTAAGAAAGATTATTCCTAGGATGGGTTGTTTGTGGCTGACACATCCTATCCCATTTAATTCTGCCATATCTCTGAGAGGCTAAATAGTGTTCCCCGCAAAAATATCATATCCTGTGCATTTAATTCAATATCTTTGGCATTTATTAATGTGTACTATTGGCATTTAATGTAAGCCCATATACATTCTCCAAAATTGTTGTTTTAGGATCGCAATTTTAACCTAGAATTGCTGCCAAATCTCCTTAAACAATAGAGTTGACTGTGATACAATATTTATTATGTGATCACCCCCCTTTACTCCATTAATATCGCTATTGATCATTTATTGTGGTTAAGGTTAGTGTTGTGCCTTTATTATACTAAAGGCGCTTGTTCCTTATCCCTCCAATCAAGTCAACTGTGGGGTTCCTTCTATTTATTGCATTCTCATAGAATTTATGTTGTAAAGACTCATTTAATATAGGAGTTTTGGATATTGAATGTTGTTGACCTCTAACTTGTATTTATTATCATTTATAATAGTTCTTTGGCACTAATCATCATCTTGATAAGGGGTTACGCCTCATTTAATACTAACCGTATTCCAAAAACCCACATCTTACATCTCATTCATTGTAATATTTTTGTTTCCTAGTTATGATGGATAGTAATGATTATGTCTACTTCCTGATTATTAATGAAAATAGTATTTTCATTTCTTTGAATGTGACCAGTTATGCATTTTTTGATAAACTTTTGCCTACTTTACCTAGATATTATATCCTATTGCTCGGAGGTCCCTTCTACCAGTAATTTTGATGACTTGCTTCAATGAAATGCCAGTGTGCAAAGTCATCGAGTGTTTATTAATACCTGTAAGGCCTTAAGGAAAAGGGCCAAAGCCTACAAGATCCGGTCTACCTTGGTCACAAAGCTGAAGGACGATCTCAAAGACTTGAAAGACATCAGTGCTTCTATGCAAAAAGAGATAGACGACCCAGTTAGCTAAGACAAAGGATGTAAGCGTGGTCGGGGCTTTAGTTCAGTCAGAAAATGATGAGCTGAAGAAAAAACTTACTAAGGCTAAGGAAAAGGTCTGAATGAGCAATGCCATGATAATGAGATCGAATCGTGACGTGAAGAAGCATAAGTTTATATTTAAAATGGGTCCTCGAGCATCCTGGGGAGCTCGCGAGTATGGTTGAAGAAGTCCTAAAATGTGGCCTTCAAGCATGGGTGGTTGAATGCCCTCGAGGTGGTGAAGGATCCCAAGGAGTCCCAGTTTTGATATATGTACCACATGGATTGTTCGACTTACAACCAACCTCCTTTCTCATGAGATGAGAAGTGGGTATCTTTGGATGTCATCCCCCTTCAGTTGGTCAAATATTACATAAAAGGTCACTATAGTGATGATGAATAGAAGCCTGACCCCAATGATAGAAGGAGGAGGCCCATTGCAGAGTGGCTGGCCAAGCATATATGAAGTGTTGTAATTTTTGCATTTTTTCTCCACTTATACTTTGTGGTTTTTGTAATCAGTATATCCTTGTAATTAGGCCTTGCCCACAAGTTAATAAAATACAAATTTGTTTACATTTTTCCATTCCATTACGCCATGCATGTTATATATTTTTTTATCTTATCTTTTAGGTAGTGTCATCACACTCCCTTAGGCCTAGAAAATGATGGAAAAAATGCACCTAGTATATGGGGAATCCACCCATTTGGGATTTATTCGACTAATATGGTTGGTGACCAGCCTACGTTGGTTTTCTTGCCCAGGTATTCCCCGTAGGGATTTCTTTATTGGCTAGACAACTCACGATGTCATTTTTGTTTAATGATGACAAAGACCTGAGGACTTATTTAATTTAATTGAAATAAGAAAGATAACTCTGGTAATTAATTTAAATACAATCTTGATCCTTGAAGGGCTAATGCCAATTTTGAACTTATTATTTATGAACAATGTAAAGTAACATGATAACTCAGATGTTTGAGCGAATGAGTATTTTATTCATAACTTGAGAGCAATATAAGTTTTGAAATAAAAATTTGTAAAAACTAAAATGCTAAGAATAAAGCTAAAAGTAAAACTTGTTAAGGTTAGCCGCATTCCATGCTCGGGGTATCTCCCAGTCCTCCATTGTTTCTAAGTGATAGTCTCCCTATAAGTCACCCCAGATTACTTTGAATGGTCCCTCTCAGTTGGGACCCAACTTGTCATCCGATTGCCTTATGGTGCTACTGAGAACTTTCCTTATGACATAATCTCCTACTTGGAAATTTCTCGGATTGACCCCCTTATTGTACTTCTTTTCTAATTGTTCTTGGTATGAGGCCAACTTGATCATGGCTTGATCTCTTGGTTCGTCGGTCAGGTCAAGTTCAGCGCAAAGGGCATCGTCGTTTAGTCCTTAGTTGTCCACTTTTGTCCTCATGTTCGAGAGGCCTTCTTAAAGTGGTATGATATCTTCCACGACATATATGAGGGCGAAGGGTGTTTCCCCAAGTGGTCTTTTGGCCATGGTATGATATTCTTAGAGAAAATGGGTAAGTTCATCAATCCAAGCATCTTTCGCTCTTTTTAGCCTCTTCTTAAGGCCATCGAGCATTATTTTATTGAAGGCTTTGGCTTGGCTATAACTTTAGGGAAATTCTATTGAACTAAAGTGGTTCTTAACTTTTTGCTCATCGCATAAATACTAAAAATGTCCACTCTCAAATTATGTGTCGTTATCTATTACGATGGCCTTTGGCACCCAAAGCGTGTTATGATGTTCCTCCCGAAGAACCGTATCATATCTGTATCTCTAATATTGGCCAGTGAATCTACCTCTACCTACTTAGTGATATAGTCTGTGCTGACGAGCAATTACTTATGATTCCCAAGTGTAGTAGGTAGTGGTCCCACTATATCCAACCCCCACTGTGAAATGTCTAGGGTCTAGTCAAGGGCTTTAGGTCATTAGCAGGTTGATGGACCACGGGAGAGAATTTTTAGCACTTCTCGTATTTTTGAACATAAACACTTGCATATCTTTGCATGTATGGCCACCGATATCCTTCCTTGATTGCTCGGTATGCTACGGATCTTCCTCCTGTGTGGTCCCATATATTCCATCATGACGTTCGTAAAGAACTTGTTCGATGTCCCTTGGGTGCACACACTGGAGGTAGGGGCTTGTGAAGGATATTATATAAAATTTGCCTCCATTATCCAAGTAGAAATGAGCAGCTTTTATCCTGACCTGATGGGACAATTTCTTATCGGCCAACAGTATTTCATTCTACAAGTATGTTATGATGTTTTCCATCCAACTAGTACCTTCGTTGATGGAGAGGACATGCTCAGGGATTGTTATTTTTGTTAGGCTTGGCGAGGAAATCCACTTCGATTAGCTAGAGTGTCAGAATGACTATTTTTCCCCCAGGGGAACTGTTTAACTTAAACTTCCTTAAATTTCATAACCAGTTCGTGCACAATTACGTAGTCCGCCATCCTGTCATCTTTGGCATTGAAATCATTGCTAACTTGATTTTATTCCAGTTTGGAGTCATAATAAATGTTGAGGAGTCTAGCCCGAAGTAAGCGGGCCTTACGTAGACCAGCTAAAAGGGCTTTGTACTCGACCTCATTATTGGAGGCTTCAAGACCCAATCGAATACTTTATTTGATCATAGCTTCTTCTGTAGTCAAAAGGATAATGCCCATACCTGCCCCCTTGGAATTGGATGGACCTCATCCCGAGCCTGCTTGTGCCTCTCTGATTAAGTGACCAACTATTGGTCTGTAAGCCCATATCCAGTGAATTCTGCAATAAAGTCAGTCGAAACTTGCCATTTGATTGTTGTTCTTGGTTTAAAGTGAATGTCAAACCTCCCAAGCTCCACCAACCACTTTTACATTCATCCAGAAAAGTAAGCTTTGCGAAGGATGGCTTTAAGGATAAAGAAGTAATCACAGTAATGGAGCGGGCTTAAAAATAATGCTTCATCTTTCGTGAAGCAATCAACAACACATAAATGAATTTATTCAGAGGCAAGTAGCATTGCTCGGTATCCAAGAGCGTTTTACTAGCGCAGTGAGAAGGAAACTAATTGGATTTTCTTTCACACACCAAAGATGAACAGACTGCATGACTTCACACTACAAGATAAAGGTAAAGAGGATCCCCCTGATTGGGGATCGCCAAAAATGGTGGCTTACTTAAATAGGACTTAATCTCATCAAGGTCCCTAGAGCATTCGTTATTCTAGGTGTGGTCCATTTACTTCTTGAATAACTAAAAAAATTGTCGGTAATGCTCAGACAACATTAGATAAAGCGGTTGAGCTCTACGAGCAGAGCATCCCAGTGAGCTTTTGGACCTCGCACAACGTTCTTGGTGGCTGGACCTTGCTAATAGCGCCTATCTTATTTGGATTAGTCGCAATTCCCTTCTTGCTGACCAGATAACTAGAAATTTTCCTGACTAAAGCCTGAATAAGCACTTGTTGGCATTGAGTTTCATTCGGTGGCGCTTGAGAATTTTGAAGGTGTTGGCCAGATCTTGGATATGGTCACCTTTGTTCCTTCTCTTGACGAACACATCACCTCCATAATATCTCCCATCACTACACCAAATATCAAAAATCGTCATGGACATGGGGTCACAGCTCACAGCCGTGACCAGGTGATCACGGCCCAACACCGTGACTACTCTCAAAATGGACATAACCAAATCCATCCTCTGCATGGTCATGCACGGTCTTGTGGTTGGTCACAGATCTGGACCCTGACTCACTTGGGTCACGGATTTAGACCCTGACCCAGCCATGACCATTATGGCGCCAAGTTTCCCTCCTATTTTGGTCAGGGTCGAGTCAGGGTCCTTAGTCGTGACCCAAAACCTCATTACACAATGATTTGGTCACGGACTTAAGTCATGACCAGTAATTTATGTGAGTCACGGAGTTTGGTCGTGACCATGGCCTTATTTCCATGCTAACGTGTAAAAAATAAAGGCGTCACATCATAGGGTCACTGCCCTAAGCCATGACTATGGTCTTTATACTTATAAATTGCTACACAGTTTTTAATTTCCCTCGAAAATTTCTAAACCCTTTTCCCTCGCTCTCTCCGATGATTTCCCTCCCTCTCTTCGACGATTTCCAAACTCTATCCTTCTCAAAGGTATTCTCTTGTTATTTATTTCAAGCCCTTGTTATTTATTTCATTGTGTGTGTGTATTTCCAAACCCCTATTATTTATTTCATTGAGTGTGTGTATTTTTTTGTGTGTGTATTTTCGTGTGTGTATATATGTGTGTATACATGTGTGTATTTCTATGTGCGGGTGTGTGTATGTGTGTATTTCTGCGTGCGTGTATACGTGTATTTTTTGGGGTACTGTGTATGTAGGTGTGTGTACGTTATCATTGTGTTTATTGTGCATGTATTCTAGAAAAAAATACGTATATATGACTAATATTGGATATTGTTAGTTTAAGTTTAAAAATAGGGCAAATTTTAATTTTACGGATATTATTGATTTAATTTTCACACCTACTTATACACACACACGCACATACATACACACACGAATACACACAGAAATCATTGTACGTTTTAGCATTTCAAACTACGACAAATTTTAATATTAATTTACAATTAGGTCCCTTGGTAATAATTTTTAAACACTTAAGGACAATTTTAATGGGCAAGTTATGCCACTAGTGTGGACTTATATAAAAAGAGAATTAGTGTACATAAGTGTTTAATATTTGTCAAAATTCCTTTAATGTTTCAAATTTGTTTATGAGGGACCTAAGAGTAATTTCCCAAATTTTAATTAAATGGATATTGTTGGTTTAAGTTTGGGGATGAAATATAAAAAAAATACCTCTCCATTAATATTTATAATACCTCTACATTAATATGTATAATACCTCTCCATTAAAAAATTACCTCTCTATTAAAATAATACCAAACACCGTGGTTAATTTTAGGGATTGTTGGCTTAAATGACAAAATTAGATATTCAAAACATAATAAATTAATGGTTGAAGATTCATTAGAGCCATTATTTATAGAAATCATATCGACGCCCTCTTACATAATAACTAGCTAGAAATTCATTAGAGCCATTATTTATAGGAATCATATTCATGCTTGCGTTCATTTTTCTTAGAAAAAATGAGTCATGGTGATAATCGATGGCAACAAGAATATGAAAGGTTGCAATTGGTCCACACTCGTACCTCTTTCATTAATAATCCTCATAAAGTGGGTACTCTGGTTTATTGGTATGGGAATAGGAAGATCGAACCATTTAACTACCTTGTAAACCGTGGAGTTCATTTTCAGTAAGAGTACTTGTTTAATCGTATTCTGTTTTCCCTGCCATAATGTTGGGATGAAGCTGTACAATATATATATCGTGTACATAATCCCGATAGAGAATTGACCTTGCTTACGATGTTAGAGAAGGCGAAAAAAATTCACCTATTATGGACATAATTACGTACAAAGATCATTGATGAAGACTGTGATGTCTCACGACATATACACGTCAAACTCGATCTTGCCAATAGGTTGAAGAGGATGAGATTTTGAGTTCATGTTATTGACATCTATGCATCAATTATAGATACGCTTTAGTGGATACTGAGCGTGGAAGGCCCCGTGTGGACTACTCTATACTAAGTGGTATTCTTTAGAGATTTGCGAAGATTAGCGTGTTATGCTTATGGAGGATATCGAGTAGTTTGTAAGTCGACTATCTTATAGATTTCTAAAGTGCTGAACAAAAGGTTTGCCCGAAAGGGATTTTTCCTCAATCTTGTGTTCTTGAATGCGTATCTTTAATATCTTGTTTAGAATACATATTTTCCTTCACATCTAATTTAATCAAAGATAAAAATATGTTTAAAATTGGTATTGTATGTTTGGATCATAAAATTGCAAGAATAATTTTTTATATATGACCATCCTTATCGAACACGTGTTTATTGCATGTAAATATCCCGATCAAAAACTTTATCTCCGGATGTGCCTAATAAAAAATAACATCCTCTAGGTTTTCAATGACCCTGTCAGTGGAATGGACCCTGGTCTCTTTCACTCTTGGTCGGCCGTGTCGTTTTGCTATTTAGATGGAGTAGCCCCATCTTGGGCAGTCTACTGAATATCCTCACTCTCTTTCTTATTTTACTTCTTAGGTCTAATGCGAGCAATATATCATTTCCAAGCAACAACTTGATCGTCTTTGATCTCCATTATGCCTCGGTTTGTGATGTATTTGATCTTTTATTGGTAGGTGGATGGGACAACCTTCAAGGCAAGAAGCCATCCTCTGCCTAGAATGGTGTGGTAGGGAGAATCAATATCTATCACTAAAAACTCTATGAGTTTGAAATATTAGCTACCCTCACTCGCAGGATTACCTTTCCTAAAGGCATCTTCATCTTTCCCGCAAAGCCAGTTAGAGTACGTTGGAAAACTTGAGCTTGATTTTGCAGAAGATATCTAGGTACATCACCTCTTAAGAGCTCCCCTGGTCCACTAGTAACTTATCCACGTCCCAGTTGGCAATTCTGAGAGTGATTACTAACGCGTCGTGGTGTGGGGTTCGCACCCCCACCAAGTCCTCCTCTGTGAAAATGATGTGCCTCTTGTAGTCGATGTCCTCTTATCGCCATCACTTGCCAGCATGGATTTTGGTGAGATCTATCTAAAAAGCTTCCTTCATAGCTGTGACCTTTTCGAGCTCCATCCAAACAACATTCCCTTGAATCTGCTTAAGGTCGGACGCACCATGTATTACTGTATACTTGAGTCCCATCTCATCGTCCAAAATGTTGTATAGTTTTTGGTCACCCTTGGTTGCGACCTGATTAGATTTATTCTCAATGTAATCATTCAAGTGCCCATTCTAGGATGACTCCTCTAGATGTACTTTCAGCACCTTATAGTTTTCAGTATTATGGCCATTTTCCTTATGGAACGCGTAGGGGAGCGTGTTGTTACTTTTGGTTAGATCTTCTCCATCTTTGGCCACTTGACGAACTGTTGATCATTAATTTTAACCAATATCTTATAGATTGGCTCCTTGAAATCTGTGTTGATAGCCTGATAATCTTTAGAGGAATCTTCCCTTCCCCCATTCCTATCACAATTCTGCTTCTTGTCCCCTTTCTTGGGATTATTTTCCTTGTCGCCCTCTTTGTTTGCCTTAGTGCGACTAGACTAAGACTGACTGGTGTAGACTACGTCCTCTACCTTAGAGTATTTTTCAATTTGTGACATGATATCATCGATACTATCACCTTCCTTTTTGGTAAGGGATTGATGCAACATGGATGTAGAGGTATGACCTATCTTAAAAGATGTCATGGTGACTTGCTTTGAGAAATCTTCCACCTCATTGAAGACCTCCCAAAAGCGCTTGGCGTACTCGCATAATGACTCATGTGACTTCTTTCTCATCATAAGGAGCGAATCCATTCTCTTAGAATGAGAGGTGGTAATGAAGCGAGCAGTGAAGGATTCAATGAGCACCTTAAAACTCTTGATGGACTTATGAGTCAATCTCTCAAACCATTTCTGGACAATTTTTCCAAGACGAAAGAGAAAAATATGACACAACATCACATCTTTGTGACTCCAGAGAGTTATGGCTTGTTCTTATTGCCGAATATGGTCGATGGTATCAGTCTTTCCATCGTATATCTTAAATTGGGGGTAACAAACCTCTTTGGGGGTTCATCATCTTCAATATTCCTCGAGAAAGGAGACTTCATCTGGGTGATAAGAGCTCTCCTTACCAGCTCCTTTGTGGACTTCGTCCCTCGATGAGCAGGGTATTAGTACATTTCTCTTCGAACCATACTTCTTATGTCATCCTTGTGGTACCCGTGTCTTTGTGGCGCGTGCTTTAATGACTTCCATGTTCTGAATGTCCCTGGTCAGCCTTGGCTCCTTCCTCGACTACGAGTCTTGCTCGCCAAAGGGCTAGGAGTACGAGCATGACGTTTGCGATCATGATGAAATTCTCTCTCCACCTCCTCTAGTCATCTTTTGAGGCGAGATTTTTCTTCAGTCTTGAGGAGAGTTGCCTCCTCGCTATTAGAAACTTGCTTCGTAGGCATCGACCAGTCGTAAAATCTGGGTAGATCTAGGTTACCCATGGCTTTCCTCGAAAGGTTTCCGCACTGGGAGAAACATTGGGTTCTCTTCACGGTGAACCTCATACCCGACCCTCGGTGGAGCCAAATCATCTCTCATATCTCTAGGTTGAGGTGCGTTATTCCGGTCGTGAGATATCGTAACTGTTCTTTGTAGGGATTGCTTTTATGGAAAGATAAAGTGTTCCCATGGACGACAGCAATGTAAGTGAAAATTAACCGCACTTAAAAGGATTCCCGCAAATAGTTAATGAATAAATAACAGATGCCAATCACACAACACAAGAATATACGTGGTATGAAAAATTTCCTACGTCTATGGAGAGCTCGCTGTATTTTTTTAAGTTCTCTCAAAGTACCAAAATTACATCCCCTTGGCCCTGGGGTGTGAATTGTATTTATAGTCATGGAAATTCGTAGTGTTTGAATCGTCCAAGGATCTCCCATGTCATTAGTTAAGTTCATGTGGTGATTCCTTGAATATCTCATTCGAGATGTTGGGTAAACCAATGTGAGTTTATAACAATCGTGGATGTATGTGTAATTATCCACGTGATAAATGATGTTGATAATCCATAGTTGCTAATGGTATGGGTTGGGCGGGCCCCACATGCTGTTGGGCCTGGCCGGCCGGTATCAAATTGAGCCTTTATATTTAAGTCCCCACACCTTGTAATATAGTCTTAACTTATATTAACGATTAAAACCCTTCTTTCATGCCATAGCCACATGCTTTGGTAGTTTAAGTTAAGTCGTCTATAACACTTTTATCACACAAAGAATAAGTTAGTCTATTATATAAACTTATCTAAATTATTCTTATTAAATAACCAATAAACCTTTTATGCCTACAGTCATTTAAGGCAACCAATAAAGAGGCATTTAACCTTTCTTTAAATTAGGATTTAATTGTTACATGTACCAATCCTAAGTGCATATATTTATATCTGTCATTATATCGATGTTGTAAGTAATTGTAGAGTATCGTATAGTTTGTTCAATGGTTTTTACCAACACAGGAGATATAGATTTATATCTTCTGAGACCACAAATTTTACTTGGTTTAACCGAATGAAGCTTCCCGTCTGACAAACGATCTTCAATTTTTAAAAACTCTATATCTTCTATGTTTTAATACAGTAATCAAGGTTAAACCTTTTCAAATTAATTTTGGGAAATATAATGCAATAAATAAGGTGGAAGTTTAACAATTTCTACATGTACGTCTGCCAACGTTTTACATCTTAACGCCCTATATGAGTAAGGCAACCAAAATATAAACCTAGTTGATTAAAAACTGTTCTATGCTTCTAAGGGAGATAACTCAAAAGGTGGAGTGCTGATTCAGCACAACATCACCATTTATATATGAATTTTTAAAGTAAATGGATTTGAATAAAACTTCCTTTGACAGTGTTCTTCCCATGTGATGCGGCAAGCCTCTGACTTAATATCGTTATTTTATAAAGTAAATTTGAAGCTTCTTTAGGTTGAAGAGAGGAGTGGAAGTGGTTGAACTTAGAATTGTTTTAAGGTTCTATGAGAAGGGAAAGAAGGGTTTGTGTTTAAAAAAAATTGAACTTAGTCTAGAGGGATTGAGATAGAAGAAAGATTTATGGGTATTCTAATGCGATAAAGTGAGAAAAATGAAAAGAACAACATTTAAGACTCTTATTAACTTCCCCTCAAATGGGTAGTGAGGCACATATCTATAGGCAAGAGTCCGGGGGCATGATCGGGCGGATCATGATAAGTCATGAAATGGGCTTGGGGAGCTCATCAATAGGTTTTGGACTCATTTGTGAGTTTTTGGAATATTCCTTGGATAGCCAAAGGTTAATGCGTGTCATATGAGTTTCTAGTTTTTCGGAGGTCTGATAAATGCTAACAATTCATAACATGATTCTTTCATGTATGTGGGGAGCATAACGTTGGGTACACATAACCAACCTGCAATAATCATTCAAAAGAAATCAAACATAAAAAATCTTAATGAAATTTTATGACCCTAGAAAATCCACAAATTACACCAAATTGATTGAAGATATGGATGAAAAAACTTTAGCTTCATAGTTAAAACAAAAGGATTCAACATATCTACACCATAGATCAAACATAGTTATACCTAACCATTTTTTTAATTTAAAACAACCAACACCAAAAAAATCAATGAAAACGTATAAAGATGATCCCATCGGGGAGCAACAAATTGTGGATATGAAGATCTAAATAACCTATTAACTTTCATGACAAATATGTTCAACGAAAAGCAAAAGTCAATCATGAACTATTGAGTCGTTATAGTTCATCGTCCATATTTGTTGTAGTAATAATTGCAGAATAAACGAAATAACCCAAATTTGAAATAGATAAAATTAGAAGGACTTATCGATCGAGGTTTGTGTTCGACACAAAGTCCTAAAGGTGAAATTGCTCGCTGATATTTGTAGCTGTCAGCCTCGTGAACATACACCTCCCAGGATTCAACGATCAGATTTACACACCAGCTTTGTGATAAATCTTTGAACTCTCAGGATACTCCAGCACTTCCAGAAAATTAACGAAAATAAGAAAGTAGCAAAATTATTTTTGCAGAGAAAGTGATTTGCAGAAAATAGCAAAAGTATTTTTGCAGATAACGTGAGAGAGATTTTTTGATACTTTTTTGACTCTGTAGCCTTTTCTTAAATAAGGGAAATGGTAAAAAACGTGGGTAGAGGTTTTAGCCAACTAACCCACTAATATCTCCACTAACAGCTATAGTGGAAGAAATAGTCAAAGACTTAAAACGGTTTAAAAAATTAAAACGATTTAATGCATATTAGAAATCCCCAAGAGCGCAAGGCCCAAGGCCCAATCTTTGACCCTAAATAATTAATGTGCTCCCTAGGACTTGAACCCAAGACCTCATGCACACACCCCCACTAACTTACCACTTGGCCACTCCCACTAACTTATTTACTTTATTCAAAATAAATATATATACTAACATACATACCCAACAATCCCCCACATGAATGAAGTAAATAAATTAAATAAAACGACGCTCTGGAGTATCATAAGGAGTGACGTATAAGGCAAAGGTGTCATTTGACTTGAACCTTTGCTTTGTGATGATCTATTGAGTTTACCGGTTGATAGTGAACTAATGTCTTGAACTATTTCACCGCTGTTGTAAACTTAAGTCAATAGAACACACACGTGACTCCAAAAAATCATCATCGAGTTCCCACAGTTGTGCTCGTTTCGGCCTTGAGCATGCCCAGGTTTCTTGAGTGCTCTAGAGAATCAGACTTAATTCTCATAGGAAGCGGCCCCACTACCACACTCATATAGGTGCTTCTATCAAGAGTGTGCTGTATCTCACACCCTACTGAATAACAGCTATAGAAAGCATTAAGAGATTGAATCTCATCCTCCATCGATACAGAGGTACTACATCATAGGAATGGGTTTTAAGTAAAACTTAAATTTGTACCCCCACAAATCACTCATATAACTTTGTTATCCCATTGAACCCAGATCATGGGATCTCCAGTCATATGGGTTGGGTTTCCATTATAGGTGATTTAGATATTAATAGGCTTCAGGCCCATCCCCCTCGATGTTTGATAAACTAGCTCTCTAGCTAGCCCTTTAGTCAATGGATCCGCCAGGTTTTCCTTTGACTTGACATAGTCGATTGCTATAACTCCATCTTTCAATAATTGTCTCACTGTGTTGTGTCTCCTCCTGATATGTCTAGACTTTCCATTGTAGGAGTTATTATGTGCTCTTGCGATTACTGCTTGACTATCACAGTGAATGGACAGGGCTGGAACTGGTTTAGGCCACAAATGAATATCTAATATGAATTTCCTTAACCATTCAGCCTCTTCGCTTGCTTTATCCAACGCTATGAACTCTGACTCCATAGTGGATCTAGCTATGCATGTTTGCTTGGTAGATTTCCAAGATATAGCGCCTCCTGCCAAGGCAAAAACATAGCCACTCGTAGACTTACATTCATCATTATCAGAAATCCAATTAGCATCACAAAAGCCTTCAATTACAGCAGGATATCTAATATAATGAATACCATAATTTATTGTGTATTTAAGATATCTCAAAACTCTAATCAAAGCATCCCAATGTTCATTATTAGGATTACAAGTGTATCTGCTAAGTCTACCCACAGCATATGCAATATCAGGTCTAGTGCAGTTCATAAGATACATTAGACTACCAATAACTCTAGAATATTCTAATGATGATACACCAGGACCCGAATGTTTCCTTAAGTGACAACTAGGGTCATAAGGTGTTTTAGCAGGAATACAATTAAATTGTTCAAATTTTTTAAGAACTTTCTCTACATAATGAGATTGGGTTAAAACAATTCCTTCTGAATTTTTAATGATTTTAATTCCAAGTATAACATCAGCAACACCCAAATCTTTCATATCAAATTGCTTATTAAGGAAACGTTTAGTTTTATTAACTACATCCATATCAGTTCCAAAAATAAGCATATCATCCACATATAAGCAAATAATCACACCAGAATTATCCTTGAATTTGCTATAAATACATTTATCCGCTTCATTAATGTTAAAACCATTAGAGATCATTACTTGATCAAATTTTTCATGCCATTGTTTAGGAGCTTGTTTTAGTCCATATAAAGATTTTTTAAGTCTACACACTTTTTTATCTAGGCCTTGGACTACAAACCCCTCGGGTTGATCCATATAAATTTCTTCTTCAAGATCTCCATTCAAAAAAGCCGTTTTAACATCCATTTGATGAATTATCAGATTATGTAATGAAGCAATAGCAATTAATAGCCTAATAGATGTAATTCTAGTAACAGGAGAGTAAGTGTCAAAGAAATCAATTCCTTCCTTTTGCCTATAGCCTTTAGCTACCAATCTTGCCTTAAATTTATCAGTAGAACCATCAGCTTTTAATTTCGTTTTAAAAATCCATTTGCATCCAATAGTTTTACATCCTTTAGGCAAGTCAACTAACTCCCACGTGTTGTTAGAAATAATAGAATCATATTCACTATTAATAGCTTCTTTCCAAAAAATAGAATCGGGTGAGGACATTGCCTCACTAAAAGTGACGGGGTCATTTTCCATTAAGTACGTTAAAAATTCAGGACCAAAAGAAGTAGCTATCCTAGGTCTTTTACTTCTCCTAATTTCAATATCTTCTGAATTTGGAGATTCATTTCTAACACTAGGACCCATTGGAACAGAACGACTAGTTCCCTCACTTCTCACTTTAAAAGGAAATTTGTTCTCATAAAATTCAGCATCTCTTGACTCAAAAATAGTGTTTTTATCCATATATTGATTTTTAGAATCAATTACAAGAAACCTATAAGCATTACTGTTTTTAGCATACCCTATAAAAACACAATCAACAGTCTTTGGGCCAAGTTTAGTTCTCTTAGGTAATGGTATTGAAACCTTAGCAAGACACCCCCACACTTTAAGGTGTTTATAAGAAGGTTTTCTATTTTTCCACATTTCATAAGGAGTTTTATCATTATTCTTAAAAGGTATTTTATTAAGAATATAACAAGCAGTAAGAAGTGTCTCACCCCACATATTAAAAGGTAATCCCGAAGTGCTTAACATAGAATTTACCATATCCTTAAGAGTTCTATTTTTTCTTTCAGCTACACCATTAGATTGGGGTGAATAAGGAGGAGTAACTTGATGAATTATTCCATTTTCTTTACAATATTTATCAAGATCACCGGTGTATTCTCCTCCCCTATCGGATCTTAATGTTTTAATGGATTTCTCCAATTGTTTTTCAACTTCTAATTTATAAGAAATAAATTTTGAGAAACACTCATCTTTACCCGTAAGGAGATAAATATAACAATAACGAGAGTAATCATCAATAAAAGTAACAAAGTATTTATTTCCACCACGTGTCACATAACCTTTTAAATCACAAAGATCAGAATGTATTAAACTTAAAACAGTTGAACTTCTTTCGACACTTGGAAAAGTTTTTTTAGCATATTTTGATTCAACACATATTTCACATTTAGAGTTGGTAGAAATATCAGATTTTGGTATGTTTTCCAAAAACATTAATTTTTTAATGGATGCCTTATTTACATGACCAAGTCTAAAATGCCACATATCACAAGAGTCAATCAAATAAGCAGAAGAAGTAGATATTTTATTATTATCATCCACGGTTACATTTAGTTTGAAAAGACCCTCATGAACATAACCTTTCCCCACAAAAGCACCTCCCTTAGTCACAACTACCTTATCACTCTCTAGAACAATTTTAAAACCTTTCTTAACTAAGACAAAACCGGACACCAGATTCTTCCTAACCTCAGGGACATACAAAACATCTTTCAATGTGAGAACATTTCCCGAAGTAAACTTTAAAACTACGGTTCCCTTTCCCTCAACCTTAGACGAAGAGGAGTTTCCCATGTACAGACATTCATCCCCACTAACAGCAGTGAAGGTAGTGAAGGCACCTCTCGTGCCGCAAATATGTTTGGTGGCGCCAGAATCAAGCCACCAGTCTGTCATGTTACTCACAATGTTTGCCTCTGTCACAACAGCAGAAAAGTTACCCTCCTCGGTTACATTTGCTTGAGGCTTCACATCTTGACTCTTCCTAAACTTGCAATCTTTAGCGTAATGACCTGGTTTTCCGCATACATAGCATTGACCTGCAGGTTTAGATTTAAACTGAGATTTAGAATATTTATTCTTATCGTTAGGTTTGAATTTATGGTTGGACCTCGAATTCTGGTTTGGTTTATGGTGCCCATGTTTCTGGTTCGAATGGTTAGGCTTGGACTGGTTCTGTTTTTGGTTTCCATTTGATTTTCCCTCTACCAAATTAGCCTTAGAACTGAATTCAGAATTTTTCTCCCTAAGTTCTGCATTCCTATTATCTTCCTCAATTCTCAAACGAACTATCAAATCTTCTAGTGACATTTCCTTTTTCTTATGTTTCAGACCGTTTTTGTAATCTTTCCAAGACGGTGGCAGTTTTTCAATTATAGCTGAAACCTGAAATCCCTCACATATACTATAACCCTCGGCCAGAATTTCATGAATAATAATTTGTAGTTCTTCCAGTTGCGACACAACAGATTTATTATCTTCCATTTTAAAATCCAAAAATTTTCCAACCACAAATTTTTTAGACCCAGCATCTTCAGTTGCATATTTTTTGTCCAGTAAGTTCCATAATTCTTTAGCAGTAGGACATGACCAGTAAACATCATACAGTTCAAGGCAGAGACAATTCAGAATATAATTCCTACACATATAATCTCTTTGTTTCCAAACAACTAGTTCTTCAGGTACAGAAGGTCTATCAGATGCAATAACGTCAACGACTTTAAGAGTTGTTAGGTAAAATTGCAGTTTCATTTGCCATCTCTTAAAATTCTTTCCATCAAACAATTCAGGTTTTTCAGAGTATTTTGCATTAGGATTTTCCATAGCAGTTTGTAGAATAACAATCAATTTCACCTTTAGATTGTTGTAGTAATAATTGCAGAATAAACGAAATAACCCAAATTTGAAATAGATAAAATTAGAAGGACTTATCGATCGAGGTTTGTGTTCGACACAAAGTCCTAAAGGTGAAATTGCTCGCTGATATTTGTAGTTGTCAGCCTCGTGAACATACACCTCTCAGGATTCAACGATCAGATTTACACACCAGCTTTGTGATAAATCTTTGAACTCTCAGGATACTCCAGCACTCCCAGAAAATTAACGAAAATAAGAAAGTAGCAAAATTATTTTTGCAGAGAAAGTGATTTGCAGAAAATAGCAAAAGTATTTTTGCAGATAACGTGAGAGAGATTTTTTGATACTTTTTTGACTCTGTAGCCTTTTCTTAAATAAGGGAAATGGTAAAAAACGTGGGTAGAGGTTTTAGCCAACTAACCCACTAATATCTCCACTAACAGCTATAGTGGAAGAAATAGTCAAAGACTTAAAACGGTTTAAAAAATTAAAACGATTTAATGCATATTAGAAATCCCCAAGAGCGCAAGGCCCAAGGCCCAATCTTTGACCCTAAATAATTAATGTGCTCCCTAGGACTTGAACCCAAGACCTCATGCACACACCCCCACTAACTTACCACTTGGCCACTCCCACTAACTTATTTACTTTATTCAAAATAAATATATATACTAACATACATACCCAACAATGTTATCACAAATGTTGTCATTGTTCAACTCTCGCATATCATATATTTGTACATCTGAGGCTCAACAGATTGAAACTTTTATACATGAGCCAATATACAACAATAGTTTTATGCAACCGAGATAGTATAATATACGCAAGAGAGTGAGGATTCTAAAACTATTTTGAACAATTTACAATTAGGTCCCTTGTTGATAATTTTTAAATATTTAAGGACAATTTATTATTAAATTCACTTGTTATGCCATTACCGTTGCATGACCTAAAAAGACTTCGCTAAACTATTTTTAGCCTTTCATGAGCATACAAAGCACAATGTTCACAACTCTTTGGAAAAATATATTTATAAGAAGTCTGATCCAAATAGTTGCATTGAATCCAATTGTGGTTGGAAACAAATATACCCTTTCATTAGTTTTACTATAACCAATTAAGAGACAGGGGCTAATGGAATTATCATTAAAGAAAGAAGTCCCGATAAATTTTGAACTAATGTCTTACATATTGAATGAAAATTGATTTTTAAATTTTAACACAAACAAATCAGAAGGATGCAGGTCAATCTGTTGGGCTACAATCATTGTAGAAAAAGCCCGCCTAGTTATTGTTCACCATAGCTTCAGGTGAAGCCTACTACTTCCCTATCGTTGCATATCAATGATCCAACTACACCTGAAAAGCATATATATCCATCCAGAAAAATGCTGTGTAGCCCAACAAATTAACCCAACTTACCGGACCAGTAATGTTTGAAAGTGCATTTATAACAAAAAGCATTTAATAAACTATTACTACCGAACAAATACTAGTCGCTACAAATTCTTCAACCAGATATGGCAAGTTAAGAAGTAACAAAAGATAGGCAATCCCTAGAAGTGTTTAGTAGAACTATATATAGCACAAATGCTTATCCTCACAAAGTTTCCCCCCAAACAGGAGCTTGGTCAAATATGAAGCTTTCTCCTAATCTAAAGACATTAGTCATAACAACAACAAAAATGACATTCCATATCAGGAAGGTTAGTAACCTCAAGGCCATCTTAGAACAACTTTGATAATTACCTACAAAAGAATTAATGGGAACATGAAACACTGTTATAATCCAAATGAGATTCCGTAAGCAGCACAAAAAAAATGCTTTCAAGACTATACACACATATATGTATACATAGAGGCACAGATGATCTTTTTGAGTGAATCAAAATAATGAATTTTTTAATGAATCTAATAAAACTAAATGGTCCATGCAAGTGACAACGGACACGCGTGTAACACGTTTAGTTTTTAATATACACCCCCCTACCTGTTTTTTTTCGCCACACTTGCTCCTGTTTAAGATCTGAATTGCTCCGGGTTAAGATCTGATTTGCGTGTTGTAGGTAGCATTTGTTAGAAACGCATGTGGTAGTTTTCGTACTGATCTGCGTGTTTTCTATTTAAAACACCTGCTACGAATTAGATCTGACTTACTTTCTGTATGCATTTTTTTTAAGCATTGCTACAACTGTTTATCCGTTGTTTGCTGTTACATTAATCGATTTATTTTTTGCTGCAATAGTATCTTTTGCGGGATTACTCCACACATCTTTGTTTGTTTGTTTTTTCGATCTGCAGTAGATACTTTCTTTACTGATCTGAGTTCGGTAATGTTTTTCTGGCCTGCTTTTATTATGCGATCTGGTAATATATTTTTTTGTGCGATCTCTGTGCATGTGTATATTAAAAAGCACGCGTGTTCGTTGCCACTGATATAGACCAATTATAATAATAAATTAATGTTTTTAATTGGTTATTTTTTAAAGTCTTGTTAGGGTCATTTGATTCAATAGTGATCCTCTCTCTCTCTCTCTCTCTCTCTCTCTCTCTCTATATATATATATATATATATATATAATAATGCCCTTGTACGGACTAGTCCGCATTTTAAGAATGCGGACCAGACATGTGTCACCTAACGGTGCGCTTAGAAATTACGGCCTAAATTATAGGCACTTTCTCTCTCTTTTCTGGGTTCACCGCCAGGTGACACATGTCCGGTCCCCACTCTTAAAATGCGGACTGATCAGCACAAGCGCAGGACTGTATATATATATATATATATGAAAATGTTAAGATATGCCCTAAGGACACATGTTTTGCAGCTTAACAAGTATGAAAGCTTCACATGAGTATATGTGCCCTATTCATTGTATGTCGAAATTATGTCCCTACTACTTTTGAATTCCCATGTGTGTGCCATTAGGACACATGTTATCAAAACCCATATATAGATATAGATATATTTTTAAAATTTGAGCACAACACAACCTAATGACGCATGGACTCAATTAATCGTCACTATCTCCTCCCATTACAGAATCTTCCCTAAAGATTTATATCAAACAAACCTCAACAGATAAAAAGGACAATTTCTATAATAAAGACTTTTAAGAGGAGAGTGAAAATACTCAATGAAGATAAATAGTTCTCTCTATGAACCATTCAGTTTCCATGAAATCTTGATCGGAGCGTCTCTATTTCATAACGTCACCTGAACAGTTTTTTTATATGATAACCCTAAAAAATAAAATGATAAAAATAGGCACAGTAGAATATTTTAGTGTGCATCATCACTCTAAATAAAATGTAATCCTTAATATAATTTCAACTTAAAATGTAAGTTCTTTTAGACTTATCAATTTAAAATGATATTTGTTCTATAAATTTCAGTTTGGAATGTTTTCTATTTTAGAATTTTCAGTTTCCAAAATGGCAGATAAGGATGACTGTGGGTGGTATGGGGACAATGGTGTTTTTTGCAAATATCGTCATCATAAGTCTAATGGGGGTATTAAATGTTTGAGATATCATATGGTCGACACCCACACCGGGGTTCTAGTGCGCAAAAAAGTTGCTGAATTGCTTGATATTGGAAAGGGTCCTAGGATTGGGAATAGACAATCGACATATTTCGAGAGTGAGGAGGGGGAAGATGCAAGAGGTGTTGGTGGTGATGGTAGTGATATTAATCCCCCTAAGGGTGCAATGGATAAATTTATTAATCGTGTACCCAAACAAACTATAATTAATTATGCTTGCAAATAATAACAAAGGATCGAATCGTGTCTTAAATTTGGTCAATGGATGTATTCAAATGACCTTCCATTTAACTGTGTTAATAACGTGCACTTCAAGCCTAACATGGCCTCGAGTGCCGCATTTGGCCACATGCCTAGAGATTCCTTCGATGCGTGAGTTGAGAACATTGATCTCACAGAGGTAGTCAATGATATTAATATTGGAGACCAAAACCAAGTGTGGAGAAGTTATGGTTGCACCACTGTCGGATGGGTGGACAAACGGTAAAAGTAGGGCGATTATAAATTTTCTTGTAAATAGCCATGCATAAACTTTTCTTTAAAATTCCTTTGTACTTCCAATACAATTAAAAATTGAGAGATGGATATCTAATTATCTTGATGAGATTGTGGATGAGGTGGGTGGAAAATATGATTCAAGTCATCGCAGATAATACCACTAATTTCAAAAATGCTAGAAAGAGGCTTAAAGAGAAGCGGACCCAATTATGGTATACCCATAGGGTGTTATTAATTTGAAGATTTTCAAGGACACAATTGAAAGGTAAATCGAGTGGTTAAATTTATTTATGATCATACGAGGTCTCTTTACTTGATGAGAGAGTATAGAGCTTCTTCGTCCAGCCATAACTCGACTTGCCACCGCATATCTCACACTTCAAAGTCTTAATAAATTAAAAAGGGCACTTGAAGTTTATGCTTGCCTCCAAACAGTGGGCAATTTTTCTTGAGCACAAAAGGCGAAAGAAAAAGTGGTGAAAAGGTTGGTGTTGAATGATCCATATTTTTCGCCAGACGTGATATATTGTGTTAAAGAGTGTTGGAAGTTTATGTTTCACCTGTCGAGTATTACTTATTTACTTCGTACAACTTTTTTTTTATAAAAAAACATATTGTTGTAAAGCTTATTCATTGATATTCTTTGTTTTATATCTACGTAATGGACACGTTTTGGAAGTAACACACCTAGCATGTGGATTTGTCGTCTGCATACGTAGCCTTACTTGTAGTGATTTGGGATGTGAACGAAATTTGAGCACTTATTGGTGGTAATATTTTTTTTACGCATCTGTTAATTTTATTGCTCATAATTTTGTATGTTAAATTTAAATTTTTGTCGGTTAATTTAATAACTCATATTGATGCTTACGTCAAGAAGCCAGAGCTTAAGATTAGAGAAAAAATGACAAGGTGCCGTCAGTGAGGTGCTTGGGGGCAAAATCATGAGGGAGACCATCATTTATAGGGTTTTCAGTAACGAGGTCATCCATGAAGGGGAAAACAAAACCAAACCTTGTTGTAAGTGCTAGGCCTTATGTTGATGGGTTTTGGGGTTTTGGATCCCTTGGCATTGGGCAGCCCTCATTGGTCTATTTGTAACCACTTCCATGATTTGCACAAGAATGAGAGAGTTGGTTTGGGCCTTTATATTAAAGGAGTTGGGCTGCGATTTAGGCAGATTGGGGGATCAACTTCAACTATGATTCGTTGACTAAATGGACCTGATTTGATTATAACATGGTGTCCAACTACTTGATTGTCTAGGCTTTGAAACTATGGCTCTATCCCTAATTTTCAAGGAATTCTAATGTAGCATGACAATTGACGCACGAGCAATTTCAAATTAAGAAACTCTCTCAGTGACATATAATGTAATAAAATATATTCCGATTATAATGGTTGACAAAGGCCTAATTTATAATCTAAAATTATCTTGCTAGACAAAACTTAAATATAGAAAACCAATAGTACCCAAGTGAATATTAGGTATTATTCCATAACCAAAAATACTATCCTCAACTAAGGAAACAAAAAGAAAATGTATTACAATTAAGCCCCAAAGAACTCCTCTATTTTCGATACTATCCCCTCCAATGAGATAGCTTATCCTGGACAGGAATGAAAAAACACCAAAATATGCCTCCGAAAAGAATAATTAAAAATTTTGGGGCCGTAAAATAAGTCTTGTCACCATTAAAACAAATTGGGGGAAACCTATAATTTTTTGAGGTGATTACTAATTCCCCCTTGATAACAAACGTCCGGAACATGCAACCCAAGGCCAAAACATGTTAATGAGAATTAAAATGTCCCTTATACTAGACAAAAATAGCCTTCATATTCTCTCTCTAACTCAACTCCTAAATCTCTGGCAAACCTCCAGTTACACTCTATTGACGATTAAACAAACCTTCAATGCAACCATTCGGTGACTCTCTGGTGGACCTCACCAGAAATTAAAGAATATTACAAACTCCAGAACTAAATACCTTTCACTAATCTCTTCCGATCGCTATCTTCAAGAGCTGTTCAAATATATCAATTTAATCCCGTACGGACTTATATTTTGGAAGATATTTACTTATAATGTCCACAAACAAAGGGACAGAACGGAGATCAAGGACAAATATGTCCAAAAGAAAAAATGGTTTAAGCTTCTCACTAAAAATAATTTGAGCTTGGGCTAATTGTTCTACATGTTTTACACAAAGTGTATATCACTCAATCTCTCTTTTGTTTCACCCAAATTGGGATTTTTTTCTTCTTTTTGTCTTCTTTCTTTTCTTTTAAGACCCAAACCTTTCAATCCCATTTTTATGTGATTGTGGCCCACATGAGGGAATTAGAACCTTCTTCCATCCAGCTCTTGTCCTCAGCCATTAAACAACCCAAACATTACTATAATAAGTGCATAAAACAAATAAATGTCCTTATAGCCACTAATTGATCTCCTGGGCTCATATAAAATTATCATTATTTTCAACCAGATGAATTCGAACTCTGATAGCAATTTGAAACAACATAATAAATGACACACAAGATCAAGCATACAATAAGAAATCGTCTCTTTTAAATATAACCTAATGAAAATGGATGGTCAAAGTCGTTATTTTTATGCTAATGTAATATTGCTAGTCAAGATAATTACAAAGTAAAGACACTAATAAGGGCAATTTCGAATATTTTAAGAAATATATTACCCTCATTCTTATCTAATATACTAGGTCAGACTAAATAGATTCTAAAAGGTAAACAGATCATTTCTAACTTATTACAATCAAGCCGCAAAGTACTCATCTATCTCATCAAGTTCGTTTTGGGTTTAAATCAAAATCCCCATGAATTTCGAAGTACTTGTTATATGGCATGGGCAACATCATCTTCCCCAAGAAGCTTGAGAATGAGCTTTATTGAAAGAGGAGTTAGGGTTAAGGGTTAGGGGGAGTGGATTGTGATGGCAGGTCCCGCAGGAACTTTTGAATTTATGATGGAAAAGATTCTAATATTTTGTTTACTATTAGTAGTAGTTGCTAAATATCAGTGAATTTTTAGGTAGTAGCCATTTTTGGATTATTATGAAGGAGATGGGACTAAAGTATGATTTTATTTTTAATTTTTTCCTTGTTTAGCAATGTTTATCTTTTTGGTATTTGCTATGACTCAAGTTAGTAGTATCATTTTTTTAAAATTTTTTACATAGTTTATGACAAAACTAGTGTGAAAACAACTATTTATTCACAAATAAGATTTAAATGTAATATTTGTTTTAAAACGTTAACGACTTGACCCATTAAATATTATTCATAAGATAAATTTATTTACATTTTACATAAATTTATCTACATATCTATTCATATATATAATACATAAAAGTAATGTGTGTTTTATTTATACTAATTATTTTATTTAAGTAAGGTTCACGACCAAATGGTCATCCATTGTGATCACTTTAAATTTAATATTAAATATTATTGAAGAGAGTTGAGACATTATTTTTTCTGTGTGTTTATATGCTTCTGCCTACATATATTTATTACATTTACATATATATTATCGAGATTAACTTGACACGGATTGTCTTAAAAAATCCAGTACCAAAATGGTAAAACTATCGCTGATTTGTGGACCTGAGTTGATTTTGCGTTTTCTTTGAACCTCTAAATGATGCAACATTTAGCCTCATCCAAAATCAAAATCAAAATCAGTAGTGGAGTGCCAAGTTTTAAGGCCGACATTCTCTTAATCATGTTGTGGATCCTTCTTTGTGTATCCATTCTTTTTAGGGCCTTACCTCGTCTCATATTATTAAGGAAAGTTGATGTTAACGAGGATTTGGTAAAAGGACACAATATAACAAACCTAGTCACGATAAGCCGTATTGGGGACCTTTTACTCTCTTCTATTTATTTGTAAAAATGTCTCAAATTTCTTTCTAGTGAGACTGATGGGAAAACTATTTAAAAAGATGCTTTCGAAGTGAAAGTGAATTATATCATATGAACGTTACCCTTAAAAAGAAATGGCATAATTTGCCTACCTATAATCATAGCACCATCAGTAAATCGCGCCAGTATATACTGATAACTCTCAGTCATACCATTCTTGCAGACTCTTTTTTCTTTTATAAATAGACTATTATAAAAGGTCTAGAAATAGGGTTCTGCAGTTGGAGAGCTAGATGTATCTCCTCTTGCTAGGTTTATACCAAGGACGGACAGGTTGAATGGATTAAATGGGAGCTCTCTTCTTGTAGCTAGCTGCATTGCTAGTATTAAATAAAAGAAATCTATTTAAAGAAGTGTGCTCCACGTCAGAAGTGAATCTGATTCAGAAAGAGAAGCCGAGCTAACTTAGTCGTCCAAAGGCCCTAAGTGAGTAAAGTGATTTACGAGCGGGAACTTCTAGAAATAGAATTCTTCCTCGAAAAGAGGTCAGATGATGTGCACACCTGATGGGCTCACAAAATCCATGGCAAAAATGGAGGTATCGGTTGTGCAAGACCTAAAATTCTCTCCTTTCCAAAGCAGCACAAACCACCACCCCGTGCGAACAAAGCCCCACCCTCCTTTTCCCCCCTTTAATGAAAGACCCTAGCCTCGCTTCCTATTCATTTGTGGGTCAGGACCCGAGGGCCCTTTATTTTCTCAAGAGGTTATTTCGGAATCAACCAATCGACAAAACGTCTTTAGTGTCTGGTAGTAGCTGCTGCTTTAGTCTCTGGCTAGCCTTCTCCTAGCTGCTTTAGTTAGATTGGAATAGTTGTCCTATCTCTCATAAGTGGTGCTGCTACATAGTACCTAAGTAATGACCTACACAATGCCTAGCCCATATGTGCTAATGTGTGCTATAGTTCAAAAGCACGTAACCCCAACTAATAGGACTGTCCATGAAGATAAGAATGTTCAAACAAGTACTTATATACATATCTTGACCACTGAATAGATATAGGCAATTACACTATAATTACCCCACGTTATATCATTGATTCACCCATCAATAATTTTCCACTTAATTAGTCGTCCCATTATTATAGATTTCCCTATTTTAAAAAGTAATTCAAGATTACTAAATTTCTATAGTTTAATAAAATAATCACCAACCATTACCCGTCATATTTCAAACTCCCGTATTTTCATATCCTGGGACCTATTCCCAGCTCACCCAATCGATATATTATCCTACCATTTTTTCTAGAATTTTCCGGCTAACCTGATGGATATATATTATCCTACCAATTTTTCCAGAATTGTTAAATTATCATTACGTATCACCTAGATTTCACTCGATCCTGAACTATTAGCCTAAAATAAAAAAGAACCAAATGGGATTAGCAAGGCAACATAACCGGTGGGCTACTATGGGTTTGGACAAAATTTCCCCAATTTTCTTCATAAACAACCGATTATTCATCACCCAAAAGTTACAACAACATCACATACAATAATTAACTGGTTTTATGTCATCTACCAACAATTTCAACACGAGAATAACACCTAAATCATAACCAATTCATAAGAGTATAATTTTCTCCAAAAATTATAAAGTGGGTGATTCCTAGTTTTCAAGATCCGTATCTTTTCATAAAATTGTGTCAAGAAACAATCTTTATGAGGGGTATACATTATATCTACATTATCACATCATAATATCACAAGATTGATCTCTAAACCAACACTAATATTACTTTTTTGTGAATTTTCTTGTCAATCTCTCAATTCTACCAATTTCTAATCATCAAAGTGAGATCCTCTACACGACTATAGTGAAACCTATTCCATATCATTAATTATAAATTAAATCGAGAAATCTACATGGGAAACTACACGATTTAAATTAAGAACTAACATGGAAATCGATTTAAGCAAGAAAATCATTGCCTTAGGATAAAATTGGGAGTTCTTCTACTTGAATCCCCTTTTTAAAACTCCAATTTCCTCTCTATGGGTGGGGTTTCTAGGGTTTTATTAGATGAGTGAAATGAGTTTATTAATTTTCTTAATTAACTTATAAACTCCATAATCTCGAGTTAAGCTTTTACCCTCACGTTTGCACCTCAAAATGAGCCCGAATCCCTAACTAGAATGGCCCAATAGCCTCCCAACTAATATACCTACAACCCGAGACCATTTATAAAGGTCTAAAACACCTGAACAAGTTCACAAAACATCTCAAAATGCGTCCCAATTATTTTCACTCGACATACTAATTTTTTAATTATGTTTAAACAACACGTAACCATAAATAAATTTCTATATAATTTATTTTCTACGAGTGAACCCATAATGCCCAATTGAGTGAAATAATTATGTAATCATGAATAATAATTAATTCTCAATTTAAATTTTACCCATTTAATTTAAATCCCCCTGATTTAATTTATTCCAAAATTATTAAATTAAATTATGTCACAATATTTTATTCCAAAAACATGGACCTAGAAAACATTATGACAGACGAGGTGAACACTGAGCACAAGAGTGTCCTCAAGTTTACAGACGAGATAACTTGGAGGATTCACGAGAACTTATTGGCGAACCCGATGTTGAGGACACACACTGAGGTCGTAAACGTTGCGATACTCCACTGTCAGGATTATAGCTTCCATCTGAGGGGATGAAAAAGACTCAAAGGTCTAGCTAGCAGGGCAAGACTGGGGGTAGCAATGCCTGCGGGGCACCGCAACTGCAGTAAAGGCACTATGAGCGGGGTTCCCAGTAGGGGACTCTGCTAAGAGATTCAAGTGGCATAACGATAAATTCAAACAAGGCCGTCAGGGCCAACAACATACCCATCAGGTCCAACAAGGCCAGTGGAATCAGACCGAGGGCTGGCAAGGCTGGGTTATCAGGGATAGAGATGCGGACAACCTTGATTAGTCGCAAATATTGTATATTAGCTCCCGTTACTTATGCATGCACGCTCAATTGTGACTGTTATTCCACATATTTAAAGTTCTTATATTGTATAATGTTTGTACTCATTATATATATTCTTTGCAAGATTTATTTCAATTTTGTAAGTATTAGAATGCTAAACGGTGCAAGTGTGCAATTTTTGGGAAAGTTACGACGCATTATGCAACTTCGAGGGCATTTAGTCATTAATGCGTATGAGCTTCGTGACTAAAATCTTCATGGAAATTGTAGTTCTCTGAGTTAGCTTCACGTAGCCATTGACGATGAGCCAATCCAGTCCATAATAATTTAGTTATGGTTATTTTTCTCTTAGGCCCCTTTATGTGGAATGATAAGATAATAATCCCACTTGAAAATATACCCCAGTCGACTGGCCTCGAACCCCACGTTGATCGGCATCTTGGGTTTTCCTTCAAATTAAGATAGTGAGAAAAAAATAGACCCTCGATCGACTGGGATGAGACCCGCATTCAACTGTCCCCTTTAGTTACACGATTATTTTGTTAGTTAGTTTTTATTTGCTTTTTTTGTTTTTTTTAACTTCTTATTTGTGATTTTGTTTCTTCTTACTATAAGTAGCAAGTGGTTTGTACTTGTAAAGAGACTTGAGTTTTAGTCATATTAGACAAAGAAAGCTAAATATTTTTCATTTGTGCTCTCTTCTCTCTCATAGGGCTTGTGACATTTTCTTGCTTCTCTCTCTCCTTATCATTGTTTGTAAGTCAACCAATATCATTTTTTGTTATACTTTGTTGGGTATTAAGACTCTTTATTCAATTAATATAGTTGTCCTATTTTGAATGCTATCTCTTGTATTGATTTTACCCCTCTTAATTAATCCCTATTTATGTGAATGCATTGTTATTGTTACGAGTAGCTAATTTGCTTAAGTTGGGATCATAATCCCACCTAGGATGGTTTCACTTCTTGATTAGTTTGATGTTTGAATCAAATAATTGGGGTTATGTGTTGGTATTGAAGTTTCATAGGACTCTAACTTCTCTTATGATTAAGACTTAACTCTAATGTCAATGCATTTTTTCGATAATATGTTGAAATCTTCATTTCGTATTGTTCGGATGACACCTTTAATGCGGGATTGTTGAGAACATCATTTTATTTCTATTTGATTGTGATTCAATCGTAAGAACTGGTTGGCTTTTGATCATCCGAGGTGGGGGAATGCTCCTTAACCTTTTGTTAGAATTTAGCTTATGATCCGTTGCATAAATCTCGCTTGTTTCAATTAATCTTTAATTAAGTGTACTGGTAATTATGGTTCGCATTGGTACGATATAACTTTAAAAACTTAAATCATATTTTATATTAGTTATACATCTTGGTTATGAACTTTTACCTAGAAGAATATATACACTGGCTTCATATAATTCCCTGTGGAAATCGACTCCAGTCTTATCAAGTTTATACTACACTCGCGGTTGGCATGAACTTGCGTGATGCAATATTTTAAGAGAGTCAAGTTGTTGGCGTTGTTACTGGGGAATTATTAGTGAGGTTTATATTAATTTATTTCTTTGTTGATAAATCTTATTGCATTTATCGCTTGAGCTAGTGTTTTTTTAAAAGATAGGGTCTCTTTGAGCATGGTCTTGAACCGTGGGTTCATCATAGAATACTTACCACTCGGTTCATTCGAAGGCTCAAACAATCCATTCAATAATTGTGGTGTGACACCCCACTAGAAAAAATACCGCAAGATCAGTCTTATATCAATTTAAGATAGTAATTTCATGTGGTTTATTCTCAGTGTCACTGTCGAAAACGAAATTTAGTTACCAGTAATCTATTACGCCCAATGTCAAAATTTTAGACTTTTGTAATATTTTTACAACTTAATGCACAAATTAAATCCATTCACACGGTAATATCCATAACAAATGAAATGAATAAATAAATAACCGATATCTCTCAGTAAACATTTATACAACCATATTGAATGCGCGTAAGATAAAAATGCTGGAAATAAAATAAATAACATCAATTGGGCAACATGCCTGAATATACTCCCAGTACACCCTATCTAGATCACAAGGAGAGAAGTTTTTATACTATCCCTTGCCCACATCGACACTTGCAACAGCAACTCCTGACTCGAAAGAATATTCATCGAGGCATCCCTGCGTCTGGACACCTAAAAAGTATAACAAAGCAAAAGAAAAAGAAAATATAGCTACGGGTCAGATCCCGGGTTTAAAAATATTTTTATTAAGTGTTTAAAATGATTTAATATTAAATATGATATTCTCCATATTTAAACGGGTGTCGCACTCGCATGAGATACCCCTCACCTCTCCTCTAACAGTGCACACCTAACGCATGTATTTTAAATACCCTAGTTACGCTACCCATCCTAAGTAGCATCTCACCCAAACATTGCACACCATAAGTTATATCAACAACCCGCGCATATAATATCCTAAGTTTTCACCTGCTTATAAATTTTAATTTCTTTCTTATCATTTACACATTCATTATGGATAACTTTCACTAGTTATATGCTATTCGTATTTTAGTTTTATTTATCCCGTATATAGTAGCGTCATCTTATATGCGTACGTCACATATTTTTATTCCGGATTTTATACTCCCGGATGATCTAAAAATTAACTCACATATCATTATTTATCTTGATCCAAGTATATATATCCTTTCACATCTCATATATGTATACATAATATACTATACATATCTAGTATATCGATACTTATGTATCACACACTATATAAGTACAACAACCATCCCTCATAGCTATAACTCAATGGATGCAGTCTCTCAGTGCTATCATCTTCCATCGCATACTCACACATCATCTCGGGTACCAACAGTCGGATTCTCACACCGACTTGGTAAAAATCTGAATCACAACGCATGGAAAGCGGGAATATGTCATTAGCTGAAAGTGAGATCGAATCATACCCAACACATCTCACCCAGAATAAAATCACACAATATAAATAATGGACGACTATGCCCCGGGGACTATACTCTCCCTACTTCTCAATCCAGAGGATTCACCCACATCGCACAACGTCCCATGATAGCACTAGAAGGGTATGTTCTACATAAATATATCAATCATGCATATATATATATATATATATATATATATATATATATACTCGACTATCTATTATCAAATTCGGCTATTCCTGCCTATCTCTAATGGCATTGGCCTAGAATCCAAATATACCAATTCGTATTAATTTATAAGTAGATGCACAACTTATATTTATCCCAGAAGTTTTTACTCACTTATCATAAAATTACTCACATTAGTAATTTCCCGAATATTATCGTATAACATCTAGCTAGTATTCTAATATCATCCTACTCACATATTTGGATTTTACTCATATATTGTCGACATATATATTATACATGCATAAATATATATACCCATCGAAATACTTTCTTGAGTGTCGTCCGTCCCAAAGACTCCTAAAATTCATACCCTGGATTTTATTCGCACTACCCCAAGACTTATACATCACTCACATAATCTTATATAGGTCCTTTCACTCTATCTAGGATCCACTAATGTTTATGTCCCCAAAGGAATTATTTTCCAATCCTTTTTATCCAAAAAAAATCTCTCAAATTTTCAGTCAATACGGAACCGAACTGATGGCTAGAAAATGAACCAATCCGGACACAAAAAACGAATTGGTCCGGTGCTTAAATAAACGAACCGATCCGGTATTCCGAAAACAAACCGTTCTGACACAAACAGCTTCGGGAGTTCGTCTTCTCCAACTCCAAAAATTCTATCTAAAACTCATCCAACTCAATTTCTAGGGTCTTTAATATCAACTCAATTTCGAAAGTTCGGTTAGCGCTGTAGCAGATCGGAAGTGAGCTCCGATGATCTTTGGTGGTATTTCCTCTGGCGTTTTCCTTTTTTTTGGATTTCACTCACACACTATTTCACCCACTTTTATCAGAATCATCACTCACTTCTCTCTCTCACATCACTCACGTCTCTCTTTATCTCTCTCACATCTCCCAACACTTAAATGGATCCCCAACCTCCATCTCGGCTCCAAAACATAGAATTGTTCTATGACTTGGCCCTATTTTTCTTCTACAACTGCTGCTTCTGGGATTTCTATAGGTTTGTGCGATCCCCATTTTCATTTACATCATAAGTTATTGTGTTAATTTTATTTGGTTTTGGGTATAAGATTTTGGGCCTTTCACGATTTATGTCTAAAACTTCTGAACGATTTCTTCGTTTAATGATGTACGATTTTAGATTTGGAAGGGAGATCCAATGCATTTTTGGGGGAAGATGATAATAAGTTTTTGTTGCTGTTGGGTTTTTGTTTTGATATTGATTTCTTTTATGATTTTGTATGATTTTGAACGCATTGTTAAAATGTTTTAGTGTATATCAATGTTAAAATTTAATTTTGAACGCATTTTTTTGTTTTAAAATTTCGTGTTCTTTTCCAAAACAAGATATTCATGGGTAGATTTTTTTTTTTTTTATTGATGTACTTTATTTTCATTTTTTTGCTACTAAGACATTGCCTTTTCGGTATTTGGGTATTTGTTTATACAGTAGTTAAACCGTTTTGTTTACATATAATGTGATTGAGTAATGATATACAACCCGGGTGTTAACCCCGGGTTAGTACATGGAGAGATTTTTTTTTATGTGATTTATTAGCATTATTTGACTTTTTTTCGTATTTAAAAAAAAAACAGTTTTATTAAAAAAAAAATATTTTTTATAAACTAAAAAAAATGTATTGTTTAAAAACACTATTTTAATATAAAAAGATTTTTTTTTTCTGAAAAAAACTGTTTCCAAAAAGAAAAGTTGTTTAATATAAATATTTTTTTTTTACATTTTGAAACAGTTTAAGAGACACAAAAATTATTTTAAATGTTGTAAAATTAAAAAGTTCAAATATAACGAGTACCGCTGGGGCGGACCTTTAAAAATAAGAGAATATTGGGTAAATAGGTGTTTGAGGGACTAAATAAGTTGAAAATAATAAAAAACATAATTTTTTATTAGATTAGTTTTTAATGCAAAATTACAAAAATTATTTTAAATGTTTTAAAATTAAAAAAAAAGGTTAAAAATAACGAGAGAATATTGGGTAAATGGGTGTTTGGGGGACTAAATAGGTTGAAAATAATTAAAAACATAATTTTTTTTATTAGATTAGTTTTTTAATGCAAAAATACAAAAATTATTTTAAATGTTGTAAAATTAAAAAAAAAAGGTTAAAAATAACGAGTGCCGCTGGCGCGGACCTTTAAAAATAAGAGAATATTGGGTAAATGGGTGTTTGAGGGACTAAATAGGTTGAAAATAATTAAAAACATAAATTTTTATTTAGATTAGTTTTTTAAAGCAAAAATACAACAATTATTTTAAATGTTGTAAAATTAAAAAAAAAAAGTTAAAAATAACGAGTGCCGCTCGCGCGGACCTTTAAAAATAAGAGAATATTGGGTAAATGGGTGTTTGAGGGAGTAAATAGATTGAAAATAATTAAAAACATTATTTTTTATTAGATTAGTTTTTTAATGCAAAAATACAACAATTATTTTAAATGTTGTAAAATAAAAAAAAAGGTTTAAAAATAACGAGTGTCGCTGGCGCGAACCTTTAAAAATAAAAGAATATTGGGTAAATGGGTGTTTGAGGGACTAAATGAGTTAAAAAAATTATTAGATTAGTTTTTTAATGCAGAAATACAAAAATTATTTCAAATGTTATAAAATAAAAAAAAAGTTTAAAAATAACGGGTGCCGCTAGCGCAGACCTTTAAAAATAAAAGAATATTGAGTAAATGGGTGTCTGAGGGATAAAATGATTTTTTTAAAAAAATAATTGAAAAAAAACAAATAAATTCTAATAAAAAATTATTTTTTATAATTGTTTTTAACTCATTTTACATGAAAAATCAAAAAAAAAAAAAAGAAGAAAAAGAAAGAAAAGGGTATCCCTATGCTAGCCCGGGGTTAACAGCCGGGTAGCCAAACATTATTCAATGTGAATTGGGTATTATGGTGTGTGTTTTTTTCATTTCACAGGTACAGAAAGAACAAGGTATTTTAATGAAAGAAATAACAGGTAAAGAATGAAAATATTTTTTCCAGGGCTTTCCACATCTTCATACTAAATTACTAACTTTATTTTTTATTTTTATTCTTTGGTGCAGGATTACCTTTTAAAACATATTGAATCAAGAGGTAGTTTCTTTTCTACCTTCATTTTCCTTATTTTTTTTGTCCTTTTTCAACTAACATATACATTATCCCTTTTATAATCATGTGTCATCCATTTTGAACAATTGTAAAAGAATCCTTTTTGGTTTATTTACATTATTTAGTTTTGAATTAATGTATTTTAAAAAAAAATTCCCACTATGCAGGAACTTATTTTTGAACTATTTTCAATTTTACAGGAACTCATTTTTTTCGGCTTTCTTAGGACTTATTGAAATTTATTTCTATTTTTAAGTAACTTTCTTAGGTACTGACTATTCGTTCAATTGGAGAATTGTAAGGCTGTATGGTCTTTTGATTTATTATATTTTTTTTTCATGAATATTATGCTCTTATGGACAGTTCCAATAGTCGCACTCATTTGTTGGGGAACACTTCCAAGAGTTAAGGGAACAATTTTTTTAATTTTTTTTTATTTTTTATATTAAGATAGTGTTTTTTAACAGTATTTTTTTTAATATATAAAAAATATTATTTTCTAATAAAACTGTTCTTTTTAATAGTTTTCACATGAGAAACTTAAAAAAAAAAGATTCTTTGGTACTAAACCGTGGTTGAGACCTGGGCACTTGCTCTTAAATTAACAGTTGTCAAGAGATATTATGTAATCCCTATAGGACTCTAGGTATTAGACGTATCACGTGTGCATAGTTGTTTGAAATAGTAGTTCAATAAAGGGTAAGGCTATTGGCACTCCACCAAAGTCTTAAGGCACTCCAAATTGTTGTTGAATGACTATTTTACCCACCATATCTAATTGATGTTCATGGTTAACAATAATCTAACCAACTTATTATTTATTATTCCTAATGGAAGGTTATTAACAAAAAAGATGATTACGATGTACCAATAGGTTTGTCCGATTTAATTAAATTTATATTTTTTAAAAAAATTACTTTTTTACCTATTTATTTTATAGGACCCTATACCATATATATTATTATATTAGAATAATAAACTACCAATGGGTTTCTCATGTTATTGATTTTTTCCTAGTTTTCATAAAACATTATTTTTCCTAACATTGGAGATTTATATTTTTCATAACGTTAAATTTATCATAATTATAAAATACAAAAAAACAATATTTTGTCAAAACCGTTTTTTATTGTTAATGTTTGTTTTTCATTAACACACCATCTTTACTTTTTTTATTTAACACAACATAGATGTTGTGCCCCTTTTTAATTGGTTTGTATTTGTGTTTGATAAAAAAATAAGATTTTGTGTTGTGTTGTTTTATTTGAATCACTAATGTGAGATCCATTTTTTTATTGAGGCACAAAAAAAAATGGATTGTACATATTTCTTTATCTTTTACTTAACACAAATACAATCCAAATAAAAATGACGCGACACTAAACTCTTCTCAAGCAGTAACCTTGTTACCTTCTCTTAAAGACGCGATCGATTAGTTCCGCTGAAGCGAATCCACATAATTTAATGGATGCGGGTCGCGCCGACGGCACTAACCAACTGCGTCTCTAAGAAATCAAATTTTCAAAAAAACATATGTAAACAAAATCATGTTGTGTCGCTTTAACATGGCCATTTTGGTAAAAAAAAAATGATTTCGTATTGTGTGGCATTTTAATTTGGTCGTGTTTTAGTTTTTGCAAAAAAACAAGATTTCACAACACAACTGAATTAAAATGCGACACGATATGAATTTTTTTACCAATATGAACAAATAAAAGCTACACAATATGATTTTTTTTTACCAAACACGATCCGATCTGATGTGGTGTTTATGTTTTACTTCAATCGTGTTTGTGTTTGTGCTTGGTAAAAAAAACGTGTTTGTATTTGATAAAAAAATTATTATTTGTGTTTGAAAAAAAAAAACCATGTTGTGTCGTTTTTACTTGATCATATTTGTGTTTCGTAAAAAAAAGATTCCGTATTATGTCGCATTTTAATTCGGCGGTGTTTCTATTTTTGTAAATAAATTAAAATAATATTTTGTGTCATCTCGTGTCTATTTTACTTGGATTGTGTTCATATTAGGTTAAAAAATATTTTGTGCTCGTGTTCGTGTCTATTTCAATTGGATCGTGTTCATATTTGGTAAAACAATAAGTATTAAAGTATAACTCAATTAATGATTAAATTGTCAATAATTATTACTCAAAGTGTTAAATTTTTTTCTTTACTCATGTTGTGTAGCTTTTATTTGGTCATATTGGTAAAAAAAAATCATATTATGTCGCATTTTAATTCAGTTGTTGTGAAATCTTGTTTTTTTTACAAAAACTAAAACACGATCAAATTAAAATGCAACACAATACGAAATTATTTTTTTACCAAAATGGCCAAGTTAAAGCGACACAACATGATTTTTTTTATATATGTTTTTTTGAAAATTTGATGTCTTAGAGACGCACACGGTTAGTGCCACTGGCGCGGCTCACATCCATCAAATTATGTGGCTCTGCATCAGCAGAACTAATCGATCGCGTCTTTAAGAGATGCGTAACAAGGTTGCTGCTTGAGAAGAGTTTCGTGTTGCGTCATTTTTATTTGGGTTGTATCTGTGTTAAGTAAAAGATAAAGATATATGTACAATCTTTTTTTTTTTTGGTGTCTCAATAAAAAAAATGGATCTCACATTAGTGGCTCAAATAAAACAACACAATACAAAATCTAGTTTTTTTTTATCAAACACAAAACCAGACCAATTAAAAAGGAACACAACACGTAACACAACATATGTGTTGTGTTAAATAAAAACAGTAAAGATGGTTTGTTAATGAAAAACAAACATTAACAATAAAAAACGGTTTTGACAAAATATAATTTTTTTGTATTTTATAATTATGATAAATTTAATGTTATAAAAAATATAAATCTTCAATGTTAGGAAAAATAATGTTTTATGAAAATTAGGAAAAAAATTAATAACAGGAAAAACCCATTGATAGTTTATTATTATAATATAATAATATATATGGTATAGGGTCCTACAAAATAAATAAGTAAAAAAGTAAATTTTTAAAAAGATATAAATTTAATTAAATTGGACAAACCCATTGGTACATCGTAATCATCTTTTTAGTTAATAACCTTCCATTAGGAATAATAAATTGGTTAAATTATTGTTAACCATGAACATCAATTAGATATGGTGGATAAAATAGTCATTCAATAATAATTTGGAGTGCCTTAGAATTTTGGTGGAGTGCCAATAGCCCTATCCTTCAATAAATAGTTGTGTACATTTTTAAAACTGACGAGATTTGATATTTTTAGCTTGGCATTTAATCTTTTAGGCAGTAAAAATAGGACGGCCATAGCTTTATCAATCTATTACCTGTTGGTTTCATGCTTTTGTCAGCAACAATTGGGGTCCGTTTAATATTATTATTTATCATGATAAATAGTAAATAAGTTGACGAATATAATATTTGTCTATAGTTTGATGCGTTTGATAGTAAAATTTGCTTACAAGCTATTTGACAATGTACAACACCTCTTATGCATAACATGTTGGCAAATTTTGCTTTGCTATATGGGTGAAAAATATTTGCCAACAAATTTGCTAGCTTCTTAAATGCTTTTAATATTTTAAAAACTGTTTTAAATAATTAAAAAACTGTTATGAATATTTTAAAAATTGTTTTAAATAGTTAAAAAAACTGTTTTAAATCAAAATCTGTTTTAATGTAAATACTATTTTTTCGTAAAAACCGTTTTAATGTAAAAAAACTGTGTTAATGTAAAAATTTGTTTTAATGTAAAAACTGTTTTAATGTAAAAAATTAAAAATTGTTTTGATGTGAAAACTGTTTTAATGTAAAAAATAGTTTTAATGTAAAAACTGTTTTAATGTAAAATATTGATTTAATGTAAAAACTATTTTTTCGTAAAAACTATTTTAATGTAAAAAATTGTGTTAATGCAAAAAATTATTTTAATATAAAAACTGTTTTAATGTAAAAAACTAAAAACTGTTTTAATGTAAAAACTGGTTTAATATAAAAACTGTTTTAATGTAAAAACTGTTTTTAATAAATAGTTTTGGGGAAAAACTTTATTTATTTATAGTTTGTTACTTTTTTAATAAATAAAAATGGGAAGTAAAAAGAAAAGAAAAAACTGTTTTTTTATTAAATAAAACTTGGGACGAAAATAAAAAAAACATATTTTTTATTATTATATATGATAATATGAACGAAAATGTGTTATTAAAAAAATTTGTTTTACCTCATTTGTTGTTTGATAGCTTAATGTGAGAAAAAAATATTTGTTTAGACAAAATTTGTAAATTTGTCCCGACAAACTTTATCATGCCAATATTTTTGTTTAATGTGTATCAAACGGACTCTTATAGCCTTTTTCGTGTAGGTTTGATTTACTGATTGAATGCTACATGTTGCATCTGACCGAATATTAACAGCTATACTAGCTGTGAGCATCATTCCAGCCAGTGAGGTCCTGTCAACAAGTTTAAAGTTGATAGAGATGTTGCGTTTGGGGAAGGAAAAAAATAAGATTTAGAATTGTTTTTATCTTTAACAATGACTAAAATATTCATAATTTTGCCATAATTTAAAACAAGAAGCCAGTTGGTTTGTTTAGTTAGTTGGAGATGGTTCTGGGCATTTTTGGTTAGAGAACTACAATTTTTTATTTATTTTTTACCAAACTTTTTTTTAGTGTGTTATCTTAATATATTGCCGATTTTTCTTTTCATCATGAACAATTATTAAATGCTTCGGTTTGGTACAATTATTAAATGCATAAGTTTGGTAACATTTGAAAGTGTTTTGACTAGACAACACAAATTGGTGGTATTATTTGAGAAGACAAAACAAGCTGCTGTCTATGGCCTAAGATAGGATGATGGCTCGTACAATCCGTGGAAGGAAGCCAATATATTTTTTTTTTTTTGGTTGCTTAAAGCCAATATTATTTGAGAAGAGCAAACATGCTCTACTTGGCCTAAGATGAGATAATGATCCTTCCAATCTGTGTGGTAAGAAGCCATGTGATTTGGAACCAAAGCCAATAATTATTAAAGTTGTGATACCCCACAAAGGGTGAAATAGTAAAAATTTGTAATATGTAGTACAACTTGCTATAACACAAAAAATGTTAGTACCTGTAACACAATCATTAGGGTATATATATTAAGGCTGTGTGTGTGCCGATTTTTCTTTCTTTCTCCTTAATTCTACATAAATATTTTTGTTACTATTTAACTTGGAACATTTGTAAAAGATATCAATTTTTTCCTTTGAATTTGATTATGCCGACCCTATTACATTGGTGTTGTAAATATATAATGTATTGTTTTATTTTATTTTAGTCCAATAAGAAATTTGGTGATGTTTTTTAATTTATTAAAGGGTAATTTTTTTATGAATCATATTTGAGTGAAGTTATTATTACAAGATGAATACAATGGGGTCTAACATGTAGCATATGAATAATACAAGGAAAATATTTGGTAGACATGGTTTTTGGATTTAATTTGGCGACATGGACACGTGTTCGTGTGTCATTGGCTTATTTTGAGTGGGACAAACCAACTCGAGATGTTCTCACTCAAAATTTACCAATAACACGCGAACACGTGTCCCGGATCGCGAATTTAAGTCGCAAACTCATGTAGCTGTAGCAAGACTCATAATATAATGAAAATACAGAGGTTGAATGGCCTTCACCGTGATAACAAAAATATGCAGACGTTGGTTGTGACTCTCCCTACCACAACCACCAATTTCGTACCTGATCCCAAAAAAAAAAAATGTATATCCAAGATAAAAACTCAAAAAACACCACACCCGAAGATGGCTACATAAAACCAGATGACCCTCAAATGTGTTCTGCTTATATATCAGACATATACAACTACCTCCACAACTTAGAGGTGGAGACAAAAAGAAGACCACGGGCTCCAATAAGATGCGAGTGTCAACTTCAGAAGCATTTTGGTGGACTAGTTGACTGATGTTGTTGAGGACTATAAGCTTATTTAAGATACATTGCCGTTTTATAATTATGTACTTTGAAATTTTTTGTTGTTTTACGATTATGTACTTTGAAAATTTTTGCCCTTTCTTCAGGCACGGGCATTCGTTAATATATATATATATACAGACTATGATTTACCCAACACAACAATTAATTTATGAGATTCCTCAATTTACATAAGAATTAAACCCTAATTCTTATTTATAACGCACTTTTCATTTCTTCCAATTTTCTCACAAAAGATTATACCATTAACATGGATTCGTGCTTAAGTTTCATATAGAGATATCAACACATCAATTTATATGAGATCAATCTCTAAAAATCCCATTTTGATTCAAGAATCCCAACCCAAAAATCATTTAGTTTCTACACCAACTATAATATGGATTTTAAACACACTAAAAGAATTAAAGCAAGTTAAACACTTGCCTCGCAGGATAAATGCGATAACCTCGTGCCAGGAATCCGCAGAAGCTTGGCCCGAGCCTCCTTTTTCTCCCATTTTCTTCTTCCTTTCTTTCCTTTCTTCTTTTCTCTCTTTTCTTTCTTTCTCTCGTGGTCTTATAAGAGAGAAATATGAGTTATCTCTTATTAAATCCAAAATTGACTCTTATACACAATTGCGAGTCCCTATAAATCCAAAAAGTCTCCGAAACCAAAACAGTACCTCCGGGTACTCTAACTTGACTCTTTCTTCCCTTTCGAGACCCCAATCGTGCACTCGAAATTCCCATCCGAGTCACTTATAAAAAATTCACCTTTTTAAATCCAATTTAACATCACACGTACTTTTCCAAATAAAATATTATTCCTCGTCGCTTCACCTTTCCGCGACATGATACAAAATAATTCAACTTCATTTACTAATTCCCATAAGTAAATGTAACACACATCAATTAATCCAAAACGCGCCAATTAATATTTAACCCACACTTGAAATTTTCTTTCATTGGAAATTCTCAATTTATTAAATTACACTACTTATGTAATTTAATTATCCATAAAATGACTGAGTATCACATGCTTCCCCTCTTGCAAAGAAATTTTGTCCTCGAAAATCGGATACAACCGCTACTAAGACTGAGGATCTTATAACACCACATCCTCTAGTACTCAAAATCTACTTCAAAGTAAGGCTCAATCACACTACACCAAAACGGACTATTAGTAACACACTTATTTTATGATTACTAACGCTATCGTACCACTAGTGTGTGTAACATTCCTATTGTGTTTGTAATAATTTGTAAGTGTTACTAACATATATTTAATAAATGAGATTTTGGAGCCTGAAAGAATGATTGAGACGAATCACATTTGAAGAAATTGGGATTTTTCTCAAATGACTGAAAGGAGAATACTGCCGTCACATACCCTTTTGAGACATATCTAGAACATCTGCCATTGGATCTGCCTTCATAAATCCCTGTCACAAAATTTTATCTTTGGGGATATATGCCTGCCTTGGTTAGATAACCCCTCTCAATTTGTTATGGTTTCTCTGTTTTGGAGTATCTTACTTCGTTATAGTTATACATATGAAAAAAAATATTGTGCTAGATGTATAGAAACGATTGTGCTTTGCCTTTTTCTTTTGTACTAAAAACTTTGGACGTGGGATACTAGCCTGTGTGGCGAGATTGATCATCTTATGATGATATTCTTTGGTTTGAATTAGCATATATATATGTTTTTTTATTTCTTTTCTTTCCTGTTTACTTAGTTGCATATTACCATCTAGCTAAAGGTCGTTGTTTAGGATCACTAGGAAAGATACAGGAAGTTTGCTTGTTATATCGCGAGGATTAGTAGGCATTGTTTTGAACCGATGTGCATAAAGAGAAACTCTCAACATTTGCTCCTTATTAAAAAAATGAAAAATGCAAGCTGTGAATGTTTGTAACATTTTCTCTTGATATTGAATATGAAAAGAATGCACAGTTTTATCGAGATTAAGAGTTCATGTTTAGTGGTTATTAATTTTGTTCACGGATTGGTAGGCACTGTTTTAGCGACCATTATTTTGTTGTCATTATCTTAATTTTTGTTATTAGTAGGCTGGAAAATGATAATGGGAGAGAAGCAACAACATTGTTGCGACAACAGTTAGCTCTCAAGTTGTGAGCTTTATCCCTACATCTTTCTATGCTACTATGGCCATGAAGGAGTTGGTGAAAACATTAACCTCTGTTTCAATTCACAAAACATTGAACCAGCGCATGTCCCTTAGAAATTTGAGGAGCCAGATAGCATTTGACAAAATGTCATTGTTGCTTCGTTGGGAGTTTAACAAACTACATCGCATGCCAATGGCTTTGGTGGGGTGGGGTGGGGTGGGGCGGGGGGCATACAAGTTGCTAATATGTTTATCAAACAGCAAAAGGTGCAAATTTGGCCTTTTAAAATACTTTGTTGCATTTTTGTGTTTGAAACATTCAAGGTAACTTATTTTTGTATGATTTTTTTGGTAGCAAAAGCAAGTACTTATGCAGGGGGGGGCATACAAGTTGGTAATATGTTTATCAAACAGCAAAAGGTGCAAATTTGGCCTTTAAAAAATACTTTGTTGCATTTTTGTGTCTGAAACATTCAAGGTAACTTATTTTTGTATGATTTTTTTGATAGCAAAAGCAAGTACTTATGCAGGCTTTGAATGTAATAATTGTAATGTTATTGTGGCAGTGGCGGATCTATGCTTGGAGGCCTTGGTTCAACCATTGCACAAGGTACATGAGTGTACGCTTTCATTTTATGCAAGCTATTATTTTTCTATCACAATGAATATATAATTCTTTGTAATTGCATTAATCACAACATGTTTGAAATTTTATGTCTCCCTCTATCACAGGCATGGCTTTCGGCACTGGAAGCATCGTTGCCCACAGCTGTTGATGCTGTTATGGGTCCTTGCACTTTTCAACATGAAACTGTTGCATCCGAGGCTGCTGCTGCTAGCAAACATTTGTTCTTGCTTAGATAGCCTATTTTGTTAAGTAGATTTTTGGAAATTGAACATGTATTTCTCAATCTTTTGGAGACTAATTCGGAGATATGATCTCAATAAAAACAAAGTTGTATCCAAATCCATCTGGTAAAGTGATACAGTGAGTGGATTGCCACCATTTTTCATTAATTCCTCCATAATTTCTTCCATCAGTTGTATGTGGTGCTTGTTCCATATATATGAACGATTGACAAAAGAATGCTTTGGAGATTGTTTGGTCCATTTCGAACCCAATGTGTTGAGATGGACTTCATATAAATTGAGATAAACTTCATTATGTAATTCTTACGTGGACATGTCATAATTCTTATCTAGACAGTTCATGTATTGAGATGAACTTCATATAAATTGAGATGAATTTTCTATTAATAAAATTTGGGCCATTAATTTTTATTGGATGTCTCGATGTGTATTAGTGTTGTTGTAGATTATGTGTATTGTTGTTGTACTATTTTTTATTCCCTAAACAGGTGAATAGTACTATAAATAAAAGATATTTTGTTCCAATTTTTTAAAAATTCAACTTATTTTTGTTTAAACAAAATCGGGTCTGTTGTCATTATGTTATCATTTTTAAATATTATATACCCTAGTGTGTGTGTATGTATATATAAATATTATTTTTTATTAATTTTTTAATATTAATAACGGACTTATACCGTTACTAAATGTGTTATAAAAATTGTGTTAGAAGTGTGTCACAAAAGGTTGGTAACAGTAAAAAAGTGTTAGTAACACAGAATTTAATAATACTTTAGTAACGGTAAAATAGTGTTAGTAACATAAAATTTAGTAACAGTAAAAAAAGTGTTAGTAATTTGCTTCCCCGCGCCTTTTTTCTAACACTTTTTTTGTTGAAAGTGTTGGAACCCGTAATATTAAATTCTATTACCCAAAAAGTAATTTAATTTCCTTTTTAAATATGCGAAAGCAAGAAGATGGTTCAATTAAACAAAATTTTAATTTAACACATATTAAAATTAAACCCAAGTGAAATATGATGGAACACACACACAATTTGATTTCACTTAAACATAGTTAATTAACCCAAGTCCTAGAAATTTGCCTAAGTCATATTTTTCAATTTTACCAAATTAGGCCAAACCAATTTTAACAAATTAAATTAATGACTTGAATTAACTACACATTACCCAATATTAATTTAGCACCAAATTAACCAAGTAGTGATTGAAAGAAAATTTTATCTTTTTACCTAAGCATGCGTTCTAGGTGATTTTATCAAGATAAAATTAAACAATGAACCACTACGCCGCAATGTACGAGGAAAAATTCATAACGGGAAAAAACCTCGGACGACCCTAGCCTTAAGTCCACTAAGTATGGTTTTACAAATTATAAGACAAATGACTTACTTCTTCGACTCGACCCCTTTCAAGCCTTGACGCGTCTTCTTGTAAACACCTCCGCCTAGTAGACAACCCCAGAGCTCCACCGGAATCTTGAACTTCACCAATGAGATAATAGGTACACCATCAACCACACATGGTGCCTTTCACTATGTGAGAATGCCGCAGAAAAACAATGAACTTCTTCTTTGAGGGATGTAGAAGCAAACCCAAACTTTTCTTCAAAGGTGTAGAGATAAACCGGTGCCAAATACTTCTAGCAAGATATTTACATGGACGCTTGGAGTAAAACAAACTATGGGTGTGAAAACATAAGTGTTTTAAATATTTTTCTTTGAAAAATTAAACACTCAAACATGAACTTTTTCTTCTATGAATTTTGCTTTTGTCAGCAACAATCATTAGGGTCCGTTTAATATCATTATTTGTCATGATAAATAGTAAATAAGTTGACGAATATAACATTTGCCTACAATTTGATGTGTTTGATAGTAAAATTTGCTTACAAGCTATTTAACAATTTAAAACACCTCTTATGCATAACATGTTGACAAATTTTGCTTTGCTATATGAGTGAGAAATATTTGCCAACAAATTTGCTAACTTCTTAAATGCTTTTAATATTTTAAAAACTGTTTTAAATAATTAAAAAACTGTTATAAATATTTTAAAAATTGTTTTAAATAGTTACAAAAACTGTTTTAAATCAAAATCTGTTTTAATGTAAATACTATTTTTTCGTAAAAACCGTTTTAATGTAAAAATTTGTCTTAATGTAAAAAATTAAAAATTGTTTTGATGTGAAAACTGTTTTAATGTAAAAAATTGTTTTAATGTAAAAACTGTTTTTTCATAAAAACTGTTTTAATGTAAAAAATTGTGTTAATGTAAAAAATTAAAAACTGTTTTAATGCAAAAAATTATTTTAATATAAAAACTGTTTTAATGTAAAAAACTAAAAACTGTTTTAATGTAAAAACTGTTTTAATATAAAAACTGTTTTAATGTAAAAATTAGAAACTGTTTTAATGTAAAAACTGTTTTTAATAAATAGTTTTGGGGAAAAAACTTTTTTTATTTATAGTTTGTTACTTTTTTAATAAATAAAAACGGGAAGTAAAAAGAAAAGAAAAAACTATTTTTTTATTAAATAAAACTTGGGACGAAAATAAAAAAAAAATATTTTTTATTATTATATATGATAATATGAACGAAAATGTGTTATTAAAATGTTTTGCCTAATTTTTTTTTTACCTCATTTGGTGTTTGATAGCCTAATGTGAGAAGAAAATATTTATCTAGGCAAAATTTGCAAATTTATCCTGACAAATTTTGCCTGACCAATATTTTTGCTCAATGTGTATCAAACGGACTCTAGCGTTTTTCGTGTAGGTTTGATTTATTGATTGAATGCTACATGTTGCATCTGACCGAATATTAACAGTTATACTAGCTCTGAGCATCATTCCAGCCAGTGAGGTCCTGTCAACAAGTTTAAAGTTGATAGAGATGTTGCGTTTGGGGAAGGAAAAAAATAAGATTTAGAATTGTTTTTATCTTTAACAATGACTAAAAGATTCATAATTTTGCCATAATTTAAAACAAGAAACCGGTTGGTTTGTTTAGTTAATTGGAGATGGTTCTGGGCATTTTTGGTTAGAGAACTACAATTTTTTATTTACTTTTTACCAAACTTTTTTTTAGTGTGTTATCTTAATATATTGCCTATTTTTCTTTTCATCATGAACAATTATTAAATGCTTCGGTTTGGTACAATTATTAAATGCATAAGTTTGGTAACATTTGAAAGTGTTTTGACTAGACAACACAAATTGGTGGTATTATTTGAGAAGACAAAACAAGCTGCTGTCTATGGCCTAAGATAGGATGATGGCTCGTACAATCCGTGGAAGGAAGCCAATATATTTTTTTTTTTTTGGTTGCTTAAAGCCAATATTATTTGAGAAGAGCAAACATGCTCTACTTGGCCTAAGATGAGATAATGATCCTTCCAATCTGTGTGGTAAGAAGCCATGTGATTTGGAAGCAAAGCCAATAATTATTCTTTACAGAGTAAAGTTGTGATACCCCACAAAGGGTGAAATAGTAAAAATTTGTGATATGTAGTACAATAACACAAAAAATGTTAGTACCTGTAACACAATCATTAGGGTATATATATTAAGGCTGTGTGTGTGCCGATTTTTCTTTCTTTCTCCTTAATTCTACATAAATATTTTTGTTACTATTTAACTTGGAACATTTGTAAAAGATATCAATTTTTTCCTTTGAATTTGATTATGCCGACCCTATTACATTGGTGTTGTAAATATATAATGTATTGTTTTATTTTATTTTAGTCCAATAAGAAATTTGGTGATGTTTTTTAATTTATTAAAGGGTAATTTTTTTATGAATCATATTTGAGTGAAGTTATTATTACAAGATGAATACAATCCGGTCTAACATGTAGCATATGAATAATACAAGGAAAATATTTGGTAGACATGGTTTTTGGATTTAATTTGGCGACATGGACACGTGTTCGTGTGTCATTGGCTTATTTTGAGTGGGACAAACCAACTCGAGATGTTCTCACTCAAAATTCACCAATGACACGCGAACATGTGTCCCGGATTGCGAATTTAAGTCGCAAACTCATGTAGCTGTAGCAAGACTCATAATATAATGGAAATACGGACGTTGAATGGCCTTCACCGTGATAACAAAAGTATGCAGACGTTGGTTGTGACTCTCCCTACCACAACCACCAATTTCGCACCTGATCCCAAAAAAACAAAATGTATATCCAAGATAAAAACTCAAAAAACACCACACCCGAAGATGGCTACATAAAACCAGATGACCCTCAAATGTGTTCTGCTTATATAACAGACATATACAACTACCTCCACAACTTAGAGGTGGAGACAAAAAGAAGACCACGAGTTGATTATATTGAGAAGGTCCAATAAGATGCGAGTGGCAACTTTAGAAGCATTTTGATGGACTAGTTGACTGATGTTGTTGAGGACTATAAGCTTATTTAAGATACATTGCCGTTTTATAATTATGTACTTTGAAAATTTTTGTTGTTTTACGATTATGTACTTTGAAAATTTTTGCCCTTCCTTCAGGCACGGGCATTCGCTAATATATATATATATATATATATATATATATATATATACAAACTATGATTTACCCAACACAACAATTAATTTATGAGATTCCTCAATTTACTTAAGAATTAAACCCTAATTCTTATTTATAACGCACTTTTCATTTCTTCCAATTTTCTCACAAAAGATTATACCATTAACATGGATTCTTGCTTAAGTTTCATATAGAGATATCAACACATCAATTTATATGAGATCAATCTCTAAAAATCCCATTTTGATTCAAGAATCCCAACCCAAAAATCATTTAGTTTCTACACCAACTATAATATGGATTTTAAACACACTAAAAGAATTAAAGCAAGTTAAACACTTGCCTCGCAGGATAAATGCGATAACCTCGTGCCGGGAATCCGCAGAAGCTTGGCCCGAGCCTCCTCTTTCTCCCATTTTCTTCTTCCTTTCTTTCCTTTCTTCTTTTCTCTCTTTTCTTTCTTTCTCTCGTGGTCTTATAAGAGAGAAATATGGGTTATCCCTTATTAAATCCAAAATTGACTCTTATACACAATTGCGAGTCCCTATAAATCCAAAAAGTCTCCGAAACCAAAACAGTACCTCCGGGTACTCTAACTTGACTCTTTCTGCCCTTTTGAGACCCCAATCGTGCACTCGAAATTCCCATCCGAGTCACTTATAAAAAATTCACCTTTTTAAATCCAATTTAACATCACACGTACTTTTTCAAATAAAATATTATTCCTCGCCGCTTCACCTTTCCGCGACATGATATAAAATAATTCAACTTCATTTACTAATTCCCATAAGTAAATGTAACACACATCAATATTAATCCAAAACTCGCCAATTAATATTAAACCGAGACTTGAAATTTTCTTTCATTGGAAATTCTCAATTTATTAAATTACACTACTTATGTAATTTAATTATCCATAAAATTACTGAGTATCACATGCTTCCCCTCTTGCAAAGAAATTTCGTCCTCGAAAATCGGATACAACCGCTACTAAGACTGAGGATCTTATAACACCACATCCTCTAGTACTCAAAATCTACTTCAAAGTAAGGCTCAATCACGCTACACCAAAACGGACTATTAGTAACACACTTATTTTATGATTACTAACGCTATCGTACCACTAGTGTGTGTAACATTCCTATTGTGTTTGTAATAATTTGTAAGTGTTGCTAACATATATTTAATAAATGAGATTTTGGAGACTGAAAGAATGATTGAGACGAATCACATTTGAAGAAATTGGGATTTTTCTCAAATGACTGAAAGGAGAATACTGCCGTCACATACCCTTTTGAGACATATCTAGAACATCTGCCATTGGATCTGCCTTCATAAATCCCTGTCACAAAATTTTATCTTTGGGGATATATGCCTGCCTTGGTTAGATAACCCCTCTCAATTTGTTATGGTTTCTCTGTTTTGGAGTATCTTACTTCGTTATAGTTATACATATGAAAAAAATATTGTGCTAGATGTATAGAAACGATTGTGCTTTGCCTTTTTCTTTTGTACTAAAAACTTTGGACGTGGGATACTAGCCTGTGTGGCGAGATTGATCATCTTATGATGATATTCTTTGGTTTGAATTAGCATATATATATGTTTTTTTATTTCTTTTCTTTCCTGTTTACTTAGTTGCATATTACCATCTAGCTAAAGGTCGTTGTTTAGGATCACTAGGAAAGATACAGGAAGTTTGCTTGTTATATCGCGAGGATTAGTAGGCATTGTTTTGAACCGATGTGCATAAAGAGAAACTCTCAACATTTGCTCCTTATTAAAAAAATGAAAAATGCAAGCTGTGAATGTTTGTAACATTTTCTCTTGATATTGAATATGAAAAGAATGCACAGTTTTATCGAGATTAAGAGTTCATGTTTAGTGGTTATTAATTTTGTTCACGGATTGGTAGGCACTGTTTTAGCGACCATTATTTTGTTGTCATTATCTTAATTTTTGTTATTAGTAGGCTGGAAAATGATAATGGGAGAGAAGCAACAACATTGTTGCGACAACAGTTAGCTCTCAAGTTGTGAGCTTTATCCCTACATCTTTCTATGCTACTATGGCCATGAAGGAGTTGGTGAAAACATTAACCTCTGTTTCAATTCACAAAACATTGAACCAGCGCATGTCCCTTAGAAATTTGAGGAGCCAGATAGCATTTGACAAAATGTCATTGTTGCTTCGTTGGGAGTTTAACAAACTACATCGCATGCCAATGGCTTTGGTGGGGTGGGGTGGGGTGGGGCGGGGGGCATACAAGTTGCTAATATGTTTATCAAACAGCAAAAGGTGCAAATTTGGCCTTTTAAAATACTTTGTTGCATTTTTGTGTTTGAAACATTCAAGGTAACTTATTTTTGTATGATTTTTTTGGTAGCAAAAGCAAGTACTTATGCAGGGGGGGGGCATACAAGTTGGTAATATGTTTATCAAACAGCAAAAGGTGCAAATTTGGCCTTTAAAAAATACTTTGTTGCATTTTTGTGTCTGAAACATTCAAGGTAACTTATTTTTGTATGATTTTTTTGATAGCAAAAGCAAGTACTTATGCAGGCTTTGAATGTAATAATTGTAATGTTATTGTGGCAGTGGCGGATCTATGCTTGGAGGCCTTGGTTCAACCATTGCACAAGGTACATGAGTGTACGCTTTCATTTTATGCAAGCTATTATTTTTCTATCACAATGAATATATAATTCTTTGTAATTGCATTAATCACAACATGTTTGAAATTTTATGTCTCCCTCTATCACAGGCATGGCTTTCGGCACTGGAAGCATCGTTGCCCACAGCTGTTGATGCTGTTATGGGTCCTTGCACTTTTCAACATGAAACTGTTGCATCCGAGGCTGCTGCTGCTAGCAAACATTTGTTCTTGCTTAGATAGCCTATTTTGTTAAGTAGATTTTTGGAAATTGAACATGTATTTCTCAATCTTTTGGAGACTAATTCGGAGATATGATCTCAATAAAAACAAAGTTGTATCCAAATCCATCTGGTAAAGTGATACAGTGAGTGGATTGCCACCATTTTTCATTAATTCCTCCTTAATTTCTTCCATCAGTTGTATGTGGTGCTTGTTCCATATATATGAACGATGGACAAAAGAATGCTTTGGAGATTGTTTGGTCCATTTCGAACCCAATGCGTTGAGATGGACTTCATATAAATTGAGATAAACTTCATTATGTAATTCTTACGTGGACATGTCATAATTCTTATCTAGAGAGTTCATGTATTGAGATGAACTTCATATAAATTGAGATGAATTTTCTATTAATAGAATTTGGGCCATTAATTTTTTTTGGATGTCTCGATGTGTATTAGTGTTGTTGTAGATTATGTGTATTGTTGTTGTACTATTTTTTATTCCCTAAACAGGTGAATAGTACTATAAATAAAAGATATTTTGTTCCAATTTTTTAAAAATTCAACTTATTTTTGTTTAAATAAAATCGGGTCAGTTGTCATTATGTTATCATTTTTAAATATTATATACCCTAGTGTGTGTATGTATATATAAATATTATTCTTTATTAATTTTTTAATATTAATAACGGACTTATACCGTTACTAAATGTGTTATAAAAATTGTGTTAGAAGTGTCACAAAAGGTTGGTAACAGTAAAAAAGTGTTAGTAACACAGAATTTAATAGTACTTTAGTAACGGTAAAATAGTGTTAGTAACACAAAATTTAGTAACAGTAAAAAAGTGTTAGTAATTTGCTTCCCCACGCCTTTTTTCTAACACTTTTTTTGTTGAAAGTGTTGGAACCCGTAATTTTAAATTCTATTACCCAAAAAGTAATTTAATTTCCTTTTTAAATATGCGAAAGCAAGAAGATGGTTCAATTAAACAAAATTTTAATTTAACACAAATTAAAATTAAACCCAAGTGAAATATGATGGAACACACACACAATTTGATTTCACTTAAACCCAGTTAATTAACCCAAGTCCTAGAAATTTGCCTAAGTTTTATTTTTCAATTTTACCAAATTAGGCCCAACCAATTTTAACAAATTAAATTAATGACTTGAATTAACTACACATTACCCAATATTAATTTAGCACCAAATTAACCAAGTAGTGATTGAAACCAAATTTTATCTTTTTACCTAAGCACGCGTTCTAGATGATTTAGCAAGATAAAATTAAACAATGAACCACTACGCCGCATTGTACGAGGAAAAATCCATAACGGGAAAAAATCTCGGACGACCCTAGCCTTAAATCTAGTAAGTATGGTTTTACAAATTACAAGACAAATGACTTACATCTTTGACTCGACCCCTTTCAAGCCTTGATTCGTCTTCTTGTAAACACCTCCACCTAGTAAACAACCCCGGAGCTCCACCGGAATCTTGGACTTCACCAATGAGATAATAGGTACACCATCAACCACACATGGTGCCTTTCACTATGTGAAAATGCCGCAGCAAAACAATGAACTTCTTCTTTGAGGGATGTAGAAGCAAACCCAAACTTTTCTTTAAAGGTGTAGAGATAAACCGGTGCCAAATACTCCTAGCAAGATATTTATATGGAAGCTTGGAGTAAAACAAACTATGGGTGTGAAAACATAAGTGTTTTAAAGATTTTTCTTTGAAAAATTAAACACTGAAACATGAACTTTTTCTTCTATGAATTTTGCTTTCAAACTCTCTCTTAGAGATTGTAGGATATGAAAAGGTTAAGTTAAAAAAATTGGTTCCTGCACTTAAAAAGTTAGTGGAAAAATAAGTGGGAAAGTGGGAAAAACTGCTCAAAAACTGCCAATTAACTGTTCCCGCCGAATCTCGTTCTAACGAGATTTTTGTTCGAACGAAGTCTCGTTCGTACGAGCTTTCTAATGAAGTTCCAATGTATTAAAAAATGAATTCGTTAGAAATCTCGTTCGAACATCCATCTCGTTCGAATGACAATTCGAACGACGTTACAATGGCCTATACGGAAATCTCGTTGGCAGACCTCGTTCGAACGACATTCTTATTCGAACAACAAACTCATTTGAACGACAATATCGAACGAAAAATCAGAAAGTTGAAAATATGAATTTTATCCCAGAAACTTTATATACTAAATATAAAAGTTTTAATTGAAATCTTACTGAAAAAAAAATAAAAAACAGTTTTAAATAAAATTCACCCAATATAAAATGTTCCAAGCTCCTGTATATATATGTAATGAATTCATACCTTGGGAGAAATTGGAACTATGTTGGTGACGAAGAAACGAGGCACAATACACACGACATTTGACGAAGCTTTACAGTCTTGGCCGCTACGTCTTCAACTAAACACAGTAGGCTTGAATGCATATAATGAACACTATCCTATGACATAAACGTTTTTGTCTGGAATTAAGCCAAAACTATAATGAGACTCAATTGGAAAATTATGTCCTTATAAATCTCCCCCTTTGGCTATTCCGACACAAAAAACAACAAAAATCCTAAAGAGCCGTCAAGCTCACTAGACTCAAAACATCCCACCCAATACTTGACTCAAGACCCAAGGATCAAAACTTTTTGCCGATGAAGTTTCCACTTGAAAGATTTCCCGCACACTTAAGCAAACTATCAAACGCATGGGGAATATCAAAAGATACAATGCAATAATTAAAATAAATACTCCCCCTAAATTAATTCTCCCCTTTAGCAATGTGATCTACCTAAGAAGGTCGCGACTCCCCCTAAGTTTAATATCCCAAACTAAGTTACAATTACAATAGGATTAAATACCATTTCTCCCCCTATCATTCTCCCTCTTTTTATTCAGGAATAGACAAAGGATGGAACTAATTTTAAACATGATAATGAACAAGATATTAAGAAACATTTAAAGCATATGGGCAACAAACATATGACTAATCCATATAAAAAATAAAGGATACCAACTAAAATGCAATAAAATGATACCAATATGATACATGAGATATTAAGCATGTGATATCAACAAGAATGCACCAAGATAGATACCAAAAATGAAGTAATGGCATAAATGGACTAGAGATCAAGGAAAAGAAACAAAAATATCATATATATATATATATATATATATATATATATACATACTCCAAATATTTCAATAAAGCACAAGCACATATTTATAGATATAAACACACAAATGACACAAAATACGATAAATTTTTCACACCCGTATGGCAAAAATGTGTCATGTAGAAACGGAAGTGTAGGGGTGTGAACTAGTAACAATTAAATTTAGACCCAAACACTTAAAACATGTTCATAAATTCTCAATTAGTTGCACATTTAATCATATTTGAATATAACCTCATTGACAATATAGATTGAACTCCATGAACATACATACACAATGCATGCAAGCTTAGAGTTTTGATGATTCTACAAGCCAAATAGAGTCATAACATTTAGAATGAAACTAGGATAAATGGACATTGTGCAAACTATTGATATACCATCCAACATCCCTCAATAAGCATGTATATTTAAATGAATATATCAAATCAAATAGGCCTTGGCAATGATTTTTCTTTTTAATGCCATTTTTCTATTTTTAGGCCTTTGCACCATTTTTGTTTTCTTTTAGGTCCATTCAAACGCTGGCTTACTATTCGCAAAGGATTATTATTCCTTTCGGAGCCCTTCCCCGTGCACTATTATAATATTTTTATATCTCACGAATGTCACGTGCAACAGATTTTGACATACACTAGTCCTCCTATGTCATAAATATGTAGATGACAAAATTAATAGGAGAACATCTCACAAAGCTCAAATATTACATGTGACAATTAAATTTCAAAAGATCTCGTGCATGTGTGAATAGAGGCATATAAAAATAGAATCCATTTAATCAATACAAAATCCAACTACTCCATGTAAGCATGGTAATCACTTTAAGGATTTAAAAATCTAAACCAAAAGTTCTAGCCACATGGAAGCGTAAAAGAGGGGATTCAAACACAAGTATATGCCACATAAAGTGTGTCAAACAAAAATACACACAAAATAAAATTCTTTTTGAGTTTTTGAAATTTTTAACAAATAATAAAAATATATACTCAAAAGACAAACAAAACCATTTGTATTTTTCAATAAGCCTAAGTAATTAAACAAGTAAAACACAAATGATAAACAAAAATCTTTTTATATTTTTCATTTAATGCAATAAAAAAGGAATACATATAATACAAAAGATAAACAAAAATCATAATTCTAGCATGTGATAAAGCATGAAGCATAGATTAGAAGATGATTAAACAAGCATACACTAGCATAAAAATATTGATGAAGTACAAATGCTAAAGTATGCAAACAAAACTAACACATTCAACCTTTAGATTTAGCAAGGGGGGAAGCATGTAAAAGTAAATGAGAATCAAAAGTCATATTTTGTAAAGCTACCAAGTCGAATATCCTAACCCAAACTAACGATGAGTGACTAACTCGGGGTGTAGGAATCTTGGCTACCTCGGTTGCCCTACGTAGGAATTTTCTAGGACCTCTCTTAAGATCAAAACAGAATTTCCTAAGAGGACCTTTTAGATCACAATGTGAACACCTAATGTCATGGCGAAAAGATTTACCTAAGGAGTGATATCTAAAGGTTTTCCTAGATGATTCTCCTAAAACGTTGGTTTTGGCTTTATGAGATGATTTACTACAAGTATTGAAGCCTAAACCATGCATGCTATTTTTTATTTGGACCGTGCCTAAGATTTTATCTAGTTTGTCGGACCTACACTCTAAATCAAATTTGACTTTGCTAGAGTCTTTTAGTTTATTTTCTAATGCTAAATTTTTGGACTCTAACAACACATTTTTCTCTTCAAACTCGAGAAGCTCCTTTTTCAAGGAATTCATAAGACCTCTAAGGCTATCTCTCTCGCCTTCTATATATTCTATCTTCTCTCGAAGTCTTCTCTCTCGTGTCATAAGGTCTTCAATTAACGCACTCTCATCAACGACCTTGACACGTTCTCTTAAACAAGCTTCTAACTTCAAATTAGCTCTTTTCAATTTAATAAATTCTTCAAATAATTCTTGAAAAGAAACTTGAAGTTCACTCACATCAACCTCTTTATTCTCTCTCTCTCTCACTCACTCACTCTCTCTCTCTGTGTGTCTGTCTGTCTGTCTGTCTGTCTGTCTCTCTCTCTCTCTCTCTCTCTCTCTCTCACTCTCACTACCATAAAAAACAAGGGAATCAAAAACTTTAATCATGGAAGTGTCATGTGTTTGTATATCTTCATGGGAAGATTTACTATCGGTGCTCACATGACTAGCCATAAAAGCCACAAAGTTGGGCTTAGTGTGGGAATCAGGTCCCTCTTCCTTTTCACTAAGGGTCGCATTATATGAAATGGGTCTCTTACCCTCTCTCCTTAGTTTAGTGGGGCACTCAAAATCCTTATGTCCAGACCCTTCACAACCAAAACACCTATTTGACTCGTCCCTATTTAAATTTCTTTAGAAGTTTTAGGAATCCTTTCGTCTTTGTCATGCTTAGAAGTTTCAAATTTCCTTAAATCGTTTTTAAATTTGTCTTTGTTAAATTTAAGAAACTTTCGAATTTTCCTAGCAAACAAGGCCATGTCTTCCGGGTCACTTTTACTCTCGCTCTCTACTACTTGTTTGTCCTCTTTTCGAGCTTTTAAAGCAACACCCTTTTCTATTTTCTTTTCAGTTTTAGAGGAAAACATGTCTAGTTCATATGTTTGTAAATCACCTACGAGCTCTTCTAATTTTGTAGAGCTTAAAGTTGGTAAAGAATTTAAAACGGTCACTTTTGTAATAAATCTATCGGAAAGGGACCTTAAAGTTTTCTTTACTACTCGGGTGTTGGGTATTTTCTCTCCCAAATTAAAAGATTAATTAACAATATCGAAAAGTCTAGCATAAAATTCATCAAATGTTTCTTTATCATTCATTTTGATGGTTTCAAATTGAGCGGTGAGGTTTTGGAGTTTTTGAAGCTTTAACGACACTTGTACCTTCATGAATGAGTTGTAAAATATCCCACGCTTCTTTAGCGGTCTCACAAGTCATAATGTTTCAGAATTCATCCGGTGTGATAGCGCTAAACAAGGCATTTAAACCTCAGGAATTAAAATTTAAAAGTTTAAATTCACTCTCACTCCACCTATCGGTCGGTTTGGGAACACGCTCATTATCTACTAAATGAGTTGGTGGAGACCACCCATTAACTATAGACAACCAAACGATCTCGTCGATAGATTTAAGTGCCGATTTCATTCGTGCTTTCCGGTACGTGTAATTAAAACCATCGAAAATTGGAAATTTAGAGAATGGGGAAAATTCCATTTTAGTCAAAATATTTTAAAGGATCTTTAATGAAATAATTTATTGTTTTGGCTCTGACACCACTTGTTAAAAGTGTTGGAACCCCTAATTTTAAATTCTCTTACCCAAAAAGTAATTTAATTTCCTTTTTAAATATGCAGAAGCGAGAAGATGGTTCAATTAAACAAAATTTTAATTTAACATAAATTAAAACTAAACCAAAGTGAAATATGATGGAACACACACACAATTTGATTTCACTTGAACACAATTAATTAACCCAATTCCTAGAAATTTGCCTAAGTCATATTTTTCAATTACCAAATTAGGCCAAACCAATTTTAACAAATTAAATTAATGACTTGAATTAGCTACACATTACCCAATGTTAATTTAGTACCAAATTAACCAAGTAGTGATTGAAACCAAATTTTATCTTTTTACCTAAGCATGCGTTCTAGGTGATTTAGCAAGATAAAATTAAACAATGAATCACTACACCACGATGTACGAGGAAAAACCCATAACGGTAAAAAACCTCGGACAACCCTAGCCTTAAGTACACTAAGTATGATTTTACAAATTATAAGGCAGATGACTTACTTCCTTGACTAGACCCCTTTCAAGCCTTGACGTGTATTCTTATAAACACCTTCGCCTAGTAGAGAACCCTGAAGCTCCATCAAAATCTTAGATTTCTCCAATAAGACAATAGGTACACCTTGAACCACACATGGTGCCTTTCACCATGTGAGAATGCCGCAGCAAAATAATGGAATTCTTCTTTGAGGGATGTAGAAGAAAATTCAAACTTCTCTTCAAAGGTGTAGAGATAAATCGGTGCCAAATACTCCTAGCAAGATATTTATATGGAAGCTTGGAGTAAAACAAACTATGGGTTTGAAGACATAATTGTTTTAAAGATTTTTCTTTAAAAAATTAAACACTCAAACATGAACTTTTTCTTCTATGAATTTTGCTCTCAAACTCTCTCTTAGAGATTGTAGGATATGAAAAAGTTAAGTTAAAAAACTTGGTTCTCGAACTTAGATATTCAGGTAAAAAGTTAGTGGGAAAATAAGTGGGAAAGTGGGAAAAACTGCTCAAAAACTGTCAATTAACTATTCCCGCAAAATCTCATTCGAACAAGATTTTAGTTAGAATGATGTCTTGTTCGTACGAGCTTTCTAATGAAGTTCCAGTGTATTAAAAAATGAACTTGTTAGAAATCTCGTTCGAATTCTTGTTCGAACAGCCATCTCGTTCGAATGACAATTTGAACGATGTTAGAGTGGCCTATACGGGAAACTCGTTAGCAAACCTCGTTCGAATGACATTCTTATTTGAACGACAAGCTCGTTCGAACGACATTATCGAATAAAAAACCAAAAAGTTGTAAATATGAGTTTTATCCCAGAAACTTTATATACTAAATATAAAAGTTTTAATAGAAATCTTTCTGAAAAATAAATAAACAACAGTTTTAAATAAAATTCACCCAATATAAAATGATCCAAGCTCCTATATATATATATATGTAATGCATTCATACCTTGGGAGCAATTGGAACTATGTTGGTGGCGAAGAAACAAGACACATCCTACGTCTTCAACTAAACACATCATAGGCTTGAATGGATACAATAAACGTTTTTGTCCGGAATTGAGCCAAAACTACAATGAGACTCAATTGGAGAATTGTGTCCTTATATTTTTAGTGTTAGTAATTATTTTATTAACACTCAGTAGTGTTACTAATTGACTGTTTTGGTGTAGTGTCACTATAGCCCCAGCTTCAGATCAAGCTCGTTCAACTCTCCTGATACTGATATTCTTCATCACTTATAAGGTCGCACCTCGATATAGTACATTATACATTGTGCTTCTACCAACGACATTCGAATAAGGCGAGTCCATACATCACAGGCCCTATTATCTCAAAGTTATTATGAGACCGCACATCACTACGTGCTATCTTCCCATAACCATTCTAACACAAAACTCTCATCCTCAGAGAAATTCATAAAAATATTTGACCACTCCTGCAAGTCCTTCAAATCTAGGTTCATGGCGATGTAGCTTTTACGATAGTCAAAAGCCACTCAAAATAGTTGTGGTTCCTCCACTTTTATCAACAGAATGTAACTCTCATCTGATCCCAAAAATCTACTTATTTGCTCACCTCTAAAGAACCAGAGGGAGAATGGTTAGGTTTTCCATACAAAACCTCAATAATCTCCTTGTCCACAAAAACCAGGTACGAGTGTTACACACAACTCTACCATTCGAAATTTCTCCTCCCAATTACCGTACTATGCTTTACCTCACTTATAAGCTATATCAGTTGTGAATGTAAAATAATCATAGTGATTCTAAGATCACCTTCATACAACTTTACTAATTTCCAATCACCTCCCATCTACTCATCGGGTTATAGGAGACACAACTTGCCCAAAATAAAACGTCATCCCATTGCTTCCTGAAATCCCATAACGAAGGTGGGGTTCGATGATCTCATCCTGATTCACAACAATATTGGGCAACACCTCGCATCAGTGTAATCCTTCTTTTTAAACAAGAACTGGGGAACACTATCTAGTAGTGTAACTCACCCCAAAAGAATAACAATTACTTCCCTTTTGGTCAACTTGATCGCCACCTATCAAAGAAATTTACCAACCTGATTGTCCATTCCTTCACTGGGACCATCAGCTTGATACAAAATTTTCTAGTTAATCATCATGCACCAAACTATTTCCATCTATGAGGGGTGCACGCGGAGACAACTCATTATGTCCCTCTTAACACCAACTTCCACTTATAACATCTCATATCAATTGGTACTTAATACTCCCCTTCTTCCCTAGGGTAGAAAAATTCTCGGCCCGAGCACTTTTCGCCACAATGTGCACTTTGGGCTCTTCATACCTTATTGACATCCTCATTCTGTTGACGCGCAAGTCATTCTTAACATTCGATTGAGTAAGAAATCTCCCCAATTTCGCACAATAGTTGGATTTTCCTCTTCTCAAGAGATATCCTTATAGATGGCTTCTCATAGCCTTTCAACCCATCTCGGGTGTGCTTCTCTCATTGCACATATATACTTGGAGTATCGTCCTTCTCACACGACATTTAATTCGTCCGACTATTTCAACTTTGTTTATAATTACCCCGCAGGCATATACTCAACATATCTATTCCCACGTCCCTTTAACTGGAGAGATTTTGAAATCGATTGATAAGGGTGCCCACGTACCCTATAATCTGCACATATTGGTGTAAACATCACATACCTCTCATCTATAATACACGTTACCCTAACATTCTCAGTGTGGCTATAACACTTGGGTATTCTCAATCACCTCAAAAATCAGAATTTTAATTCTCCTTAACACCGTTCCACCCTTCAACTCGTGGCGAAAAGAAAAATTTCCAGTGCTCTCTCATGGCACTACCGGCTCCACTAGCCTTGAATCATAATATAGCTTTCAACTCACAGTTATAACTACATACTTGTATAATGACCGAGGTACTAGACTCATGGAATAATGACCAAACATCTCTCCACTTCCAACGTTACGCTAAGTTTCATGTGTGGGATGTCTTCCAAAGTGAAATCCAAAATAAGGAACCCCCAATACACTACTATCTAGCACCATCGGAATATCAAGATTCGTTAGGCCCTTAATCCATAACATATACCCTCAAATTCCCATCTCTTGATATATAAACTACATCTCCTCCCGCAATCACATTTAAATAAGGAACTTTCCCCCAAATGAACTATCACTCAGCAGTGGTGGTAATCACATTCCATACACCTCGAACACACACAATCAAGACTCTCAAAATCCTTCTCCTGGACATATAGATATTAATCTCAACTCCCACGTCTCTAAAGTAGTGATAAAATAATGAGATCTTCCTATCACCAAGTTTTGAGCACTAAACATAATAGCGAGCTAAATCTCTCTGCTCAATAGTAAACCCAATACACTCTGAATCATATCGGTAAAGTCCCTACACATCGGGATCAAATATCTCGAGATAACTATACTCTCCGAAGTCTCTATGATAATATACTATAAATGCGAGCTCGACCCTCTCGTAGGTGAGACATCGCCAAAATAACACATCCTGCCTTAGAGCAACAACTACGATAGCCTTACAATATCTGCCCACTATCGTTTTAGCCATTATTATAAAATTATATGCAGGATAATATCATACGCGTATAACACTTCACTAAAACGAGTAATCTCAATAACATATAACCACTAACAATGCACCTACCCATCCTCCGCGGATGACACCAAAGATAACCCCACTATAGCAAGGAAAATATACACATAATAATAATGTTATCGATATACACACTAAACTCGTCTCACACATGAATTTAGCGATAATCAAAGTATCATGACTCATTTGTGTCACACAAAACTTGCCTCATTCTTCGGAGGTTAAAACTCATATTTCCACTTTGCTAATCACATTGGCTTCTTGAATGGTTCCCGAACATACCACGCTTGTCCGAATCAAACTGAAAACTACTTTAATCATTACCCTTACTAGGCACCATACTCTTGTCTAAAATAATGTATGTGGTCCCACTCTCCACAAAAATACTCCTATATATAATCCACTTATATTCGGCCATACTGACCATATCAAGGTTGTCCTTCTCTCATACTCTGGTAGTCTTAACTCTGATAGCTACCCCCGTTATTCCCTTAATTTCACTGTTCCTAAGGAACACACTGCTAGCCTCGATAACCCTGGCTGAATTCACCATCCTAATCATTTAAATGGGTCCCCTTATGGGTATCCCCCTTATGGTGCTTCACTAACATCATTTCACCCAGTCTTACTCTCCGGCTAAATCTTACGATTCCTTTAGCTCCCCACCAAAGAAGCGTTAATATATTTACTGACAAAATATGACATTGTCACCATCTGCATCGACCGTCCAAGCAGAATTTCCATTAAGTGCAACTCCTTTCGCGAGTCCATTACACACTTAGGAATTCTCTTCTCCATGGTACCTAATTCGTCCATTACAAATTTTAAAAAATTTTAATTCATTTTCACAAATGGGCCTCTGTGCGGTCCTGCTATGAGGTGTTCAAAACATCATTCACATCTACTCCTGAACACCTAATGAAGGAACTTGTGGTCAAACTGTACCTAAGACCTTCCATTGACACAACATTCCATCTTCTAAATATGGTGGTTAACTTCCACCATTATAACTTTGCTCCTACGAGCCAAGATAAGAAAGTACCCCAAATTTTCACTTCTAGGTATAGTACACTCCACCACTTGCTAAAGCCTCGGGATATCTAACTTCCATTGGCTAACATACACCATATCCGCACTTTCTAAAATTCCCAAGGAAGGTCCTCTTTAAAGACCCGTCTGAGTCTCTCCCATTCTAACCACACTGTGTGAGTCTAATTTGGCAGCACTTTTTGCTATAGCGGTACTTGGAAATCATATGATGCACTCAAGCAGTCCTTAAAGCTCCTAACTTCCCCAACAACAATAGGGGTGACCTCAACTATGGTCATTACCCCCAAAATATTCTACACCTTCAACGGAGCCCTGTCTCCTGTTGTCCTCCAAACGGACCTCGCTTGTCGTACTACATTATTCGACACACGAATACACCCAAACGCAAATAAGATTCACTAATATATATAAATTATAGAAAGAGAAAGAAATCTCACCATAGAAATCAACAATCCTAAGCATAAGGCTCTATATCAAATAGAAGACAACGCTGAAAGCATATTACGTTCGCACAGATTCCTAAGGACACCAAAACCTGATGATATGATATCACCACTGACACCCCACCCAATAAAATACTTGATAACCAGTCCTATATCAAATTAAGAAAGTAATATCATGTGGTTCATTCTTAGCATCAGTTTCGAAAACAAAATTAAGTACTAGTAACCTATTAGGCTTGGTGTTAAAATTTTAAACTTTTATAATATTTTTACAACTTAATGCACAAATTAAAACCATTCACACGGTAATATCCATAACAAATGAAATGAATAAATAAATAACCGATATCTCTCGAAAAACATTTATACAACCATATCGAATACGAGTAAAATAAAAATGCTGGAAATAAAATAAATGACATCAATTGGGCAACATGCCCGAATATACTCTCAGTTCCTCCTATCTAGATCACAAGGAGAGAAGTGATGACTCTCTCCTGCCCACATCCACAGTTGCGGCAGCAACGTCTGACTCGAAACAATATTCATCCAGTCGTCCCTGTGTTTGGAGACCTAAGAAGTATAACAAAGAAGAAGAAAATAAAAGATAACTACGAGTCAGAGCCTGGGTTTTAAAAAAAAAATTAACAAGTGTTTAAAATACTTTAATATTAAATATGATATTCTCCATATTTAAACTGGTGTCGCACTCGCATGAGATACCCCTCACCTCTCGTCTAACAGTGCGCACCTAAAGCATGTAATTTAAACACCCTAGTTATGCTACCCAGCCTAACTAGCATCTCACCCAAACATTCCACACCATAAGCTATCTCAGCCACCCGTGTAAATAATATCCTAAGTTTTCGTCTGCTTATACATTCTAGTTTCTTGCTTATCATTTACCCGTTCATTATGGATAACTTTCACTAGTTATACGCTATTCACATTTTACTGTTACTTATACCGTATATAGTAGCCTCTTCTTATATATGTACGTCACATATTCTTTTTCCAGAGTTTATACTCCCAGATGATCTAAAAATTAACTCACATTTCATTCTTTATCTTGATCCAAATATATATGTTTTCACATCTCATATATGTATACATAATATACTATACACATTTAGTATATCGATACTTATATATGACACACTATATAAGTACAACAACCATTCCTTAGAGCCATAACTCAATGGATGTAGTCTCTCTGTGCTATCATCTTCCTGGGCATACTCACACATCATCTCGAGATCCAGCGGTCGGACTTTCACACCGACTTGGTAAAAATTTGAATCACAAAACATGGAAAGCGGGCATATCTCCTGAAAGTGAGATCGAATCATACCCAACACATATCACCCAGAATAAAATTAGACAATATAAATAATGGACGACTATGACCTCGGGACTATACTCTCCCCTTCTCCTCAAGCCAGGGTATTCACCCACATCGCGCAACCTCCCATGATAGCACTAGAAGGGTATGTTCCACATAAATATTTCAATCACACACAGATATATTTAAAATCACTTCATATATATATATATATATAATAAGTTAGCTTGGTTTTTGAAAATGTACAGATTTTTAATGGTCTAGATCAATGCCACCTCCTTACACATTTTTACACATTTTAATGGTTCAGATCACCTCCCTTTCTTTTTTACCAACTTACCCCTAAATTATATGGTTTCCCCCCATTTTTTTCCTCATCAAACTCACCCTAAAATTAAAAAATTGCGGTATTTTTGGAAGACTCTACCATTTCACACATGAAACCCTCGGTCCCGCATACATTCTCTCCACTCTCCACTCTCCCCCCTCACACTTACACACGCACACGGTCACTCTCACCCTCACCTGTCTCTCTCATCCAAGGCTTCCTCAAACCCTATCCCTCCCCTCCTCCTCTTCATGCTGCTGCCCCCTCCCCCTCCTCCTCTTCACGCTACTGCCCCTACTCCTCTCCTCACTATTTCCCTCTAACGAACCATGCTCGACTCCCTATCCTCTCTCCCTCTGCCCCCTCCTCCTCTTCACGCTGCCGCTACTTCCCCCATCCTCCTCTTCACACTGACGCTGCCATTTGTGTTTTTAGGTATTTTTTTTTCGATTTTGCATAACTAAATTAGGGATTTCCATTTTGTAGTTTCAATCAACGATTTGAGTTTTTTTCTTCTACTTGCTATAATCCCTCTCTCTATATGGTTGTATTTGGATTTGTACAGACCAATCCAACACTCAGATTTGGACTTTACATACTCTAATATTTGAGGTGGTGTTATACTCTTTTTTTTTCATGGACAAAAGAAAGGTTGTCTATAGGAGTTTGAAGAAGTTTAAAATCAACACAATTCCAGGTTTGTTTTGGTTGTTTGGTCTTTGGTTTTAAATTGTTTAACATTTTTTGTTTGATTAATTTTAAATTGTTTAACATTATTTGTTTAGGCGTTTCATTCGGGTTGGCTGAATTTCAGAGTACTGTTGTTAGGGTTTTAATTATATTTTTCTGGGTTCTTGATTCCAGATTTATCAAGAAACAACAATGTGTGTTTGATTTTTTGGGGATATTTGAAGTTTAAGTCGATATATGCATCGTTTGTTAATTTCTTTATTTTTTTAGGTACTAACGTGGTATGACCTCTACATTTTATATTTCCACTTATAGTGGTATTTTGTGCTTATTTTACCTTTTCAGATGCTTTCAAATTTATCTCTTTGGTATTTCCTTTTTATTATAATCAGTATCAGTCATCACTTGCAAGGATGGGACTTCTGACTTCATTGATGCGGTATTAACCCCTTTGACTAGCGAAGGTATACATCTCTCAAAACTTTTTATACATTCTTACATTAGTAAATGATTTTATTCATTAGCTGAACTTTGGAGTAAATGGGATACGAGGACTCAAACTTTTTATGCATATTCTATTGAATGCTATTAGGTTAATTACGATTTGTGCAATACTCTATTATGATGGAGTTTGTGTTATCATCAATTGTTTAAATTTAGGCCCCAATAAGGAATTTCTTTCCCAAGCCTCAAATGGTGGTCTACCACCCATGCTCAACTTGCACAATATGTGTTTGATTATATATCTAATCAATTTTTGTTCATGCTTTAACCTCATTTTATTTTTTTCCAACTATATTACTACATGGGTTGCATTTGTTCAGATCTGAGTGCTTAATATAGTTTCTTTTCAACCAATGGTATGTATTTGTCCTGAATTTGTTAATCAATGTATTTTTTGATTTGTGATGCCTTTGGTTCAATATAATGTGGAGTTAGTTTGTTTGCTGATCTCTATTTAAATGTTAGTTGAATTTTCAGATTTATATATATTTTTTATGGAATTTAATAGCATTTAACTGTTTGATAGCATTTCACAATCATCCCTAACATTAAGTCTCATTGTAAATGGATAGCAGTTCAACTATTTGAGTGTTTGTGGATGTTTCTCTTCATCTGAGATATATACCTGAAATGATATGTTACACTGGATAGCAGTTACACTAGAGTCCGAGACCTGCTTGGAAGCCTGGTAAGTTTTCAAAATTTTTATGTTTTCCTAACCATACCATGTAGCGTTGTGCTTGGGACTGAAAATAATTCAAGTTAACATAAGTTTATGAATGTTTCATACAATTATATGTTTCTCTAAATTTAGCGTTATCACTTTTGTATACCATGTAGCGTTATCACTTTTGTTCCCATCCATACACTTTTGTATACTAACCACACCATGTAGCGTTATCACTTTTGTATACTAATTGATGAGAACAATGCAACTTATTAGTACAACTCTCAATTATGTAGATTTAGATAGTAGTATAGTTATATTTCAGCAAAACTGTTATAACAGAAGTTTTATAACAGTTTTCTCAATGGCCAATATATCAGATATCAACAACCATATATCGGACATCAAAAACCATATAGCAGGTACTGATATAGCAGACATTCAGGTCATGGAAGCAAACGATTTATGCCATTTATAAACAATTATATACAATTCATACAATTGTATATAATAAGCAATTAAAAATTTAACTACTTATATATCTTTGTACACAACTGTACTACTATCTAATGGATAAGAACAATGCAATTTATTAGTACAATTCACAATTATGTAGATTTAGATAGTAGTATAGTTATATTGCAACAAAACTGTTATAACATAAGTTTTATAACTGTTTTCTCAATGGCCAATATATCAGATATCAACAACCATATATCAGACATAAAAAAACCATATAGCAGGTATTGGTACAACAGACATCAAAAACCATATATCATATAGTAGTTACTCATATATCAGACATGAATAACTAGGTACTCATATAGCAGTGTTGTTAAGAGTTTAGTCCTTACAAGGTTCAGTTTGCTAGGTACTCTGTTTTTTATATGTTTGGTAATGTTGTATCTACAGATGTTTGAGAGATCCTCTATTTTTTTATCAATCTAATATATTTTCGATACACTTTGAAATTTGTTCTTTTTAGAAATATCGAATTATCGAGTTATCGTTACATTGTAGAATTGTTATGTTTGCCCATATTTTGGGGATATATGATGGTTGATATTGTAAAATGTAACTAAATATATTGGAAATATATTGTATTATATAAATTTTGGAACCAACTTATGGCAGCTGCATATATATGAAGATTGCACATATATGCATATGCATATATATACAGATGCATATGCATATATATGCAATCTACATATACATTCATATGCTGCATATATATGCATATGCATATGGGAAAAAGCCCCCCACCTATTCTCCCTTCACTTCCCCCGCCACTGCCCTACCTTTCTTCTCTTCATCGTCATCCCCTACTGCTGGTCATCTCTTCTCTTCATCTTAGTTGATACATGCATTAATACATACATTATACAAATAATATTGCATTTGATATATTATACAAATAATATTTCATTTGATATAAATTGAGTCACAATATCATTTTTCTTACAGATTCTGGTTACCAACAAACTTATATTGGAGAACTGGAGAAGTATATGTTGAAGTTCATATCGGTAAGTTCTCCTACTTTTTAGGTAGGTTCTTGAATTTTTTCCAGTTATGCATATGTTTTTTATATGATGCGTACCGACAGTAGTGCATACATCTTATATTGATGTTGCATGTTTTAGGGTGTGGGTGCGTGCAAAGTTCTGTGCACTTGATGGTGATGCGTTCGGCTCTTGACTCAACAAGTTACCTGGTCGACTCGATTCGGAGGAACTTATCAATAGTGGTTTATTATAGACATATATTTGGGGTTTATATTTGATTATTGTTAAATTGATGAAGTGGTTGAAATGAGGTCCAATATGGACCTCGAGTATTGCTGTTGTTGAGTATTTTTATTTTTTTAAACAGGGTGGATAGTCCTATAAATAAAGGAAACTCTGCCCAAATTTTTTAAAATTAGAACAAAAATATTGTACATTTATTTAGATGTACCTTTTTTTAATAATTTTAACGTAAACGAATATTGTTGCCATGGATTTGGGTTGTTTATTGATTATAGTGCCAATCGAGTATGAATATAGTAATATGTACTGTGAGTCAACCGAGTATGGGTTTTTTATTTCACTTTGTTGTCGGGTAACGATTTTTTTTTGCAATTACATAATTTTTGTTTCGTAATTAAACACGACACGACATTAAATATTATTCTTTACCTATCTCAAACACGACCCAATATTTTTTTAACCAAAAATGAACTTTACCAAAATAAACACGACATGAAGTTTTATTACCAATTGAGAACACTAATGTTTGGCAGGATAGCCCTATAAATATAGAATATTATGGCCAAATTTTTTAAAATTACACTTTGTTTTGCCGAGGAACGAAATTTTTGTGGTTTTGTAATTACACACTTCGAAAATTTTTGCGTTTCGCTATTACATGCTTTGAAAAATTGTCGACGTTTCGCGAGTACGTACTTTGGAAAATCTTCGTCGTGCCTTCAGGCACAGCAATACGCTAATATATATATATATATATTATCAAATTCGGATATTCCTGCCTATCTCTCATGGCATTAGCCTAGAGTCCAAATATAAAAACTCGTATTAATTTATAAGCATACGCACAACTTATATTTATCCCATAAGTATTTACTCACTTATGATAAAATTCCTCACATTAATAATTTCCCGAATATTATTTTATCACATCTAGATAGTGTTGCAATTTCATTTTGCTCACATATTGGGATTTTACTAGTATAATATCAACATATATATTCTACACGAATAAATATATGTATACCCGCTAAAATACTTTCCCGAGGGTTGTTCGTCCCAAACAATCCTAAAATTTATACCCCGAATCTTATTCCCACTAACCCGAGATTCATACTTCACTCACATAATCTTATTTAGGTCCTCGCACTCTATCATGTATCCCATATTGTTTATGTCCTAAAAGGAGTTCTTCTCCAATCCTTTTTATCTAAGAATAATCCCTCAAATTTTTCTATCAAAACCGAACCAAACTGATGGTCAGAAAACGAACCGATCCGGCCATAGAAAACGAACTGGTCCGATGCTTAAATAAACAAACTGATCCGGTATTCCAAAAATGAACCGGTCTGACACAAATAGTTTTGTGAGTTCATCTTCCCCAACTCCAAAAATTCATTCTAAAACTAACCCAACTCAATTTCTAGGGTTTCTAACATTACCCAACATCAATACACACACACACACACACACACACACACACACACACACACACACACACACACACACACACACACACATACTATGATATACCTAACACAACAATTAATTTATATAATTCCTCAATTTATTTAAGATTTAAACCCTAATTCTTATTTATACCATATTTTGCATTTCTTCCAATTTTCTCACCAAAGATTTTACCATTAAAATGGATTTTTGCTAAAATTTCATATAGAGATATCAACACATCAATTTGTACGAGATCAATCTCCAAAAACCCCATTTTGATTCAAGAATCCCAACCCAAAAATCATATAGTTTCTACACCAACTATAATAGGGATTTTAAACACACTAAAAGAATTAAAGCAAGTTAAACACTTGCCTCACTGGATAAATTCGACGATCTCGTGCCAGAAATCCGTCGGATCTTGGTATGAGCCTCCTCTTTCTCCCCTTTTCTTCTTCCTATATTTCCTTTTTGTTTTTGTCTCTTTTCTTTCTTTCTCCAGTGCTCATATAAGAGATAAATAAGGGTTATCCATTATTAAAGCCAAAATTTACTCTTATACACAATTGCGAGTCACTACAAGTCCAAAAAGTCTTCGGAATCCAAACACTATCCCCGAGTACTCTATTCTGACTATCTTGTCCCTTTCGATACCAACCATGCACTCAAAATTCCCATCCGAGTCACTTATCAAAAAATTTCCTTTTTTATATCCAATTCAACTTCACACGTACTTTTCCAAATAAAATATTATTCCTTATCGCTTTAACCTTCTGCGATCTGATATAAAATAATTCAAATTCATTTACTAATTTCCATAAGTAAATGTAACACACATCAATATTAATCCAACACTCGCCAATTAATATTTAACCCGCACTTCAAATTTTCTTTCACTATAATTTCTCAATTTATTAAATTACATTACTTATGTAATTTAAATATCCATAAAAGTACGGGGTGTTACACATGGGACTTTATCTCAGTATTGTTATACGCTTAACATGACACTCTTTCATACATTTTTGTTTTCTGTATCACATTTTCCTAGTGCATCACCCTTGGGTGCCATGTGTTCTCCACGTTAAGCGTATCACGAATTCGGAGTCGGTCGCTTTTCCCAGGTGCATTACGTTCTCTTTTTATCATGGGACCTTCCACTTAAGAAATAACAATGCTTAATATTCTGCCTTCTTTTCATGGGATGGAGAATGAGAACCCGTAGAGGCACATTAGAGACTTCTAAGAGGTGTGCAATAAATTTTCATATTAAAATTGTACATCCGAGCCTATGGGACTTAATAATTCTTCTCTACCTATTATAAATAAATCGAAAGATTAGTTAATCACATTTTTTGCCAAATTTATTTCGAATTGGCAACTACTGTTAGACCTTATATTAAAATAATTCTTTCCCACACAAGGAGAATGCACTCATGAAACAAATTCAAAATTCAACAATATGATCATGAAACATTCAATAAGTGTTGGGAACATTTCAAATCTTTGAAGAAATCTTGCCCTTACCACAACTTTGACCAAATGCAATTGATTTCCATTTTACGTGGTGGGCTAAACCCCTTGACTAAACAATGTGTCAAGGTAGCTTGCTTGACTTGAATGGCGAGGGAGTTGATGTCCATTTTGAATTTGTTTCAAATGCCTCTTGTGGTTAGGATACAACAAATCCTTTTGATGCACGAGTCGAGAAAGCACCAACCCTCGAGGGCAAACCCAAGGTGTATCTACCCTATTGAATAATCAAGATACTCAAACCAAATACGACCAGTTGTGTTATCAGATCGATGCTTTGCAACTTACACAACAATCCCCATCCACAAAAATTGTTTAAAATATTTCCACTGTGGAGTTGTTTATGTGCATTATTATTGACCACATTGTTCACAATAAGAAAGAGTGTCCCACATTCCCTCGTATCAAGTTCCAGATGCAAGAGTAAGCTAATGTTGCAGGGGCATATAAAAAGTAATATTCTAATACCCCCTTCGATCCCACTAACCCCTTATAATACAAGTTGGAAAGACACATCCCATAATTTCAGCAACAACCACCCCAATATCATCAATCATAACATCCTCCAACGGGACCTCCCCCTCCCGCTTCGTGTTTTCCTACCTAAAGAAGGAAAAATGAGGTGCAATATGACACAATTCAGAAAGTTACCCAACTTTAACATTCAATTTCTCAAATAGCGCACTCTATGCAAGAGATGCAAACCTCTCGTGCCTAATTGGTCCAAATTCCCAAGGGATAGTGAGACCATTTTTTTTTGGCACAACCTTGACCCAATCCTAATGGCTGAATGGGCAATGAGATCTACAATCCGAGCATCTCACAAACCGATCATGTGAAGGGTATAACCACCCTCAAGAATGACAAAATGGTATATAACAACGTTGTAGCGACCTCGCCCGAACAACCCATTCCCACTCATTCCAAAGGCAAAGCCATTGCTCCAAAGGATGTGCAACCGTGTATTCCCGTTACTATAGACGATGACATTCCCATAGAATAAGATGATCCCCATTACTATAAACAATGACATTCCCAAAGAAGATGATGATCCTATAGATTTGAAGGACACCATTTAACATACTTCGACATTGTTTCCACGAAGGTTCAAAGAGAAGGCTACTAAGGACTATGAGGATAGTTTTTTTAAAAAATTTCAATCAAGTAAACATGAATACCCCCTCCTTAAGGAAATTGAGCATGTGCCGAAGTATGCTAAGTTCATGAAGGACTTATGCGCGGTTAAACGAAGTCAAAATGTGCGTAAAAAGGCCTACATGGCTGTGCAAGTGAGTGTGATCATAACCAATGAACTTGTTTAAAATTTTAAGAAATCGAGTTGTCCATAATTTCATTCATAATTCGGGATTCTAGAATATATCACGCCCTCCTATATTTTGGAGAAAATGTGAACTTGATTCCTTATTCTATGTATCTCGAGTTGAAGCTCGCTGAGATTAAAGTGACTCGAGTCACTTTAAAACTAGTCGACCGTTCGACTAGGATACTATGAGAAGTCGTGGTTGATGTGATTGTCCTGGTTGATACTTTCTACTTCCCGATAGATTTTATTATCTTGTACACCCAACCCGTACCAAAAGGGAGTGCTCAAATCCTAATAATTTTCAGTCCTCCATTCCATGACACCATTAATGCTAACATTAATTATAGGAACGTGGTGATGAAACTCTCCTTTTGTAATATAACAATCGAAATTAACGTGTTCAACCTCTTTAGCAACCCAAAGTTACGATGAGAGTGAGGAAGCTATTGAAATGGCGGCTTGCATTGGCACTCTTGTCCAAGAATATTTTTACCTCTCTCATTTTAGAGATCCATTGTAGGTGTGTATTGCAAACTCCTTGTATAGCGATTTGCTCATCAATAATGGGGAATATGAAGATTCTCTCGATGAGAATTGTTATTCACTGAATAGGGAGTTATTGGACATGTGAAATTTCCTCAACTACTTGATGATGTGAATAAAGGTATTGTGGGTGGTAGCATAGTGGGGGATGGTGAAAGAGAGCTCAGTAATAATGAAAGTGAGTGGGTTATCGAAGAATCAATGGGAATCTCCCATTTTGAGAAATTACCCCCATGAATCTTTTCCCTTCCTATCGAATGTTTCAATGCCCAAGATTGAGCTCAAAACTTAACAACGGAGCTTAAGTATATTTTCCCAGGTGGTGAGAACACTTTTCCAGTGATTATAACGACCATCCTTGATAATTTTCAAGACGAAGCCTTGCTATTGGAGTTAAGGAAGAATAAAAATGTTATAGGATTATGTATTTCCTACTTAAAAGGGATTAATCCCTCCATTTTCACTCAAAGCATTTACTTGAAAGAGGATGTCAAGACCACCCATCAAATTAAAAGGAGGTTAAATCTGGCCTTAAGCAAGGAGGTAACGGAGGAGGTGATAGAGTTGTTGGATGTGGGGATAATCTACCCGTTTCCGATAGTGAGTGGGTGAGCCCGACACAAGTTGTACTGAAATAGTCGGGAGTCCTAGTTATTGAGAATGTGGATGGTGGCCTTTTTCCCTCTCTCATTCCAAGCGATTCCCGTGTTTGTATAGATTATCAAAAGCTTAACACCGTCATGAGGAAAGACCACTTTACCTTACCTTTCCTTGACCAAATTCTCGAAAGGGTAGCCGGCATAAGTATGATTATGTTCTTGATAGCTATTCGGGGTACGACCAAATTGAAATAACAATGATTATTTTCTTGATGGATATTCGGGGTACAATCAAATTGAAATATCCCCCAAAGATCTGGAAAAAACCATGTTCTCATCTCCATGCGACACTTTTGTCATCCGAAGAACATCTTTGGGGCTTTACAATAGGATGATAACTTCCCAATGTTGCATGCTTAGCATCTTTAGTAACATGGTTAAAGATATTATTGAGGTATTCATGGAGGATTTTAGTGTATTCGATAATACTTATGAGGGATGACTAACCAATATCGAAAAGGTGTTAGCTAGGTGCATTGAGAAAAATCTTATTCTTAACTGGGAGAAGTGTCACTTTATGGTGATATATGGGATTGTCTTATGCCATATCGTCTTCAATGATGGTATTCAAGTCGACAAGGCTAAGATTTATGTTTTTGCTAACTTTCTCGCTCCTAAAAAACTCACGGATGTAAGGTATTTTCTTATCCCTGTTAATTTTTACCAACATTTCATTCAAAACTTTAGCTTGATCGCACGCCCAATGTGCGGTCTTCTTGCTAAAGACGCTCCATTCTTGTGGAAGGAGGCGTGCTAAGAATCATTTTGTAAGTAGAAAACCATGTTGACCAAGACCCCCATCATGCAATCGTCTGATTGGCCTCTCTCATTCACTACAAGAAAAATGAGTATTAGAGACGGTAAAAAACCGTCCCTAAAAGTAACAAAAACATCCCTAAAGAGTATTAGGAATAGTTTTTGCAACGGCAAAAATCCGGCCCTTATACTAGGCATCCCAAATATTTTGGGGACGGATTTTACCGTCCTAAATGTTAACTCATGAACACTCTGCATTTGGCATTAGGGATGGATTTTTTTCGTCCCAAATGGTGTTCTCGCGAAACAATTCCCGCTCCCACCAATAGTATTAGGGACGGTTTATCCGTCCCTAATACTACTGAGATTCTGGCAACCCAATTAGGGACGGTAAAAACCGTCCCTAAAGGTAATTTCTATTGATGCAGTATTCTCAATTAATACAAATAAGTATTAGGGACGGTTTATAACCGTCCCAATTGATAAATAAAAAATTGTCATAAATAGTTATATTATTATATGTTTTATGTTGCAATAATAATTGACGTCTAATTGACATTATAAATCAAATCATCTGATAAAAAAAGCAATACATCAACCACATTCATTGAAGCATGTATCCAATAACAATTTCTTCCATTGAACTACATTCAAGTCGAAATATTTAAATGATTATAAAATTATACTAATTAATAAGATATACAATTGTCAAAAAAAATATCATCCCTAAATTAAGATGATAAATATGGTTGTCACGCTTCGAAAACTTCTCTTAGTAAAATATGTATCTTCAACTTCATGTATCTTCAACTTTTTGTACACAACCTCCAATCAATAAATAATCAATTTATCAAAATAATATTATAGTAAAATAAAATATCCAAATATATTAGTTAATCGTATCAACAACTTTTTACAATTTTTAAAAAAATTTGACAGTCTCCTTTGTTTATACATGAAAACCAACCTGTTTGGTCAATACAAAAACCGCACGGCTATAATAATCTTGCATATCAACAATTCTTTACAATTTTTTTAAAAAATCGACAGAGTCTCCTTTGTTTATACATGAAAACCAACCTGTTTAATCAACACAAAAGCCCGCACGACCATAAAAAATTGAAAAATCTCCATATCAATAATTCTTTACAATTTTTAAAAAAATTCGACAGAGTCTCCTTTGTTTATACATGAAAACCAACATGTTTAATTAACACAAAAGGCCACACGACCAGTAAAAAAAATTAAAACAACAATCTCGCATATCAACAACAATAATAAATAAACAATCTACCTGTCGCAAACCATTGCTTTGTTCATGTGTTCCACGCGAATAAAATATAACCCTAAAATGTTATCCTGCAAAAAAATATAAGAAAAAAACAAAAAAGATATCAAGAATCAAATAATGTTTAAACCTACGAGTTACGTCATAATTACTCATATATTTTAACAACAAGATAAATAGACAATCAATTACAAATAATAAAAACGCATCATAATAAATTAAATTTATTCGTTACCGTTTTTTTAAGTACTTCTCCATCATAATATACTCATGTGAGAATAAATGGAATTTTTAACGAGTGTTCGTGACATTTAACGGACATAATGACCAAAAAATAGCTTCGCTAAAAATGGTATGTGTGTATATCTGTGTATATATAACAGGGGCCTGTTATATACACATATGTATATGTGTATATAACAATAGCATATGTTATATACACATATACATATGTGTATGTTACAGGTATATGCTTGTTATATACACATGTGTATGTGTATATAACAAGTATATACCTGTAACATACACATATGTATATGTGTATATAATAGCATACACTATTATATACACATATACACATGTGTATATAACAAGGGTCTGTTATATACACATATGTATATGTGTATATAACATCATACACTGTTATATTCACATATACATATGTGTATATAACAGGTATATACCTGTTATATACACATGTATATGCATTTATATATACATATATATATATATATATATATATATATATATATATATATATATATATATATATATATGTATAACAGTAGTATATATTACATACATATAGATACATATACACTTATATGCATATGTATATATATGGGAGCTATACTACTGCTTCAAATCGGGAGCGCTGTGACTACGCGACCGGTTCCTACGAGTCACATTGGTCCCGTGCGAGGTGTTCGTGACTCTTACGGGACCGTTTTGTGATTGTTTTACGTATTCACCATTCGATGGCATGTTTTTATGCTTAAGTCTAACTTTTTGCAAATTTACGTCGTATACTAAAACCGGGAGCCCCGTGACTATGCGATCGGTTCGTACGAGTCACATTGGTCCCGTACGAGGTGTTCGTGACTCTTACGGGACCGTTTTGTGGCTGTTTTACGTATTCCTCCTTCGATGGCATGTTTTTATGCTTAAGTCTAGTTTTTTGCAAATTCGCGTCGTATATTAAAATCGAGAGCCCCGGGACTATGCGGACGATTTCTATGAGTCACATTGGTCCCGTGCGAGGTGTTCGTGACTCTTACGGGACCGTTTTGTGGCTGTTTTACGTATTCAACCATCGATGTCATGTTTTTATGCTTAAGCCTAACTGTTTGCAAATTTGAGTCGTATACTAAAACCGGGAGCCCCATGACTACGCGATCGGTTCCTAAGAGTCACATTGGTCTCGTGCGAGGTGTTCGTGACTCTTACGGGACCTTTTTGTGGCTATTTTATGTTTTCACCATTTGATGGAATGTTTTTATGCTTAAGTCTAACTTTTTGCAAATTCATGTCGTATACTAAAACCGGGAACCCCGTGACTACGCGGTCGGTTCCTACGAGTCACATTGGTCCCGTGCGAGGTGTTCGTGACTCTTATGGGACTGTTATGTGGTTGTTTTATGTATTCACCCTTCGATGGCATGTTTTTATGTTTAAGTCTAACTTTTTGCAAATTTACGTCGTACACTTAAATCGGGAGCCTCGTGACTACGCGATCGGTTCCTACGAGTCACATTGGTCCCGTGCGAGGTGTTCGTGACTCTTACAAGACCGTTTTTTGGCTGTTTTAGGTTTTCACCATTCTATGGCATGTTTTTATGCTTAAGTCCAACATTTTGCAAATTCGCGTCGTGTACTAAAATCGGGAGCCCCGTTGACTACGCGACCGGTTGTTACGAGTCATATTGGTCCCGTCCGAGGTGTTCGTTACTCTTACGGGACCATTTTGTGGTTGTTTTATGTATTCACCCTTCGATGGCATATTTTTATGTTTAAGTCTAACTTTTTGCAAATTTACGTAGTACACTCAAATCGGGAGCCCCATGACTACGCGATCAGTTCCTACGAGTCACATTGGTCCCGTGCGAGTTGTTCGTGACTCTTACAGGACCATTTTGTGGCTGTTTTAGGTTTTCACCACTCGATGGCATGTTTTTATGCTTAAGTCCAACATTTTGCAAATTCGCGTCGTATACTAAAACCGAAAGCCCCATGACTACGCGACCGGTTCTTACGAGTCACATTGGTCTCGTACGAGGTGTTCGTGACTCTTACGGGACTGTTTTGTGGCTATTTTATGTTTTCACCATTCGATGGCATTTTTTATGCTTATGTACCGCCCCCTCCACACACAACAAGTGACAAGAAACAAATGCGCCAACTGTCTTTGTTTAATACATTAGCAGGTCTTGCTTTGCTTTCTGATTTCTGAGACATAATTGTACAATTTAGTATTCCTATCCAAAATAATTTCTTTTCTGATAATTGGATAACGATGAGAAATGAGGATACATGTTCCCTACAGCTGAACATTAGAAGTACTCGGGGAATCATCTGGTGGTATTGGGCATCCAGCATTTTGTATCATACGAAACAATTTGTTGGTGGTCTCTTTCAACTCTTGAATCTCTTCATGATGACGAGTCTCTCCCTCCTCAATCCTCTTTAGCAACCTTTCGATCTAGCTCTCGTAAAAGTGAGAAGGCATGGAGCTTATAGATGGTGGTCAAATACAACCTCCCCTACATAATGCACCGTTACGACCAATGAGATCCTCAAAGATTTAATCTCTCACTGTTGGGTCATTCTGTTGTTCTTCTTCTATCTCATTCAACTGTCTTTGTATATTTTCCTAAAAATTAAGAAAAGAGTTTTAAACAATGTGCAATACCGTAAAACATTTATTGCAATATTTTTTACATTAGGTAACAAGGATGGACATTAAAATATAATACCTCTATACCAGCCGCTCCATCCTCCATATTATAGGTCTTATCCTTCAACCTTTGAGTCTCTCAATACACACTAAGCTTGTCGATAGGCAAGTCGTCTTTTTTCATCTATTATTTTTGAAGTAATATAAGAAAAAAACATATTAGATTCATAATAGTAATGATGAAATTCAACATTATCGTCCTCAAACTAATATCATAAAAGAATATGTAAGGAATATAAAATATGATGTTAACCTTTTCTACAAGTTGAGGAATTGACATCCTCCCAATCCTAGGGTGGGCACAAAGGTTTGCCCTATTTTCGGCGTTTTTGGCCGCCACTTGCTATATAAAGAGTTAAATCATGTTACAATTTTGATACATATAAACAATCAACAAAAATAAATAGAAAGTAATTCTACGTATGTCATACCACCATTTCCTTTTCACCCCAATAAGACACTAATTTAGGCCATATATCGGGATCAACTTGGAGAGGTACATTTTCAAGTCGATCCGTGTCATTGTCATACGCCTCATAATAGTCCTTTTTTATGCGATGCTTAAAGCGCCTCCAAGCATTGTCCAGCATTTGAAAACAAATTGGCTTAAATCCTTCAGGGGATTTTATATTGCGCTACGAATAAAAGAATATAAATAAATTATAAATAGATCATTTATTTGACGTACTAACTGAGAATTTTAAAAGATTCAAATTTATATTCGCAATGATAGACAAGTAACTTCACACTATCCCAAACTATATCGAGATTTTTCTTCAATACTCTTCTCCAATCGTCCACATCCAAAGGAAATAACGATCCTTGTTTAGCGAAATATCCCAACTGACTCGCAAGCTTCGTCCCGTTGGGTTCGATTGGCTGGCAGTCATTATTCCACCCAATTATCAACTTTTGACCACTATCCCATTCTTTCCATGGTTTCAAAAACCCTCTACGTTTCACACTAGTAGTGGGACCATTTTGAGTTGGTAATGGTGTACCCTCATCACTACCTGATAAAAATTCAAAAGAAAATATGACATGAATAATTATAAAAGTAAAATATTTGTAGCAGAATTTTACAATTATCTACTATATAGGTAGACACATACCTCCACCAATATTATCTGAGGGTTCGCATATCATTGACTGAGATGACTCCGGTTGAGACCGATGTGATCCTATGGGGTCATTTCTGCTTGAGAATCCGATGACCCTCCTACTCTCAAGGAATGATAAGGGCATTTAGTTGGCATGATTGATCTGTATACAAAATATATATGTCAAAATAAATATAAATAAATGTTATACATGAAGCATAAAATGAAAACTTATAATACATTGCATTTCCTTTGATAGTATGCATTTTCAATACCTTTCTATTTCTTCCAAAAAAACTACCAAATCCCTCATATTGAGCCAACCACATTTTATCCTTTTAATAATAGATTAAATTGGCCATGTGGGTGGAAGCGTACACACAATCGCATGCACGAGAACAATTATGTTAGGACAAAAATCTCTCCTCTTTATAATGTTGAATACTCTTTCTTTGTTATGCATATGATCTCGCACATTTAAATTTGGGATCATTTTATGTTGCTCAAATTCTATCCATATAGGATGAAACTCTCGTTTTTCCTCCTCTAGTAGTTCTACTAATTTTTCTCCACGTGTTGGATTATGTTTTTGAAATATCTTTTCTTTTCCTTGATCCCAACATGGTGATAGTGTCTGGAGTATTTTTTTCAAACAAATATTGTTCTGATATTTGTTGCCCACATTTTTGCAAGTAACGACATAATTCAATTTTATGAAATCCATACAAAGTAATTGGAGTTCCCTCTTTAAAAGATGAATGTTCAAATTATTCTAATGCATTCTTAATATTATCATTAAAATTTACAGAAGACCGCATTGTTTCCTATCACAATATCAAAAAACATTTAAGCACAACATTTATAAGATAACCGTTAATATTAAAAAATAAAAGGCAACATGTGAATATGAGAACAAAGATTTAATGAAACATCCATTTCAATCATCAATTTGTAATTCTGATATGTTCTCACTAATGTAATACAGAGGTAAAAAGTTCAAGAATTTCAACCACCATCCCTTCACTCCTCAATAACTTCATCCATTTCTTCCTCCGTGCCATCGTCATCATCAAGAACGGTTGTGTCAATTATGGAGCCATCTATCCCTTGCCTCGTCCAAGATACATTTTGATCTTGATCTAGTTATTTCATGATAAATGGCTCAACTTCATGGACATCTAAGTCTTCATTGGCTAAATATCCATCAAATTTGTCTCTTGGTGTCATCGAAACAATAACATGCCAGTCTAATTCTAACGGGCCTTCCACATACCAAACTTGTTCTGCTTGAGATGTTAGGATAAAAGGTTCATCACCAGCTCGGTTATCTTTGTATAAAAAATAGTTGAAGTTAACGAGCGTAAATTTAAATTCATCTAATTTTTTACCCATACCGTTATCGATCCAATCGCATTTGAATAGGACAAATTTCATTCCGTTAAGGTAACGAGTCTCAATGATGTTTGTAACTTGTCCATAGACAGTAACATCCCCTAAAAGTGATTTTTGTCTCTACAGCTATAATAACTCATATGTGCAGCTTTTAGAACCACCCCACTATTTTGAGTTTTTCTATGTTGATCAACTTTCTTTGTCCGAAATCAAAAACCACGAACAATATAAGAGTGGAATCTAAAAGCATCCTTTAGAGGGCCTAAATACAAACTCCTAATTTCGTCGGGTAGTTGGGCGTTATTTGTCAAACTGCGCACCTGATATTTGGCCAACAAAAAAGGTAATCAAAATTTTATATAGAAAAAATACTAGAGCACTATTAAGATTAACAAGGAATAAACCGACTTACATGATTCTTAAACCATGTGCTGAATTTTTCGTTATGAAGGCGTTGAATATGGTGCTATGAAAGTTGAGGATACTCTTTTGAAAGCTCCATAAGATGTTTTCTATAAAAATGCGCACATGTCAATTTCGTAATGAATGTATCAAAACCTACAAGTAACAAAGTTGTGCACGTTGTTAAGGCAGAAACCTAACTTACTCGATGAACGGTGCCACTGAATCAGTGTTGAAAAGAACATAACGATGAGCTTGAACCAATGTTTCTTCATCAAGATGAATTTGAACTTTTTTCCCAACAGCGCGACCAGAGTCATTACCTTTGTCATATGTTCTAATAGGTCGACTAGACTTGGTTTCCACATTATCACCCAAACACCTCGAACAAAAGGTCATGCAATCTTCTAAAAGGACAGACTTAGCAATTGAGGCCTCGGGATGAGCATGATTTCACACATAGAGTTTCAATGTGTGTAGATACCTTTCCATTGGATACATCTAACGATAAAGCACTGACTCAGAAAATAATAGTTCATCAGTCAAATGCATGGGCAAATGTTCCATCACATCAAAAAATCTTGGATGGAATATCTTCTCTAGACTGCATAAAGTAAGAGCCATACAGTCTTCAAATTTCTCCAAGTCAGCTAAAGTATTTACACTTGAGCATAGTATGGCAAAGAAATTACTTCATTCAATTAAAGCTTTGACAACATGCTTTGGCAATACCCTACGTACAGCCATCGGGAGTAGTTGTTGCATTAGAATGTGATTGTCATGACTCTTAAGTCCACATCGTGAAATATTCAAAGAATAACCATCTGGAACTTTGAGATTCAACAACACTTTCAAGAATATATCTTTCTCTTTGTTGCTCTTCGTAAACTCTGCTGGGGCCACATACTGTTGATTTGCTCCTGGCGGCTGTGGATGTAGCATGTGCCTAATACTCATCTTTTTGAGGACTTTGCGAGCATTGAAATTATCCTTTGTTTTCCCTTTGATGCCCAACAATGTAAAAAGAATATTGTCACAAAAATTCTTCTCAATATGCATGACATTAAGATTATGGCAAATCAAATTATTCTCCCAATATTGCAATTCAAAAACGATACTTTTCTTCTTCCAATTCAGTCTTTTTTTTGGAATATTACCTTTAGTTTTTTTTCAAGCTCAATTTCCTTTTGGTCTCTTATCATTCTTTTCAGCACGTCTTCTTTCTTATATTCAGTTACAACGTCAAGCTCATTTAATTGTTGCATAACTTGTGATCCAGTTAGTTTCAATGGTGGTGGCCTCATATCAACCTTGCCATTAAATGTAACTTTTTCTTTTCGAAATTTATATCGCATTGGTAAGAATTGATGATAACCCCAATAACAGTAATTACTACCGTTATTCAATCGGATAGCTTGATGGTCCTTGTTGCAATAAGGACAAGCAAATTCACCTTTTGTGCTCCATCCTGATAACATGGCATAACCGGGAAAATCGCTGACTGTCCATAACAATGCCGCATGTAACTGAAAAAATTGTTTCACTGATTCATAATATGAACGTACCCCATTAGCCCATAACTCTTTCAACTCATCAATTAGTGGTTGTAAATATACATCAATTTTATCACCGGACCCTTTTGGTCCGTTAATAAGAACAGACAAAATTAAGTGGGGTTATTTCATACACAACTATGGGGGCAAGTTTAATATCATTAGCACAATAGGCCAAGTATTGTGAGCAATGCTCATATTACCAAATGGATTGAATCCATTAGTTGCTAGTGCAAGTCTAACATTGCGACAATCACTCGCAAAATATGGATTTCGCTCATCAAATGTCTTCCATGCAAGTGAGTCAGCGGGATGCCTCAACACGTCATCATCAATCCGTTCATCAACATGTTATTTCATTAGTGGAGCAGTATGCGATGACCAATACAATAGTTGTAATCTCGGTTTCAAAGGAAAATACCTTACCTTTTTCGCTACTACTTTTGTACCCTCACCACTATCAAATTCATTTTTGAACCTAGATTCCCCACAAATTTTGCATTTCTCATGATTCTCGCTCTCATTTCAAAACAACATACAACTCTAAGGACATGCATCCCATATTTGATATTTAAAACCTAAATCTTTTGTCAATATATTAGCTTGACAGAAGGATATTGGAATCTTGGCTTTCGAGAACACCTTCTACAAGTGCAATAATTCAACAACAAATGACAACTCGGTAATTTCCTTAGGACAATTCTCATACAACTCACTTTGTGCCTCTTTTAAATGTCTAAAATATTCTGGGAGGTCTACGTCGGGAACGTCATGATCTTCGATGTTAGGTTCTTCATCATTGCCCATATTTTCCTCTCTACATTGAATCCCGCTTCCTTCTTGAACCATTGCAATCATGCTTGCCCCCGAGTTCAAATTGACGAATACATCATCAACAACCATACCATCGCTCCAACTATTTACATTGATATTAAAATCACCCAATGATTCCCCATGATAAATTCAATTCTTGTAACTCTTTCAAAACCATACATCTCTATGTGATTCCTCACAGTTTGTGAGTTATAGTATACACGATTAACACAAGTACTACATGGGCATTTGATGCTAGAAGTAAGAATATCCTTATTTCTATATGCAAAATCAATAAAGATTTGAACTCCATCGGTGTTGTTAAATTTTAAAAGTTAAAATTACCGCAAGTGCACGGGCTATTGAAATATAGCGGGTGTAAGTACGGGTCAAACCCACAGAGATTTCGTCGATCTTTATAAAATATTGATTGTCCAACTAGACATATGAGTGTATAAAAGTGATTAAGTTTCTAAACTAAAAATAAAAAAAAGGAATAAACGAACAAGTACAAGAGATAATATTAAATGAGGAAGAAACTAGGACGTCGGTTCCATTTGTCAATTTTAATTAAATTAACACATCAATTTAATTTCGTAGTTCCGAATTTATAACACAAAATATACCGACTCTCATCGCGTACATTTCGGAGAATATAATGTTACATGCGCTCAAAATATTTTAACGTCTCTTGAATTAGATACCATAAATCCCTATTCCCTCAAAAATATCATGTTTAAAATTTTTAACGTGTATTTAAGCATGAGGCATCAAAACATCTAAGTGCAAGCATAACCCATCAAAAATGACAACTTTAAATTTTTTAAAGCATGAATTTATAATTAATTCGTTGAGGTTTAAAAATACACTCTCGTGTAATTTTAAGCGAATACCGATTTTTTTTTTTTCAAATTAGAACATGTCGGAATATCTACGAAATTAAATTAACATGCGTGGTTTAATTTGTCATGACAAACATCACCTAAGTCCTAGTAATTAAACTACTCACAAGACATATTTGACACACAAATATTTCAAGCTGAAAAGAATAATTTTCATTAATAAATGTGAACTTACAAAATTTTGGGGCCAAGAATTGAATTACAATATACAATATGCTCCTCCAAAGTGTGTCTCAAAAATACTCTCTACACAGATTTTTTTTTTATCTCTCAAAGTGTGTCTTTTTTTTTCTATCCAAAAGTAAAGTATTTTTCTCTCATCACTTTTTTTTTGTTCCTCCTTGGGTGATGTAGGTAAAGGGTATTTGTATAAGTTTGGTGTGAGCATGTAGAGGGAGTAGTGGGTAGGTGGGTTTTTGGGTGTCTTTCGACAGAAGAAAGAAAAAGGAAAGGGGGAAATATTGGGTGGGTTTTGGTAATGGGTAGGTGGGGTAATGGGTTTAGTGGGCAAGTGGCAAGTGGATTTTCGCCAAAAAATATAGGGGAGGGGCAGGGGTCGAACCCCTGACCTCGCGCATAACTCTCCTTCTCCCAACCAGCTCACCTAACACCTCTTTCTAATAAAAATATACATCCAATTATATTTAACTACATATTACAACCTAAATTTCATAATTTGCACAATAGCCCAAATCACCATAACTTCTTCATTCGGAGTCCGATTGACTTGCCGTTTGAACCGATGTGACCCTCATTTCGGTGCCAACAATATTTCAGTAGTGTCCAGGTCTCGGGATTGACTTTGGGCATTGACCCGGGGCTTTGACTTTGACTTTATTTTGAATTCGAACTTTGCACGGCTATAACTTCTTCGTTTCAACTTCGATTGATATGCTGTTTGAGCCCAGGAGTCCCTTGATTCAAGGCCTTAAATTTCCATAGTTGGTCCGAGTCTGAAATCAGGCATTTGAATTTACAATTTTGCCCCTAAAGGTGCATAAGTGACCTTTTCATGCTAAATTTGCGTCCGGACTTCACCGCTTTCTTTTTAAACCTATCAATACTCAAAAACAACTTGAACAAGAGATTAGCAATGAATATAAGATGTGAGCTTGAAGTTCCCAAAATTGTATTATTAACCCCATTTATTCTTAAATTTGTATTTTTCTCTAAAATAATAAAAATATCTATAAAAGCTTTTTATTTATGATAAAATGGGAATAACAACACTTAGATTTGGGTGTAAATAATACAAAATAATGCACTCATCAAATACCCCCAAACATAAACTTTGATAGTCCTCGAGCAAAACTAAAATTTTAAAATCTAACTCACTTTCGTAGGAATAACGGTTGCACTTTGCATGTGCAACAAGCCATTAAACCTCTAGGTTTCCCTAGTGGACGAGTTTTGTCTCGTGAGGGGTTGTAGTGAATATACCCACAAAATTAAAAACTTGACTCTATTTACAAGAGATTCAAAAGTAATATAACCAAGTTTGAATGCAAACTTCATAAATATAGCAGAATTTCACTTTTCAATCTCAACTTATCGTGTGTGTGTGCATGGCCAATATAACCGTCCATTTCAAAAGATTTGATTGTTACATTTCTTAGCCGAAAGTTCGTTTTGATTTCAAAGTCTCACAGAATGCACTCTCAATCGAACACTCGGAAATGGGTTATTTTCTCTCGGTATATGTGAATAAAAGAGTATATTTATATGAACAAATTTCACATATACATGATCAAGAATGGACTTTTTATAATGGATGAATATGATCTCATGAACGGAAAATCGATTACTTTTTGAAAACATTGAATCACGCCATAGATCCTATTCATCTTCTCTCCACACTTTAACTAACTTCACTTGAGATCGATTAGGAATTTCTTTGGTTTTATTGTAGGCTCGCATTTTGGCTAGAAAGAATGGTCTTTCGAGTTCAAAATTTCTGAGAATATAGAGGTTTTTCAGTATTTTGACTTTTAGGTACTTTTTCTCACCTCCATTTTTCTTTTCTCTTTCCTTTTTTCTTTTCAAACTCACATTTCTCTTTCTTTCTTCTCCCTTTTTTTTTCTTTTATTCTTTTCTTTTCACACATCATTCTTGCAACCTCATTTTCTTTTGGCCTTTTTCCAACCGTAATTTTACCCTAGTATTCTCAGAAAATGGGCATGGCTTCTTTTTATGGGTTTTAAACTCCTAGATGGAGTTGGGTAGGATAGTGGGCTTTCAACAAAAGGCTTATCTTCTTTTTGGCTCAAATGGGTTTGCAATGTAATAATGTAAAAAATGTTGGAGTTTGGGCTTAATTTTGGGCTTTCAAACGAGGGCCTAATCTCATTTCTCAAGTTTCATTAAGTTGATTTGTGTCTCAAGATGACTTACTAAGACTTCTAGTGCGTAAGATTCTGACTTTGACCTTTTATTTTTAGTACTCGAACAAAACAATAAATTTGAGATCATTAACGAATTTATTACTGAAGGAAAGTTTGAGTTATTTTAACTCGGATTGATTTAAATCTCTCGAAAACGATGAATGGCACAATATCTCACCTGGCTAAAATCTTCACATTTATTCTTTAAGCATAATAACTCTCGCCTCAATATCCATTTTCGATCATATTATATGGCTAAGTGTAAAATATTATAAGTTGAGAGATTTGTGAATTAATTCTATGTTAAGAAATTGTTTCAAAATTCACTTATATTGAAAATATTTTTGGATTTTTAAAAAATTTCTGAGTTTTTTTTTAGCGGAGAAAAATGACCTCAATACCCCCAAACCTAATTTCTACAATGTCCTCAATGTACAAGACAAAAATTGAAAAGGCGAGAAAGATATGAAAGATATTACCATAATGATGGACTTTCTCCAACACATGTTTCCTGGAAGAAAAATAATTACAAAAAGAAAAAAATACTATAATACAAAAATACGACCCAAGTTATGTTTACTCGTGGTATACCGGGTCTTGGAGGAGAATGTCCTCCACTTCCCGATCTCGCAATTCTAGATATGGCTTCAACCTTTGACCATTAACTTTGAAAATTTTACCATTTTTAGGATTCTCGATCTCAACCACCCCATGTGGGTAGACTGTCCTAACAATAAAGGGACCGGACCATGTAGACCTTAACTTACCAGGAAAGAGATGCAATCTAGAATTGTACAAGGGAACTTTTTGTCCAGGCTCAAATGACTTCCGTAGGATGGTCTTGTCATGGAACATTTTCATTTTCTCTTTATACAATTTTGCGTTTTCCTACGCATCATTCCGAATCTTCTCTAACTCATTGACTTGGAGTTTTCGGACCTCTCCTGCAACAGGTAAATCAAAATTAAAGGTCTTAAAAGCCCAATAGGCCTTGTGTTCTAACTCTACCGGAAGGTGACAGGCTTTTTCGTAGACAAGCCTATACGGGGACATAGCAAGTGGGGTTTTATACGCAGTGCGATAAGACCACAGTGCATCTAATAACCGTAAGGACCAGTCCTTTCAATTTGGATTCACTTTTTTCTCAATGATTAGCTTGATTTTCCTATTAGACACTTCAACTTGTCCACTGTTTTGAGGATGATAAGAGCATGCTACTTTATGCGTGACTGAATACTTTTTCATGAGACTCTCAAATGACCGATTGCAGAAATGGGTTCCTTGATCGCTAATGATGGCTCGAGGTGTATCGAATTGGGAAAAAATGTTTTCTCGAATAAATTTGACTACCACATGGCGATCATTGGTCCGACTCGGTATAGCTTCGACCCACTTAGACACATAATCAACTGCCAAAAGGATGTAAATATTATCATAGGATTTCCGGAATGGACCCATGAAATCAATGCCCCAACAGTAAAAAACCTCAATAATCAATATGGGACTTAAAGGCATCATATTCCTACGAGTGATCTTTCCTAACCGTTGGCATCGGTCAAAACTTCTTCTATAGTCATTGGAGTCACGAAAAATGGTGGGCCAATAGAATCCACCCTGCAAAATTTTCGCAGTGGTTTTATTAGTACTGAAATGACATCCACAAGCTTGGTCATGGCAAAAAGAGATTACGCTCTGAATTTCGTGATCGGGGACACACTTTCGAATGATTTGATCGGGGCAATACTTGAAGAGGTATGGATCGCCCCAAAAGAAATGCTTGGTTTCCTTAAGAAATTTGGAACGATCTTGCTTAGGCCAATGTGTGGGCATCTCACCCGTCGCAAGATAATTCACAATATCGGTAAACCACGGAAGTTGGTTGACAAGAAACAGTTGCTCATCGGGGAAAGACTCATTTAGTGGCAACAAATCATTGGAAGATTCAACGGTCAACCTAGATAGGTGATCTGCCACTACATTCTCACAACCCTTTTTATCTCGAATTTCAAGGTCAAACTCTTGAAGTAATAGGATCCACCTAATAAGCCGGGCCTTAGCATCCTTTTTAGATAAAAAGTGTCGCAAGGCCACGTGATCGGTGAAAATGATGACTTTGGATCCTATCAAGTAAGACCTAAACTTTTCTAGTGCGAATACGACAGCCAAGAACTCTTTCTCCGTGGTGGAATAATTCAATTGAGCGTCGTTAAGAGTCCTGCTAGCATAGTATATAACATGAGGAAGTTTCTTGTCTTGCTGACCCAGAACCGCACCTAGTGAATAGTCGGAAGCGTCACACTTGATTTCGAAAAGTTGACCCCAATCGGGGGGTCGCATAATAGGTGCTGAGGTCAATTCCTTCTTTAGCCTCTCAAAGGCTTGAAGGCAATCATCGGTGAACTCAAAGGGTGTGTCTTTGGCTAGAAGATTGCATAAAGGCCGAGAGATTTTACTAAAATCCTTAATAAATCTCCGATAAAAACCGGCGTGTCCTAAGAATGATGGAATTTCACGCACAGTTTTTGGGGGTGGGAGATTAGAAATGAGATCAATTTTAGCCTTATCAACCTCGATACCCTTTTCAGAGATGATATGACCTAATACTATGCCTTGTTTAACCATGAAGTGACACTTCTCCCAATTGAGTATAAGGTTCTTTTCCTTACACCTCTTCAGAACGAGGGTAAGGTGGTGAAGGCACTCATCAAAATTAGACCCAAACACAAAGAAATTATCCATAAAAACATCAAGAAACCTTTCGACCATGTCCGAAAAGATACTAATCATGCACCGCTAAAAGGTAGCGGGTGCGTTACATAGCCCGAAGGGCATGCATCGATAAGCAAAAATACCAAATGGACAAGTGAATGTGGTTTTCTCTTGATCCTCGGGAATAATTGGAATTTGATTATAACCGGAATAACCGTCTAGAAAACAGTAATAGGGGTGATCGGCTAATCTCTCAAGCATTTGGTCTATGAACGGAAGGGGGAAGTGATCCTTCCGTGAGACAGTGTTCAACTTCCTATAGTCTATACAGACACGCCAACCGGTTTGCATCCTAGTGGGGACTAACTTATTATTATCATTTCTTACCACTGTAACACCCGATTTCTTTGGAATAACCTGAATGGGGCTGACCCTTTGGCTATCAGAGATGGGATAAATAATACCCGCATCTAACAACTTGAGCACCTCGGCTTGGACGACTTCTTTCAGTATGGGGTTAAGTCGACGTTGTGCTTCACGAGAATTTTTAGCATTTTCTTCTAAGTGTATTATGTGCATGAACACTGACGGACTTATCCCCTTAATGTCGGCTATGGTCCAACCGAGGGCTTTTTTGTGTTCACTGAGAACACGCAACAAATTACCTTCCTATTCTTTATCTAGGTCAGACGCTATGATAACAGGCAAGGTATCAGAAGGTCCTAAGAACCTATACTCGAGTGATTCTGGTAACGGCTTCAATTCAAGCACGGGGGCTTTTTCAATCGAGGGTGGAATAGGTGACATGGAAAGTGAGAGGGGATCAGGTTTAGACTTCCAATTTCTCACTTCCATGATAGGGGAGAAGTCGAGGAGGGCATTGACTTCTTCGATGGACAACTCGACATCAAATTCGAACCCAAAAAAGGCAAGACAAGAAGCTAAAGGGTCGTCATTATAAGTTTGCTCGAAAGTCTCTCGGATGATACTATCAATCATGTCGACATCCACAGGTTCGTCGTCATCGGGTGGTTGTTTGGCCAAATTGAACACATTAAGGTCCATAGTCATGTTTCCAAATGATAGGTTCAATTGGCCGCTACGACACCGAATGATGGCATCAGATGTGGCGAGGAAAGGACGACCCAAAATAATAGGGATTTGTGCAATAGGATTTGGCACTTGTTGGGTGTTCAAGACAACAAAATCGGCAGGAAATATAAAGTCACCCACTTTAATTAGGACGTCCTCAACAACGCCTCTCGAAATTTTCACAGAACAGTCGACTAAGGACAAGGTAATCCTAGTCGGTTTCAACTCCCCCAAACCTAGTTTCTCGTACACGGTGTACGGTAGAAGGTTCACGCTTGCTCCTAAATCTAGAAGGGATTTCTCAATGAGGTGCTCCCCTATCTTGATAGAGATCGTCGGAGTACCGGGATCCTTATACTTGATGGGAGTTCGATAAGAAATGATCGAGCTTGCTTGCTCGGTGAGAAAATCTTTCTTGGGTACGTTGGTGCTTCTATTGAAGGTACAAAGGTCCTTCAAAAATTTAGCGTAGGATGGAACTTGTTGTATGGCATCAAGCAACGGGATATTAATTTGTACGTGCTTAAATACTTCTAACATTTTATCCACTTGCGCCTTTTTCTTTTGTGGCAATAAACGTTGTGGAAATGGAGCTTTCGGGATGTAGGTCTCAATAGATGGTTCAGAAGATGAGGGAGAGGAAGAAGGCGGATCCAAAGGTGGGTCATTCTTTTCCTTACCTTTCTCGAATTCACTCATGGTGGGTCATGAGACATTATTCTCAACTTTTTTACCTGACCTAAGTGTGATTATAGCCTTAGCATGCTCTTGGCTAGTGGACATGCTGGTGTTGTCTTAGACAACATACTGACCCTTAGGCTTGTTACCCTTAGGATTAGGCTCGGGTTGGCTCGGGAACATTCCTTTATTTCTCTCGCTCAAAGCATTGGCTAGTTGACTCACTTGTACCTCCAATTTGGCAATCGATTGGGTGTTGGCATGCAAGTTTTGTTGTGTGGATTGAAGGACAGTTTGCGTGGTCTGTTGGAGTTGCAGGGTACTTTGGGCAAGTAAATTCATTATTTCTTCTAAGGATTGAATCTTTTGGGGTGAAGGGAACGATGGTGCGGTGGTGGTTTTTTGGAAACCCGGGGGTGGGTTACTTAAATATTGACCTCCACTACCCTGGTATTAACCTTTAGACCATGAAAAGTTGGGATGATCCTTCCAACTTGGATTGTACGAGTTGGAAAATGGGTCGTACTTGGGCTTGTTTTGATAGAGGGCGTTTGCTTGCTCGGTGAGAGCTTTATGGGCCGGAAGGGCGGGGCAACTTTCGACGAGGTGGTCGAAACTATCGCAAAGTAAACACATAGGTGACCCTACATGTTGCACGACGGCATGTGTGGCTTGGCTACCCTCTTTACTCGTTTCGAAGGCTTCTAAACGACGAGCCAAGGTGTCCACTTTGGCATCTAGTTCAAAACCTTGTTCTTCTAGTTGAGCATTACCCTCATTAATTGTGGTGATCTTCGAATCCCGATGGGGTGCCCATCGTTGGGACTTTTGAGCAAATGATTCTAAAAACGACCATGCTCCGGCCTCACTCTTTTCTATGAAATCGCCACTACACATAAGTTCAAGCATAGATCGAGTAGTGTAATCGAAACCCTCATACAAAATCTGGATTTGACGACCTAATTCGATTCCGTGATGAGGACATTACAAGAGCAAGTCCTTGAATCTTTCCAAGTACATCCATAGAGTCTCCCTCTTTTTGATTGAAAGTATTGATGGCATGATGTATTACTGCCGTCTTTTGGTTAGGGAAAAACTTTTGCAAAAATTCAACACTCAACTGATTCCATGTAGTGATGGAATTAGGTTTAAGTGAGAGTAGCCAACTCTTAGCTTTGTCCTTCAAAGAAAATGGAAATAGTTTTAGTTTAACAATCTCATCGGTGAGTTGTTTTAACCTAACCGTTCCACAAATTTCTTCAAACTCACGCACGTGGAGGTATGGGTCCTCCTTTTCTGTGCCTCGAAAGATGGGAAGTAAATGAATTATTCCCGACTTGAACTCGAAATTGTTTGCATTGTGTGGGGGAAGAAGTATGCATGATGGTTGACTTGCCCTATTAGGATACATGTAATCCTTTAGGGCACGGGTTGATATCTCATCTCCCATTTCGGTGAAAATCGAGCTGCTACCTATAATAGTATCGGGAATACTAGACTCCACTCTAGCTAAACGAACCGTAGAATCTCGACACCAACCTAGCATACACCGTACTCACTTGATTTTTTTTTCTTTTTTTTAATATATTATTTATATATATATATATATAAAGCAAATAATTTGACACAGGACCAAAAAAGTCCTAAGCTAACACAAAGCAATTTGAGTATATCTGAATTAGGTGAGGGAAAGTTCAATTTTTAAGATTTAGTTTCCCGAGATTATTCGACGACAATGGGTCTCTGAAATAATCTCCCTAATTAAAGAGCTCCTAATTCTTGACGAGGGAGAATTTAAAAGACGATCAACTCCGGACTATCGCCTCAATTACCAAATATTTCCTCAAGGTAGGTGGTCGGTACGAAGACTCATTAAAAACCACCAATCCTAGTCAAGGTCAAAATGGCATCGATTTGAAAATTCCGTATTTGGATTAGCTTTTAATCCTAGCCTTGAAAAGAATATTCCTATGAGCTATGTGACACCCTATGGCCAATGTCTAATATTTTTTAAATTAAAATTATGGCTTGGGTTATGCAGATGCTCGGGTAACTTAATGATTTGTGGGCCAAGGAGGGGTGATTAAATCCCCACCTTATCTTAAAATTGGGTTTTTCCCTTAAGTCAACTTATGCACGTGCTTATTGAAATATGCGAAAATAGTTTCACGTAGGAGCACACAAGACTTACCTCCGGCGTGGACTTTTTACGGTCACTTGTTTATGCCGGGCCGAAGTTTTATTTGACGTCGATCAGAGGGAAACATCGCCTCCGTTTCAGTTGTCTCCGAGAGTACCTTGTGCGCGTGGTAAGATTGCACAAGTAACATTAGCGCTTTTCTCACGGTCGCTTGCTTTTTCGGATTTTTCTCTTTTCTCCTCTTTTTTTCGCCTTTTTTTTCTACCCTTGTTTTTTTTTCTGAAAAAGAACACAAAAAATATATATACCAAGCGTAAAGTGCAAAAATTATTAAATACAAAAATACTTACGCATGCATTTACAAGGAATTTTTATACTAAAAAAAAAGAACAAGTAATAACCAAAAACACACTATAAGAATGGAGGAAAAAAAATTATATATTGAAAAAAATATAAATTATGCTACTGAAATGACTAAAAAAAAATCTATTTTTTTTTCTATTTTCTTTGTCAAATTACAGAAACGCGAAAATCTGGAAATTTCCAGGGAAAAAAATAAATTAATTTCGAATTTTTCAAAATTTTTAAGTACTTTTATGACAAACTAGTGTTAGAAACAACTAGTTTCTCACAAAACATTTTAAATCTGTTTTTTTTTTTTGTTTTTATTCAGCAACGTTGAAATCTGGAGATTTTCAGAAAGAAAGAAAAAAATAATTAATTTCGAATTTTTCAAATTTTTAGTTGGGTTAAGACAAAACTAGTGTCAAAAACACTATTTAATCACAAAAAGACTTTAAATCTTTTTTTTTAATTCTGAAAAAAATAGTTGCTGGAATATTAGATGTTTTTCAGTTTTTTTTGGCCTTTTGAGTACTTTTATGACAAAACTAGTGTAAAAAACAACAACAACTACTAATTCATAAAAGACTATAAATGTTTTTTTTTTAAATTCTAAAAATAAAAAAAATACTGCTGGAATATATATATATATATATATTTTATTTTTACTGCTGCTAGTCCGAAAATCAATATTCTTAAAGTCAACCGAAATCCCCGGCAACGGCGCCAAAAACTTGTTATTAAATTTTAAAAGTTAAAATTACTGCAAGTGCACGGGCTATTGAAATATAGCGGGGGTAAGTACGGATCGAACCCACAGAGATTTCGCCGATCTTTATAAAATATTGATTGTCCAACTAGACATATGAGTGTATAAAAGTGATTAAGTTTCTAAACTAAAAAAAAGAAGGAATAAACGAACAAGTACAAGAGATAATATTAAATGAGGAAGAAACTAGGACGTCGGTTCCGTTTGTCAATTTTAATTAAATTAAAACATCAATTTAATTTCGTAGTTCCGAATTTATAACACAAAATATATCGACTCTCGTCGCTTACATTTCGGAGAATATAATGTTACATGCGCTCAAAATATTTTAACGTCTCTTGAATTAGACACCATAAATCCCTATTCCCTCGAAAATATCTTGTTTAAAATTTTTAACGTGTATTTAAGCATGAGGCATCAAAACATCTAAGTGCAAGCATAACCCATCAAAAATGACAACTTAAAATTTTTTAAAGCATGAATTTATAATTAATTCGATGAGGTTTAAAAATACACTCTCGTGTAATTTTAAGCGAATACCGAATTTTTTTTATTTCAAATTAGAACATGTCGGAATATCTATGAAATTAAATTAACATGCGTGGTTTAATTAGTTATCACAAACATCACCTAAGTCCTAGTAATTAAACTACTCACAAGACATATTTGACACACAAATATTGCAAGCTGAAAAGAATAATTTTCATTAATAAATGTCTACTTAAAAAATTTTGGGGCCAAGACTTGAATTACAATACACAATATGCTCCTCCAAAGTGTGTCTCAAAAATACTCTCTACACATATTTTTTTTTATCTCTCAAAGTGTGTCTTTTTTTTTCTATCCAAAACTAAAGTATTTTTCTCTCGTCACTTTTTTTTTGTTCCTCCTTGGGTGATGTAGGTAAAGGGTATTTGTATAAGTTTTGTGTGAGCATGTAGAGGGAGTTGTGGGTAGGTGGGTTTTTGGGTGTCTTTCGGCAGAAGAAAGAAAAAGAAAAGGGGAAAAGGTTGGGTGGGTTTTTGTAATGGGTAGGTGGGGTAATGGGTTTAGTGGGCAAGTGGCAAGTGGATTTTCGCCAAAAAATAAAGGGGAGAGGTCAGGGGTCGCATAACTCTCCTTCTCCCAACCATCTCACCTACCAGCTCTTTCTAATATAAATATACACCCAATTATATTTAACAACATATTACAACCCAAATCTCATAATTTGCACAATAGCCCAAATCACTATAACTTCTTCATTCGGAGTCCGATTGACTTGCCGTTTGAACCGATGTGACCCTCATTTCGGTGCCAACAATATTTCAGTAGTGTCTAGGTCTTGGGATTGACTTTGGGCATTGACCCGGGGCTTTGACTTTGACTTTCTTTTGAATTCGAACTTTACACGGTCATAACTTCTTCGTTTCAACTCCGATAGATACGCCGTTTGAGCCCAGGCGTCCCTTGATTCAAGGCCTTCAATTTCCATAGTTGGTCCGAGTCCGAAATCAGGCATTTGAATTTACAATTTTGCCCCTGAAAGTGCGTAAGCGACCTTTTCATGCTCAATTTGCATCCGGACTTCATCGCTTTCTGTTTAAACCTGTCAATACTAAAAAACAACTTGAACAAGAGATTAGCAATGAATATAAGATGTGAGCTTGAAGTTCCCAAAATTGCATTATTAACCCCATTTATTCTTAAATTTGTATTTTTCTCTAAAATAATAAAAATATCTATAAAAGCTCTTTATTTATGATAAAATGGGAATAACAACACTTAGATTTGGGTGTAAATAATACAAAATAATGCACTCATCAATCGGCGTACGCCTTTGTGGTCCTATCTCCTCCGATCCAACTCTTATCCGTATTGATCTTATTGAACCCCTATTACAAATTGAAAAAAGATATATAAATATATACAAAATTGCATTTGAATATCATTTGTTCGTGTTAATGTTCTAAAAGTGTCCGTATCAATGTTATAAACATGAATTCCTAATTAAACATGGATGGAGTACAAAGCAACAATAAACTGGAAAAAAATGAAATCCTTCGTTCTCATTTGGCACATGGGATTTAGAAAATTATAAAAACTATAAATTTTGTAGCTAGAATCCGTTTGACATTTTTGGATTCGGACGGGATCCGATAGTCAGACGCGGATCAGTACATTGGCAACCGAATCCGAATTTGTTAACAATCCGGTAATTCAATCTGATTTTTGTTTTTTATTTTTTAAATCTAGTTTGCTATAAAAAATTAAAAATCTGCTTTACACTTACTGATGTTAAATGAATAAAAAGCCCTAACTAGTATGTTAAAAGATGTAAACAGCTCACTAAACAAAACTGTAAAAAATGCATAAACTACTATGATAACCATCTAAGCAAGTCCCTAACAAATGTGTAAACAAATCAATACAGATAGTGTGTGTGTGTGTGTGTGTGTGTATATATATATATATATATATATATATATATATATATATATATTACAGGAGGGATATAATACATGTGCGCAGGGGAGAGGCGGAGGCAAGGAGGAGGCGAAGGGGGTGGAGAGGGGGTAGGGCTGGGGAGAGGCGGAGGGGGTACTTCTCTATAGGGGAGAGGGGGAGGCTTAGGATCTGAGCAGGGGGAGAGGCGGAGGAGTAGGGCTACATAGCGCGGAGGCGAAGGCGGTAGAGAGCAGCGGCGGCGGAGGGAGGCTGGACAGAGGAGCAGAGCGAGCGAGAGAGAGGGCGAGAGCACAGAGAGAGAGAGAGTGGGTGTCCAAACGTATAATTAGGCCAATTTTTGGAATAAGTGGGGGAAAATTAGGGAAAACATTAAAAGGGTTGGATGTAACCGTCCCTTATGCTATATTAACAGGGACGGATTTTTTAACCGTGTTATTTGGTATACTAAAAGGGACGGTTTCAAACATCCGTCCCAAATGCTCATTTGGAAAAAATAAAAGAACAATTTATACTAAATGGGACGGATTTTAAAACCGTCTTTTTTGGTATATTAAAAGGGACGGTTAAAACTATCCGTCCCAAATACTCATTTGGAAAAAATAAAAAAACAATTTATGCAAAATAGGACAGAATTTAAAACCGCCCCTTAAATTAACCTGGGAAAAATCAGCGCTAAAAATTCGTATATGCTTTAAGGGACGGTTTTAATTACCGTCCTTTTTGAGAAATACCAAAAGGGACGGTTTTTAAAAAACCGTCCTTTTTGTTACTATTAAAAAGGACGGAAATTAAAATCGTCCCTTTTGGTATAGTATAAGGGACAAAATGACACAACCATCCCTAATACTCCCGTCCCTAATATTCATTTTTCTTGTAGTGATTCGAGGTCATGTGCCATGCAAGTGACAATGCCATATGGGTGGTACTTGATCAACGGAGGAATAAGAAACCTCAGGTGATATCCTATACTAGTTATACGTTTTATAGAGCGCAAATGATCTACTCCACTATAAAGAATGAATTTCTAGCCATAGTATTCACGTTGGATAAATTTTGGGCTTACTTGGCAGGATCGCCCATAGTTTGCTTTACCAATGATGTCGCTCTTAAGTACCTTATTCCTAAAATGGATGCTAAGAGTAGGCTCATATGTTGGGTGCTTCTCCTCCAAGAGTTTGACCTCTCAATTAAAGATAAAAGTGGGTGGAAAATGTTTTTGGATCACTTATCCCGACTTACGTTTGATTACGATCATATCGATCCTGTCCCTACCCGAGAGGGCATTTTAGACGAGCAACTTAGGGTCGTTTCGACATTGCCATGGTTTGTCGATACTGCTAACCTCCTTGTCACCGAGGCCTATCCACTTCACTTCTCGACCAAGGATAAGGAAAGATATTTGAGTTTATCTCAATCATTTTTCATCGATGACACATACACGTTTAAACATTATCCGGACCAAATCATTCTCAAATGTGTTGCAATTGTGTTTTTGGCACAATAGAGCATGTGGAGGGAACTTTTCATTCTAAAATACTATTTTAAAATTAATACACAACGGTTTTTATTGGTCTGTAATCTTCAAAGATGCATAAGCTTTCTTTAAAACTTGTTCCCTTTGTGAATTTCTTTGGAAGGTAACTAAAAGGAATATGATGCCTCTTTTTCGATTTTAGTGATCTAAAGTTTTTTATTTCTAGGGAATTGATTTCATTGGTCATTTCCCTAAATCGAATCAATTTGAATACTTTTTATATATGGTTGACTATGTATCCAAATGGGTGGAAGTCATGCCTATTAGGAGTAAAAACCCGAAAGTGGGGTTGAAATTCTTCAAAGATAACACCTTGGATCGTTTTGGCACACCAAAAGAAATAATCAATGACTAAGGCGTTCATTTCTGCAATGACATATTCAATGCCTTAATGTCACAATATGGTGTAACTTATAAGGTCTCCACCACAGATCACCCACAAATGAATGGCCAAGCGGAATTGACCAATAAGGAGATAAAAGGGATTATCAAAAGACTATAGACCCTTTTACCGATGATTGGTTATATAGGGTAACCGAAGCACTTTGGACATATTAAACTACTTATAAGACACACCTTGGGATGTCTCCTTATCGGGTGGTATATGGAAAAGTATGTCATTTACTGGTAGAGCTTGAGCACCAGGCACATTTGGCTATCAAAAAGTTCAATTTTGACATTATCAAAGGTGGAGACCTTCACAAGTTCCAAATCAATGAGCTTAAGGAGTTGATGAACAATTTATATGAGAACACTCTTTTATTAAAGGCCAAATCCAAGGCCTTTAATGATAAAAGGATAGTGTGTAACCTCTTTGAGTTGGGAAACAAAGTTCTACTTTACAATTCTCGTCTCCATCTTTTTTCTTGGGAAATTGCAATCCTAGTGGAATGGGTTGCTCATAGTAGAAAAGGTCGAATATCATAATGCCATTGAGATTGTGAATTCGAGGAATCAAACCTTGCCTAAAGTGAATGGGTAAGGCTTAACCCTTACCTCGAGGGATTCAACCCTGAGCTTGCTAAGATCCCTCTCGATGACCCTCTCGTGGGCCCTTCACTGGGCGTCACATAGTAGGACTCAAATCATTTTTTTTTATTTCCTCGTTTCCTTTTGAATTTATGGCGATCATACATTGTTGCATATGATTTTATACATTTATTTCTTCCCTAGACCACTCCCTCACCCTATTTTCATTTTCTGACTTTCTTTAAAGTCCATACTGCCCAAACAACACGGGTCCCCAAAATAGGGACCGATCGATCGATCCCAGAACATTAATCAACTAGGGTTGGCAAATATGACTTTGATTTAAGGCAGTGTGGATGATTTAAGAGACCCGTCGGTCGATCCCAAAATTTGATCGACCGACGTTTGTGTTCACTTAGCACTATCCAAATGTCCAGGATAATTTTGAAGACACAGTCGACTGGGGCCAAACCCTAGGTCGATCGGTATACATTTCCATCGTGTAACATGTATGTGTTTTTTACAGGTGCAGTAGACCCGGACAGACCTGCGGTCGAGGAGGGGCTTCAGGTATTTAGTTTTGTTTCCTTCATTTGGCATTCACTCTTTTAAAATACCAAATACCCTCATCTTCTTTCCTACCCAAGATTAACCAAACACCAACCCTAGTTGTTTTTACTTGATTTCCACCACAATCAACCCCTAAATCCTCTTTATCTAGCATCTAAGGTGTGATTTCTCAACTTATTTTTGGATTTTTTTAAAATATTTTTTTGTGGTTATTCGTAATGCTAGTGTTTATTGCTTTGTGCGATTAATTGGTAGAATTTCACTGCACTTTAAATGTGTTATTTACAATAATTTTTCACACACATGCTACTTATTATTGATTAATTTCTTATGTTTTATGTGGGATTAATGTAACACTAGCTTGAGTAGATTTTTGTGCTATTGATAGTGTTGAATATAAGTTGATGGCTTAGTCCAAAAATTTCAAATTCTTACAACATATATTTTCACTCTTAGTTAATGAATGGTGATTGATAAGAACAGTCTCCTTTTGATACAATTGGTGGGGTGTTTATGCCATTTTTGTATATCTTGAACCTTTGAATTTGTCTAAAATTGGGTTAATTTTGTCTACTCATTGTAGATGCAACTTTATTATTAAAACCCCTTTCATGAGCATATATTATCTTGTATTCTTTAGATTGCTATGAATGGGGGTTTTCTTGGTTGTTCAAATATCCCCCACACCACATTTTTCTCCTTTTTCACACCAAGAGTAGGTCTAAATGCCTAACTTGCTTTTACTTCTCACTTTGGACATATTCTTACTCGAGTATCAATTGCTTCATTGAATCGGATGTCATTCTTCCATCTGCACCTTATCATTATTTGAGTTAGTCTTCAATTGCATTGCTATACTAATTTTTATTTTATAGGTCTTCATGGGCGAGGTGGATAGAACCAGTCACGTTGGAACTCTCCGAAGGGTTTAGATGCAAACAGGAGAAAAAATGGTATGAGGCATACTTCGCTACTCAAAAGCACCCGCTTTCCATTATTTTTTTGTGGAACATCGAGGACATCCCACTTGAGGCGATGAACCTTCTTCAAACGTATATTTGGGATTCCTTCTTGCATAGTAGAGACATATCAATGAGGACTTAGTGCAACTGATCTGTTCCCATTGATCAAAATCAAGGGGAAAAACTATCTTTGAGGTGTATGTTCGAGGGTGAGGATCACGTTCCAGTGAAAGGACTTAGCTCGAAGGATTGGTAATTTGACAAACCCTACTCCTTTTTTACTTTGTCTGATAAGGATACATTTGATCTTGACACTCTCATTGATTTCCTAATGTCGGGTGAAGTATGGACCCAGAAGTTGTTTAAATCATCCCACATACCAGACCATACGAGTCTCCTTCATTACATTAACGTGCATTGCTTGATGGTGACAGATAATCCATTTAAGGTTCGTCACAAGCATGTCATTTTACTTTAAGCTTCACTTAATCATTCAGGTGAAATTAATACACTCGACTACTTTTTGGACCAAATGTATCTAGAGGGAAAGGAGAGGGCATGTATTTTTTCCCTTCCTTTTCTCGAAATGACCACTCGGATATGTCGCGCTGCCAAATTCCCTAAGTTATCGAGAAATATAATTATAGAGCCCAAAACTCCTCTCAACAAAGCTACTATCAGGAGATGTTTGGGACACCACTGGGGGAGACGGTAGTTTAGAAGATACTGAGTGTGGTGGTCGAAGACTTGGATGAGGAGGCAGAGTTAAGGAGGGGCCCAAGTAGGTTCAACCTCCTTCGACTCCCACTTTTTAAGGCATTCGATGCCATTCAGGACCAGAGGTGAAATCAGACTCAATTGAGGTAGGATAAATTAGAGTCCCACCTTGATAGGGACCATGTTTAACAACCCATATTTGTGGGAAATATTTAATACACGTGTGCTAATAATTTAATTAATTTAATAAATAAAGTGAATTTTAATAAATAATTAGTGATAAACGGATTAATATTTATGTGATTTTAAATTTACTTGTGTGATAAGTAAATGAAATGGTATCATTTTATATTACGCCGTAAATTGGTAAAAATGACGGGATTTTATGGTATCTCAACCGGGACACATGTGTGGGTTATATTAGGTTGAGATGGGATATTTGTGATTGGTGAATCTAATGATAATTTTAAGTGCACGATTGATCTATAATAGGTTGAAATAATCAAATTTAAGTACATGGGGTAGTGATTGGGTACTGGTGGCTTTTTAGACTAAACGGAACCCATATAGGGCTATATGAGTCATTTTACATTAGTTTGTTAACTTAGTTATAGGAGTAGGCTTATAAAATGAAAGGCTTGTGGTTAAAGAATAGCCACCATGTTATATCAAGTGCCTAAGAGAGAAGTTAGAGAGAAAGGAGAAATAAAATAAAAGAACTCAAGAGGAAAGCCAAAGGGTGATCAAGAGAAGGTAAGAGTTGGGAAGATTTTAAAGAGATTTACGATCTTGGATTATTACACAACAAAGAAAATTCATACTCAGATTTAGACTCTACAATCCTTAAGGCAAGTGATTAACTTGCTTAATATTTTATGCATATTATTAATTCCTATTAGTGTTGGTGATAAGTATATTTTGGGTGGATTCATATGAAAAATGGGGTTTGGGACATGATTTCATATGATTTATATGTGGAATATATAATCTGAAATCTAAGAATAGGAATCCGTGTAGAAAGATATAATCTCGACTGCAAGGATATGGAAATTGTGAATTATTGTAACTTTATCGAGAAATTATACAATTCTTGAATAGAATGATGAATCCCATGAAATTGATAATGTATATATGAATTAAAATTTGAGAAATGGTCATATTCATATTTAAGGTTGATGGATAATGGGTATTTTTGGTTGAATTGGGTCTATATGTTTAAATGAATTGATGAACATTTGGCAGAATTCAGAAACAAATAAAACAGGATCGTTTTGGGCTGTTTTTCAGGGGCTAACAAGTTCTCCCTCAAGCCGAAATGGTTCGGCTGCCCATGTGTTTCCCAATATGGGTATTTTAAGGGATTTCCTTAGTAGGTTGAATATGGGTTGATTTAGGATGTCCATAAATGAGTTTAGGACCTCTGTAATATTATTGTAAATATCATAATTTACCTTGGGAAGGTTGGGATATGTCCAGGGTGAAACTTAGGGTATTTTGGATAAAATATACTCGGGAAAATGAAATAATGAATTTGTGAGGAAAATTCTATTAGAAGGGGATATGGTCTTGTTGAGAATGGTTACGTATTCATAAGATTTATCATAAGGATAAATTGATTAAAAAAATGAATATTTAAAAAGTTGGGAATCGAGATTAGACTCGGGAAGTATAGGATAGCGCTACGAGTGACATGCACGGTTAGCCAGGTTTATATATATATATATATATATATATATATATATATATATATATATATATATATATATTTGTCTATGATATATTTATGGGAAACATACCTACTCTAGTAGGGTGCTATCGGTGGAGGGTACGCACTGTGGGAGATCTGTCCTAGAGAATTCCAATAAAAGTATTGGTCTCATGGGTCATAGGTTTGCGCATGACCACCCTACGTGAGTTTGGAGTCCCATTGGAGTAATGGGGTATGGTTATGACCCACTAACTCAAGACTATAACAACCTCTAATTACATTTACAATTTTGGTTTGATGGTGTGATTCTGACCTGGTGTCCCGGGATGTCATGCGTGTTCCCTGGAGCATGATAGCATGCTTGAGATTCACATTTAGTGAGTTATTACTCTGAAGGATTGCGGTTATATGCATATAGTGAGTGATATATATGTGCACTTGATGTGACATAAAAATATGTATATAAATGTGAAGACAAATATATATGGGCATAAGACGCTAAATTATGAATAGTGAATTAATAACTAGTGAAAGTTATATGAAATGAATTGATAAAGTATAATTGAGAATTATAATTGATGAGCGGATGTGAAAGATAATTATATAAAATACGCGTGACACAGGGTAGCATATGGGACTAAGATTTACGTTGAGACTAGTTAGGCTCGATAGCATAACTAGGGGATATAATGCATATGTTAGGCTCACACTATAGCTGAGGTGTGAGGCTTGTCTCCTGGGAGTGCGATACCAGTTTAAATATGGAACAGTGCATTGAATATTTATTAATGCATTTTAATTACTTGAAAAATATTTTCGAAAGAATTTGGCCTCTAACTCGTATCAAAATATTTTTAAAAACTTTTAGGTGTCCTGCCACAGGGATGCCATGCATGAGTATCCTTTCCAGGTCATCGGAGCTGCAGCCGTTGTGGAGTATTGCAGGGTTTTATTTAGTTGTTTCCATCTTTAAGACTCTAGATATGAATCTTTCATTTATTATTCAGGCATTTTGCCCAAGGCCAGATTTTATATTCAATTTTATTTAGTTCAGTTATAATGGATTTTGTATGGGATTGTATACCAGTGGTTTATTCAGTTGGTTGGATTTTATTTATTCCATTATTTAGATTTAATTATGTGATTGTGTATTTACTTATTCTTCTGTAATGGTTTATGGTGAATGGTTTTATTTACGATAATTTACTTAAAGTTAAAATTGACACAATGTCTTAATTAATGGGATTTTAATAATTAATTGGATTTTTGACAGTGATGCTAAGAATGAGTCAAATGAGATTATTGATTTTTTTAGTAGAGGGATAGACACCCGTTATTGTAATAAGAGATGTTTCACATCGTGAAGAACAGTGCCATGAGCTTCTCATGATGCAGAGCATGATGAAGTACCTGTATATGCAACGGTAGGAGCCGGATGCGTTGCTGCCGACTATTTCAGGAGTCCTTATAATATGAGTGCTCCGGGACCCTCTGATGGTTTCGATTTTTAGGCAGGCTATGTTTGGGATCTTTTGTATTATGGAGGCTATGTTTGGATGGTTATGTAAGAAGCTACTTTTATTTTTTTTCTTAATTAAGTTGTTTTGTGAGCATTATGAAATTCGAAATGATAATTTAGTCTTTGTTGATATAATGGATTTTGATATTTATCCACTTTTATAAAATCAAATTCACCATCAATTATATAGTATTTACAATTCATCCCCTATGTATTATTGTGACTTGTGACACAATTTCTTTTAGCTTAATCTATGTTGTACATATTTCTCTCTTTTATTATGTTTGTATAGGGCTCGCGTTGGTTACTCGGGGATTGCTCCAAATTGGTGTGTTTTATTATATCCCTCTCTTTTATCATAATGTCTTTAGTTACTCTGAGGACAATGTGCAATTCAAGTTATGGATGTGATTATGCATCTCAATTTCTATTTATTCATCGTGAGCCATATGTATATTTAAAAAAATCAAAAATTCAAAATTATTTTCTTTATTTATTCTCTTTCTTGGGTCTCTTGCCTAACTTTTTTATGATAAATTTCCCTATCCAATTACAAATTCAACGATGAATTTTCTATTTCTTTCATGTTATTAAACTTTACTCCTCAAATTATTCATATTTTGGAATAAATGCATGAATTAAACCGTGAAACCCCATAAGCACTTGAGCATATTTCTAAATGATATTGTAAGATAATTATAACTTGATACTTTTTTTTTTGCTTTGTATACACTAAACCTAGAGAGCTTGGAACTTTTCTTCGTTTGTGAGTGTTTATACACTATTCTTTCCTCCTTAAAATGTTCAATTCGTTGATAATCTCACCATTCTTTCATTGATCGTTCACTAGTTGAGTGTATTATGAATTTTGTCACTTGACCATGATTTTTAAAGTTGACTCGAGAATTGCATAAACTTTGGGTAATTATCATAGGCCATTTTTGCTCATCAACCCATTTTGACCTTGACGTCACCTCATGTATTTCCCTAGTCGATCCCTTCGAGAGTATATAATAACCTTTCATTTTAAAACCCAAAATCCATAACCAACTCCAAATTAGAGTTATAAACCATGCACATCACCTTCCATACCTTTGTTTGGAATGATACTTGGGATTCAATGATGTCCTTGTTATGTTGTTGCAATTGAGCATATGAGAGAAAAAGCAAAAGAAAAGAAAAATAGAAAAAGAAAAAGGAAAAAGAAAAGTAAAAAAGAAAAGAAAAAAAGAAAATAAAAGAAAAATTAGAAAACACAAGAAGGATAAAGTATTTTTGTTTTGTATATAGTGTTCAATAAGTTTTGTCACGCTCTAATTACACATCCAATGCTCGTTATGGAAATTGTAATCCAATTTTGAAATAACCAACAATTTTCCATTTTCCCAAGTGTTCCACCCCCAAACACCTTTGAATTATTAAATATCCTCTTCTTCCAAAACGTTAACCCCACACCAATATTACATCCGTTTAAAGTCCAATGCACATCTTAAGATAAATTTGATTAAAAAGTCATAATAGTTGCAATAAAGTTATTTTCATCTCCTTTAAGGAATGATATTCTTTCAGGGGATTGTATATTTTTCATTTTATATATAGCATTCTTCATTGATGACATCTGCACGACCTAGTTTCCCTTTAAATTCACTCATTATCCCCGCATGTCCAGTGTGTTACACCCCATTTTGAGTGCTTTAATTTATTAACTGTAATATCGAGAGAGTATTGAGTGAAAGCATGCTCTAATTTTTATGCATGCTATAAGCATTTTTACCGAATAAAACTTTTACATGTGCATGCTCGCCACTCATATTTGAGGTTTCAATTCCATATAGTTATTCCTTTAATGCTTAATACGTTGTGGATTATTGAGCAACGCTCTCATTTTCTTAGTTAATAACATGTTGAAATAACTAGTTGTTGTTGAGGTTGGCATTTTGGTTGGTTGGGCACGCTTTACAGAAATTTGATGTTTTTGATTTCATCACTAAAAATCCTCACAAGACATTACTCGTCCACAAGGGTAACCTAGGGGTTTAACAGATTGTCGAATTCGTTAAATGCAACCATTTACCCGTGAAAGTGGCACTTTTCTATGTGCATATTTATTATGGCCTTATCCGTCTTTTTATTTATTGTGTTAGTTCATCACTAGGGACTAGCAATATCTGAGTTAGGGGGTGTGATTAGTCACGAATATTTTATATTAGCTTCTGTACTTATGCATGCACGCACAGTTGTGACCATCATGCCCCACATTTAAAGCTATTATAATATATAAAATTTATTCTCGTTATATATATATATATATATATATATATATATTGTAAGGTTTATTTGAGTCTTTGTAGGAATCAGAATGCTAAATGGTGCAAGTGTCCAATTTTCGAGAAAGTTATGACGCATTATGCAACTTTAGGGGCATTTTCGCATTTATGCATTTGATCCTCATACCCAAAATCTGCACGGAAGTTTTAGCTCTCCAAATTAGCTTATCCACTAACGTCGCGTCAATTTGGTCCCTAATGATTGAATTATAGTCGTTTTTCTTTAAGAAGAGCTTACGCCGAAAGTTATGTTGATATGGACAATTCATGATTTTCTAGCTCATGGGACACTATTCAATTGTGTAATACCATGGTTATCTGGGGAGTCCTATTTGTGGAGAGGAGACTGAATCTATGCATCTTTGAACTAGCAAATATATATATATATATATATATATATATATCATTGACATATGAGGTTTTTACCACTCGCTCGTAGTTTTAGATTTGAGAAATGTTCTAATTTTTTACTAGGCGGGTTTGACAATAGGCTACCTCTGAGAAAACGTCTGAATTCAAAAATTGAAAGTAAATATTATAATTTTGTCCCTTATACGCCATGTAAGAATCATAAATTTAATAATGTTAAGAACATGAAGATTCTAACTGGGAATGAAACCGAGAAAACAAAGCCATGGTCTATGAGGTTAATTTGTTTGACTTGACTTATTGGAAAAATAACCCAGTGTGCCATGTATTGGATGTGAGGCGTGCGGAGAAGAACGTCACTGAACATATTGTTGGCACATGCCTTGGGGGATTCATTCGAAATATGGAGAAAATTCATGAAAAGACCTTAAATGGTTGAAACTTAAGCCACAACTATGGTTGAAAAAATATAGTAAGGGATGGACAATAATTCCCCTGTGTTCATTTGCTTTCATGAGTGCGGGAAGGAAGGTTCTTTTAGACATAATATATAATTTGAAGGTTCCACCTAATTTTTTATCCAACTTGTAAAGGATTGTGAATTATTCTACCCATGATTTGCATAAGTGTAAGTTCCACGATGTTCATGTGATCATGCGATTGGTTACTATATTGTTTAAGAACTATTTCTCCAACCACAAGGATTTTTTTTTAGAGAAGAGGGACGGAACCCCCACACATATTATTAGAAATAATAGAGAAACAGCCTCTCCGTGTCATAGCTCAGACAAGAAATTCTATTGGTTGAGCTCAAAGCTCTAGATTTAATGGAAAACTTCAAAATTTGGGGATTTATAAATATCCCCGTTACAAAAAATGAGTACCTACCGAAGGTATTGAGAGGAGGATCTAATATAGCTACATCCCATCTTATCAAGCCTTTAGTCACCTTGAACAATAGATGGAAGATCATGAGAATTATGAAAAATCTTCAAAAACTGAGTTAGAGAACTATAATTGGCCAAAGCATCTGCTACCATATTAGGCTCTCTATAGGAGTGAGATAGAGTATAGTTTAAATAACATAAATAAGATCTGATCTCCTCAAATAAGTTCTTAAAGTGCCAGGGAGGCTTCCCATCTTTATTAATAATATCTACCACAAACATGGAGTCATCTTCAATATGAACCTTTAAAATATGATTATCAATACAATTTTGATGCCCATGTAGAGACCACTGAGCTCAGCAGAAAAATTGGAAGCAATGCCACCATGTTGAGAAAAAGCCCAAATCATATCTCCCTTGTCATTTCTTAAAATACCACCAGATCCATAAATACCTGGATTACCTTTAGATGCCCCATCCACATTCAATTTGTAACTATTAGAAGGAGGAAAATACCATTTCATTGATTTGGTAATATAAATTCTTCTTCGAGTGGATAGATTGAAAATCTCTTTAATGCCCTTATCAAAGAATGAGAACTGACTTTTAAAAGGGATATTCTTGCATATATTTGATATAAGAGAAATCGATCCAGAAATTAAATCATTTGGACTCACATTACAGTTACTAAAAAATGCACTATTCTTGCTTTTCCAAATCTGCCAACATACCACGATTAGGATACATTTAACAAGAAATTGAGAGTAATCAGTATGTACTGACTTCAACCACCAACTTAGAATCATTGAAGAGATATTAACTTTATCTAATTGTATGCCCATAAGATCGGCAAAAAACTTCCAAGTAGGCAGGACATTGGAGCATTGGAGGAACACATGAGAGAGAGATTCATCATTGGATTTATAGGCTTTGCATCAGGAGCAAAGTCTAATACCCAAGGATTTGACATTTTCATCAAGGGATAAGCAGTCATTAATCCATTTCCACATAAAAATAGAACATTTTTTTGGGATGTGAGGATCCCAAATAAATGAACTAACTCTAGAGGAAGGGAGATTATGTTTAACAATATGATAGGCAGAAGAGAGAGTGAACTGACCAGTAGGATTGGGCTTCCAAATCCAAACGTCATCAATAAGCTCCATATGAGATGAACACAGGGCAACTACTGAATTGAGGCTTTTCCAGGAAAGAGATCCCCCTTCTGAAGAAGCATTTATATTTTTTCATCTATTAGTTATGTATGATGACCATCGAGTAGATTCAGTAGATAGCTTCCAATATAATTTCATCATTGAAGATTTTAAAATTGAGTTAAAATCTCTAAAGCCGAGGCCACCTTGTGTTGGGTCTCTACAAAGAAACTCTCAACTTTTCCATTGGTATCTTCAACCAGTTTTAGCATTACCTCCCCAAATTTTTTTATTGTAAGGCCTATGAATCTTTTGGATAATGGTCTTTGGAGGGGAAAGAGATGCAAGGAGATATAAGGGAATAGAAAAGGAGACATGTTTAATCAAAATATACTTACCTCCAGAAGATATATATTTGGATTGCCACCCTGCCAGTTTGGCTCTTAAGGAATTGAGAAGACTATCATAGTAGATAACCTTGTTTCTTCCTCGAAATAAAGGGCAACCTAAATATTTAATAGGTAGAGATCTATATTAAAGGCCAGTGCAGGCTGCCACTTTGCTTTTGAATCTAGGAGAACATTTTATATCAGCAGTGAAGGAGATTTTTACAAAGTTGATTTTCTGATCAGATATCGAAGAATATTTAAGAAGGAAATCCATGAGATTCATAAGACTCCTCTTATCCCCTCTCGAGAATATAATAATATCATCAGCATATGTTAAGTGAGAAACTATTGGATAACCACTAGGCATATAATAAGTCTTGATTTTCCCAGATTCCATAAGCATGTTTAGACCTCTGCTCAGATGTTTAGCAACCAAGATTAAGAGACTTGGGGATATTGGGTCCTCTTATCTAATCCCTTGAGTATATTTGAAGTAGCCATAACTTTGGCCATTAATGCAGATGGAGAACCAATTGCCAGAGTCAACTCTAAAAAAAAAATCATTCCATCTTTCCCCAAAACCAAAGCTCCTGAGAACATCCACTAAAAATCCCCAATTGATCCTATCATATGCTTTCTCCATATCCAGCTTACAAACAACATTGCCACCATGCACCTTCTTACACAAATTCTCCACCATTTCTTTAGCAAGAAGAGAGTTATCTTGGATGGATCTTCCTTTAATGAAACCACTTTGATTAGGAGATACGAGAATTGGAAGTAAATTTGATAGTCTGGATGCAAGAATCTTTGCGATTATCTTCATTGAGAAATTATAGAGACTAATTGGTCCAAAATCCCCATGTGTTTTTGGATGCATAATTTTAGGGATAAGAACAATAGAGGTGCTGGACCAACTTTGAGGAATAATATACCCTGCAAAAAAGCTGTTAATAGCAGATAAGAGATCATCGTTTATAATTTCCCAACACTTATGATAAAAAGATCCTCCAAATCCATCAGGACCAGGAGCTGGATCATCACTGAGCTCAGAAACAACTTGAAAGATCTCCAATTTAGATGGAAAATCCTCTAGAATAAGGTTCATCTTAGGAGAGATGATAGATGGGATGATATTAGAGACATCCTCCAAGTTTAAAAACACATTTGAAGACAACATATCCTCAAAGTACTTAACTATATGAGTTTTAACTACTTGGTCCTCCTCTAAAAGATTCCCAGAACCATCTTTGATTGAGAAGATCCCCAGCTTTTTTTGTTTAACTTTAACACGAGCATGGAAGAACCTAGTGTTTGCATCCCCCACTTTGAGCCACTTAATGGAAGATTTCTGCCTCCAATACATTTCTTCAATTTTGTTTGCTTCAAATAACTTAGCTTGGGCATGGTTAAAGGCTTTTTTATTTGAATCTGAACTAGTATGTTCATATACCAACTCCAATTGAGTAATTTTATCCTCTAAATCTCTGATCTTTTGAAAGATGTCTTTAAAGGTTTCCCTGTTACATTTCTTCAATACACCTTCGTGTCTCTGCAACTTGATAGAGAACAACCTCATACCATGACCATCAGCAGGCGCAAACCAAGAGTTTTTAATAAGATCCATAAAAGAAGTGTGAGTGCACCACATATATTGGAGTTTAAAAGGCCTGGGACATTCATCCATTTTTGTCTTTACACAAAGGAGAAGAGGAGCATGATCAGAAGAAGCTCTATTTAGGTGTTTTATACTAGATTTAGGGAAATATATAGCCCACCTATTGTTAAATAAGCATGTATCTAATCTATCCATAATAAGATTTTCTTCTTTTATTTTATTGCACCATGTGTACGTAGTTCCAGAGTAGCCTAGGTCACTTAAGCCCCATCCCTCTATTTCCTGAGTAAAGTCTTCCAGTGAGCTATGATCAACCTCATTTCCTCCCACTTTTTTTGATTGAGAGGTAATAATATTGGAATCATCAATTACTATATGAGGATAGTCAAGAGTTATCCTTGAAACGAAAACAAATTGGTCCCAAAGCTCCTTTCTATCATCTCCGCTACACTTAGCATATACAACAGTTATGTAAATGCTATTCTTAAAAGAGGGGTGATCTAATTTAATAGACAAATGTTGAGTGTGATCAACAATTGTCTCCACAATTAAGTTAAATCTCCAGAACAACCACATTTTACCACTGACATTAGAGTTACATCCTTCAAAACCCCATTTAAACTTGTACTGAGAAATCTTAGCAGAATCAACCATAGGTTCCAAGAGGGCTATAAAAGGAAGCTTATGTAATTTACTCAACAGTTTGATTCTTCTGGATGATGAGTTTTTTGCTACTCCTCTAATATTCCACACTATCAGATCTATCATTTAAATTGAGAGGTGAGAGTGAGTGTTGCCTTTGGTGCTAGATCTCGTGAGTCTTCTGTAGAGAGGATCTTGTATTCTTAATTGGTCTTTATGACTGAGATGAGTATTAACAAGAACTGGTTTCTTATTTTACCTCTTCTTTTTAGCATGAAAAGCTTTGAGTTTCTTATCCAGGTCTATAGAAAACAGAATCATGTCTTTATATAAAGGAGAAAATAGTTATGCATTTTGCTCAATGTCTGAAGCATATAATGGCAGGGCTGCTTGGTCAGGGGCATAATCAGGAAGTTTTGTTGCTCTGGGAGATAGAGAACACACATAAAAAATCATAGCATCTTCAACACTAATATCATGGGACTTTATCTTGTCAATATGATCTTGAATATGTCTAGATTTAATTTTCTTGGTGGGGAGATGTTGTTCACAGAGAACAGTAGCAAGCTTTGCAATGAAATTCCCTTTTTCCTTATCATATTCTTTATGGCCTTGAACTCTAATATTTAAAAGATCCTCTTCAACTTCTTGAGGGTGAGCCACAACCAAAATTGGTTGTGATGGAGCCTGCCTTAAGGGTGTGGGAAAATTCTTCGACATTTGAGCAATTTGTAGAGGATTTTGATCTTGCGCAGCTGAAATTGGACTAATTATATAAACATGGGCTGCGGATGAATGAGTTGCAATGGCTTGAGGATTAGGCTGCCTATTTGATGGAGTGTTCCTCTTATGCAATTGGGAGTTTTTTATTTTTGAATGGTCTTGACCTGCTACATTGTTTACTTGAACCTTATCCAATGATAGAACTGCCACAGCCTTATTACTTATGGGCTGTATTATAGAGGATGGATTCTTATGCAACAAATTGGCATCTTGCTTAGGGGGTAATTTTAATCAGCAGCATTGAGTTTTGCTCCTTGTCCAATATCGGATGATACCTCAGATCGTTGTTGATTGTCCTTAAATACATATTTAATGACATTTTTTGTTGTATCACCAATTATGGTAGGATTGTAAATGCAAGAAACAACATCATGACCCTTTTTTTGACAGCCCCTGCAATATTTAGGCTTAGCTTCAACAATAACTTCTTGCCAAAAGCCCTTGGATCCACATCTAATCCAGACCCACTGCGGAGTATTTTTTGGGATATCCACCTCCACACAAACTCGTGCTATACTCGGTCTATTAAACTCTATGGTAGAGGAATCAAGTTTAAGAGGCTTCCCTATTAATTGGGTAATGGAATAGAGAGAGGATTTGGAGAAAAAATGGATTGGAAGGTGAGGAAGGGAAATCCATATTGGAGATAAACTACTCTCAATATTCGAACAAAAATCAGCAGTCCACTTAAAAATTCTCATTGGGAATTTTTTAATATACCATGTGTCTTTCATACACTTACGAGAGAAGTCTTTATCAGAGTTTAATCATATCAACACATGTTTTTGGTCAATCAGACCAACATTATAGGTTGTTTTGAGAGAGAACGTTTGAAATACCTGTCTAATGGCTTCCATGGGAAAATTTTCCAACTAATGCATATTGAAAGGGTTTAGAGAGAACTGCAATATCTTCTTCAGAGAAAATCACTGCAGGTTCACCTTTGAAGGTTGTTGGAATATTGAGTACTAGGTCATAAGTTTTGATGAGGCACTTGCAATCACATTTGCAAAGGATCGATTCCAAACAATTGGGATATCTGGAGGTTTGGGGATTTCAGATGAAGGAGGGTGAAGGTTTTCCATTAGGGTTTTTCCAACCACAAGGATTTACGGAGGGATATTATACAAATTTGCATCTGCTTCCCACTTTTATGTGAGAAGGTATTCAATCGAGATCACATAGTGTCCACAAAAGTAATGATAACCGAAGTGATTTGTGTGTTGGAAAATTATATTACCCCATCATTTTATGACATAAGTGTTCACTTGTTGGTACACCTATGCGACGAGGCACTTCTTTGCGACCCAGTTAGATATAAGTGGATGTATTAGTTTGAAAGACTGATGAAATTTTTCAAAAATTACGCTAAGAATACACGATACATTGAAGGATCAATTACATAGGAATACATCACCATGGAGTCATCAATATACACCCGAGAATATATGCCTGACCCAAACATCATTGATAACAATGATGAGTCCATCGATGAGGGTGGTCAGGTGATGGGAATTCAAATGAAATTAATGAGTATACAACATGAACAAGGAATTTGTTATTTATTTGTCACACATGAAGATGTCAAATAATGGAAAAAGTAAGTTTATGTTATTTTAACTTTTACATTATTTTAATTTTTATACATGATCAATTTCGTAATACGTCTGTCATGATCAATGCAAAAAATATGATGCGTGTGGGAACAATAAAAGATGAAGAACAATGGCAGAATCAAACAACGAATTTAGGTTGTGGGTGTCACTCGAGGTAATTATAATGAGAATGTCTCTTATTAAATGTCACATTACAAGAAGCCTTTAAAACTAACCTAATTAATTTATTTATAATCTCTGCTATTAAAGACAGGTGATGCGGCATCAAGGCTTGATCGTCAAGTTACTGGACCGTTGTTCATGGTAAATGAGTACAAAAAGTATCAATTGAATTGTTATGTATTCGATGCAAGGGTGTACGAAGAAAATACAAATGTACATAATTCGAGCATTTCATACAAGGCTCTTACTTATTTTCGAGCGAGCGCGAAAGGTAAAAACCTCGTTGAAATGACTTTTTATTATGTCATTCGAAATATATTTAAATTTGACTATATAAGGTTCAAAGAGGTTGTGATTTACTATGATTGTGTAAGAAGTGAGGGTACACATGTTTGTAAAGTTGATCCTGGTACCAATCTGATCATGGTTGATTTGTCCAAGTTGAAGAGCAACGAGAACATGAGCGATGAGCCATTTATTTTTTATTTTCAAAAGGTCAAGCACGTATTTTGCTCGGAGTATATGAATAATTAGCCGTGGTCAATCATCCTACGTGACAAAGTTTCTAACTAGTAGTGTGGACGACTTGACTACTCCTACCGATATCAATCCATTTTAGATGATAACCCGAATTTGAGTGTATATTCTTCTAGTGCTTTATTTTTATCGAATGATGGTTTAATGTTTTTAATTCATCTGGACTTGATCAGTTTCTATGGATTTGAATCAAAATTGGTTTTTTGGTTAGTGAATATGTTAATTTGGATTTTAATAAATCTAAGCATTAATTCAAAGTCCGTGATATGACCCGAAATTGAAACAATATTTAGATTTATAATGTTGTTAACTTGTACTGTTCTAGTGATTTGTTATTATCGAATGATTGTTTAATATTTTTATTCATTTGGATTTGATCATTTTCTCATATACATGTTTTTACTAATAACAACAATTTTTTCAGAAAATGTCTTCATCAGGGCGACATAGTAGAGGAGATGAGGAATGCTTGCCTGCCACTAAGCCCCCAAAATGGGGAAAATTAGAGTCCCTCATTGAGAGTAAGATGGCCTTACAGGATAGGGCCCTTGAGTTGCTTAAGACGATCGCTGGCTAGGGATACTCGAATTGGATGAAGGTGTCGTCGAGCCTAAGATGCACATCTAGGGGGCACTATAGGTAGTTACATGCTTTAGTTATATTTATATTTATATTTATTATATTTTATAATTTAAATGCAACTAACAATTAATGTCTTTTTAGTTAGTATTTTTTTACAAGAACAATTTGGCCTGCCCCCACATGTCCGCAACACCACGTTCGAACAATTGAGAGATCAATGTAAAATGTGGAAGAAAAACATGTGGGCACGGTACTTTGGCCAGGACCGAGAGTCCATATTGAGGGTCCGTGAGAAGGTACCGTCGAAGGGGCCAATCTCACTGGCACAGTGGCAGCAGTTTATCGATAATGAGATCTAGAATCGACTGTTGTCCTCTTGTCAATCGGGGAGGGAAAACCAGACAATAAATGTCAACGTGTAATCCTATGGGCGTACGTCTTACACCTAGGTGGAGCACATGATGGTAAGTTTTTAATTTCCTTTCACTTTAGTTTTTTGTTAGTCTAATTTAGCATTACTTTGCATTACTTATTAATTCAACATTATTTTATTTCAAGAGATGGGAAGTGGCCTTAGTGGTAGGCCACATAGTCTCGATGCCTATGTGGAAATCTGAACGAAGAAGGGCAAGGATAAGAAGGTGTTACCGATCATGGCAGCCAAAATTATAAGTTATAAAAATATCTTGTAATTGTTTACTTTTTTTTTAATTACGTTATAAATTTTTTATTAACTTAACTAATCTTGAACTTTTTTTTCGTTTCAGGAAAAGCTTAAGGAAGTGTACAAACCCCAGTCTGATGCCAACAAGTCATATTTAGCTATGGACGTATGAAGCCAAGTGCTCGGGGTAGATCACAAAGGGCAGACAACGGGGTGAGATCTCGAGTGGGAAAGTTGAGGCTCACTGGGATTGAGACGAGCAACACTGGACTAGCTTGTAAGGTGGACACCCATGGATATAAGTTAACAAGGTTGGAGGCAACGATAAAAAATATTTTCAAGTACATGAAGCATTAGTTAGGTTCACCTCATGTAAAGGAAAATGGAAAGTGATAGACGAGGACGCCACTGCTCCATCTCTCTCACCCTCGCTGGCGATACACACCCCCTAGTCGTCTGTATATTATCCACTTGCTACCTTTACCCCCGTCGAATGGCCTATGTCATCATTATGTTGGTCAAGTGTGTATATAATAGACACACGGGGTGGCAAGCCCATAGCTAAAGGGTTGAGGGAACCCCACACACACAGCCGAATAGTGTGGTTCATGGACATGTGTTGTAAGTAATGAAGTCAAGGGTTCAGGTCACGCATATTGTGCCTGGAAAAGAGAATGAACCTTTGTGGGCGGCGTTCAGCAAGTTGAGGGATGTCACAATTCAAATGTAGTGTTGCCTACCTTACTCCTTTAACTTGTTAAAAACTCAACGCCTTAACATTATTTATATTAATTTCTTTTGTATTTGTTGGTTGGTTATGAATATTGAATGTTGGATATTTTTTTATTATTGTTTGATAATATGATTTAATTAATGTGTGGCTTTAAGCTTTATGAATTGATGAATGTTTCTTGAAATATATATTATTTGAACGAGTTTAAATATGTTGTAACAGGTTAAAATATACTGTTGGGTAGTGGCCATATTGTCATGAAGTTTTTTACATTTTCCCAGAATTGTCATAGACTTTGACCATGAAAAAGGAAAAATCATCAAAAAACTTTGATTGTTACAAGTTAGTGACAAAGTAATTGTCACCCTAATTCTTACGAAGGTCTTTTACTATGACAAGACTGCCTTATCAAGGCTTTTGACCGTGACAAGTTGATATTTTTGGTGTAGTGGAGTATAGGGAGTTGAATAATGTCACCATACAGAATAAGTACTTGTTGCCACACATAGGTGACTTGTTTGACCAACTGAGAGGTGATGCATACTTTTTAAAGATTGATTTGACATTAGGTTATCATGAGTTGAGGGTTTGAGAGCAGGATATCTCCAAGACAGTGTTTTCACATATGCTCGAGCTGAGGGTTCGAGAGCAGGATATCTCGAGCCTTTGAACAATGTCAAGGCTCGATTGACTACAACTATGGTACTTGCATTGCCTCGAGCGACAATAGACTATAAGGTTTTAACATATGCATCCTTATGGTGACTTGAAGGGGTGTTAATGAATGATGAGAGTCTACTATCTTATTCTTCACAAAAGCTAAAGCCTCACGAGAGACATTCTACTACCCACAATTTGGAGTTAGCATCCGTGGTATTTACTTTATGGATATGGAGGCATTATCTCTTGGGGGAGAAATTCTAGTTATTCACGGACTATAACAACATGAAATACTTGTTCACATAGAGAGAATTGAACATGAGACAAAAAATATGGATAGAGTTTATGAAAGATTATCAATTTTATAATCAATACCCCCCCAGGAAGGTGAATATGGTGAATGGTTTGAGCTGCAAGCCGATATTGGAGTTAGTGGTAGTGTGGAAGGTGAAGTGGAAATCACTTCATGGTGACAATGAGTTGACTCATGATTTTATGGCGATTCTCACCATCACAACTGAGATCATTATTTTGGTCGTTAAAGTACATGTGGGAGACTAATTTTAGAAAGAGAGGGTTAAGCAGTCATTAACTGACGGGGTAGAGCACTACTCGATTGGCACAAATGGCAAATTGAGATTTCGAGGTAGATTGGTTGCTCCAGAGGATGAGGAGCTGAGGTGATCCGTTATAATTGAGGCTCATGAGTCATGCTTTATGGTTGATCCCGATGGGGGAAAGAAATACTAGGATATGAGGCACTAATATTGGTGGGCCGACATGAATAAGGACATTGAAATTTTTACGTCCAAGCGTGATACTTTCCATTTGGTGAAGGTAGAGCATCAACGTATCGCAGGTGTTCTATAGCCTCTTGAGATCCCGATATGTAAATAGGAGAGCATTTACATGGATTTTATCACATGGTTGCCCACGTCACTGTAGATACACGCTTCTATTTGGGTGATTATTGACTGATTGACGAGGGTGGCTCACCTCTTATCGGCTCGGATAAACTACACATCAGAGCAGTACGCTAGGATTTTCCTTATATAGATAGTGAAATTGCACAGGGTGTCATGCATGATCGAGTTAGGGTCACACGAGGGTCTAACTGCCCTGAGCATTAGGATCAGAGTATCCTTAATCACTGCCTTCTTGTCCTCGAGAGCTAACATGGAACTTTTATGCCCCATTCCAGGGAAAAATAATAGTTTTACATCTTTGAGCACACATAGAACCTTTAATTATGCCTCGATGAAAATTTTCATGTCCCATTTTTGGAGGAACTTCTAGCTGGCCTTAGGGGCAGAGTTGAGGTAGAGTACCTCGTATCACCTACAAACAGATGAGAATATGAAGATTTGAGCTTAATGCTGGAGGATATGCTGCGAATGTGCATATTAGACTTTTATAGCGGTCGGGAGTAGTACTTACCCTTAGTGGAGTTTGCGTGCAACAACTATCAATTTACTATTGGGATGGACCCATTTGATGCGTTATATAGGAGACCTTTTCGTTCACCCTCATGTTGCTTGGAGGTGGTGGAGAACAAGCTAATCAAACTAGAGTTCATTCAAGGCACCTTAGAGAAGGTGGATATGATTCGGTCCAGGATTGGGATTGCCCAGGACAGGTAAAAGAGTTATGCGATGTGGTCCAGAGTCACTTAGACTTTGCGGTCAGAAACTAGGTATTTATTAAGGTGTCTCCCGTGAAAGGATTGATGAGATTTTGGAAGTGGGGAAAGTTGTCTCCACAGTATATGGGACCATTTTATATATTTGAGAGGATTAGGCCCATCGCATATCAGTTGGGAGTACCGGATAACTTATTGAGGGGTGCATGACGTATCTCATATTTCTTCATGGCGGAGGATCCTTAGGGATGAGGTTTCCTACCAGCATATCGATATCGATGAGATACAACTCTAGTCCGACACGACCTACTAGTAAAAACTCGTAGCCATTTTGGATGGTAGGGAGCGCCAAATTTATTTCAAGGATGTTCCCTTGATACGCGTGCAGTGGGGACATCATAATGAGGATGAGTCTGCGTGGGTGAAGGAGGACGATATGTGAGAATAATATTTGAAACTCTTCTAGTCAGGTATGTTTTGAATCTAGAGGATGAAATTTCGTTATTATGGGGAAAGAATGTGGTACCCCGTAAGTTTTTTAATAAAGTAAATTCGATAGAAATTAAATTAATTCAACATAGTTTAATTAATTTAGTCCTGAATAAATTGATTAATTATAATTTCTTGTTATGTGAATCTAACTTTGCATGTTAAATATTTCTCGTAGAAAATAATTTCACGTTTATTAAATATTTGATATATGGTATCCAATTTAATTAAAAAATTTATATGTTGGATAAAAATAATTCGGTTATTTTTTGGGTGTTTCGAGATTTGTTTAGATGTTTTAGACCTCTAAAAATGGGCCTGGGTATATGTATATTATTTGGGGAGTCATTAGGCCATTCGAGTTATGGGTTTGGACTCATTTTGGGGCCTAAAATGGAGGTTTAGGCTTAACTCGGTATTGGGACTTGTTATACGTTAATTGTGAGGTTAAGATACTCATTTCACTTATCAAAAGCAAAACCTAGCAGCCACATCTCTAGAGAGAAAAGCACGAAGGGCCAAAGAAAGGAGGAGACTAAGGATTCAAAGGAGGAAACTCAATCTTCCATATTAAACAAGAATTTTCTAGTTTAAATTAACGTTCAATGTATTTCTTAATTCATCGTAGTATTCCCCTATAAAATTTATTAGTTTTGATGATAGAATGATAAGATTTAACCTTATGCATGTAGATGGATGAAATATGAAACTTATATTTAAAGATCAATTGATTGAAGGTTAAACCTAGAAATTTAGAATGAATAAATATCGAATTGGAAAGTACAATTCATGTTTTAGGATCTTAAATTAATGATACTTGTGATCTATGTGTAGAACCAATATCTAATTCGAATTGAATAGAATTATGGGAGGATGGAAATATGAGTTTAATGGTTTATGGTATTAGATATAAAATCATGGGTTTGGTAATGGAATTGGATGTTGATTTGTGTAATTAACCAACCTAGATGACACCCTAAGTCACGGGGGACCTGGTCATATAGTACTCTAAAGGGATGGACCATTAGAATGGGAAATTGGGTTGCAAATATAATTTTCATATTAAAGAAATATGGAAATTTTTGGCTTCTGCCTAGATGGGAATTGATTCGGCCTTCTGAGGCGAATCGACTTGAGCCCCATAGGCGAATCGATTCGACTCGTTGTGCAGAACAAGTAGGGAGGAGGGATGGATCCGGTGGCCTTTTAAGAACTCATGCCAGTTGGTGGTACGTCAATTGAGTGAAATATTAATTTATTAAAAAAGCTTTTGAGGCACAAGTATTAAGTGTGGAATTTATCATTAACTGGATGGTTAAGTATTGTTATGAAAAGAGTAAAATTTACAATTAACTAGCTCATTAATTATTACAGTGGGACCATTTGTGTATGACTATATAGGACATCTTGGGCTAATTATAGAGAAATTACCTATACATATTGTATGATAATAATATGTATTTATTTATTTGTGTGAACACACCAATGTTCATGGTCGGTCTTATCGGTTGGGGTTACGCGTGCTTTGGAACCATAGCACACGTTGGCACATGTGGGCTAGGCGTTGTGTCGGTCACTTATGAGAGGTAAGTACAGTGATGGGATCTATTGTTACCAATTGGTATGGACCATGCAATGGTGTACTGCGTAGGGACCGTCCCATTTTTATATGTTTGTGATAGCCATTTCGATGAGGGACTCCTCTGGACTTACTGCTCGAGAACGAACGAGATGCAAATGGTAGATGCTGTTAAGTGTTATATATATGTAAGTGTGTGTATATGTATATATAATTATAGAAATTAAATGAGATTAATTAATTAGTCTAATGATGTAGATAATAAATCACAGACCCTATACTACATAGTATGCATAATAGATGATAATGTCAATTCTATAGGTCGTATGTGTGGGGTATTTTGGGAAATGGTAATATGGGCATAAAAAATTACAAGTCAGTACATAAGTCATGCTAGATGCATCGTATATTAAATGATGATACAACTGTCAGTCATTATATTTAGGAGTGTGGCCGTACCAGTATTGTCTCCTCGCTCTCCTCTTGGGGTGGGAAAAAAGAGGGGAGAAAGGTCTCGCACCTTATTTACTCTAGGAGCTCTTCGGTCGTCATTGGTGTGGGGTGAATGTAAAGAGATGGATTCGCCTGCCTATTTTGAATAAAAAGGCAACAGAGCAGTCTCGAGAAAGTGGCATCAAAGACAAACTGATGCTTATGAAACCAATAGTTCAAAGGTTTGGGGTCTAAGTTATAGAATGGGAAAGTGTTAGGCACCCATCCCGCCCTTTCGGTATCTCATTGTCTTGTGTTACTATTTTTCTTTATTTCTCCATGAAGTGTGTATGTGTGCATGCATATATAATGGAGATCGGAACTGCCCAACTCATACCATGGAAAGATAGAGTGAGGTCATCCATAGGAATGTTACCAAAATAATATCTAGAAAATACAATTTATGCATTTATTGAGATATTGATTATTGTGATGAAACGATATGTTTGGATAAAATGCTAACAAGGATCACAAATATAATGTGTATTAAAATAATGAATAGATGAAAAGACTGAAAATGCGAAAATGGGAAAAATGGAAAAATTGTAAATTTTAGAAAATTAGACTCGAGTCTCGGATTTTAACCCAAAATGCCTATGTAGCCTATAAAGTATCAAAGTCCACATAGTTATCATGCGAAATAAGAGTGGGGTTTATCCCAAAGATTTGAACGGGAATTTATTATATGTGTGTGTATAGAAAATGTGTTTTTTAGTTTTGAAAAAGTGTGATTGACCGTTTGAATTTATAGGTGTACCTCTTTTTTATAGAAAAGAAAGTATGTGTAATATAACTGATAAAAAGGTGAGATTTTAATGTGTATGTGCTAAAGTAAAAGCTAGATTATGATTTTATTTAATTTATGCAAAAATAAGAAGTTTTAAGAGAGTAGAATTTTGGACCTTCTTTAAAGAATTGAAGCTTGATCTTGATCTTTTATGAGCTCCCTTGGATGTTGAGATGAAAGTTGGCTGTGAGAGAATTACATCTTAACAAATTGTGTATGTAAATTATGGGAATGTAAGATGGAAAGTGATTTCACATAAGGAAACTTCGTTGATTGCAAGATAATGTTGCTGAGATCACTGATGCTGATGGATCTGAGGTGTGATTTAGGAATGAGGTCATTCCCTATATTTATAGAGTAAGGGGGTTCTAATCGGCATAGCCATATCTCAACCAATTCGGCAGGTAACCCTAGCCACACAGCTGATAGGCAGGGAAATGGACTAGAATTCGGTAGTCTCATGCAGATTTAAAAAAAAATGGTCAAAGGATAAAATCCATTGATCCAAATCACGCACGGGGCATACCTTTAGAAAGGTAATTCACAGACCTTCAAGAGTCCTTTCCCGAGTACGGGAGTTGACTTTAGGTCAAATTTAGCTCGGAAGCACTCGTCGATCCTTTGGACGGGAGATCGTTGAACAGAAATAGATCATTCATCCAAATGGTAAGTGAGAATCACATACGGGGTGGACCATTGGAAAGGTTATGCGAGGTACTTCGACATTACATAGAGCTTCTCTAGGTTCAAAAAGTTGATTTTGGTGAATCGGGGCCCAGAAGTGTCGGTGATCTTTCAGAGTGGATCGTTAGGGTGAATCATTGGAAAGGGAATTTAGTTCCCTTCAAATATTCATTTAGTCTCATTTGAGATGAAGAATTGATCTAGGTCAAATGGAGATCAGGAGCGCTCGGTGGCCTCCGGATCAAATTTTAGGAAAAATGGATCATTCGTTTAAGCAATTATGTTGTTTTATGCATGGAGCGGACCATTGGAAAGGGGTTTCAGTGCCCTTTGAATATTCAAAGTGATTTTTCTCTGAAGATGAAGTTGAGTGGAGCAAAATCGGGCCCGAGAGCACTCAGTGGCTTCTAGATCTATTTTCAGTGGTAAAATAGCCCGTTCGTCCGAATTATTATGCCAATTCACACATGTGGTGGACCGTTGGAATAGGAATTTAGAGCTTTTCAAAAATTCATTGAGCTTTTGCTTTGACGTTATAGTTTATCAGAGTCAAACGGGGCCTGAGAGTGCTGTTAGCCTCTTGATTAGTACTCAGAGTATTACCTAGGGTTTGTAGTGAAATAGGGTGGTGCTAGGGACCTACGGAGAGACTAGGGGGTCCTAAAAGGTGTTGTCCTTAGAGCCCCTCAAAAGTTAAATTCATCGAATAGACACCACATAATGTTTGGGAAATAGGTCGATGTGGACCTAAGGGACAAGGATGACCAATTCAGAAGGTCGAGGACGATTTTGAGGTCTTAAGGAAATGCTGGGGATGGATGATTCTATAAGATGATGTTAATTCTGAGGTCCTAGGGTAGGGAGAGAAAAATTTTGTGGCCTGAGGTTAATTTTGAGGACTTAAGGTAGGGAACGACCAATTCTGAGGACCTAAGGTCGTTGCGACCAATTCTAAAGGCCGAGGTCAATTCTAAGGACCTAAGTAGAGGCGACTAATTTTATTGGTCAAGATCAATTATGAGGTCCATAAATTGTAGCGATCAATTCTGCGGGTTGAAGCTAATTCTGAGGGCTTAAGATGGGAGTGACCAATTCCGAGGGCCGAAGCCAATTTTGTGGGTTGAAGTGAGAGTGACCAATTCTGAGAGACGATGTCAATTCTGAGGACCTTAAGTTGTAGCGAACAATTCTGAGGGTTGAAGACAATTCTAAGGGTTTAAGTTGTAGCAACCAAATATGAGGCTCGAAGCCAATTCTGAGGGCTTAAGTAAGGGTGACCAATTATGCGAATTAAAGCCAATTTTGAGTGTTTAAGTAGAGATGACCAATTCTGAGGGTCATTGTCAATTCTAAGGACGTTAAGTAGAGGCGACCAATTCTAAGAGTTGAAGCCAATTCTAAGGGCTTAAGTTAGAGCGACCAATTCTGTAGATCGAGGCTAATTCTGAGGGCTTAAGTAGGGGTGACTAATTCTGTGTGTCAAAGCCAATTCTGCGGGTCGAGGTCAATTCTTAGTACCTTAATTTGTAGTTTTCATAGGGAAATTTGGAGACTCCATTTGGGAAAAGGTATTAATTCAAGGTTTTGGTGCAGGCTTGCTCGATAATTTTTTTATTTCTGCGGTGTCCTTTGGAGACAATGGTGGGGAATATCCAATTGATTTTGTGAATTAGCTTCCACTGGGGAAGTAAGTGTGGTATAAAAAAAAAATCTTGGTAAAAAAGGTTCTAAAATTCATTTGGTAATTTTAGGATTTTTTTCGAGATTTTTTGGCATTTTTTGGGAATTTTTATACAAACTTTCAGGGAGGTACCGACCGAAAGGATATAAGAGGTACGAAATGACAGTGGAACGGTATTTTGGTCTCCCTCAGATAGGTGAAAGGATAGCAGCGATCGGTATGTTGCTGGGAGCTGCTAATCGACATGCCCCTTAGCCTCCTATAAAAGGGGCGAGATTTCCTTATTTTTGACAACTTCCAAATTTTCTCTCTTCTGCCTTTTTCTTTCTGCAAACTGCTCAAGGTTATTTTTTCCTCCAAGCAGTGTGGTTCACATGGTGTGGTTGAATATTGACGCCTAGGCGCACTTGGAGTGGCGGGCCAGGGTTCCCCTAACACTAGACAATGAGAATTCCTTTGACTCGTTCGAGTCGGTGGTAGATGAGCAGACTCTTTTGGACGAGCATATGAACCATCAGTCTTCTAGGGTGGTGAACCCTAGTGGCTATGTAAGTGTTAATGACCTTTAGTATTATTTTATTCTTGGTATTATTTCCTTAATTTTGACAAGGGTTTTTCCTTTTGACTTTGACAGACTGATATTTCTATGCCGAACTTGCATTCTCGGGGGATGCCGGGGTTCAAGGATGTCTGGGAACACCTTCCACCAATGGTGTGTTAGGAAATTTCATCGGCCGACTTTTGTAGTTTAGCGTCTACACTGGACGAGATGCCTCGTTCGACGACCATCCTTTGCGCTTTGGGGGAGAGGTGGTGGGATATTACCCACACCATGCATTTTGGCTTTGGGGAGATGACAGTGACTCCCATCGATGTGCATCATCTGTTGGTATGGATTGTGAGGGGCCCTAGATAGAGGTGGATCAAATTTTCGAGTGACGTCGACGGTAGTGGAGGTGGCATTGGTATTGAGTCGACGAATTAATGAGGCTGATGGACTATAGGTGAGGTAAATGACCTATTTGTTTATTCTTTTGTTGCTGGGAGGATTTTTGGTGAGTGGCCACGTCGTCCAGTTATGTTTTTTTCCCTTTTGAGGGTATTTTCGAATATCCCTCACTTTGACTGGGGGAGCCTGACTTTGACGACCCTTTATTCTTCTCTGGATGCATTCAGCTGGTGCTTCCGAAAGACCTTTATTGTCGCCATGAATCTCTTTGGAGGTATTCTTTATTTTGTGCATTTTCCTTAATGCATTTTGAATTTTCCTTTATGCATTTTATTCTTTTAATTCCTTGATTATTTTCTTCTGATTGTTGACATTTGTCCTTTGTAGACATGGTTTTATGAGGTGATTGGGCCTATTGCCCAATTGATAGCTTTAAAGGATGAGTTTTTTATGGGTCTTTACCATATTTACCGGTAGCAAAAGTCCAATCGACAGTTTTGGGAGCCTTTCTCTTTAGGGGCACTGCGTTTGGTCTTGAATAGTCTGACGAGCGATCGGGTAAATCCTTTTTTTATTTGAGACCATTTTTCCTTGATGATCTTTTCAGATATTATTTTTTTCTACGGGTTTTGTAGGTGACCTTCTATCCTTGGGGGACGACCATCTTGCATACGGGGCTGATCAGGGGGAACGACCAGCTGCATCGTCTACTGGCGCATGAGTTCAGCTACTCTTGGTATCTAGTAGAGAGATTTGTCTAACAAGTGGTGGAAGAAGAGGTGATGGTTCCACCTGTGAGGCCCCCGATGTACATGAGGCTAGGGTGGCAGCAATGGCCGACGAGCCTTATTTGTCATATACTGACACGTTGGCGACATATGATTACTTCGAGTTTATGTCGAGCTGGCTTATGCCACCCAACATATATGATGTTATGCCTCTTCCCCTAACGGGATCTGGTAGGGGCATGACCCGGCCAGTGGGGTCTGCCTACAGTGCAAGTGGTGCATTGACATTGGCGACGATGAAGACGACGACATCAGAGGTTCCATGTCTACATTTGGCTCCTCCTTCCTATAACATTCGATATTGTGATGGAGGATCGATGCGTATGCTTCATCGCTCCAATGCAATGGACCTGGAGGAGCTGGGGATAAAAGAGGACCTTTTTCGTTCGATGATATACCTTTCATTTCTTTGCCTTTTGATTTTCTAATTTCTTTCTTTACCTAATAAAGACTGATTTGCTATTTTCTATTTTCTTTGTATCATGTTCAGGTGTCGACCACCAGACTGAGAGATATTCGGTATTGGGAGGCTTCTGCGACTGCTCATATTAGGGCGTCGATCCTGGTTTCATCTTGCTTGGTATTGCCTGCCTCATTTGGGGAGGGGTCTAGTTCAGGGAGCAGATGCTCATTTTCTCATTGCCAAGAGGGCCTTAGAGGGACAAAGGGTCTTAGAGAGAGAGAGAGAAGGAAAAAGAAGAGAGAGAGAGAGAGAGAAAGAAAAAGAAGAAAGAGAAAGTAGGTGAAGGTGAGAAAGAGAGTGTTTGGGGGAGTTCGGGTTAAGTCCCATTATTTTTGTGTTTTCGTATAAGGCAGAATGTAATAAAGCAATATATGTGCAATGAAATGGGATTTCATTAAATTTTACTTTAGTGACTTATATATATGCACTTTTTTTCTATTTTCCTGAGACAGTAAAAGGGATTTAAAATGACTGGAGAGAAAATTTATTTTAAAATAGGATGGGTAAAAATAGATGGAGAAGGAAATTTTGAATTCCTTAGAATAAAAATTAATTTTATTGAGTTTTTTATTTTGACAAAAAAAGGAAGAAGGGAATTTTCCAAAAATAGGGGGTTGTCGATCGACATACACCTTGTCCTGCCTATCGACATGTCAGTCAAGTCTCATCAACCCAAGGCTTTGATTTCACTTTCTTCAATTACTTGGTCCTTGGTGGGGCAGGGTTTTCGTCCGGGATTTGCAGGACTTTTGTCTTTGACTAGGGGTTGCAAGTATAAAAGGGGTAATAGTGGAGTATTTTCTTCACCCATCGACATTTCCTTTCTTTTGCTCTATTCTTACTTTTTGTCTCATCGTTTTGCAATATGGATCTCCCCAGAAGTGTTGAATTTGCCTCTTACCTTGAAAACTATGAGGATGTGTGGTCATATAATGTAGACTACGATGCTTTCAACATGTTTTGGGTTTCCTTGTGGTGCAACCGACCTATTGAATGGAACATCCTGATGGCAGCGATAGAATTCTGGGACCATGAGGACCATGTTTTTCGCTTTGACTTGGACAATGTCTGTCCGATTTGCAAAAAGTTCTCTGCCATGTTGGTGATAAATCCCAGTGTTGCGACGACTATGCCTAAATTTTCTCGGTCTCCTCAGGAGATGTTAGCAGGATGTCTCCATATCACACACTTGACGGTTAGGTAATTGGTTAAGGGAGGAATTATCTTTCTACCTGTTGTGCTACATTTTGTGCATCTGTAGGCTATTGGTGATGTGGACTATGTCAAAGTCGTTACTCTTAGCGTGACTTACAAATTATTGTTAGTGACTGGGGACCTGTTGATGGACCCACAACTTATAACCATTGCTTCATGGATGTCGTACCGTTGTAATCCTATAGCGGTGATACTAGTAGAGACTCTGAATTGTACGGATGCTTGACGAGAAGACCATTTTAGCTTTCTGAGGGGTATCCCAGTTATGATAATCATGTGGTTGTCAGAGAGATTTCGTATGGAGTTCCCTCCTGAATATCCCTTGGCATCCATGCAAAACTTATTTGCTCGCTACTTTATTCGTATGGTCTTGTACATCGAGAGTCGAGAGAACTGGTTTATGAACCACGAGGCTCGAGATTGGCGTTTGTAATACCCCGTATTTTCATGCTATATTAATTTGGGGATTTATTAAATCTAATGTGAGTTAATTATTTAATAAAAATCCGGAAATTAATTATGTTATAATTATTAACGTGACGAGAGTTAGTAATTATATGAAATTTGTTGAATATTACTAATGAGCAAAGTAATATATATGATATTGGTTATATTGAATGTCATGAGTGAATTAAATGATAATTTCAGAAATTTAAGTCCGGACGTGCTCGTGTCGCGTCGGGACTAAATTTTGATAAAATAAAAAGTGAATATTTTATAAGTTGCCCGTATGGTCATTTTGAGTGCGCCAACACGTCCGGAAGGGCCAAGATAGTCAGAAAAGTGTACACGGGGGTGTAGTTTGGGTCTCGAGGCATTTTTAGGCCTAATTAGTAACCCGGGAGGGCATTTTGGTCATTTTATATTTTTGGGTAATTAAACCCACGAAAATTAGAGGGCTATATCTGATATTGAGGTTGTCACCTAGGTTTAGAATACCCAAAACCTAGAATGGCCATTGGAGAAGAGAGGAGAGAGCTCTCAAGCAATTCCAAGGCTCAAAACTCAACCATTTGCACCGCCGTCACAGCCAACGCGTAGATCGCGAGACGGGGAACGCAACCACACCAAAATCAGTCGCAATCCAGACTTCTAAAAATACCAGGCAAGTGTTTATCTTTCTTATTTCGTTGGTGCAATTTCCATATTAGTTTAGGAGTGATTAGGGAGGAATGATATGGAAGAAAACCCAAATTGTGATAGGAATTTGCATGTAGTAAAGACTTAAACCTTATTCTGGAAATCTTTTGTGATGTAGAAGAATAATCCACGAAATTTTGGTGTAAATAAGAAAGAAATTCTGGGATAAAACAGATTAGAATCATGATTTAGATATTTTTACGGTTCTTGAGTTTTAAATGAATTTTGGTATGATTAATCCATGTTTAGTGACGTAAATTAACATGATTTACGTAGAATGTGTATCATATCATGTTAGGATGTTAGTGGTAGAATTTTTGAGACGTTTGGGATTGGAAAATATGGATTTCGATGAAGATATATAGTAGAACCCGTAACTGCAATTCTGTAGAAATCAAAATACCTGCTTGATCGATCGATCGAAGGATCGATCGATCGAGCCCCAAACCTCGATCGATCGACCCCTCCTGGCAGACTCCTTTTTCCCTTGTTAAATTAGTTAAATTCAATTTATTGTGAAATAATTCTTGGGCATTCTTAATAAAATGTTTTGGGATATATGGAAGACCAGTAGGGCATATGAATAAATTTTGGAGATTCTTAATGTGGACCGAGAATTACATTTTGGGATAATTACTTATAAATCGATTAATTTATGTATTGAAGGGTAAGGTGCGTAAGAGAGTTACGTTGGAACATAATAAGGACACCTACTGAATTTTATACTTGTGAGGATATAATTCACGAGTGTCACGAAATGAGTTGGAGAAACCCATCGAGCTAAGGTTAGTGACGAACCCTTATAAGAAATATTTAATGTGAAAATTAAGGATAAATATCGTAATTATGGGTGATGAGAGAAACCTATATTGATATAATAATAAGTGGTATATTTGTATAGTTGTGTATGCATATATTATATACGTGTGAAAAACGTACCCGCGCTACTTGCTATCCCTGAAGTAATCGCGCTGGGACAGTCTTATCTCGATAGGACCTTTATGGGGGATATTGACTTGTACCCTAGAAGATAGATATCCTTGGTACAGGCTATCGGAATGATAGTTCAGACGGTCCTAAGAGACGTGAGGGTATATACTGACCTCTTAGAGACTTGGAATCTATGCTTCGCCTCAAATCTTGTTTATATATATGTTGATACAGTTTGAGAGTGATTCCGAACTTGTATTTCCCTTTGTGTGAGCAATACGGGGATTGGATAACAAAGTATGCCTGCACCATAGTTTGTATGTTGGTGCTGTTAGAATGTATATATTATACGAGTGCTTAATATATATATCTGGAATTTGGGAAATTTAAACTGTTACTGTGATATGGTAAGTGAGAAATGATTCTGGACTATAAATCGGAAATGCTTGTTTGAAAAGTATAATATGACACTGGGAAACTTTATAAACTAATGAAGCTAAAACGAGAGTTGTACTACTATTTGGAAGTATCCTTTTTTAAACAATTATATAGTTCGGCTTTGAAATCTTATGAGTAATTTAAGATAAGCTAAATTGTTGGGAAGGTTAGTGATAAAATGATCGGATAAACCTTTGGGAAGGTTAGTGCGATAGGTGTGCACATTAGAAGAGAGGTAAGAATTTTCTCAAGAGAGTGTCGCACTAATATGTTGTTGCATTGGCCTCTGTCAATTTAAATACTTGCTAAATGAATTTTTAAATCGTACACACTATCGGGCTCTGACCCATTTCTTTTTCTCTCTTTGTATATATATGTATGTATTATAGGTGCCCAGCCACAGGGGGGTCTTGCTTAGGATCCCTTTGAAGGAACGCGCTGCAGCTTAGGTGGGAGTTGCAGGTCTCTTGATTAGACGACTTCGTTCATTCGGATCCACTCTTAGTACTTTCATTTAGTTGGGCATGTGTAGCTCTTTCCATTATTCCGTTGTTATTGGACATTTGTATTTCAGTTATTTCCAGTACTGTTACTATGGGATTTATTCAGTTTGGATGTGTGACTTTAGATTTCGTATGTTGACATTCAATTGACGAATGTTTTAAATTATTTGGATTATGTTGCAGAATTAATGTGGTGTGATTCTTACTTATTGAATGTTGTTAATAAAATAAATAATTTTTCTTTAAATAAAATTTGGAAAGTTATGTATGAATAGGGTTTTGACACTAAGCTTAATTAATTAGGGTGTTAAATTGGAAAATTTATTTTTTGACAGTGATGCTAAGAATGAACCAACTGTTCACCTTGATTTAATTTAATAAAGGAGTGATCGCCCGGTATTTAATTAGGCGGGGTGTCACGGCGTTGTTCAGTGCCTTGGCGGTGGAAGTTGTAGCCCATTCTAGAACTGGGGGAATTAGTATGTTCGGTTGGTTGGCCTTCGGCTGACTTGTTTCTACTTTCCCTGGTGGTACTTGCGCTAATTTGGATGGGAGCAGATTATGACACCTTAGACACTAGATTTTTTTCTTGTGAAGGATTCGATAGAGCGTCTGCGCATGTGATTGGTCTCTTTGTGGGAGAATTATTGACCGTCTACCCATCCTTCCCAATTTGTTGGCCGAGTATGTAATGTTTCTAGGGATTTCATGAAGTGGTTATGGAGGAGGGTAGTTGCCTAAATATTAGCTGTGGAGACTCGGAAAATGTGGTTCATCATATCTGACATCATGGAGGTAGGTGTTGTTGTTCTCCCTAGGTTGGTCCAAGCATACCGTTCCATGGAGAGCCTTTGGTATTCTATTCAGGCAGGGTAGGTTTGGGGACCCCAAGACATAATTGATGATGGGGTCGGTTCCTTTGGTAGTTGTGGTTAAAATCACTGGGGAATTTATTTGTGAAACTTTTGTATGGTGGTTGGATATGTATGGGAATAAATTTAGGAAGGTTGTTTTAGGGGTAGCTTGGCTTGTTTAAGAAAAATAATGTTAGGTTGGCGAGGGAAGTTCTTTGAATCCATCTGCCGATGTAATTATAATTGGAAATTTCATCAGTGAAATAAAAAAATTATATTGTTGTGCCTCTTGATGAGTTTTGCATTTGAATTATCTATACCAATCGCTAAGGTATAAATAATCCTTTTGTTCAGGTACATGATAAAAAACGAACCGTCATTCTCAAAATAATAGCATTTTGTGAAAAATTAGGGGGCCATGCTTATGTGAAGCATATGTGCTACCTACATACCTCTAGAGAGTTTTGAAAATTTTATGAGTTTCATTTTTGTAAGTAAAAATATTTTAAGAGGATTAGACCCCATGTAGTTCTGAGTAAAGGGAAATGAATATTTTTTTAGAATATAAGGGAAATGAAAAGATTCGTAGTGCGTCAAAATTTTGGACTAAGGGTAGACTTTCTTAAGATGGTCTAGGTTGACTAGATGGCCTCTTCCATCGAGGTCGATGAGAATAGAGGTGCCACCGGATAAATCTTCTTCATAAAGTAGGGGCCACTCCAATTGGGCTTGAATTTCCCTCTGAGGTCCCATATGGGTCTACAATTTCTTTAAGTAATAAGTCCCCTTCTCGAACACCACATTACTTGACTCTCTTATTGAATGATCGTGCTATTCAACGATGGTATCCTTGTATCTGGTGTAGAGCTTTTAGTCTCCTTTCGTCCAACAGTGATAACTCGTCAAGACGTATTTGATGCCAGTCTTCCTCACTGACTTTGCTTTCAAGCATGATGCGTAGTGAAGGAATTTATAGGTCAACAGGTAGGAATTCTTCCATACTATATACCAGAGAGATAAGAGGTAGCCCCAGTAGATGTTCGAATTGAATTGAGGTAGCCCCAGAGGGCGTAAGGGATCAGGTCGACCCAATCTCGATAGCTCTCGGTCATCGTGTTAATGATGGATTTGAGATGTTCATTAGTGGCTTTGATTTCACGGTTAGTTTAAGGTCGGTAGGGAGAATATCTGTGTCTCTGAATCCCATACTTATCGACCACTTCCGTGACTTATTCTTTGAAATGTAACTTGTTGTTTGACACTAGATCATACGGGACCCCATATCAGTAGATGATATTTTTTTGATGAACTTAGCCATTTTTTTGGCATTTAGAACTACGTATGACTCGGCTTCAACCCATTTGGTGAAGTAATTAATGGCAGCTAGGATGAAATCATGTCTGTTAGAGGCTTTGGTTGTAACTTTCCCTATGATGTCAATGTCCATATGTAGAAAATCCAAGGAGAAGTAATGTTGTACAATTAGCGCGGAGCCAGTATTGGAGGTTGGAAAGCTGAAGGAATTTAAGACATCTTCAAACATAGGTAGTGCAATCCTGAACCATGGTAGTCCAATAGTAACCTTGTCGGATGATTTTCTTGGCAAGCATATGACCTTTCATGTGAGTTACATACTCCCCGTTGTGGATTTTATACATCGTCTCTTAAATGTCAGCCCCTACGATGCAGTGTAAATGGGTTCCATTGAAGTTTCTTTTGACCAGTTCTTTATTGCAGACAATATACTGGGAAACTAGTTTGTGGAGGGTTAGTTGGTCTTTCTTATCAGAATTTTGGGGATACCTACCATGCTTGAGTAGGCGCTAAATATCGTAGTACCAATAATCGACTATATCACGATCTTCTTCTATGACCGGCTCAATATGGTAGCTATGGGTAGGATTGGCTTGATTTTGGATTAGGAAGGGGGCCATCATTATTCCTTTAAGCATGTCAACCATGGAGGCTAAGCAAGCAAGGTCATCATCTAGGTTGTTCTTTTCTCGAGGCAAGTAGTGGAAGGTGATAACTTGGAGTTAAGAGGCCATCTCTTCTACGTGGGCATGGAAGGGTAAGAGTTTCTCATCCTTAACTTTCCATCTTTTGAGTACCTGACCAATGATAAGGGTTGAATCCCGGTTGAAATCTATGTATCGAATTCCTTTCTTAAGGGCAACTTTGAGGCCTACCGTGCGTGCCTCGTATTCAGTCATGTTATTAGTTGGGGGAAAATCTAGCTTGATGGCAATGGGAGTGTGAGAGTCATCAGGGGAAATTAGGAGTATCCCAATGCCATACCCTTTCTTATTTCCATCTTCGTCAAAGAACATTTTCCATTGAAAGTCTTCATGGGAAGTACAAAGGATATTCTCATCCGGGAACTCAAAAATCCAAACATCGGTTTCTTCCATAAGGTAGTCAGATACGGCTCTTCCTTTCATGAATTTTTGCGTGAAATATACAATATCAAACTCGGCTAAAAACATCAACCATCGAGCCATTCGACTAGACATGGAAATTTTCTCGAGCAATTATTTGATAGGATCCATTCGAGACACAAGTTTGATGGTAAAATGAGCATGGAGTGCCGTAATTTTTAGGTGACCCGAACAAGGGAAACACATGCCTTCTCTAAGGTAGTGTAGTTAACTTCGTACCCGTCCAACTCATGATTGGTGTAGTATATTGTTATCTCTTTGTGAGGTTCTTCTAGGTATTGGGCTAGCAAAACCCCAATTACGGTGTTTGTTATGGTCAGTTATAGGAGTAGGGGAAGACCAGGCTATGGTAGCATGAGTACCGGAGGTCGGGTTAGGTATTGCTTGATTCGGTGAATGGCCTCTTAGCAAGCGTTGTTCCAAACATTGGTTTAATCCTTTCGAATGAGTTTGAAGATGGTTTCACAAATAGAAGTCAATTGGTTGATAAATCAGTTGATATACTATAATTTTCCAAGGACTCCTTGGACTTCCTTCTCCATTCAGGCTGTTGGCATTTCGAGTATGGATTTCAGTTTGGAAGGATTAACTTTTATCCCTTTTTCTCTAACCATGAATCCCAAGTTATTTCCATTTGTAACTTCAAAAACACATTTTGTGGGTTAAGTCGCATTTGGTATTACCGTAGTCGCTCAAAGAACTTCTGGAGAGTAGGGGCATGACCTACCTTAGTCTTAAACTTGATAATCATATCATCTACGTAGACCTCGACTTTTTTATGTATCAAATCATGCAAGATGGTTGTGGTAGCCCTCTGGTAGGCAGCCCCTGAATTTTTTAGACCAAATGGAATAACAATGTAACAGAAGTTTCCCCAAGGGTTAATGATTGAGATTTTCTCTTGATGATTTGGTTGTATCTTGATCTGATTATATCCGGTAAAACCATTAACAAATGACTTGAGAGTATGAATAGTTGTACTATCCATAATAAAGTCGATAAAGGGTATCGGATAACCATCCTTTGGATAGGCCTTGTTAAAATCTTGGTAGTCAATTCACATGAAAACCTTTCCTATGAATTTTGGCACGAGTACTATATTGTCTAGCTATATGGGATATTCGATCACACGAATGAAACCCATGTTCAATTGTTTGACCACTTCTTCCTTAACCTTAGTCGATAATTCAGTGTAGAGCTTTCACAATTTCTACCTGAGCGATTTGCATTTTGAGAGAGTTGGAATCTCATGCTATGTTATCTCGGGATCAATATCGGGCATGTCATTGTAGGACCATGGGAATACATCCACAAATTCCTTTAGTAATTCTTCGAGTTAGGCATGCTCATGCTCGTCAAGGTTAGACCCTATTCTAATCTTGCACAGTTGTCTACTAGAATCGAGATTAATAACAATAGTTTCATCTTTATTATCCTGAATGCGGTTATGTTTTTGTTATTAATCTTATTAAGATCAGTTAAGAATTTTTCATTTGCAAAATCATCATCATCAAGAGTTTGATTAGAATCAAGATAATTAATGAAAGGCATAACAAGATACTCAAAATCTTCATTTATTTCACTATTGGGAAAAATAGTGTTGATAACCTCAATGAAGGAGGTCTCGATTAAATCAGAATAAGGATGAATAACAAAAGAAGAAGAAATAGGATAAACATCAAAGTTTGGTTATATTTCAACGGGTGGAACTGGTATAACATTCTAATTAAGGAGAGGTATATCAGTATGAAATTTTTGGGAAGTGGATTTGGTAATGGATGAGGGTATATTGGCTTCCTAAGATTTTGGATTAAAGGGGCTTGGAAAACTTTGGAGAGGGGGATCATAAAGCTTAGTGTGTTACTTTTTTACTAGGTTAGGTTAGTTTTCTGGTGCTCATGAAGTGGAAGGCTGAGAGATATTACTGATGGCTTTCATACTTTCTGGGAATGAATTATCCATATACTTTATTTAGCTTAACTTTTGTCTTAGAAAGAATTTTTTCGATCTCTACTCCTACTACTTGAACGGCTAAAAAATAAGGGTAATATTGTCCTCCCATCACTAATCGGACATGGGGTAAGAAATTCTTCTTCACAATACTAATTTTCTCTTCTTTAGAAAGCTGGTTGGTTATGATGGTTGCTTTCTCTCTCCACCTTACTATGATGTTATTGGCAGATTCCCCAGGGTTCTATTTGATGAGTTCTAAATCACGGGGGGTAACCTACAACTCTTCGTTATACTTATACTGTGACATGAAGTTGCGAGCAACATCCTCCTAACTACAGATTCTCGATTCTTCGAGAGATAAGAACCAGTGAAGAGTGTTGTCTTTTAAGGTCTGTTGGAACATTTGGGCATTATTTCCTTGGAGTCCCCTAGGAGATTCATGGTTTGATGGTAACTTCAGAGATGAACAATTGGGGGTCCACTACCCCCAAACTTCTTGATGTTAGGCATCTTGAACTTTTTTGTTAACCTTGATTTAAGATAGGGAGACATATGGATGTAATCCCTGTAATTACCAGAGATTGGGACTTTTTATACTTCTTGGTCAACATCTTGAGGTCCTCCTTGTCCTCGTTTACTTGTTTTTAATTTGGATCAGTGATAACGGGTAGGTTAGCCCCAGTTACGGAACAAAGTTTGGTTAATAGCCATACTCTTTGGTGATGTAGTGTGCAAAATGCATGATTCTTGATTAGTATATTATGGAGAGAGTATATTTATTTGGAATGAAGAGCACTATACTAAATAGTGGATAATGTTCATGTATAAAAGTAAATCTAACACGGAGCATGAAGATTATATTAAGCATGGATATGTGTGAATATCTACAAGTGTGTGTGTGTTAGTGAACCTAAGCATGGATCAACTACAAGTGTGAGTGAACATGAAGATATACAAGTGTAATAAGTTGAGGTGTGTGTTAGTGACACATAATCATGAGTCTTCTAAGTGGTGTGTGCAACATGTGGATATAAGTGATCCTTTGTGTAAGTAGTGTGAAGTGTACATGGGAAGTATCTACACGCTTGTGAGTGAGTAGTGATATAAGGATTAGGAATATATGTAAAATAAATAATATAGGAGAAAAAGGGAATATATAGGTAGGTGAATATTTACATAAGAAGAAGACAAAAACACGTATGCAAACAGAGTCTAGCCCTCTTATGAAAATGATCCCCAACAGAGTCGCCACTGTGGCCATCCTGGTATCGTCTCCTCTATCCTCCCAGGGTGGGGGGAAAAGGAGAAGAAAGGTCTTACTCCTTCTTTACTCTAGGAGCGCTTCGACCGTCATCGGGGTGGAGTGAATGTAAAGAGATGGATTCATCAACCTATTTTGTACGAAACAGGCAAAAGAACATGTCCTCGCCTCGAGAGAGAGGCAACAAAGATAAACTGATACTTATGAAACCAATAGTTCAAAGGTTTAGGAGCTAAGTTACGAAATGGGAAGGTATTAGGAACCCGTACCGCCATTTCGGTCTCTTATAGGCTTGCGCTATTGTTTTTCTTTATTTCTCCATGAAGTGTGTGCGTGTGTATATATAATGGAGATCAGAATCGCTCAAGTCATACCATGGAAAGCTAGAGTGAGGTCATCCATAGGAATGCTTCCAAAATAATATCTAGAAAATACAATTTATGTGTTTATCGAGATATTGATCATTTTGATGAAACGATAATATATGTTTGGATAAAACACTAATAAGGATGACAAATGTAATGTGTATTAAAATAATGTATAGATGAAAAGGATGAAAATGCGAAAATGGGAAAATTGGAAAATTTGGAAACTGGACTGAAGACTCGGGTATTAACCTAAAACACCTACATAGACTATAAAGTCATCAAAGTTCACGTAGTTCGCCAGCAGCATAAGGGTGGGGTTTATCCCATAGATTCGAACGGGAATTTATTATATATGTGTGTAGAAAATGTGTTTTAGTTTTGAAAAAGTGCGATGGATAATCTTGTTGGAATTTATAGGTGTAACCCTCTTTTTGTTTGTTTTGGGTTTCTTATAAAAAATAAAGTATGTGCAATATAACTAATAAAAAGTCGAGATGCTAATGTGTATGAGATAAAGTAAAAGCTAGATTATGAATTTATGTCATTAATGAAAAAATAAGAAATTTAAAGAGAGAGAGAAGGATTTTGGACCTTCTTTGAATGATTCAATCTTGATCGTGATCTTTGATGAGATCCTTTGATGTTGAGATGGATGGTGGATGTGAGAGAATGAGATTTTTCCAAATTGGGTATAAAAAGGATGGGAATGTAAGATGGTAAGGAATTTTACATAAGAAAACTTCGTTGATTACAAGAGAATGTTGTGATATCACTGATGGATCCGAGGTGTGATTTGGGAATGAGGTCATGACCCATATTTATAGGGTAAGGTGGTGATGATTGTCATAACCCTAGCCTTGCCAATCAGTAGGTAACCTGAGGCACACTGTCGATAAACAAAGAAATGCACCTGCCAATCGACAGTCTCGTAAAGTTTTTTTTTTGAAAAATAGTCGTAGAACGTAATACATTGATCCAAATCAGGCACGGGGTATACCTTCAAAAAGTTAATTCAATGACCTTAAAAAGTCCTTTGGTCCACTCCCTGGTCTGGGAGTTTACTTTGGGTCAAACGTGTCTCGAAAGCGATCGTCGGTCCTTTGGACGGGAGATCATCGAATGAAAATGGATTATTTGTCCGAACGATAAGTCAGAATTGCGCATAGGGTAAACTGTTCAAAAGGTTATGTCTGGTACTTTGACATTCAAAAGAGCTTCGCTCGCTTCAGAAAGGTAACTTTAGTCAGCCGGGTCTCGGAAGCCCCCGATGACCTTTCGAAGTAAAATGGGTCGTTCGTTCGTACCGTAAGGCTGATTTGTTCACGAGGTGGACCATTAGAAAAGGGTATTCAGTGCCCTTCGAAGATTCATTCAGTATCGTTCGAGATGAAGGGTTGACCTTGGTACAACGGAGTTCGAGAGCGCCCGGTGGCATCCGAATTAATTTTTGGGGAAAACAGATTGTTCATCTGAATGGTTATGTCGTTCTGTGCATGAGGTGGACTATTGGAAAGGGGTTTCAGTTCCTTTCGAAGATTTAAAGGGTTTTTACTCCGATGATGAAGTTCACTGGGGTCAAATCGGTACTCGAGAGTGTCCGGTGGCTTTTAGATCGATTTTTATTGGTAAAATGGTTCGTCGTCCGAACCGTTATGCTGATTCGTGCACAGGACGGTCCGTTGAAAAGGGGATTCAGAGACCTTCAAAGATTCATTGAGCTTTCACTCTGATGATAAAGCTGATCAGAGTCAAATAGGGCCTAGGAGCTCTCGATGGCCTCTAGATCGGTATTCAGAGTATGTCCTAGGGTTTGTAGTGAAATAGGGAGATGCTAGGGATTTACAAAGAGAGTTAGGGGGTCCTAGACTGTGGTGTCTATATGGAGTTGTGTGGATATGCCTGTAGTACTACATTTAGAGGAGAGGTGAGATACTTAATGCATGTGAGTTTCGATGGGGATTACATACCTTGAATTCACTTTATTATTACATTTTAATTTACGTAAATTAATTCTTGCAACTCTAGGGCACTGACCCAAATTATAAATATTTTCTTCACCCAAGCATGCCTAGACAGGGATATCAAGACTAAAGAGACATCAACCTTTCGGTCTCTCTTTGCTTATCAGAGATCAACTCCTTGTATCTATCTTAGGTTGCTATTATATTTCAGTCTTTTATTTTGGATATTGTATGGGCATAAACCAGAAGTTTATTTCATTCAGTTAGTTAGGACAACATACTTGTGTTGGGATTTTATTTTATCTGGATGTTGATGCTTGATTTGTTGTTTCTTGGATGCTAATTTAATTTAGTTTATTATGCATATGATTTCAAAATACAAATATTTATTATGGTGTGATGTTGAGAATGATATAAATTGATAGGTAAGCCCCATCTTTGATGTAATGTGTCTGGCGAACCTTTACGTGAAAATGGGGATTATTACAAAAGTAAAAGGTGAAATGAAGTATTTATAAAGTATGTGTAAATAGTATTATTTTGGAAAGTAAATGTGAAAAGTAGTATTTTGAAAAATAAGGTGAAGAGTATTATTTCCGAAAGTAAATGTTTTGGAAAGTAAAAGGCAAAAAGTGATATTTTGGAAAGTAAAGGTGAAAAGTAGTATTTGGAAAGTAAAGGTAAAAGGTAGTCTTTTGGAAAGAAACATGAAAAGTAATACTTTTGAAAGTAAAAATGAAGAGTAGTTTTTTGGAAAGTAAATTTGAAAAGCGTATTTTTACAAAGTAATTGAAAATCGATTTACCAGTATTCAAGAATAATGAAAATGAATGTGAAAAGTGCACAAAAATGGGGTTTAAATTAAAGTGTCAAGTTTCACTAAGGGTTGCTAAATTAAGTTTGTTTTTTAAAGTAAAACATTATGGTTGAGTTAAAATAAAAAAGGGTATTTTGATAAAATGTGAAACTTGAAAATAAAGAATGTCGGGACTAGTCTCATCTTGAGTAATATGGCCTCATCGATCGAGGTATGGAATAAAAGATAAGAGGAAATAGGAAATTAAATGGAAAAGTAAAAGGAAAAAGAAAAGGGTTACAAAGGCGTAACAAATAAAAGATACTCCAGGTAATCGAGAAATTTAAAAAGGTCTGAGAGCCCTATGGTGCAAGTTAATGCTTAAATCACAAACCACTGATCTATAGCATATTACTGGATGGTGGTAGTCGGTGAAAGGTCGTATAACACTCATGGATTGGTACCCCTATTAATTAAGTGAAAAGGTGATTTACTGTAAAGATAAGTTTATGAAATAACTTAAAAAATGTGAAAGCATGTTAATGGCTAAATTAACGTGATATATGCATTATTAAAAGAAATATTAAGTGTGAGTAGGATCATCGCCCGATATGCATAATCAAAACGTCAATTGCATGGTTAAAATACAACTACATGAGAATACTTAATCAAATGAAAGATGATTTTATAATTGCTAAAATATACTTTATATGTATAGTTATTCCTCTATACGTAATACTCTTCTAGTATTTATTCTACCGGTTACAGGTTCATACCCCACCATTTGCCTAACCTAATTACTTCAGGGAAAGATAAAATCAAGGAAATTACAAGAGGCAAGGAAGGATTTACGTGCCATTAGAGCTCTGTTTATATTTATTTTAAATGTGTACACTACTAGAAAAAGTCATTTTCACGACATGGTTTCTTCGACATTTTATACATATGTGTCATGAAAGGCATATTAAGACTACACATCTGCATTAGATGTCATGAGTAAAATAATAAAACTAACAACCACGACACCTAAAATAGAATAGTCGCAAATACAATTTTCATGACAGAGTGGAGGTGTCGTAAAATTTAGCACAAATTTTTTAAAGAAGTTAGCCGTGAAATACTTATTTATGACACGTATTTGGTGCATAAAAAAATATCCACGACTCTCATTAGATGTCATGAAATACTAATTTACGACATGTAGACGATGTCGTAAAAATGTATTGGATGAATCTTAATTGGCGATGTCGTGAATTCAATATTTATGACACATATGTTCTTTCGTAAAAAAATATTTCATGACTCTTAACACATGTTGTAAATGTGTTACTAATTTTTCGTAAAAACGTATTGGACGACTCTTAAGAGTTTATGTCGTGAAATCTGTATTTATTTATTTATCCTGTAATGATTCAAACTTCTAATAATTGTATGGATGGTTGAGTTATATTGTTTTATTTCTACAGAGGGTTATATGTTAATGGAAGATAAAATTTGGCACCGACTTACCACCGTGCGTTGAGTCATAAGGCTAACCATTTCCATCAATTAACCAATAGTTTAACCTGTTCCAATCCCCCTTTTGCTAACCGGCCAAACCCCCTAAATTTTCAAAAAATCTCACTTTCCTCCCTAAACTTCCTATCAATTACCCAAAGACCTCATATCACTTCCAAAATAGGCAAAACCATTTTGGTGAGCTCTTATTTAGACGAAGAGTATCCGCACGTGCACACTCTTAGTCGACCGTATCTATGGACACCTCGATTTACAATCGAGGTTCTATGAAAAGTCCCGAAGGGATTGTACTTTAGAAAAGTCCTAAATGGCTCTTATTTAGACAAAGAGTATCCACACACGTACACGCGTTAACATTTATTCGGTTTCCTAACTTTCTTAATCTTGGGCACTCGAGATACTTGAGCTCATTTCTGAAAAGGTAGGAAGGAGAGAGAGCAATGGGTTTTGAATTTTGAAAAGGGGTTGAATTTGAAATTCGTTTGAATATTGAATAAGGAAATGGTTGGGGATATTTTTTGTGAATTTGTTAAAAAAAAATTTGGAGGAACTGCATTTGTAGTGCTAATTACAACAAATCCATAATTAAGTGAATGAGTTTATCGGGTATATTTTAGAGGGTGACCCGTAAATTTGACATAATTGAAAGGGTCTAGATACAATTTACCTTATTATTACTATTTCTATTACTACTACTATTGTTATTGTTATAATAATAATAATTATTATTACAATAATAATAATAATAATAATAATAATAATAATAATTATTATTATTATTGCTCGATCATATTCAATCCTTAATTAGGTTTTGGTCTCTGACCCATATGAAATCTATTTGGTCAAAAACTTTTAGATGTCGAGCCGTAGGGACACAAGACTTGATGATTCATTCAAATGATGCATAGTTGTAGCACTTGCAGAGGAATGCAATACTTTAATAGGCACTTCACTCCATTCATTCATAGATTAGCATTAATGATCACTTATTTTAGTTGGGCATGTTGCCAATTCAGCTTAGACATTTATTTCAGATTTATTTATCAGACTCTATATTTAGATTTGTTTTCATTTTAGTTGGTCATATGATTTGGATGTTGCTTTTGGAGCCAATGGTTTATTCGACATTTATCATTTATCTATTTTATCTTGCGATGTTTCAGACTTGTATTATTGTGTGGATGGATGATTTTCTTTATTTCCGCATGCAATATGTCCACGAAAGATAAAATTTGGCACCGACTTTATTTAATATTGGTTGTTAGTGATTTAAAAAGTTTCGCCATGGATGCTTAAAATAAAGTGAAAACGTGTGTGCTTGCGTTCAAATGATCAAATTATATATAAAACCCTTTTAACACAAACAAACCCTAAACATGCAGCAGTATGTGATTGAATAAATTGATAATCTACGCAAGAACATTCAAACACATGCAATTAAGGAAAAATCCCCCTCAGGGGCAAAACCATTTGTTTTCACTATAATTTGTAAGAAAACGGCTTTCAATCGGATTACAATGAAAATACAAGTTGACTAAGAATTATCCTCGGGTATCGGATTCTGTAGTCGCGGCTGGAATTATCCCTTTCCAGTAGGGCTGCAATGAAGAAGAAGAACGGTCTCCTCCACAAGGGTTGAACAAACCAAAGTTGTGTTCTTGGGTTGCAAAAAGGATTCACAAATATTTGGCAAGGATGTGTGAATCAAAACATGAGTCTTGGGACTCAAAAATATGAAGACTAGAGGTATTTGGACTCTCAAATTCGTCTTTCAAAGTCTTGCAAAACAACTCTCCCGAAGTTGGTATTTATAGGAAAATACATGAAGAGACCCACGATTTTAAAATGCTGAAATTCTATCCAGTGTACAGGTATCCCGAACCGGTTCGGGTACCCCTGCGAATCGGTTCGCCCCCCCGAACAGGTTTCGGGCTGGGTTCGGGAAAGTGTGCTGGGAACAGGTGCTTAAACACTTAGAAAACTTCCCAGAATTTTCAATGAACATATCTCCATTTTCAACGGGCCATAACTTGTTCACTGTAGCTCGGATTGAGGTGACGTTTCTTCCAGTATCTTTGTTGCGGCAAGCTCTTCAACTTTCCAATTGACCGGTCCTCCGAACAGTGGCTCTAAAATTACCAATTTTCCCTTGAACATCACTATCATGCCTTGTTTCACTGATTTGACTTCACTTGCATACCACTTGCATTACGAGTCTAGAATCAAGGAACATGAAGTCGTTAATGCAGATGAGGGACACATTAATGGAGATAATGCATGATTGATTCTCGGAATTCGGATAGAGGCCGTCATGTGAGATCGTGAGGTGACGTGCCAAATGTAGCGGCGTACGACATAAATAAATGTAACATTTCGGACATGAGAAAAATGTCCTTACAAATCTACCCCTATGTTTATGCTGGTACATACATAAAAATACGAATTATCAAATATGAAATTGCCTATACAAATCTACCCTCCCATGAACCCAAAACCGGAAAAGGTACAAATAAATAGTCTTCATCGTTTGTTCTTCAAATCTTCAGGAATCTCAAATCTTTTTTTCATCAGGGTGTGCAACATATAGATCTTCAATGTAGTACCTACACACATGAGATAAAGCAAAATACCAAGTGACATATCGAGTTTGAAATGATGAGATAAACATATATATATCAATTTATGAGCAAACTCAAATTTCAAATCTCCCCCATAATAAGATAATTCTTTCTCCCCCTTTTTATGATGTCCCCAAATAGACAGATGAGAAGAATGAATCAAATAAGCAAAATCGGGGTGTCACGGTATACAAAACAGTGCATCAAATAATATGGTAATCGTGCTCTTGCAAGGAGATGCTCAAACAAATATTCTCAAACTATTTTTGAATTTTTCAAATTTTTCATACAAAAATAAGATACCAATATGAACAAATATGAAACAAAAATCACACCATGGATTTAGACTCAAACAACCAAGTCATGGAAATGGAATGAATGGGTGTGAACACATTCGATAGGTAAATCAACTCAATCAATCATATGTGCACGATGCATACGTGTACTCCTAACGAATGAACATCAAAGGTATCCTTAAGTGTAATCGTTTGTTGAATTTAGATGACATCGTTTTATGCAAATCAACAAATCAAAGTCAAATGATTTTCACACCAATAACGTCCAAAACTATATAGCGCATTTTCAAAAATTTCAAGAACGTGCAAACCAATTTTAATTCTCCAACCAAACTCCCTCATATATATATATTCTTTTAGAGGTAATCTAAATTCTCAAACATTGGAGAATTGGTGCAAAAACCTAAATGGCCCCTTTTTGACATGAATATATTTTTATTGCCTTTCAATTTTTTTTGGGCTCTTTTAACCTCTTTGGACCTCGTATAATAAAATTCCTCAATTGTTTAGGTCCTTTTTAACGGTGGCTTTTGCGCAAAGGATAAATAATTACCTTTCGCATCCCCTCCCGGTTAATCAAACAAAGATACCAAACTCACAACATGGTTTTTATATGCACAATTTCCTTATAAAAAATTATCGCGCTTGGTTTGTTTTAAAGACATGATTGAGATGAAAACACCCAACCAACATGTGATAAGACAAGCACAATAATCAAACAAATGCGTGCATGTGTGCAATAAGGAAACATGAGTCAAACATGTAGGAAGTAACACTTAATTACATCTTAATGACTCCAAACATTATAAAGCACAAGGATGAATTGACCTATTATCTCAAAACACTATCAAATAGTCACATGAAAAAAATGGAATGATGTTGTGACTTGGTCATCCAAAGTGTTCATCCATAAACGGTGCAATAAAAAAATCTTTTTGGTCTTTTTCAAAAATTTTATCAAAAAAAATCTTTTTGTGCTTTTCTTAAACAAAATAAAGAATATCTTTTTGAATTTATTTTTTTTAAAAAAAAATGAAAAACTAACTAATGATACATGCTAGCAATAGGTAAAACATGATAAACAACCTATGCTAGCAATCAAGACTAGATTTCAACCGGGAGTAAAGGTGGAGTTTTCTAAAGATGGTGACATCTTTTGAACCAACTCCACTAGATCATGTGTAGTCCTGATCAAAAACTTCACTTGCTCATGAATATGTGCAAACTCTCTATCAAAATGAGAAGGCAAAGTATAATGAGTGGGTGCATGTGCATGAATGTGTGAAGTGGCATGATATGGCACAAAACCCAACTTAAAACAAAATTCCCTAAGATGTCCTCGCTTCTTGCAGTGGGAGCAAACATAAACTGGTCTAGGAAGTAATTTATCAACAATTTTGGGAAGAACATTCCTAGACAGACACCCATGGGACTCACTCACAATGGTGGATATAGGCTCTGGTGAATTCTCTAATGTGACTTGAACCTCTCGTGCTTGTTTGAGGTCATCCTCGAGATGGGATACACGTGTCGTCAGACTAGACACCGTGTTGGTCAAGTCACATTTTTCCCTTTTAAGCTCATCATTCTCTCCCTTCAACTCACCAACCCGAAGACCTAGGATCTTATTAGTCCTTTTTGCTTCCATGGTCTCGATAAACAACTTTCTAAAGGCTTTTTGGATCAAACTATCATCACCATTATCATCCTCACTATTAGTTAGAGAAGTGGGCATATCAACTTTCTTGCCCTCTCTCTTAAGTCTAGTGGGACACTCAAATTTCTTGTGCCCTGTCCCATCGCACTCAAAACATCTTATCTTCTCAAGTTTTTTATTTCTCTCATTCTCACCACAACTCTCTCTCTCTCCAAACAATCCTAAATCATTCTCTAAAGCGGTGATCCTAAGGACTAAAGCATTATTACGCTTCTTGGTTTCAAAAAACTCAGAATATAACTCGGCGTAAGCGCGTGGGAGATCACACTCGCTCTCACTTGCCTCATCCTCCCCTTCACTCTCATTGCTCTTATTGTCGAGGTGTCCTTGTGACGTAGCATCCTAATCGTCGTGAGAAGCATTGAAGGTACTCACATGACTAGCCATGAACGCGGTGAAGTTACGCTCATGCGGTGACTCATCTCCCGAGTCCACCGACTTGACCTCACTGTCATCACTAAGGGTAGTATTCAGGACAGTTTTACCCTTTTCTCTATTCAGACGGGTGGCACACTCAAACGCTCTATGACCCTTACCATCGTATTCAAAACATCGCTCACTGTCTTTCTTAGGAGGGTCTTTGAAATCTTTCTTATTTTCCTTTTCAAAAATATTTTTCTCAACATTCCTTTTATCATTGAAATTTCCACTTTTCTTGAATTTGAGAATTCTTTTGAAATTTTTTGCAAACAGAGCCAAGTCATCTAAGTCAAAATCACATTCAGACTTGGACTCAAAAACTTTTTCTTTCTTTTTCTGAAAATGTGTCTTTAAAGCAATCCCATTATCCTTAGCCTTAATGGTTTTGGGAAACATGTCAATCTCATAGGTTTGAAGATCTCCTACAAGTTCTTCCAACTTAAGTGATTTCAAATTTCCCAAAGAATTCAAAACAATGACTTTAGGAATAAAGCGTTTTGGGAGAGATCTCAAAATCTTTTTAACGACACGCGTGTTATCAATTACCTCACCCAAATTAAAACTAGTGTTAACAATGTCCGACAAGCGTGCAAAAAACTCATCAAAGCATTCAGACTCAGACATGGTGATAGTCTCAAATTGGGTGGCCAAATTTTGTAATTTAGACTCTTTAACAGCGTTCGTACCCTCATGGGTAAGTTGCAAAACATCCCATGCCTCCTTTGACGTGGTGCACGTCATTATGCGTTTGAACTCATCAGGTGTGACAGACCCAAAAATAGAACTTAGACCCTTAGAATTAAAAGATGACCATTTAAATTCTTCATCAGTCCAAGAAGTGTCAGGTTTCAAGTTGGTCACATTATCAACAGTCACGGTGGGAGGAGTCCACCCTCGTTCAACAAAATCCAGACACGTTCATCAATGGCTTTTAAAGCCGACCTCATACAGGCTTTCCAATAAGCATAATTTGTCCCGTCAAAAACAGGCATTTTATAATATGACTTCTCCATTTGAACACGCACTTTTTCAAAAATCAATTTTTTTCAGAAAATTGATATCTTAGAAAGATATTTTGCGAAAAAAGGAATACGCGATAAATTAGCGTAACCTGCTCTGATACCAATTTGAAAACGTGTGTGCTTGCGTTCAAATGATCAAATTATATATAAAACCCTTTTAACACAAACAAACCCTAAACATGCAGCAGTATGTGATTGAATAAATTGATAATCTACGCAAGAACATTCAAACACATGCAATTAAGGAAAAATCCCCCTCAGGGGCAAAACCATTTATTTTCACTATAATTTGTAAGAAAACGTCTTTCAAGAAGAACGGTCTCCTCCACAAGGGTTGAACAAACCAAAGTTGTGTTCTTGGGTTGCAAAAAGGATTCACAAATATTTGGCAAGGATATGTGAATCAAAACATGAGTCTTGGGACTCAAAAATATGAAGACTAGAGGTATTTGGACTCTCAAATTCGTCTTTCAAAGTCTTGCAAAACAACTCTCCCGAAGTTGGTATTTATAGGAAAATACATGAAGAGACCCACGATTTTAAAATGCTGAAATTCTATCCAGGGTACAGGTACCCCGAACCGGTTCGAGTACCCCTGCGAACCGGTTCGCCCCCCCGAACTGGTTTCGGGCTGGGTTCGGGAAAGTGTGGTGGGAACAGGTGCTTAAACACTTAGAAAAATTCCCAGAATTTTCAATAAACTTATCTCCATTTTCAACGGACCATAAGTTGTTCACCGTAGCTCGAATTGAGGTGCCGTTTCTTCCAGTATCTTTGTTGCGGCAAGCCCTTCAACTTTCCAGTTGACCGGTCCTCCGGACGGTGGCTCTAAAATTACCAATTTGCCCTTGAACATCCCTATCATGCCTTATTTCACTGATTTGACTTCTCTTGCATGCCACTTGCATTACGAGCCTAGAATCAAGGAACGTGAAGTCGTTGATGCAGATGAGGGACACATTAAAGGAGATAATGCATGCTTGATTCCCGGAATTCAGATAGAGGCCGTCATGTGAGATCGTGAGGTGACGTGCCAAATGTAGCGGCGTACGACATAAATAAATGTAACATTTCGGACATGAGAAAAATGTCCTTACATAAAGAAAATGAGATTACTGTTTATTATGATAAAGGAGTGATCACCTACGGTTAAAATAGGTAGGATCTAACATTAAGGAGCATAACTCGGAAATCGTTTCTAAGCCAACTACCTTAGTTCAAAAGGTAAAATAATTTTTGGCCCACGTTGAAGGTAATGCAGAGGAAGCAGTTTTGAAGAATCATGATGTGGCTCCCATAGGCAGGTTCTGAAGAATTAGCCAAAATTTATGGAGGAAATGATCAAAGTGGTATAGATTATATCCATCCTATTTATAAAACCATGCACCCGGGAGACAACATTTTTTGGCACAAAATGGAATTTTTGTTCAACAACTGAAAGATCACAATGGTATAGAAGAAATTGATTTAGTGTATAATGAAGAAATAATCAAGTGAAAAGCCCCCAATCTTCTGTAACATATGCAATACTCTGTTAAGAGAGAGGGGAACAAGTCTTCTTTCGAAATAAAAAATTCAAAAGTCCAATTTGATGACATTTCTCCAAATGGTTCTCACCATGACATGCCACTTCTGAAAGATATTCTAAATTAAAATGAGGTTTTGTTAGCTCAAACTACTAATTCTGAGTGGTTAGAAGAGATAAAATATAGTGACGGTCTTAGTTTATCTATTGAGATCCTAAAGAATGACCAAGTACGTGGTATTATGACTGAATCGGTCAGATAAAAATGTGGTAAAAATTATAAACATATTCAAGTCAGTAATTCCATTTAAGTATTGGACAACTTTGAAGATTCACCAAATTCAAGATGAACAAAACATTCTCACGTGGATTATCTTCTGGACATAACTAGAGATGAGAAATTTACTCTTAAATGTAATTTATGGCATTCTTCATCTCGTTTACGAATTTGCAAACTTTCTTAACAAGTTTTTATTGCTTGTAAGAGTTCTAGGAGAGGATTTTTCTCATATTTGTTTATAAAAAGATTTATTTCATGTGTTATAAAAAATGCAAAGTAGTACAAATTATGCCAGTATTCAAGTCTTCAAACTCTTAAATTCGAAATACATTAATTTTTCATGTAACTGGTTATTAAAAAATGAAAATAAACCATCAAAAAATTTGGTTAATCTTGATCATATGAAAGAATAACTTGACAGTACCATTAGAATAAGTTTTGAGCAATAACGTTTTAGACGATATTTTGATATCTGAGATGGTAGTAAATCTCAATCGAGCTCTTCACGATTAAACATCACAAGAAACGATAATGACAGTTTGCGGATATTACTTTAGGTTAAAAAGAATAAATACAACCTCTCAGGTCTGTAAACCATGTTACACAACTACCTTAAGACTTGATGATGAAGATTAAGGTCAAAATTCCACCACTCAAAGAGATTTTGAAACATGTTCAGTAAATAACCAATTATTAACAATCAACAAAAATGATGAAATTAAAGTGATTAAAGTTGGAGAATACTCTGAGTAAAAATAAAATCGTATAAAATGAAGATCATATAGAAAAATACTCTCAATTAGGTAAAAAACTAGTATAATTATGAAATAAAAGTTTATAATGTTTGAAATAATATATATATATATATATATATATATATATATATATATATATATATATATATATATATATATATATATCTGTGTGTGTGTGTGTGTGTGTGTTTCATGGATTGTTTAGTCAATTATTATAAAAACTAAATGTCATATACAAAATAAACATGACTAAACAAAACTGAACTACGATTTTGACGTCCACTCTAATTATTTCAGAAGAACACTGTGGATCTAAACTAATTTCTACACCCTTTAAAATCATTTCCACTAATGATGAAGTAAAAAATATTATTGAACAAACTAATTACACAAATCAACACCTCAATACCAGAGAAAAAAATTAGATTACATTGAAAACAAGTTAGAAGAATAGAGTTTCTCAGTTAAAAAAGAAGTACCTCTGATTAGCTTATCCGAAGTAGGGAAGACGGTTAATTTAAAAAAAAACACAAAAAGTGTAAAAAAAGGTAGAATAAATGCTAAAAAAAAACTAGGCCTGAGTAAACAAATATTGTCATTACTGTTAAAAATATTAATAAATATTAATAAAAATGTTAGCAGCCATTTTGGGTGGGGTAAAGATGGTATTGGGGTTGAGATGGAGGGAGAGAGATAGAGAGAGGTAAATGGATTTTGAATTTTAAATTTGTAAATGGATTTTGAAACTGGTTGGGGGTAATTTAGTAAATTTGTGTACAAATGGATGGAATCTAGTTTCAGGTGTTAATTGCAACGAATCAATAGTTAAGGGGTAAAGGACCCCTCTTTCCACACCCACGACTGGAACAATCAAGGCTTTGATACCATGTTTGCAACATCTTTTTTTTGGAACAACCCCGTCATGTGTCCCAACATGACATAAAAATCTGACATAGTTGAAGGGGGCTAGATTCAATTTACCCTAAGATTACTAATTATTCTTATTATTATATTGAGTCATATCCTATTGAATCCTTACTCATGTTTTACCTATTCTTATCTGGTTAAGATCACCTGAACAATGTTATCTTGATCAAAAGAATAAGTCGCACGTGTGTGGCGTGAGATAATAGGTATGAGAGGGTAAGTATTAGGGCATTCTAAGGAAAGAAACACAATAAGAGTAAGAACAATGAACTTGGATTCTCTAAACATATAAAGAAATGAATTGATCATTTAGGTCTAATTCTATATCCAGTTCTAGGTCTTGTTTATCATTTGTTCCAAATATAATAAATGAAGAAGAACCTGAATTTGAACAAGTAACTATAGATTTATGTGATTAAAATATAACTAAAGTCCCATCAAAAGAAATTTATTAAAGCAGTTTCTTAAAATCATCCATTAATATCGTACCACACCCAGAAACCAATTGGAGAAACACCCTTCGCATTCTCTTAGGGAATGGAAGTTGCTATCCCTCTGGAAGTAGGCCTCCCTACCATGAGAACTGCTCTGGTCGACCAAGGCCTCAACGATGAAGCACAACACACTGAGCTTGACCTAGAAGACGAGCGACGAGAGTTGGCTTTGATCAAGTTGGCCTCCTACCAACAACAACTAGCCAAGCAGTGGAAGAAAGGGTTAACCCGAGAAAGTTTATAATAGTGGACTATGTCTGGACGAAACATTTTACTTATTACCCTGATTTTTCGCGAAGATTAATCGATCCCCACGTACTAATGGATACGACTTTAATATTAAAACATCAAGATATAAAATGTTAGAAAGAAGTAAACCCTTAGCCTTAATCCATAAAATTATTATAAATGTACGAAGACTTTTCTAAATTTACACGCCATAGTGAAAAGTCGAAAAGACAACTTTGTTAACACAAAGTAGTACAAATGATGCCATTATTGAAGTCCCCACATAATTAAATTGGAAAGACATTAATTTTCCATGTAACTGGCTATTAGAAAATTAAAATCACCTCATAAGAGTCCAAAACAATGCTATCAATATTGATCACATGAAGAAATACCTTGATGGTACCGTTGGAATAAGTTTTGATCAACAACATTTTAGATAATTTATCCATATCAGAGATTGTAATAAATCTCAAATGACCTATTTACGATTAAACTTAAGAAGAAATGATAATGACTTGTTTCTCCGAGGAAAAGATATAACCTCTCAGGTCAGTAAATCATGATACTTAACTACCTCATGGCTTTATGATGAAGATGAAGATATAAAAAACATACATCTGATATCTTCAGTCCTAATCTCCCAACATAATCCAAAAAGTCTTCACTTTCTCTTACACAAACAAGAAAGGAAAACATAAATTCAATCTTTTATTTCAATTTTACGAAATTTTGAACGGAGGAAAAGTTTAAATCCCACTTTCCTACAAGATAATTAACCATTTATACACATGGATGTATTAAATTTCAATAGAAACATATTTGTATGAAATTCCTCACAATCTTACGTATAGCTCCTGTAACAGTGGACGTGGATATAATTATTCAATAGCTCATCCAAGTGGGTAGGTTTAGTGGGGACATTTATCATTGGCCATTCATGTAATTCGATCTTCTTGATATGTTAATTGTGCGGCAATAAGTTATCTACACGTTAAGAATAAGGGTGTTTAAAAAATCGAAGTATCAAATCGGATCAAGTCGAACCAATTTTTATCTTTATTTTTTTACTCAGTTCTATTTAGATTTATGTTTTTGCATATCTATCAAGTTGGTCTAGTTCAAGGTTTACATCCTCAAAAATCATGTTCGGATCGATCCAGACCGACTCTAAATAAAATAAGAGATTTTTACATATATATATAAGATAAAAAATTGTAAAATTATAGATTTTAACAATTGGTTAGTTTAAATTACAGTTCAATCCAATTGTAGATTTTTTTAATTGCAAATTTTGATATTTTTTTGTTTTATTGTTCGAAAAAAATAGACTCCAGTACATATATATTTTTCATAAATGATGTAATTTCTTAATGTGAAGACCGACGAGTTAGACCATACCGACCCTATAAAAAACCAGATCGACTAGGGTCTGTTAACTGACATTATCAGTCCGGGATCAGTCCCTATGTTAAGGGGACCGATGAAATCTATCCGGTCAAAAAAAGTCCTCAAAATCGGTTGGTGAGTAACCTGATTAATACATAGTTTTTTTGGGGTAAATACACAGTTTATCAAAAGTGATAGATATGTTATATAAAAATATCCAAGTGGAGTGATTAAAAATGATATAATAAACTGAATAAGTTGGTGAATAACCAGATTAATGAAGTCCATTCTTTAAACTTTGCGGGTGTATTTTGATAGATACAAAAAAACATGGAAATGATTTAACCCTTGTGTTAAAGTTGTATTTCGCGAAATCTAATTTAATCTAGTATATGATTTCCATTGTGTTAAACGATTGTGCTAATTCCGAACAACACAATCAAAATTTACCATATAATTTTTTTCGATGTGGAGTAAACTAGGTAAGAAAATAAAAGTTTGAAATCACAAACTATCACATTCTTGTCATTTCACCACCCAACCTTTCATCTTTGTGATTTACCCCTTTTAACTTCCTAAATGACCCTTCTTAGACGATTGGTGGCGGGTTGTGGGACCTCTATTCTTACGTATCACTCAATTAGACTTTTTTCTCCCTTCGGGATTAATCACTCGCTGGAAACAGATCCCTCTTTATACATAAATCGATCATTAAATCCTTGATCTTCCAGACAATATCTGACTAGATATTAGATTTTCGACATGCGCAACATGAATAGCCCACCCAAGACGGTATGGCTAAAAAATAGTTTCAGGTTGCTTGGTCACGTCCTGTGCAATCATTCTACAAATGTAGTATCGATGGATCCAAACCTCACATCTGGGGCCTCGCTTCCATTAGTGGTCTCACTCGAAACTTCCAAGGTGATTTCATTTTTGGGTACTCCCGTAATATTGTTTACATGTCATCTATAGACGCTAAGCTTTGGGCCTTCAAAACAGGTTTAGATGTAGCTATTCATGCAGACATAAAATGTATTCAACTTGGAAAAGATTTTCGAAGTGTATTCCATATGATCTACAGGAGCACAACCCAGCATCCACTCCCGGGGGATTTGATCCAAGCAGTCCTTGAAGGTTTTCAGATGTTCCAGCACGTGACCACGTGTCTTTATTTTCGCAAAGCCAAGACATGTACAAAGGTCCTTGCTACATTATCCGTGTCGAGTCATTTTTTCCAACTCTTTTTACCCGTCCTCCCATTTTTTATGTCCTTTTTTGTTAGTAATCGGTGTCATAATACAATAGTCTTGTCAGCATCAAGAAACATCACTCTTAAAATACCTTAGTTTTTAATAAAGCTTATCTTTTGGTAAAAAAAGAAACTTCCTAAATGACTTCAAAAAACAACTTAACACTAATATATTTATTTTTGGTATGAAAAAAGGGTTATGTGTCATGCACATGGGAGTATTTTTGTCCAAACTAACAAAAAAGTTTAGAAGAACTAGAAATTACATAATAAGTCATTTACAATTGTGACAACCGCCTAATAAAATACCGGGCTATCACTCCTATATCAAATTAAAATCGGAGTCGCATATGGATCATTCTTAGCGTCACTGTCGAAAATCCATTTAATTACTAATAACCTACTAGGCTGGCGTCAAAATTTTTCTTAACTACTCTTTTTAAACCACTACGCAATTAAAATATCCACACAGTTTATATAAATGAAACTGAAATGAATTAAAATAACCGAACACTCGTTTCAAATGTTATACAACCATATTGAATGCCGCATTAAAAGGAGGGAAAAGAATAAATAAATGCAGTTGGGTTAATAACCCGAATGTTTATACAGTACCTCCTATCTAGAGTACATGGATAGAAGCATCTATCGAGAACGTGCACGCATCCACAGCTGCTGCAACAGACGTCTGACTCGAAAGAAGTATCATCTAGGCGTCCCTGTGTCTGGACACCTATATATATATATTGCAAGAGAGGAAAAAAATATAAAAACGGGTAAGATCTCGGGTTGTGAAAATATTTTGTAAGTTCATAAATGATTTATTTTTAAAATATGTTTTATCTCATATTTAAATTAGTATCGCACTCCCATGAGATACCCGCACCTCTCTTCTAACAGTACACACCTAGCGCTTACCTCTAAACATCCTAGTCCAACCACAAAGGCTAACTAATCCATCACCCCTACTATCCAATCCTAAAAAACCTAAGTAATAAGGGCTCAACTTCTCCCTAGTTCCAACACTATGCCGTATTCGTGCGTGGGGTGTCTCGCAAGGCGAAATCCAAATAAGGAACCCCCCGATACACTACTACTCGGCAAGGTTGATCTTCGAGATCCATTAGACCCTCAGTACACGAATGATATATATATACATATAAGAACTTTTAATAATAGAGCACTAAGGGTTAAACTTCTCCCCACTGTGCGCGCCCCTAAATGGCTATCATCTTTCAGGGCCTATCTTCAAGACAACTTGGGATCCTAACGAAACGTTGGGAAGCGGCCATATGCCTGCGGGAGAGTTATAACCACCCCCAGAATTACCTCACCATCGTAGAAAAACATATAATAATCGCTCATATGACCTAGGAATATATTCACCCAGCATTCATTAGCTAGGGGACTTCACCTTACGCGCGCAACTTCCCTTATGATAGCGATTCAGAGAGGTGTGTATACATAAATTATCATTTATGAAAATCATTTCTTTTTCCATTTTGAAAACATTACTATTTTATGTACACTTTAATCACATAGTATACATATTATATATTCCTCCCTGAATATATATATAAATGGCCATAATTGCCAATCACATCTAGCGATGACCAATAATCCCAAAGATTCTCTCAAATAATCATAATCATGCATTAATATATGCATGATACTATACCCAAAGTATTTCCTCACTTTTATACATAACAAATACCTTAATCATCTCTAAGGATTATTGGATATCATTTCACTCTAAGTGAATAAATATCTATATTCCCAATTCCTCAAGTCCTTTAGGACATAACCCTCTATAATACTCTAATTTAGAAGGCCCCTAGACTTTAAACTCAAAGAGGAGAAGGAATAAAAATCTCCAAAATCTTGGGATGAATACAGGGTACCGATCGACCGGCCATGGACTCCCGGTCAACCGCAGTTTGCAGATAAGCCTAAGAAATCAACCAGTAAGCCCTTTTTTCCTTGACGCGGTCGACCGGCCTTAGGGGCGCGGTCGACCGGTCACACCAGATCCTCAAAACTTAATTCCTCAAATCCTCATCCAACAACCCAAAGACATTTTCAGGGTTTCTAAACTATACCAAAAATCATCCCAAACATCTACACAATTAATTCTAGCCTTTATTTTTCCAATTTTCGATTTGATGATTTCAACCCCGGAACTGCCATCTTATAAAAATCATGTCAAATCGAGGAAAAATTAGAAAAATACGCGGTCGGTGCCCACATGAACGTATTTAAAATATCTACAACTTTTGTGTTTTTCATGAGAGCTAAATCAATTCTCTTCCTGGCCTAAATAACCACACAATCTATGGAGTTACTATTCATCATCTTCCCAAAATCCCAAACTCCATTTTTCCCCATTTTTGTTGTTTTTAATCTCATCCAACAACTCAATAAACATCTAATCTATGTTTTACAACTAACACATCAATTAATTTGGGGTATTATACCATTTCCCTTAGTTTCAAACCCTAAAACCATAAAAACCCCAACTTATCATTTAAACCCATTTCTTCACTCCATTAACATGGATTTAACACTAGAAATCTTTAAGAGTTTACATTAAATCAATATGTAAACTCATATTCAAATTTTTCCAAATTTATTTTAAGGGTTCTAACCCAAGATCATATAGTTTACCAACTATAATATGAAATAAATGCACAACATGAAATAAAGCAAGTATGCACTTGCCTGGAGGATGAAATCTGACGATCCCGAGTCGAATCCCGCGAAGTTTGGCCGGAATCTCCACCTTTTCTCCTTTTTCTACCTTGCTCTCTCTTTTTTCTCTTTTCCTTCTCTTTTCTTTCTCTTTTCTCCCTCTATCCCTCCTTATATAGAAAGAAAAAGGGTTTTAACCCTTAAAACCAAAAAATGACTCGTTTACTCAATTACGAGTTACTTTTAGCTCTAAAATTACCCGAAACTCAATTTCCACAATCGGGCACTCTTTTTCGACTATCTCAGCCATTCCGAGACTCACCGCGCAGTCAAAATTTCCATAAGGGGTACTTGACCGTAACTCGCTAATTTAACCCCATAGAACTTAATGCAGGGTTTTCATTTAAAATATTATCCTTTATCGTTTTACCCAATGGAGACATATAATAAAATACTCCTACTCATTTACTTAATCCCAAAAATAAATATAATATACCTCTAAAATCATTAAATCCTTAAAAGCTCCAAAAATTACTATTCACGATAATTTCTTAAATTCCAAAATTGCGCTTAATTCTTAAATTTAATTTGCCATAAAAGTGCGGGTTATTACTTACTTCCCCCCTTACAATGGAATTTCATCCTCGAAATTGAGATACGACCAACACTAACCTAGGATCGCGAATCACTCCACATCCTAATGCCTCAAAGTGGAATGGTACTACCCAATAGCTCTTCTCTGTATACTCAATCAGCACTCACCTTATTGATGGTTATATTATTTTATACTGCCATATCAGAAAAATCTTCAACTTTATATACTACGTCCCATCTGTTTCACGCGGTATATAAAGCCAACTTACTAAGGTGACCATACCCCTTTCCTCGGTGTAGTACTCATACATGGTTCCTCCTAACCTGCGAAATCGCCCTCTTCTCAAGGTTACCCAACCAATGATTCTATATCGGCGCCACAACTTTATTGGCTTCACTGCCCAAAAATTCTCAGATCGAAGCGTTTCTACCTACGTGAAATAGTACTATCCTAAATATCCCTAGTGCCCAAGGCCTCTCTCAACTTCCGACATTTGCTCGGTTTCATGCATGGGACGTCTCGCAGAGCGAAATTCAAATAAGTAATCCTCCCGTTACACTACTCCCTATCATCGTCGGTCATTGAGATGTAACGGCCGAAGGCACACCGCCGGGATGTCCTAAATCCTACCTCGCTAACCTACTAACACTATCCTACCACTAACATCCTATCAATTGGGCACCCATCTCTATCGATATGTCACAATCATCTTTCCCAGAACATATATTCTCTAAAATTTGCCTTTTCATTAAGGCCTGTCCATTAACCTCAAATCAATTTTCTTTCATCGTGCCTCACCTTTATACTTGCGGTGAGAAAAACATTTTAGTACTTTTCCATAGCACAATTTTTTTAAGCATACCATCGCCATATGGCTCATAGTCTATAGTGGTTCATCAACACTATACGACTTTTCCACAAAACCAACATTTTTGCATCCTATAATATCTCTCCACTCCCAACGTCGTTAAGGTTCATGCGCGGAGCGCCTCGCTAAGCGAAATCCAAATAAGGAACCACTCCAATTACATTACTACTTAACTTTGTCGGTTGTGGAGGTCTGTTAACTCCAAATATGCAACCGGGATAACCTTATCCCCTTTTACAACAAAAGGGGATCTGAACTCTTATCTCTAACTAAGAGTCACACCACCAAGAGCTCGTAGTAATATTCATTCCTTGTGCAAAACATAATGAGCTTACACTCACAGCTCAACATAATCCTTGCGTGCTTTAAACCACATCTATAAGGTCGCCACGCACTCAAATTATAATAATGAAACATCTGCCCATCGAAGTTCCATTTACCCATAATAATAAAGGTGAAATCAACCTGTATCCAGGTGAGATATCGCAATAACAACCTGTTCCACACGGGAACCACGGACACGATAGTCTTGCCATCTTGCCTGCTATCAGTCCGATAATACCATAGTATAATATACTCACAATATTACAATACTCGTATAACACATATAATATGAGTAGTACAAGCCAGATATATACAAAATATCAACACCCGCTATTATAGCGAATTAAGGAAAATATAACTCCGCTACCGCGAAAAACACATAGGCCTACATTATACAATGTTATCGAGACCGCCACAAAACTCAATTTACACACACGAGTCTAGGGCTAACAAACACCGCGACTTTATCTAGCCACGCCAATTATACCTCTTCCTTTCGAGGTGAAACTCATAACAACGTTCTGGCCAATTACTCTAGCTACTCCATAAGGTTTCCGGACTTAATACACTTGCCCGATCTGAACCAAAATTTTCTTAATTAATGCCCTATCTAGGCACCCTAATCTTGTCCTTTACTTCTACCTGGAAAGGACTAATCGTGTGGCTCCACACTCCACATTCTTTATATGTGATGACCATCATTTTCACCATATCAACATTGCTCCTATGAGTGAAAAGTTTTCCTCAATTCTTCACATCTGGGTATTTCCACACCCTGCTCTAAGCCAAAGCCTTCGATCCTTCTACTTCTACTAGGTAGTGCTATACTTACTTTGCACAGCCAAACTTCAACGTATGGTCTTTATCAAAGACCTCTTTCGAACCCTTAGCTTCATAGGTTCGCTTAACTTTAGTACAGCTCTCTACTATAGCAGTACTTGGATGCTCATAACTATTATACTTTAGTAGTCATTACAATGATCCTTAGCAATTACCCTAAGGGGAGTGACCTCTACTGTGGTCCTAGTCCCCCGACTTCTACCAGCTGCCCTAGCTAGGCCTAGCCTCTTGTTGCCCTCATCACGGCCTTCCTTAGTCGCCCTTCCTCGATCAGCATCCGAACCTCAGGCGAGCACGCAAAAGATTTCAATAATCTTATACTATGGCAGGAGAACAAAATATCACAAGAGAAATTCAACAATTCCTAATTATAAGGCTCTATAACAAATCGAGAGCAACGCTGAAAGCGTAGTACATCCGCACAAATTCCTAAGGACAATAGAACCTGATGCTCTGATGCATCTGTGACAACCTGCCTAGTAAAATACCGGGCGATCACTCTTATATCAAATTAAAACAGGAGTCGCATATGGATCATTCTTAGCATCACTGTCGAAAATCCATTTAATTACTAATAACCTATTAGGCTGGCGTCAAAAATTTTCTTAACTACTCTTTTTAAACCACTAAAAATCCACGCAGTTTATATAAATGAACACTCGGTTCAAATGTTATACAACCATATCGAATGCCACACTAAAAGGCGGGAAAAGAATAAATAAATGCAGTTGGGTTATTAACCCTAATGTTTATACAGTGTCTCCTATCTAGAGTACAAGGATAGAATCTTCTATCGAGAACCTGCACGCATCCACAGCTGTTGCAGCAGACGTGTGACTTGAATGAAGTGTCATCCAAGCGTCCCTGTGTCTGGACACCTATATATATATATATATATATATATATAGCAAGAGAGGAAAAAAATATAGAAACGGGTCAAAGCCCGAGGTGTGAAAATATTTTGCAAGTGGATAAATGCTTTATTTTAAAAAATATGTTTTATCTCATATTTAAATTGGTATCGCACTCCCATGAGATATCCCTCACCTCTCTTTTAACAGTGCACACCAAGCACTTACCTCTAAACATCCTAGTCCAACCACAAAGCCTAACTAATCCATCACCCCTACTATCCAATCCTAAACAACCTAAGTACTAAGTGCTCAACTTCTCCCCAATCCCAACAATATGCCGTATTCGTGCGCGGGGTGTCTCGCAAAGCGAAATCCAAACAAGAAACCCCCCCGATACACTACTACTCGGCAAGGTCGATTTTCGAGATCTATTAGACCCTCGGTACACGAAAGATATATATACCTATAAGAACTTTTAATAATAGAGCACTAAGGGTTAAACTTCTCCCCACTGTGCGCGCCCCTAAATGGCTATCATCTTCCAGGGCCTATCATCAAGACAACCTGAGATCCTAACGAAACGTTAGGAAGCGGCCATATGCCTGAGGGAGAGTCATAACCACACTCAGAATTACCTCACCATCGCAGAAAAACATATAATAATCGCTCATATGGCCTAGGAATATATTCACCCTGCATTCATTAGCCAGGGGACTTTACCTTACGTGCGAAACTTCCCTTATGATAGCGATTTAGAGAGGTGTGTATACATAAATTATCATTTATGAAAATCATTTCTCTTTCCATTTTGAAAACATTCCTATTTTATATATACTTTAATCACATAGTATACATACTATATATTCCTCCTCGAATATATATATATATATATATATATATATATATATATATATATATATATATATATATATATATATATATATATATATATATATATATGGCCATAATTGCCAATCACATCTAGCGATGACCAATAATCCCAAAGATTCTATCAAAGAGTCATAATCATGCATTCATATATGCATGATACTATACCCAAAGTATTTCCTCACTTTTATACATAATAAATACCTTAATCATCTCTAAGGATTATTGGATATCTCCAATTATAAAATTTCACTCTAAGTGAATAAATATCTATATTCCCAATTCCGCAAGTCCTTTAGGACATAACCCTCTATAGTACTCTAATTTAGAAGGCCCCTAGACTTTAAACTCAAAGAGGAGAAGAAATAAAAATTCCAAAATCTTGGGTTGAAAACAGGGTACCGGTCGACAGGCCATGGACCCCCAGTCGATCGCGGTTTGCGGATAAGTTTAAGAAATCAACCAGTAAGCCCTTTTTTCCTTGGCGCGGTCGACCGACCTTAGGGACGCGGTCGACCGGCACACTAGATCCTCAAAACATAATTCCTCAAATCCTCATCCAACAACCTAAATTCATTTTCTGGGTTTCTAAACTACACCAAAAATCATCCCAAACATCTACACAATTAATTCTAGCCTTTATTTTTCCAATTTCCGATTTGATTTTCGAGTTGATGATTTCAACCCCGGAACTTCCATCTTATAAAAATCATATCAAATCCAGTAAAAAAAAATAAAAATACTCGGTTAGTACCCACATGACCGTATCTAAAAGATCTACAACTTTTGTGTTTTGGCCGAGAGCTAAATCAATTCTCTTCCTGGCCTAAATAACCCCACAAGCTACGGGGTTACTATTCATCATCTTCCCCAAACTCCATTTTTCTCCATTTTTGCTGTTTTTAATCTCATCCAACAACTCAATAAACATCTAATCTGTGTTTTACAACTAACACATCAATTAATTTAGGGTATTAAACCATTTCCCTTAGTTTCAAATCCTAAAACAATAAAAATTCCAACTTATCATTTAAACCCATTTCTTCACTCAATTTACATGGATTTAACACTAGAAATTTTTAAAAGTTTACATTACATCAATATGTAAACTCATATTCAACTTTTTTCCCAATTTATTTTAAGGGTTCTAACCCAAAATCATATAGTTTACCAACTATAATACGAAATAAATGCACAAAATGAAATAAAGCAAGTATACACTTGCCTGGAGGATGAAATCCGAAGATCCCGAGTCGAAACCCGCGAAGTTTGGTCAGAATCTCCCCTTTTCCCCCTTTTTCTAACTTCCTCTCTCTCTTCTCTCTTTTCATTCTCTTTTCTTTCTCTTTTCTCCCTCTCTCCCTCCTTATATACAAAGAAAAAGCGTTTTAACCCTTAAAACCCCAAAACGACTCATTTACTCAATTACGAGTTACTTTTAGCTCTGAAATTACTCGAAACTCAATTTCGACAATCGGGCACTCTTTTCTGACTATCTCAGCCATTCTGAGACTCATCGCGCTGTCAAAATTTCCATCTGAGGTACTTGACCACAACTCGTTAATTTTAACCCCATATAACTTAATGCGGGGTTTTCATTTAAAATATTATCCTTTGTCGCTTTACCCAAATCACACATATGGGGCCTTGCTTCCATTAGTGGTCTCACTCGAAACTTCCAAGGTGATTTCATTTTAGGGTACTCCTGTAATATTGGTTACATGTCATCTATAGACGCTAAGCTTTGGGCATTCAAAACAGGTTTAGACGTGGCTATTCATGCAGACATAAAATGTATTGAACTTGAAAAAGATTTTCAAAGTGTATTCAATATGTTCTATAGGAGCACAACCTAGCATCCAATCCCATGGGATTTGATCCAAGTAGTCCATGAAGGTTTTCAGATGTTCCAGCACGTAACCACGTGTCTTTAATTTCGCGAACCCAAGACATGTACAAATGTCCTTGCTACATTATCCGTGTCGAGTCATTTTTTTGCAACTCTTTTTACTCGTCCTCCCATTTTTTATGTCCTTTTTTTTAGTATTCGGTGTCATAGTACAACAGTCTCGTCAGCATCAAGAAACATCACTCTTAAAATACCTTAGTTTTTAATAAAGCTTATTTTTTGGTAAAAAAAGAAACTTCCTAAATGACTTCAAAAAACAACTTAACACTAATATATTTATTTTTTATATGAAAAAAGGGTTACGTGTCATGCACATGGGAGTATTTTTGTCCAAACCAACAAAAAAGTTTAGAAGAACTAAAAATTACATAATAAGTCATGTACAATCATATTTAGAAATCGGAGAATGATAGAAAAAGAATTTTATTTTTGGAAACCAAATAAAATATTATTAAAATTTGTAATCCTGAAAATAAATATAAACTAGGGAAAAAATTTTAAAATCAATAAATTAATGTCATTTATTTTGTTTGCGTGTGTGTAGATTCGTGTGAGGGTTTGTGCGTGTGCATAAATATGTTCATGTTTATATTCGTGTTTGTCTGTGTTTGAGTTTTGTGTTCACTCCTGTGTGCGCGCTTGTGTGACAGGGAGGGAGGTGAAGATGAAGAGAGAAAAAGTGCAGGCATGGAAGCTTCATGGCTACCATTCAAGTGAAACAAAAGGAGGAAGGGAGAGAGTCACTAAAAATGATATGAGTAAGTTGTTTATGACCTTAAGAGTTTAAAAGACAACAATGCCTATTAAAAAAGTCACCTGGAATCACATATCATTTTTCGTTCAAACAATTAGTGGTGTTAGCATAAGGGGATACTTGAAAACGTTTTGAAAGTTCGGGTTAAATCCATAGAATAAAAGTTTGAACCAGGAAGGGACTCAGTCCAAGAGTAAGTGTTTTTAACCCATAAAAATAAATTAAAGTGTCTTCAAGAAAAAATAAAATTCTTGTTGTAAAACAACTTTTCTTAAAGTGGCATACACTTTATCTTTATGCTAACTATCATTTTGTAAGGAAAAAAAATGTAGATGTAAAACACATCATGAGGCAGTCTGACCTAGTCCAGCATATTAAACCTACATTAAGATCCTTTTCATTTTAACCTAAAGTAATGTCCACAAACTGTCATTGTCGCTTCTTGTGATGTTAATCATGAAAAGCTCGATTGAGATTTACTACTGTCTCTGATATCGAAATATCGACTAACATGGTTAACATATGTTTAGTCCAAACCATTTTATTTGTTCCAAAAAGTACTCCACCACATAAAAATACTCAAAATAAGGACACACAAATATTGGTTTAGGTTTAAAAATTAACTATATTTTAATTACAATTAAAATGAAAATATATTATCACTAAATTAAGAACGAATATAAGAAAGTGGCATACCAAATTTCATTCGTTAGCGATTTTTGTTAAATTTTTCTCGTCACGTTTTATTTAGTCTGAATTAAGTTCCTTACGTGAACGATACATGCCAATCCCGTTAAATTTGTTAACATTTTATTAAAGTTAGTGGCACATGATGTTCACATTAATCCTATCCATGTTGGCTCAACCCTTTCTATTGAGAGACAAATGTGCACTACAACTTCCAAAGTATTCACAAACCATAAAATAATTTATCCCAACACCACCTTTCTCTTTTAATAATGTGCGGCCTTTAAGAAACATATCTTGCTACTGTTGTAGAGCCATTAAGATAGTTCACTAAATGTGGGAAATAGATTCATACAAATAAGATGAAATCAAAAGGCATATCTTCCAGGTTTGTCTATCTATAATGACTAAGCACTTGTTTTCATGGTGAAAGTTCAGTAGGCACCCCCACTAGTAGCCAGCCGTGGGTGTGGAAAGAGGGTTCCTTTAACCCTTAACTATTAATTCGTTGCAATTAACACCTGAAACTAGATTCCATCCATTTGTACACAAATTTACTAAAATACCCCCAACCAGTTTGAAAACCCATTTAAAAATTTAAAATTCAAACCAATTTAATATTCAAAATCCATTAACCTCTCTCTCCCTCCCCCCCCCCCCCCCCCCCCCCCATCCCACCATCTCAACCCCACTATTTACCCCACCCAAAATGGCTGCTGACATGTTTATTAATATTTATTTATATTTTTAATAGTAATGACAATATTTGTTCACTCAGGCCTGGTTTTTTTAGCATTTATTCTACCTTTTTTTTTTTACATTTTTTTGTTTTTTTTAAAATTAACTGCCTTCCTTACTTCGGGTAAGCTAATTAGAGGTACTTATTTTTAAATTGAGAAACTCTATTCTTCTAACTTATTTTCAATGTAATCTAATTGTTTCCTCTGGTATTAAGGTATTGATTGGTGTAATTAGTTTGTACAATAATATTTTTTACTTCATCATTAGTGGAAATGATTTTAAAGGGTGTAGAAATTAATTCAGATCCAAAGAGTTCTTCTGAAATAATTAGAGTGAACGTGAAAATTTTAGTTTGGTTTTGTTTAGTCTTGTTTATTTTGTATATGACATTTAGTTTTTATAATAATTGACTAAACAATCCATGAAACACACACACACACACACACACACACACACACACACATATATATATATATATATATATATATATATATATATATATATATATATATATATATATATATATATATATATATATATATATATATATATATATATATAAATATATATATTATTTCAAACATTACTGACTTTTATTTCATAATTATACTAGTTTTTTTTTCTAATTGAGAGTATTTTTCTATATGATCTTCATTTTATACGATTTTATTTTTGCTCAGAGTATTATCCAACTTTAATCACATTAATTTCATTATTTTTGTTGTTTGTTAATAATTGGTTATTTACTGAACATGTTTCAAAATCTCTTGGAGTGCTGGAATTTTGACCTTCATCTTCATCATCAAGTCTTCACTTTCTCTTACACAAACAAGAAATGAAATCATAAATTCAATCTTCTATTTCAATTTTATGAAATTTTGAATGGAGGAAAAGTTTAAAGCCCGCTTTCATATAAGATGATTAACCATTTATACACATGGATGTATTAAAATTCAACAAAAACATATTTGTATGAAATTCCTCACAATCTTACGTATAGCTCCTGTAATAGCGGACATGGAAATAATTATTTAATAGCTCATCCAAGTGGGTAGGTTTAGTGGGGACGTTTAGCATTGGTCGTTCATGTAATTCGATCTTCTTGATATGTTAATTGTGCGACTATAAGTTATCTACATGTTAAGAATGAGGGTGTTTAAAAAACCGAAGGATCAAATCGGATCAAGTCGAACCGATTTTTGTATTTATTTTTTTAGTCGGTTCTATTCAGATTTATTTTTTAGCATATTTATCAAGTTGGTCTAGTTCAAGGTTTACATGTTCAAAAATCATGTTAGTATCGATCCAGACCGACTCTATATATATATATATATATATATATATATCTTCTTCTACCTAAAAGAAGGAACTTTATTTTCAATGGTTAGAAGACTAAACTACCCTCATTAAATTTAAAATCCCTATTATACCCTTAATAATAGTCAACACATCTTTCCCCAATTCATTTGCTACTACGAAATAACCAGGTTCATTTCATCCCACCTTTCTCATATTCATTCACACATACCAAGCATCCAAATACATTCATGTTCCAACCCTAGAAATCCAAATTCAATTGCCACAAATTTCATTCTCCAATTCACTTAAATTCATGCATCCTATCTCTGTCCTACTCATTCACGCATATCAACCATCAAAATACATTCATCTTCCAACCCTAGAAATTCATCTTTACAAATGGAAGCTCAAACAACTATTTAATTGAAAGTTCATCGTTTCTTTGCTTCGTTGCTATCATTTCTTCTACCAAAATTAAGGTCAATACTCCTAATTCCGTCTATAATTTTTTATTATGTCATCAAAGTACGCATTTGTTAATTTGAAGATGAAGATAATTATATAAATTTTATAATTATATATATCTCATTGAAGAATTTTGTCTCTCATTTGTGATCAGAGTTTGTATTTCCCATTTTTATTTTTTTCAGGTTTTTAGATATGTGTACTTATTTCATATTCTAAATTAAATGTTAATTTTAAAACAATTATATACATTCACATATGCCTACTATTTTAAATGTTAATAATTTTCAAATTATGCATACTGATATAAACTTTTTCAGTATTAAAGATTGTGCTTATTTTTTGTGATTTTCTTCTATTTACAAAAATTTCACTTATGATAAAAAAAAATTATTACTTTCGTAAGGTAGAAGTTCACTACTACAATAGTTGATGGAACTAAGACAAGTACTTAATTTATGGTTTATTGTCATTCTTATATAACTTCAAATTACGAAAATTTCACTCATGGTAATAAATTTTTTTATTATTTTCACAAGGTGGACGTTCAATATTTTGGTACTACAGATAAGACAAGTACTTAAATTTATTGTATATTGTCATTCTTATATAATTTCTAATTACAAAAATTTCACTCATGATAAGAATTTTTTTTTTCGTAAGGTGGAAGTTCACTATTACATACATAAGTTGATGGCACCAAGACAACTATTTACTTTTTGAGTTTATTGTCATTCTTATATAATATGATGTTCTTACTCTTCACAAGTATGTTAACAGTAGTAGGAATGTAATTTGATAGTTTGCAAGAAATTGCTATCAGTTCACTTTTTTGTAAGTAATTGTTAATTGAAATCTTGTAGGATATTGTCAACATTAGTGGTGCAAGCTCGAATTGTGAATTTGAGAGTGAAGGAATTTTACTTTTGTTTACGTGGTATGTGAAGTACTTAATGCCATATTGAAACTGTCTCGTATAATTTATATTCGAGATGGTGATATATTTCTTTTGAATTTTTGTAGGATATTGTCAATATTTCTTATAGAAGCTTGGACTTTCAATCTCGTAGTGAAGGAATCTCAATTTTATTTACGAGGTAATTGCAATGGATTAATGTATGATTGCGAATTTACTTATAATTTTTTATTTAATTTACTGGCCATTATGAAACCAATTGAAGAAGTATGTAGATGAGCTAAAAAATTTCATACACATTACAATTTGTAATTTGTAGCTTTTTTTCTTTGTTATGGAAAAGAAAAAAAATTAAAGAGTTAGGAAACAAATTACATCATATCAATTGAATTATATGAAAAGCAAACTACGCATGCATAACAAATTATAGAGTAGAACCAAGTAGATACCCAAATCTTTATAAACTAATGAATAACATAATTGTTTGGATAAATAAAATTAAGTCATTGCAATATACATATTTAACGTTTTGATATCATGATGAATGTAACAACTTATGAATCAAAAGAATCAAAGATTGTGATGATTCATTATTTGGTGGGCTTTTTTGGAGCAATTGGGTACTCAATGAGTGGAATTTTGGGACCACTAAGTTTCAAATGACTTTGATGCAAGAACTTACGCATTCACACCTAATTTTTTTTATATTAGCCAAATTTATGTTTTTTTAACCTATATTTTCATTATATTTTTTTAACCTAAACTTACGTATTCATGTCTTTATTGCCATTCATTTGACATGTCATCAAGTTGTAATTAGGTTTTATTGTTGTTGTTTTGAAATGAGTACAAGGTGATAGGAAAAAGAATAAAGATACTAATCTACTTGAAAATTTCAGAATAAAATTAGAGACCTTTCCTAAATTAAATTCATTCTTCTTGGAGTCCTAATTTAAGATGGATTTCAGTCTTATAGGTGGACTATCAATATAGAAGTTGACTCCAAGGATATGTTACTGGTATTAAGGGAATGAAACGAAGAACAAATTTCTTGCATTCCCTATCCAATAGTATTTAGGACCAATTGGAAACCAGTTAACGAAAAACTGATCTATATCAGATTGTCTTATGTTCCCAAAAATGGGAAAGAAATGTCTGCCAGTGTTATTTTATGGGCTAGAATAGGCATTCACCTCCTTGTCCTAAGCCAAATAATTGAGTTCTTATATGGGATTCAGTAAAACTATGTGTCATTGACTAGATGATAGTAGACAAAATCCATTATAGGTCATAAACAACTATTGTAACGTAAATGTGAAGAATCACATTCATTAAAATTTTGTACTTTATCCGAAATGTATAATGAGGTGAGCCTAAGCCATGCTTCACCCTACCGCCTACGCCCGCAAGGAATAGGCCTTAATGAAGGAGCCTCACACGATTTGAGGTAAATCGTAACATATGAAGCTTTGTTAGACGTGGGCCTAGGCATACCTTGGACAAATTTAGTAGTGCATCAGTTTTCCCCTGGTTTGAGATCTCTCTGTAATCTTATATACTCCACATTTTTTTTTATTGTATGGACAAACAAAGAAAGAAATGAAAGCTTGATCTTCTTAACCTTAGTTTTTAAAAATCCTTAATTGAAGAAATAAATCCCAACCAAAATTCCATGAAGTCTAGCTTGATTAGTATGAATTCAGTTTACAGTTTCTGATTGCAATTAATAATAACCATACTAAATTAACTTATGAACTATGCTATTATAGTTTTATATAAATCAATGTAACCTGTAGTTTCCCATTGGTCATATCTGTACATATTATGTTGGAATACTCAACTGGTTTATGAGTGTTCAAAGTTGGGTTTAAAGGGTCAATGTGGACTGCTTCATTCCCATTGGTTTTTTTTTTTTTTTTTTGCTGTATTCGATCGGATTTCGGTTATATAACATTGGCCTCCAACTTTTTGAGGATGACAATGCTCAATATAGGCAAACAATTTCCTTCTTCTATTAAAATGGAGATAACATCCATTGAATTTGGATATGTAGTGGCTCTATTATGTCAATCAATAGTTGTAGATGTTACTGCTTGGTTCATGGATTTCACTGCTACATTTAGTAACAAATATAGTAACAAATATTCTCCACCTATCATATAACACACATTTGGGATTACGTTCACTGCCCATGCATTTATTCTTTTGCATTTGTATCCTCTCATAAGCTAATATTTAGAACTTGAAACAAATAAATCAACATACTTTGAATAGTAGGGTCTGCTAATAGTAGTAAACAAGAAAACAAAACAATTAAGAATATTGAAGAAACATAAGTTATCCTCTAGAGTTCCCTTGGCCACTTCATTGGGGACTCAATTTCATTATTAAGATTTGGCGAAATAGTCTCTGCTGAAGTGTTTGGGGGGAACTCCCAAACACACCTGATAAATATACATATTGCTAAGCACGATGAGATTTTTGGTAGCGATCTGCCTAATCAATCTGCCTACAATAAAGATTTTAAGTCCTATATTTAATTTATAGAGTAACTACATATATTTACTTTAATATGTATAATGAATATTAAATTGTAATTTCAGTTCCACATATTTTGGTTAATGACAGCATACGTACATACAACATAATCATAATTTTATTTATGATCTTTCTTCCAATACATCTTATTCATAAATAAAATAGTCTTTAAATATCACAAATGAACTAAAGTAAATGAAATAATAAAGTGATGAACAATTATATAATCAAGATTAGTCACAATATACTTCAAACTATGAGAATCAAATATTTAAATTCCAGTAATCACCACAACTAACTCTTCATAAAATTTATTTATAGATAAAACTCCATTCTTGATTTGCAAACATTCTAATAAGTCTTTCCTCCAACCACTCCCCATTTTTTAGCCCTCTATACCATGTAAATTTATAGCCTTAAACCGAGATTAATTAGTTTACATATGTCAATCACCTCTCTAAAATTGCGAACTTGTCAAATCAAATATCTGGAATCAGCCACACGTACAACGCACGTGGGCACAACTAATATATATATATAGGGATTTTAACAATTGGTTAGTTTAAGTTGTTGTTCAATCCAATTATAGATTTTTTTAATTACAATATTTAATATTTTTTTATTTTATTGTTCGAAAAAAATAGATTCCAGTATATATATTTTTGTTTATAAATGATGTAATTTTTTAATGTGAAGACTAATGAGTTAGACCATACTGACCCTATAAAAAATCGGATCGACTAGGGTCTGTTAACTGACATTCTCGGTCCGGGATCAGTCCCTATGTTAAGGGGATCGATGAAATCGACCCGGTTGGAAAAAATCCTCAAAATCGGTTGGTGAGTAACCTGATTAATACACAGTTTTTTGGGGTTAGTACACAGTTTATCAAAAGTGATAGATATGTTATATAAAAAATATCCAAGTGGAGAGATTAAAAATGATAGAATAAACTGAATAGGCTGGTGAGTAACCCGATTAATGAATTCCATTGTTTAAACTTTGCGGGTGTATTTTGATATATACAAAAAAACATGGAAACGATTTAACACTTGTGTTAAACTGTATTTTGTGAAATCTAATTTACTTTAGTAAATGATTTCCATTATGTTAACACATGGAAATGATTATGCTAATTTCGAACAACACAATCAAAATTTAAAATAGAATTTTTTTTGATGTGGAGTAAAGTAGGTAAGAAACAAAAGTTTGAAATCACAAACTTTCACATTCTTTTTATTTCACCACCTAACCTTTCGTCTTTGTGATTTAATCCTTTTAACTTCCTAAATGACCCTTCTTAGACGATTGGTTGCGGGACCTCCATGATTGCGTACCACTCAATTAGACTTTTTTTCTCCCTTTGGGATTAATCACTCGCTGGAAACAGAGCCCTCTCTAGACACAAAACAATCATTAAATCCTTGATCTTCCAGACACTATCTGACTAGATTTTATAGTTTCTACATGCGCAACATGAACATCCCACCCAAGTCGGTATGGCTGACAGATAGTTTTAGATTGGTTGGTCACGTGCATTCAAAGAGTCTCCTAGAAAACTGTTTTCATTCTCAAACTTCTTTTTGGTCTCAGTCAACATAGTGTTTTAAGTTCATCTGGTGAAGGTTGGTAACCCAGGCCCCATTAGGGAAAGGCCTCTTTTCATACTATGGTTTAAGGATCCCTTGCTAGAATCGCCCTAGACCTATTCCGGGAATAAAATGTATTATTTTCAATATCTGAATCACATTAACATTACCATGATGGTTGTGTTCTGGGCAGACTCAGCCTTTGAAATTATCTCCTACTAAAAGGGGAAGTGGATCAATTCTGAAACTAGAGAGAAGCATGTCATTCATCCTATATTGGATTTCCAATACAGGATTGTTAGTGCTGCCATTTTCTGTACTTTCATCGTCCCTTATAATGGTGATAGCTTGACCTTTGGTGAAGAACTTCAGTTTCTAATGAAGGGAAGAAGATACCCCTTGGATGTTATGGAGCCATGGATGACCAAGGAGTATCTTAAAGCTTACATGTATGTCGATGACTTGAAACTCGATGACAGGATTGATAGGGGCAACCCCTAGTATGAGTTTTATAGACCCTATTACTTCTCGGTGGGTATTGTCATAAGCACGCACGACGATAAAAGTGGGAGTGAGATCACTGTTAACCGATAGGTTCGTATTGTCATAAGGGGTCAACTCACATGAATAAGGGTTATATGTACATATATAAGAAATCCTCTAATATGGATAAGTAGTGTCACCCCAACCTACTATCACAACCGACGTTAACCATTTAAATTTAGGCCACTAGGCTTAGGATACATTCCTACTTATATCGTTATACGGTAGGAATTTGAGGAAATTAATCATTAATTATAACCTCTTGCATTTACCTTGTCTTGTGTAAGCATTAATTTTCATTTCAATTCACCCTGAATTAATCATAATATTTTCATCGAATCTTTTAGGGTCTTATCCTCTTTGTGCCCGTACCAAAATTTCCCCAATCATCTAGGTACATCCCACCTTTTATATGTTTATTTTAAATAGCTTTATTCAAGAATCCCGCATAAATCATCTTGTTCATTTGGTATCATACACCCTTTCGTAGAAAAATCATAACTAATTCAAAAAAATTAGAAAAATACGAGGTCGGCGCCCACGCGATCGCAACGAAATTTTTTATAAGCAGATCGTTCTGAATAGATTCGGTAGGTGGCCAAATTGATTCAGTTTGCCCAGTAATCCAAGAGCATGGTTTTTTTCTCAAACGGGATTTTTCCAATGATTTCTAAATCTATCAAACTTTGTTCTTATGATTAAAAAATCTCAAATGGGTTATGGGAAATGGTTTTAACATGAAATAGCATTATTTTAAACATGATTAAACCTCCAAATCATTCATAGATTATCACCCAATCATCAAGATCCTTAAAGAATTCTATGAACATACAAGTCTTTATATCTCATCTTAAACTTCAACAAAATTCCAGATTTGAGAGAGGTTTCTACAACAAATTTTCTACAATTAATTTTTCCGTATAAACCACACGCATACATAATTGATTCAAAGGGTTACAAATCTGAACATGGATTACCAAATTATCATCAATTTCTACACAATTCAAAAGGTCACTAAATATGTAGTCCCAACACATGATTAAATCTTGTTCTAAGCATGGTATCAACATTAGTATAATATTAGCACAAATTTAATAAGAATGGAAAGATAATCCTTGCCTGAAAATAGCGGAGAAACTCCTCTTTTCTTCCTCCTAGGGTGGTCCGTCTTCCTCCTCTTGGGTGGGTGTATCTAGGGTTCTTGTATGTAACTCCCAAATGAGTGGGTTAACTCTAATTATATGATGTTAGTCTTCAATTCCCGAGTTGGGCTTTCAATCCCAACTTTGGACCCCCAAATGAGTTCGAACACATAATCTAATTTGCCTCATAACTACCCAACTCATATATATATATATATATATATATATATACCAGGATCATTCCTAAGGGTCTAAAAGATCTGAACGAGTCCGTAATACCTCTCAAAGTGTGTCCCGAATATTTTTATCCAAAAAAATATATTTTAATTGTGACGTGACAAATGTAAATAATTTTTATTTAAAATAAAATCCCTTTTGATTTATCCCAAATCATTAAAGTCTAACTCTAAAGTTTATAAATAATACTGAGTCTAATTACTCACAACCTTGATTAAATAATTTCACCCAATTAAATTAATCCCTATTAAATTTTTACTTTATTCCATAAATATACGGGGTATTACATTGTGTGCTTCATGGAAGCGATTTAGTAGGCATTTATAGCCTAGCTAGAGCGTTACTTTTGTTATTTTGCAAACAAAATGGGTTATTATTGTAGTTATTTATTTTTATATTTATGCATTAGACCTAATTAATTAATGGGCAATTCTAGTCCGACACACGAATTTGACAAATTTGTTGCCCAGACTGACGTGTTATACTGTATTGGATAATTCGTCCCCATACATTATTATAAATTATCAATTAATTAAAAAGTTGTCAATTAATCATAAAGGGGTTCGAATAAGTTCTCTAAAACATGTCGACATTGTTTTTATGACATAGATAGTAAATGCCAAAAATGGAAACCATGACATTACACTAAAAGAAGTTTCAGTAGCTTCTCTGAGGGAGAAACAGACCACCCGAGAGAATCAAGATTAACACAAATTCAATGGGCAATATGAGATAGAAAATCTCATATTCACATTATAGTGAAATGCATTGCAAAAGCCAAAAAAGGAAACAAAGACATTACACTGAAATACATAGCAAAAGCCAAAAAAGGAAACAAGCATATTACAATGAAAGGAGTTTTAGTAGTTCCTCCGAGGTAGAAAGGGACCACCCGAGAGAATCATAATTAGCACAAATTCAACGTGCAAAATGAGATGGTAAATCTCCATAGAGATATCCCACACGAAAATTGTAGTTGCCAATCAAAGTCGAGGCCAATGGGGTGAGAGTTGCCCAAAGCCAAGGCATTGCATCCTCACGTCATTAGCTACACACCAAAAAACTCTAAAATCTAAATGGCCCAATTTTGCTGTTCCAATTAAAATAATGGTTCATATACCAAAGGATTTATTATTTATAGGTCCAATAGGTCCTATAAACACAAGGTTTCCCTAAATAAATCTTATTGACTTTTCAACTATTAAATAAGTCCTATGAAATTATTTTTTCACAATTTTACCCTTTTAAACTAACCATCCTTAACTTCCTGGGGAAATTACATAAGTAATTGAACATTTTTCATCATATTTTTAATCTTTAAAAGATCATAACTTTGTATTTACAAATCTGTTTTCGCAAAATTAACATTTTTGAAATCAGCTCGTTTAGATCTAAAAAACAAGATCCATCACGCCTATAAATTTTCAAAGAAAAAAAATCACACATACAGTAAACATTACTGTATGCCTCAGAAAATGAAATAGTTTTATATTTGTGACATTTTCACAAACAATAACATTTACTGTGGTAATATTACACGGACAATAAAATTTACTGTGTTCACAAGAAAATAAAATCCATACATTTATCAAACAAGATCCATGCAGTACATAATATTTCAATGAAAAAAATTACATAGACACTAATATTTATTGTGTATACCTTTAAAAATAAAATTAATTAATGGTCGAATAACCAATAGGACTTAATTAAAAAATATCTCAAAATAGGAATTACATATAACAATACATATTAATTGGGGTGTCATCTTTGTTGTTAGTATTAAACAATAATACAAAAAAATTGGTTAAATAAATGGATCAGTTAATATATATATATATATATATATATATATATATATATATATATATATATATATATATATATATATATATATATATATTGTAAATCAGACACCTAATTTTAGTTTAATTCATTGAGTCCTTCAAACACTCAATTATTTAATATTCTCAAATTTTTAAAGGTCCGCGCCAGTGGCACCCCATGTCACCTCTACTCACCCCAAACGAGAGCTCCGGTGGATCCAAACCCCTTTTTTGCAATATTTTCTTATTTTTAAAGGTTCGCGCTAGCAACATTCAACCTCCACCCCCACTCACCCCATAGTCGGAGCTCCAGTGGGCTCAAACACCTATTTTCTCAATATTCTCACTTTTAAAGGTTCATGCCAGCGTTCCCGAATTCTCCTCACCACCCACCCCCATTGCCAGATCTCCAATGACCTTCATCAGAGCCTCGAATTAGGGTGGGTAGGGGTGGCATGGAGTGCAACTGGCGCGGCCTTTAAAAATAGGAGAATATTTGATAAATAGACTTTGAATACACCGGAACTTCGCTTTGGGGTGAGTAGGGGTGATATGGAGTGGAGCTGGCGCGGAATTTTAAAAATAAGAGAATATTGAATAAATGGGTGTTTGAACGACTAAATGAGTTAAACTAAAAATACGTCTCTCTCTCTCTCTCTCTCTCTCTCTCTATATATATATATATATATATATATATATATATATATATATATGTGGGGGGGGGGGTTATTCATTAATTAACCAATCTCTTTCACCAATTTGTTTGTATTATTGTTTAATAATAACAACAAATGTGACAACCCAATTAATAGTTATTTTTATAAGTAATTACTATTTCGAGATTTTTTTTAATTAATTCCTATTAAGTATTCAACCATTAATTAATCCTTTTTTAATGGTATACACAGTAAATATTACTGTCCGTGTAATTTTTTTCATTGAAATATAATGTACTCCGTGAATCTTGTTTGACAAATATATGAATTTCATTTTCTTGTGAAGAGAGTAAATTTTACTCCATATGTAATATTAACACCGTAAATATTGTTTGTGAGTCACAAATATAAAACTATTTCATTTTCTAATGCGTACAGTAAAGTTTACTATCTATGTAATTTTTTCTTTGAAATTTTATAGGCATCATGGAACATGTTTGATAGGTCTCGATGAGCAGATTTCAAAAATAATAATTTTACGAAAAACGGATTTCTCAATCAAAAGTTATGATCATTTGAAGATTAAAAATAAGATGAAAAAAAAAGTTCAACCACTTGTATAATTTCTCCTAGGAAGTAACGAATGGTTGGTTTTAAAAAAGTAAAATTGTAAAAGAAAACCCAAAAAAATAGAAATACGATCTATTTAATGGTTGAAAAGTCAATAGGACTTAATAGGGAAGCTTTGTTCTTATAAGACCTGTAAATAATAAACACTGTACCAAATATTTGAGGAACTTTTTGAAACAAAATAAAAAGATTTAGATTAAATGTATATTAAAAACTATTAGAGAGACTTTTTAGTAATTCATCCTAAAACAAATGTATTTAATAAAAATAAAAAATCTATATTTTCAATAAAAAAATATTTCTTAAAAAACTATTTTAATAAGAAACTATTTTTCAAAGGATCAAATACCAAAAAGTCCCTCAAATCTTTTTAAATACATATTTAGTTAAAGCCTTTGTATCTTGTTTCAAAATGTCCCTCAAACAACCATTTTAATTATATTACCCTTTTTCTAAAATCCGCGCCAGTGACATGTTGAGGGACTTTTCAGAACAAATAAAAAGACTTGGATTAAACGTGTATTAAAAAATATTCGAGGTACTATTTGGTATATGCCCCTTTTTAAATTATTTTTTTACTTTTTATAATTGTTTAAAAAGCATTTTAAATGTTTTAAAAAAACTTCTTAACTATCTACTATTTAAAAAATTATTTTAATTGTTAAAAAGTGATTTTTTGAAATATTTTTATAGAATAACTATTTTAAAGGTTGTTGTCATGTAAAAAAAAAAGTTGTTTTAAAAATAATATTATATATATAAAAATTGTCCTATTGTAAAAAAAATACTGTTTTTCATAAACTTATTATGTAAAAAAACGTTTTTACATTGTTTTCAACCAATATAAAAAAAAAGGATAACAGTTAACAGAGTTGTTTTAAAAAAAATTAAACACTTGTTCTATAAAAAAATTAATTTTTAACAGTTTAAACAATTTAAATTGTTGAAATCGGTTTTGAAAGTACAAAATTGTTTTCACAAAAATAAACTTTTTAACTAGTAAAATAATTTACTTTTATTAGTTTTTTGGACTTTAGTTTCATCTCCTAAGATTTATTAGACTTTCATCTCATGTAGTTTTAAAATTGTAGTAAGTTCCATTACCACCCAAAGTTGTACATAAGTAGCTGTCCATATTCGTTTCCACAAAAAATGACATTTGTTCCATAGTGGCTATAGCAGGACCAACAAACTTAAAAAATAAAAGTAATGGAATGACCTCAAATAAATCTTACAGAATAGAACAAAAAACTTAAGATACATTTTTTTTATGAAAGAACTGTTATTAAAACCTATTTTGTTTTATACAAAAAAAGTTGTTTTTAAAAACAACATTTTTGTTGTAAAAACGTTTTTCAATGTTTTCAGTTTTTTCATTTATTTATTGGAAATAGTTTAAAAAGATTTTTTTTAATAGTTTTTCCAAAAATGTACAACTTTTTTTTATGTAGAAAAGATAGTTTTATATAAAAAGAATAATGTCTTTTTAACCTAGTATTTTATAAGATAAAATAGTATTAAAAGTTGTTATATTACAAAGACACTTTAACAATTTTTTATTTTATATAAAATAATTTATTTATTTTTTATAAATATTTTTTCAAAATCGTTAAGACAACAGAAAAAAATAGATTTTTTTTTGTTTTTCATAACCGCTATAAAAACTTAAAACCAATTTTTAAAAAACAGTTTCTTATAGAAAATATTTTTTTAAAATAACTTTCTAATGAAAATACCGAGTTTTAGACTTCACAAACACATTTGTTTTAAATGGAAGGATAAAAATGGTCCTTTCGATTTTGTTTTATTTTGTCGATATGGATGTTTAGTTTTTTAGTGTGTCTAGCTTGTTTTTTTATAAGTAAATTATTCCATAAAACAAACCCGCCTAAGGGGGCGGAAACCCATATACAAGAAGTGTACAAAGTAAAAAAAAAGGGTTGGGCCCCAGCAAATACAAGCCTAGCACCTATAACTCCTCAAAAACTCAAGAAAATGAGCTAACGACGAATCATGCCTTTTTCTATACCATATAAGAAGAAGGCTCAGAAAGTAGTACCTAATTCGAGAGGGGTTAAGTTCGACCCCCTAAATGCATATACTATTCCTCTCCTGCCAGGCGGTCTAGAAAATTCAACGGGGGACCATTATCCAAATGACCCCCATACCAGGCCAACCGCTAGGGTTCCTCCAAGCCGCCATCACCTAGCACGCCGTATGAGGCATAACCCAATGAATTTGTCATAGAGTGAAGAATAAGTCTCAAAGGTGAGCCTGACAGTGGAGAAAAAGGTGATTGGATGTCTACTCCTCCTTCTTACATAACCAATACCAACTGGCCAACCTCCTCCCTCCCTTCTGAAGCCCCTCAATAGTAAAGATATACAGTCTGGCAATGGTCCACACAAATAAATAAACCTTCAGAGGCGCATGACTCTTCCAAATGGTCTTCCATGGGAAAGACACAACATCTATCACATGTTTCTATATTTTCATAGTATTCATTAAATTTATATTGTTTGTCACATACATATTATTAATTCATATTAATTCCTATTGTATCCCCTGCTTTTATGTAATTATGGATCGACAATCACTAGAAAGTTTGAACTATATATTTTTTGAAGTTTTCTACTTAACGCTTAAGGACGTTGTCCATGAGTATAAAATAGAAATTAACAAAATGGTTTAGTTCTGTAATGGGATTGCACCTCATATTTTCCTTCCTAGTAAGTTAGGTTATATTTGAGGTATAGACATATTCAGGATTGTATTGCCTAATTGTGCAAACGGAATAATTTATAGCCCAAACAAAATTGTTTAATTAGATACACAACTATGTAAAGCACAATGTGGCCTCAAAATTTTATATTGGAAAATTAAGCTTTCGAAACGATGACAAGTTAAGAACTTATTTTATAAGTTCTTTTATTCCGTCTTTTAATTTTTTGAGTTTTTTAATTTTTTAGTTTTTTATTTTATTGCTTCTTCACCTTGAAAGTTTGATTGATACATGTAATTACAACAATATAAGTTGTTTAACAATTGTTATAGGTAATTCAAGGGATTTTGAGACTTGGCTTTTGAAGACAACGACTCATCACACGTAAAAAGCAAGTTATAAAATGGCGACCACGGGAATTAAAATTAGAAAGTTTAAACTCATTTTCAGTCCATCTATCGACCGGTTTGGGAACACGTTCATTTTCAACTAAGTGAGTTGGTGGGGACCACCCGTTAACAACAGACATCCAAACTCTCTCGTCGATAGATTTTAGGACCGATTTCATTTGCGCTTTCCAATACGCGTAATTAGAACCATAAAAAATAGGAAATTTAGAAAATGGGGAAAATTTAATTTTAGCCAAAAATATTTAAAAGATCTTAATGAAGTAATTTATCGTTTTTGGCTCTGATACCATTTTGAGAGTGTGTGATATATGGATCCCCGTATTTTCATTTTCTCAAATAAAATTAAATATTATAATTTCCTTTTATATATATTCAAGATGCGGAAGCGTAAAGAAGTGATGGTTCAATAAAACAAATGAATACCAATTTTTAATTTCTATATCAAATTAAAATTAAACACACACAAATATAAATTTCACTTAAACCAATTTATTAATCCAAGCCCTAGAATTTTCCTAAGTCATATTTTGCAATTAAACAAATTAGGCCAAACTAATTTTAACAATTAAATTAATTGACTTGAATTAAGTAAACAATTATCCAAAATTTAATTAGCACCCAATTAAATTAAGTATGATAATTAAAACCATTTTTACCTTGAATTACCCGAAGCATGAGTTCTAATTCATTATGCAAGATAAAAATAAATCAATCACACTACGCCGCGATGAACGAGGAAAAACCCAAGACGGGAAACAACCTCGGACGGCCCTAGCCTCAAATACACTAAATACGGTTTTACAAATACAAGACAAAATACTTACATCACACGACTCGATCCTTCTCAAGCCCCGACGCTTCTTCTTGTAGACACCTCTTCCTAGCAAATAACCTTGGAGCTCGACCGCGGTCTCGGAATCCACCGATTGAACTTTATATGGTCACCGTCACCCGAGCAAAGAGACTTTCTCCAAGTGGGAAATGTAGTAACAAAACTCTTCTCTTTTCTTTAAGGGATGTAGAAGAAAACCCAAAACTTTTCTTTGAACGGAAAGAGATGAAACCGATGCCAAACTCCAAGCAAGATATATGAATATAGGAACTTGGAATAAACTGATTTTGGTGTAAACTAGAGTGGTAAGAGTTTTTCTCTTTGATAAAAACTCACTCAAAACAAGAACATTTTCCTTAAACAATTTTGCTCTCAAACTCTCTCTAAGAGATGAACTAGAATGGAAAAGTTAAGTTGGAAAATTTTATTCCGGCACATGATAAAGTCTGAAAAAGTTGGTTAAAACTAAGTGGGGAAGTGGGGTGAAAAAACTGCTAAAGGTTGCCAATAATTGTTCCCGCCTGACATCTCGTTCGAAAGACATTTCGTTCGAACGAAATCTCGTTCGAACGAGACTTCTAATGAAGTTCCAGATTGAACTCGTTAGAAATCTCGTTAGATATCGCGTTCAAACATAAGGTTCGTTCGAATGACATATCGAACGACATTTCAAAGGCCTATACTGGGGACTCGTTGGCAAGTTCGTTCGAACGACTCAATCGAACGAAAAACCAGAATTTAGGAAAATTTGATTTTGGCCCAGAAAACTTTAAAAACTAAATTAAAGTTTTAATTAGAAAACTTTCTGAAAATAAAAACGCAGTTTTAGATAAACCTAACACCCAATAAATAAGTTCCAAGCTCCTATATATACAATATTGCATTCATACCTTAGGAGCATGGAACTATAGATGATGACGTAGAAACGAGGCACGCAAACCGGCATATTGATGAAGATTTATACTCTTTGTCGCTACGTCTTCAACAAACACTTCATAGGCATGAGAATATTACAATTACTTACAATCCTATGAATAAATGTTTTTGTCCGGAATTGAGCCAAAACTATATATGGACTCAATTGGAAATTTGTGTCCTTACAAATCTTCCCCTTTGGCTATTCCGGGACAAAAACCAAACAAAAATCCTAAAGGGCCGTCAAGCTCACTAGACTCAAAAACATAACCCACCCATACTTGACTCAACCCAAGGATCAAACGCTTTGCCATTGAAAGATGCCGCTTTAGAAGAATTCCTGCACACTTAAGCAAACTCATCAAATGTATTGGGAGTATCAAAGTATTTAATGCAATTAAAATAAATACTCCCCCCCCCCCCCCCCCAAAAAAAAAAAAAAAAATTTAATTCTCCCCTTTATATGATTAACCCAAGAAGTTAGCTACTCCCCCTAAGTTAAATCTCCTAAACGTCGATAAGATGATAATAGGATAAGATACCATTTCTCCCCCTATCATTCTCCCCCTTTTTGTTCAGGAATAGGCAAAGGATAAAAGCATGTAAAAGCTTAAAGTGATACCAAAACTAAAGTATAAACAAGGCAAAGACAAAACAAAATATCACATATATATGTACTAGAAATATATCAATAATGCACACGCATGCATATAAATAGATATAAACACACACATGACACAAAATACAATAAGTTTGCACACTCGTATGGCAAAAGTGTGTCATATGAAAACGAAAGTGTTGGGGTGTGAATTAGTAACGATTAAATTTAGACCCAAACACTTAATAAACGTTCACGGGGTTCTCATTTGATTCCAAACTTCATCACATTTAAATATAACCTCATGTGACAATATAGTTTGAACTCAATGAACATACATATACAATGCATACAAGCCTAGCATATTGATGATTCTACAAACCAATAGAGTCATGACATGAAATACGCAATTAGGATAAACGGACATTGTGCAAACCCTTGATATACCATCCAATCTCCCTCAAGAAGCATTTATATTAAATTTTGAATGAATATATCAATCAAACTTAGGCCTTGGCAATTATTTTTCTTTTAATGCCATATTTTCTATTTTTAGGCCTTTGGGCCACGTATTTCTTTTAGGTCCATTTCAAACGGTGGCTTACAATCGCAAAGGATCACTTAGTCCTTTCGGAGCCCTTCCCCGTGCACATTTATATTTATCATGTTTTTCATTTTTCACACAAATCTCACGTGCAACGGATTTTGACATGCACTAGTCCTCCTAAGTCACAAATATGTAGATGACAAGATTAGAAGGAGAACACCTCACATAGCTCAAAAATACATATGAAGTTAAAATTTCAAAAGAGCTCGTGCATGTGTGAATAGAGGCATATAAAAATAGAATCCATTAAAATAATACAAAATCCAACTACTCCATAAAAATATGGTAAAGAACATTTTAAGGATTGACAATCTAAACCAAAAGTTCTAGCCACATGGGAGCGTTAAAGGAGGGATTCAAACACAAGGATATGCCACATAAAGTGTGTCAAACAAAAATTACACACAAAATAAAATCTTTTTGAGTTTTTGACATCTATAACCAAAAGTAAAATTATATACTCAAAAGACAAACCAAAAAATCATTTGAATTTTTTCATTAAGCTCAAATTAACGAGAGATAAAACCCAAATGATAAACAAATTTTTTTTTTTTTTGTATTTATCATTTAAAGCAAACAAAATGAAGGAAATATAATACAAAAGATAAACAAAAATCATAATTCTAGCATGTGATAAGCATGGAGCATAGACTAGAAAATGATTAAACAAGCATACAATTAGCATGTGAATATAACATGAAGTACAAAAGCTAAAGTATGCAAACACTAACACATTAATCCTTTAGATTTAGCAAGGGAGGAAACATGTGATAATAAATGAGAATCAAAAACCCTATTTTGCAAGGCAACCAAGTCGGATTTCCTAACCCAAATTAATGAAGAAAGACTGTTTTGGGGTGTAGGGGTTCTAAATACATTGATTGCATTACGTTGGGATTTCCTAGGAATTCGTTTAAGATAAAAAAAAATTTCTTAAGATGACCTTTTCGACCACAATGTGTACAAGTAAAAACATGTCGAAAAGATTTACCTAAGGAGTGATCTCTAAATGCTTTCCTAGTAGATTCTCCTAAAATGTTGGTCTTGGCTTTATGAGTAGATTCATTACAAGTATTGAAGCCTAAACCACACATGTCATTTTTAATTTGGACCGTTCCTAAGATTTTATCTAATTTTTCCGAACGACATTCCAAATCAAATTTGACATTACTAGAGTCTTTTAATTTATTTTGTAATTCTAAAATGTTAGACTCTAAGAAAATATTTCGCTCTTCAAAAGCAAGAAGCTCCTTTTTCAAGGATTCCATTAAACCCCTAAGGCTATCTCTCTCGCCTTCTACATATTCAAGCTTCTCTTGAAGAGTCCTCTCACGTGTCCTAAGGTCTTCTATTAAAGCATTTTCATCAACTACCTTGACACTCTCTCTTAAACTAGCTTCTAACTTCAAATTAGCTCTTTTCAATTTAATAGATTCTTTATATAATTCTTGAAAAGCATTTTGAAGTTCACTCACATTAACCTCTTCTTCACTTTCACTATCTCTTTCCTCTCCACTCTCACTATCATAAAAAATAAGAGAATCATAAACAATGACCTTGGAAGTGTCATGTGTTAAAGTTTCATCAATCGATGAGTTCTCACTTTCACTCACATGACTAGCCATAAAAGCCACAAGATTTTGCTTAGTGGGGGAATCGGGTCCCTCTTCCTTATCACTATCACTAAGGGTCGCATTATATGCAGTGGGTCATTTACCCTATTTCCTTAGTTTAGTGGGGCACTCATAAGCCCTATGGCCATAACCTTCACAACCAAAACACTTATTAGACTCGTCCCTATCTAAATTTTCATTACTGCGTTTAGGGATCTTCTCGGCTTTAGGGATCTTCTCGCCTTTGTCATGACTAGAAGTCTCAAATTTCTTAAAACCATTTTTAAATTTATCTTTGTTAAATTTAAGAAATTTTCTAAATTTACGAGCAAACAAAGCCATGTCTTCCGAGTCACTATCACTCTCGCTCTCTACTACTTGTTTGACCTCTTTTCGGGCTTTTAAAGAAACGCCCTTTTCAATTTTCTTTTCAGTTTTAGAGGGAAACATATCTAGTTCATAGGTTTGTAAATCACCTACAAGCTCTTCTAATTTTGTAGAGGCTAAAGTTGGTAAAGAATTTAAAACGGTCACTTTTGGAATGAATCTATCGGGTAGGGACCTTATAATTTTCTTTACTACTCGGTTGTCGGGTATTTTCTCTCCCAAGTTAAAAGATGAATTAAAAATATCAGAAAGTCTAGCATAAAATTCATCAAAAGTTTCTTTTTCATTCATTTTGATAGTTTCAAATTGAGTGGTGAGGTTTTGAAGTTTCGAAGCTTTAACGACACTAGTTCCTTCATGAATTAGTTGTAGAATATCCTAAGCTTCTTTAGCGGTTTCACACGTCATAATACGACGGAATTCATCCGGTGTGACAGCGCTAAACAAGGCATTTAAACCACGGGAATTAAATTAGAAAGTTTAAACTCATTTTCAGTCCATCTATCGGCCATTTTCGGAACACGTTCATTTTCAACTAAGTGAGTTGGTGGGGACCAACCGTTAACAACAGACATCCAAACTATCTCGTCGATAGATTTTAGTGCCGATTTCATTCGCGCTTTCCAATACGCGTAATTAGAACCATCAAAAATAGGAAATTTAGAAAATGGGGAAAATTCCATTTTAGCCAAAAATATTTAAAAGATCTTAACGAAGTAATTTATCGTTTTTGGCTCTAATACCATTTTGAGAGTGTGTGATATATGGATCCCCGGATTTTAATTTTCTCAAATAAAATTAAATATTATAATTTCCTTTTATATATATTCAAGATGCGGAAGCGTAAAGAAGTGATGGTTCAATAAAACAAATGAATTCCAATTTTTAATTTCTATATCAAATTAAAATTAAACACACACAAATATAAATTTCACTTAAACCAATTTATTAATCCAAGCCCTAGAATTTGCCTAAGTCATATTTAGCAATTAAACAAATTAGGCCAAACCAATTTTAACAATTAAATTAATTGACTCGAATTAAGTAAACAATTATCCAAAATTTAGTTAGCATCCAATTAAATTAAGTATGATAATTAAAACCATTTTTATCTTGAATTACCCTAAGCATGAGTTCTAATTCATTATGCAAGATAAAAATAAATCAATCACACTACGCCGCGATGTACGAGGAAAAACCCAAGACGGGAAACAACCTCGGACGGCCCTAGCCTCAAATCCACTAAATACGGTTTTACAAATACAAGACAAAATACTTACATCACACGAATCGATCCTTCTCAAGCCCCGACGCTTCTTCTTGTAGACACCTCTTCCTAGCAAATAACCTTGGAGCTCCACCGCGGTCTCGGAATCCACCGATTGAACTTTATATGGTCACCGTCACCCGAGTAAGGAGACTTTCTCCAAGTGGGAAATGTAGTAACAAAACTCTTCTCTTTTCTTTAAGGGATGTAGAAGAAAACCCAAAACTTTTCTTTGAACGGAAAGAGATGAAACCGATGCCAAACTTCAAGCAAGATATATGAATATAGGAACTTGGAATAAACTGATTTTGGTGTAAACTAGAGTGGTAAGAGTTTTTCTCTTTGATAAAAACACACTCAAAACAAGAACATTTTCCTTAAACAATTTTGCTCTCAAACTCTCTCTAAGAGATGAACTAGAATGGAAAAGTTAAGTTGGAAAATTTTATTCCGGCACATGATAAAGTCTGAAAAAGTTGGTTAAAACTAAGTGGGGAAGTGGGGTGAAAAAACTGCTAAAGGTTGCCAATAATTGTTCCCGCCTGACATCTCGTTCGAAAGACATTTCGTTCGAACGAAATCTCGTTCGAACGAGACTTCTAATGAAGTTCCAGATTGAACTCGTTAGAAATCTCGTTAGATATCGCGTTCGAACATAAGGTTCGTTCGAATGACATATCGAACGACATTTCAAAGGCCTATACTGGGGACTCGTTGGCAAGTTCGTTCGAACGACTCAATCGAATGAAAAACTAGAATTTAGGAAAATTTGATTTTGGCCCAGAAAACTTTAAAAACTACATTAAAGTTTTAATTAGAAAACTTTCTGAAAATAAAAACGCAGTTTTAGATAAACCTAACACCCAATAAATAAGTTCCAAGCTCCTATATATACAATATTGCATTCATACCTTGGGAGCATGGAACTATAGTTGATGATGTATAAACGAGGCACGCAAACCGGCATATTGATGAAGCTTTATACTCTTTGCCGCTACGTCTTCAACAAACACTTCATAGGCTTGAGAATATTAAAATTAAATACAATCCTATGAATAAATATTTTTGTCCGGAATTGAGCCAAAACTATATATGGACTCAATTGGAAATTTGTGTCCTTACAACATGGAATGATGATGGGTCATCTTGTCACATGAATTTTGAGTGTGACCAAACCTATTATGCTAAGAATATCGAAGTCAACACCACCCTGTTTTTCGGTCCATAATTTGATAATTGTGTTGACTTACCCAAAGATTGTGAGACTAATCTGTAGGAGGGTAGTGAGACTGGGGTCTATGAATAAATAAAAGGGTGAGGCGTGACCCACTCCAATGGACGCTGTCTGCAAGTCTTCAAGGTCTCCTGGTGCAACTTCTGAAGAAAACTTCTCCTTCTGGTAACAATGGAACTCAAGCTTCAACTCACTCCCTGCAAGAAGATGAACTTTCACAGCAAAAATAGCAATTTTCTCAATGGAAACACCTGAGAGTGATGGCTATCAGTGGGGAGTGAAGGAACAAGTCACTCAACACTAAGAGAATGAGCAGGGAGAGAATACTAGGTAGGTCTGGTGATATTTTAGCAGAGTAACAGTGCAATTTTTTTTGTCTTTTTTTTTATCCTCCCTATGACCTTGCCCAGGGGTCCTATTTATACTTGGGCACTAAGGCTGGGTTGGCACTTTTGGCGCCAAAACTTAGAGGGTTGGTGAGGGACAAAGTCTGCAGTGTACTATTTGTCCCTACCTGCAGGCAGGTCTGCCTGTCCCCAAGGTCAGATGCCCCCTGGCGCCGACCAAAGTTCAAAAGCAAATATGTCTTCTAATGGAGACAAAATATCTGATTTGCTAAATATCTTTTGAAACGGTAACTTTGATACAAGCTTTGTAAACTTGAGGGGGGGGGGGGGGGTCTCGAGGACCACCTCCTCTAAAATATTTGCAAGCTTGAGGGGGGTCTCGAGGACCCCCTTCTAAAATCATTTTTCTTGAGAGGGGTTTAGAGGACCCTCTCCTCTAAACTCATTTTATAAATAGTTCTTTTCTTGTGAGCAGCCAGCCCTTTGGCTGCTCACTTCACTTGTGACTAAGTGTGAGGTGTGTGAGGACTGGGTGACTCTAGGGTCTCCTACTAGTATTCTCTTAATCCTATAGTGCTAAGTGGTTGAGCTTGCTCAACATACCTTGTCCCTCAGCCGCCAAGCCAAAACTCCCAAGAGGTCCCAACGCGCCTGTTCGAGCCCTGCTTGCTCGACTAGGCAACCTGTACAAGAAAGTAAAGTGTTAGTGCTGTTGTTCATTTAGGCACTTCTCGAATAACATTTCTGCAGTGACCCTTGCAGTGGCACTGACTCTTGCGGTGACGCCAACTCTCTCAACTGTCATTATTGCAGTGGCCCTTGAAGCGGCGCTGGAACTTGAAACGGTGCCGACCTTTGTCCTGGCGCCGACGCTCGAAGTGGCGCTGATGTTTGAATCTGCGCTGACATGGGAGGCGACGCCGACCTTTGTCGTGGCGCCGACGCTCGAGGTGGCGCCGACGCTCGAAGTAGCGCTGATACTTGCGTCGGTGCTAACATGTGAGGCGGCGCCGACCTTTATCGTGGCGCCGACGCTCGAGGTGGCGTCGGCGCTCGAAGTAGCGCTGATACTTGCGTCGGTGCTGGCATGTGAGGCGGTGCTGACCTTTGTCGTGGCGGCGACGCTCGAAGTGGCGCTGAACTTTGAATTGGCACTGACATTGGAGGAAGCGTCGACCTTTGTCGTGGCGCTGACGCTCTAAGTGGCGCCGACGCTCGAAGTAGCGCTGATACTTGCGTCGGTGCTGGCATGTGAGGCGGCGCCGACCTTTGTCGTGGCGCCGACGCTCGAGGTGGCGCTGAACTTTGAATTGGCGCTGACATGTGAGGTGGCTCCGACCTTTGTCGTGGTGCCGACGCTCGAAGTGGCGCTGGTTCCTGCTCAATATGAGTTTCTACCGGGACCCCGGGGGGGGTTCCTACTCAATATGAGTTTCTGTCGGGACCCTGGGTTTCTTCTCAGTATTTTTTAATAAAATAATATTTTTACTTTTTTTATAGGTAGACACCCTTCTACATTAGCCCCTCGTGCAAAGTCTTTTGTGTTGGGTAGACCAAAAGGCTTTGTACGCCATAAATTCATTTATTTTCTAGGACCCTAGGATTTCTTCATCATTCCCTTTAGGGTCATTAAATGTTATGTCACTTCATCCCAAGTTTTATAAATGAGGACACTTATAGTGGACCTCCTTATCTCAGTATAAACTTGGGTGGAAGGGTTAACTGAGGTGAGCCCCTCACCCTTGGCCTTCTTCTGTTGGCCTTTCCTCTTAGGCGTAGGGGTTACTCGCGATGGGGCCCCCACCCTTCGTCTTCCTCTGTGGCCTTCTGTCTTGGGTGGAGGGTTACTCGCGGTGCGCCCCTCACCCTTGACCTTCATCTGTGGCCCTTCATCTTGGGCGGAGGGGTTACTCGCAGTGAGCTCCTCTCCCTTGGCCTTCTTCTGTGGACTTTCATCTTGGGTGGAGGGGTTGCTCGCGGTGTGCCCCTCGCCCTTGGCCTTCTTCTACGGCCTTCCATCTTGGGAGGAGGGGTTTCTCGCAGTGAGCCCCTCGCCCCTGGCCTTCTTCTGTGGCCTTCCATCTTGGGCGGAGGGGTTTTTTGCGGTGAGCCCCTCGCCCTTGGCCTTATTCTGTGGCCTTCCTTCTTGGGCAGAGGGGTAACTCGCAGTGAGCCCCTCGCCCTTGGCCTTCTTCTGGGGCCTTTCATCTTGGGCGGAGGGGTTGCTCGCGGTGAGCCCTTCGCCCTTGGCCTTCTTCTGTGGCCTTCTATCTTGGGCGGAGGGGTTACTCGCGGTAAGCCCCTCACCCTGAGTTTTTTTCTGTAGCATCAAGTTTGGGAAGAGAGGGCACTCAAGGTGGATCCCCTAAACCTAGGCTATTTTCTGTCAAACTTGCAATCTTGGGCAGGTGGAGCCACTATAAGTGGATCCACACACTCCAAGCTATTTTACTATTTGTTCACTTGGTTGAGGACTTCTCAATATTAGCCCCCTCGTGTAGAAGTGTCTTGTAATGTCGAGGGACTTGTGCACGAAATTGTGGTACCTTTTATTTATACTTGGCAGTTGCTCAAGACTATGAGCACTCCGGTGCCCTTGGAGCCTTAAGTGCTAAACTGTCGCACTTTATATTTATACTTGACGCTTGCTCAAGACTGTGAGTGCTCCGATGCCCTTGGAGCCTTAGGTACTAAACAGTTGTACCTTATGTTTATACTTGGCACTTGCTCAAGACTGTGAGCGCTCCGGTGCCCTAGGAGCCTTAGGTGCTCATCTGGAGAACCTTACGTTTATACTTAGCACTTGCTCAAGACTGTGAGTACTTCGATGCCCTTGGAGCCACAGGTGCTCAACTGGCGCACCTTATATTTATATTTGGCACTTGCTCAAGACTGTGAGCGCTCCGATGCCCTTGGAGCCTTCGGTGCTCAACTGGCGCACCTTATATTTATACTTGGCACTTGCTCATGACTGTGAGCGCTCTGGTGCCCTTGGAGCCTTAGGTGCTCAACTGGCGCACCTTATATTTATACTTGGCACTTGCTCATGACTGTGAGCGCTCCGGTGCCCTTGGAGCCTTAGGTACTAAACTGTTGTACCTTATGTTTATACTTGGCACTTGCTCAAGACTGTGAGCGCTCCGGTGCCCTAGGAGCCTTAAGTATTAACTGTTGTACCTTATGTTTATACTTGGCAGTTGCTCAAGACTGTGAGCGCTCCGATGCCCTTGGAGCCTTAGGTACTAAACTGTCGTACCTTATATTTATATTTGGCAGTTGCTCAAGACTGTGAGCGCTCCAGTGCCCTTGGAGCCTTAGGTTCTCAACTGGCGCACCTTATATTTATACTTTTATAAATATTTTTTGTGTTCCCACACCTATTGCCTTATTTTATTAGGTGGAGATATACTATTGAGTAAAAAAAAATGCATAGGGAGGCACCTTGACCCATATAGAATAACTTGTCATTTCATAAGCATTAAACTTTGTTAAGAAGGTATAATTGATAAATCATACTCTTTTTTTTTACTAGATCTTGCCTTCCACATTAAGTGAGAATGCTCATGAAGCATGTTGGAGTCAAGTATACTTCCCTAAAGTCAATTTTAGACTTGAACCTTTTATCAAGGCTTCATACATTTGCTTGCTATACCCACTGCTTGAATCCAAGCGTGTGAGAGAATAAAATGTTCACTAAAGCAACTATGATCTTTTAGCTGCACAACATAACTTTTTGGACTGTATATCAATAGTGGACATCTTCAAACAATTAATATGACTAAAATAATGATGCCCGTGGTATAGTAATAAATACTTTCAAAGTCATTTATACTTTGAACAAATGGGGTAAACGTGTTTGAGGAAAGGATTATGAGGTCTTATCCTTCCTCACATAATGAATTACTCTTATTCAAACTATTTAACATTAATTAAATATGAAATTACTCACATGAACTATTCTGAATAATTAAATCTGAGGCTTTTAGGATTATCGATCGAAACTTGAATATTCCTAAAACAAACTTTGTTAAAACACGCAAATATGGGAGCTATGAGTTTGGGCAACACTATTCTTGTGCCCTCAAGTGTACAAACGTGGTTTGTAAATTCAAGCAACCCCTGTCCACGTAAACGATCGGGTCATAAATTCGAGCAACCTCTATTTTTTTTTTATGAAATTAAAAGCATAAAAATATCGGTTGTAAATTCGAGCAATCCTTATCTGTGATACTTTCTTATGAATGAACACTTATATTTTTCTAGGAAGTTTATACAAAGAAAATCACAAGTGTATGTACTTGGGCTTCTTTCAATTTTACCCTGTATTTGAAATCAAATATTATGTGAAATTAATCACATACACTATTTCAAGGATACAACTTGAGAAATTCCAAAGTATCTTAATTATTAAATAATAATAATAATAATAATAATAATTTTATTATTATATCAATTATTTTGCTGGGCACAAGGCGCTTCATATTGTATGGGTGTTTCGCTGGTATTTCGAGCAATGTGTAAGTAACATACCAATCTGGTCTTAGTTTCGAGGAAAGCAACTGCCTTGATAAGAGATATATAGTTCATCGTAAAAAAAATACTCTCTTAAAGAGATGGCACTTGTCAAAACACTTGTCTTATTATATCTTCCTTGTTATAAGACACAAATACAAGGGATATATTTGGGCAATCCTTTACTTTGGTTGATGTTGGGAATCCCAGAACTAATGTGAGAGACCCTTTTTTTAATACATATTTTATAAAATGCCATAAATAGACGAGAGGGTTATTTTTAAACCCAACTTCTAAAACTGTTTGCCCTTGCTCGAAACAGGGGGAATTATTTGTGTATTTCTTGGAACCCCCATCTTTTTCCTTTCTTTTACATCCAATAAAGTAGACGAGTTCGTAAGGGAAACACGCTTCTAGAGACTGGTAGGAAATTAGAGTCAGTCTCGCTCTAATATTTGAACCTGACTATTCCTAGTAGTGGGTCCTCGCACACTTGACTTTTTAAACCCTTGATATTTAGCTTTAGAAATAAATAGTGAGAAGACAGCTGTTGGGTTCCATGTCTTGGGTTCCTCGTCTTCTTAAAAAAAATTTCAAAATACACACCTGTTGCTGTTGGGTTCCTCGCACGCTTAAGAAAGAAATTGCGAGAAGATATATTTTTTTATACTGTTTGGACACAGCTATTCCTCCTCGTCTTGAGTTCCTCACGAATTTACTGTTTAAACGATGTTATTTCTTTTTTACTTTTAGAAATTGATTGGCGAGAAGACACATATGTTGAGTTTCTCGTCTTGGGTTTCTCATCTTCTTAAAATACACATATGCTCGTTCTTTAAACACATGGGAGGGGAGGGTCTCGACTATAAACCCATTGGAGCAGGTGTTCGTAGGGTAAAACCACATCTTTAAGATCGGTAGGGATTTTTTTTTTGGACTGATCTTTAAGATCTGTCAACAACCTATCTTTAAAGAAATTAACCGCCCCCCCCCCCCCTTTTTGTGTGTTTGTGTTTTCTTTCTTTTTCATTATATCTGAGAAAACCCTCTCGCCCCCTCTTTTTTTTTTTTTTTTTAAAGTTGAACTGAATCCACTCTTTCTAGTCTGAGACACGAGAGAGAGAGAGGTCTAGTCGTCTCACTCTTTGGTGACCAAAAGTGACCTGACTGGGCTAAACTTTGGTTTTGGTGAACCATAAAAAATATGATCTTCTCATCTCATCTTTGGCATATGAGATCTGCAGTCAAGAGTTGATTATTTGATTTGGATGGAGGTATCCTCACTTCCATCGAGGTAGCCTCGCTTCCGTGTTTATCCATTACCACAATCAACATTTGTTTTCCAAATAAATTTTGGCGATTCTAAAACTTTGGGAGAGTTTGCGTTCTATAGACTTCTCACATCTGTTGATAACCCACTTTGAAGTTCTTCTGCTTGGTTGGTCCCTTATGCCATAAATAGCTACCGGTTATTGTTCTACATCCGGGAGGAAATCAGTTTGTTGGGGGAGATGCTCGAGCGCTCTCCTCTAGCTTTTGTTCTACATCTGGGAGGAAATCAGTTACCCCACGAAGAGGCGTTTTATTTACTTCGTAGTTTCTTTGGACGGTTTGATTCGAGCACGGTGCGAATGCTAGCAGCAAGGTGCTTTGTTTACTCGTGTGTTCTTTTGTTTTACATATTTTTTTTTGAAGTTCTGAGATGCCCTGCTCAAGGATAAGTTTTGTCATAAGCTGGCCATTTCAGCGAGAGTTTGGAACTCGGTGGCCTGTAGCTTTAATTAATTTGATCAACTCTTAGTTTATTAAGCTTGGCATCTGTAGCACAAACTCAGTTGATTTTTATTTCTTGTATAAATACAAGCAGTTGTACTTGATATTGCAAGAAGTTATCTGTTGTAAGATCTGTTGCTTGGCAAAATTTCTGAGTAATATGTTTCTCCTATACTATTTATTTAATCAATTAATTTTATTTACTTTGATCTTCCTTTCCTCTGATCAAAAGATAGCCTCTTCAGATTTCGGGTGTGAAATGTGGGTGTCATGAGATTTTAAATGTTTGAGAAAGTTGTCTGATATTTTGAGCTAAGCAACAAAGTGTGTCAGGCTCTTCACGTGTCCTTTTTTTTTCGATAAGGAAACAATTTTCTTTCTCTAAAGGCTATTTTTGACTAGTAGTAAAACTACTGATCACTCTCCGACTTGGCTATCTATTTCGTATTTTGCTGTTTGACCCTCTCATATATTTTTTGTTTATTAACTTCGCGAGCAGGTCATTTTGCTTTTATGAAATCAATTATGAGTAATTAATCATAAATTTTCTGAATTGTGCTCACAGAAATGTACAGTAAATGGACAACTCTAGTTTGGACTGAGGATGGTATCTCGACTTTAATAGCTATCATAACTATGACTACTGACGATAAAGCCCTTGACTAGTGACAATTAAACTGTTGAAAGACATCTCTTAATAAATCATTGATTGCGTGTGCAGAAGGCCTGCTACTTTTAACACAATGGAGGCAATCCCATATCTCCGTTTGATGGGAACCCATGTCTTGTTGTAATGTGAATAGCAATAATGAATCAACTAACAAAGGAATAATAATCGCGCTGCTCTCCCTCCCTTACGGTAGTGGTAGCAGTCTCTTTATGAATGTATTATTGTTTATTTTTTTTCAAAATAATAATCGATCATGTCCCTTTTTCAGGCTTATATCTGTCTGAACGACAAATTATAATGTATGATATTTACTATTACATGCCAAGAGAAAAGAGTATAATATGAGCTTTAAAGGATATCAATTTCTTTTCAACTTTGACAATTAGTATTTATAAAATACTAGTATAGTATAAATGGATATATATATATATATATATATATATATATATATATATATATATATATATATATATATATATATATATATATATATATAACTAAAATAATGAAGTAAATTAAGTTTACTTTCCTGGAGGTTGTCTGGACGTCATTTTTTAATATGCCATGTTCTTCTTCAGCATCTATATCCCATAAGTGAATAGAGTTTCCTCCCAAGTGATTTTGAGGATGAATCCTCCACCTTCACTTTCTTTACTAGAGAATTATTCAGCCACTAAATTTTTTTTTTTTGTGTGTGTTGGGTTCCTCGCACCTTGGCGCTGACGGGGTTCCTCAACCTTTCGCGAACTTGTGACATTGACAGGGGGTATCTCGACCTCGGGTGTCTCGACGCTCATGATTTTTTACTGAAGAAGGGTGTCTCGACGCCCACGATTTTTTTTTACCGAAGAAGGGTGTCTCGACGCCCATGATTTTTTTTTGCTGAAAAAGGGTGTCTCGACGCCCATGATCCCATGATTTTTTGCTGAAGAAGGGTGTCTCGACGCCCATGATTTTTTTTGCTGAAGAAGGGTGTCTCGACGCCCATGATTTTTGCTGAAGAAGGGGTGTCTCGACCCCTTGTGGTGTTGACGATTTTTTGATTGGTAGTGTTGCGTTTGGGGAGATGCGCGATTTGCCATTTGTTTTTTGGTGGGGGGTCTCGACCTCTTATCACGTCGAAGGTTCCACGACCCAGGGTGTCTCGCCCATTATTGGCGTCATGGAGAGTATGCTGCTGCTACCATGGACACTTTATTGACGACGAGAGTTACCCAAGGCTCCTCGCCCCTAGGTTCTTAGTGATTTGTTGTTTCTATAGGGTCGTCACTTCCACATCCTTCTTGGCGGTGGGGTGTGTGTCACCGACTGTTGGTACTACGGGGGTGCTGCTGCCCAAGGGTTCCTCGCGACCCCCTTTCCAGTGAGTTCATCGCGAACCCCTCGCCAGTTAGAGGTTTTCCATCTTTTGGGATTTCCACTATGGGACCCACTGCCGAGGGTCCCTCGTCGTTAGCTTCTGCTGCCATAGGTTCTTTTCTTAAGGGTTCCTCATCGCTATCACTGAGAGAGAGGAGTTCCTCGACCATACCGAATTCCTCGCCAAACACTTAGGGTTCCGGGGGTTCTGCCAGTGAACTTGACGATTGTCATAACTTGCTCCAGCGCCGTCCTTTGCGGCTGAGCTACTTCTGCCGGAATCGCTGCCGGAATGGCTGCCCCTCCAGAGGGGGTTGCTGCTGGTGTTACGCAATCTTAACCCAAACTTGCCAAGTCTAAAAAAACATACTCATAAGCCTCTACCACCGGAGCTGCTGCCGGTGAGCTGGTCTGCCCTACCGGAGGAGCAGGTACCTTTGCTCCGGTCACCACCACATCCACCTGAGTGGCCTTGTCTTTTTGAGATCCATTTCCAGATGGAATGCCTTCAAACACTAGCTGCCTAGAAACATTAAAACCTTCTCTGTCTATGAAAGTGAGGATACCTCCCGGCATATTGATGAAGCTTTATACTCTTTGCCGCTACGTCTTCAACAAACACTTCATAGGCTTGAGAATATTAAAATTAAATACAATCCTATGAATAAATATTTTTGTCCGGAATTGAGCCAAAACTATATATGGACTCAATTGGAAATTTGTGTCCTTACAACATGGAATGATGATGGGTCATCTTGTCACATGAATTTTGAGTGTGACCAAACCTATTATGCTAAGAATATCGAAGTCAACACCACCCTGTTTTTCGGTCCATAATTTGATAATTGTGTTGACTTACCCAAAGATTGTGAGACTAATCAAACCCCACATTGTCCCAAACAACCAAACATTAAGATTCATATTCCCCCTCCGGTTGAATCCAAAAAATTTCTCGAGTTTACAATTTTGATCGCCTGAAGTGTATCCCTGTGGAACCAATTTTTTATAGGATTACTTTTACTACGAGTGCTCAGCGAAGTCCTGATATTTCATCTGAGTTGGTTCCTAGCTCTATGGATATGGATCTTGTCCAAACATGCTTGTCTCAGTTTGAGTCTGATTATGATGTTGCTTCATATATCTAAGATTTTAGCGCCTCGTTAGATTTTTCCACTCCCTCAGATGGTGACTTATGGGTGGATAAATTGATATATCCATCCTTTACTTCCAAACTTCCTCTTGCGAGTACCCTTGAGGATCACCCCGAGCCTCACGAGAAGTGTGTTTCCCCAACTCTCAAGTTGGATCATTTCCCCTCCCACCCCACCCTTTTTCCTACCCGACCCACCCATTGTCCCTTCCAACCCTTAATCTGGTTTGGACATTGCTATTATACCTCATATGTTTCCATCCATGTATTTATCCCCTTACCTCAACCCATCCTCCACCTTACTTCTCCACAAGCCCACTTGTCAGTTTCTAATCCGTCCCATAATCCATAAGAGTATTTGCAGTGCTACTCTCAACTTACGTGCAATATAGCTTATTTCTCCAATCCCACCATTCGTATAGCGTGATGATTTTTATTCTCGTCAACTCATTGATATGTCACGAAGCGACCATTATAATCGTCCATTTATATAACAGTTGTACGCTATATATGAGCCCCACCGCATCCCAATCACCACACCATTTTGTCTCCCCATTCAATTAGAATGTCATGCTTATATAGCCCTTATTTCCCTCCCATTTACACTCAATAAGGCCCACGATCGGTGCTTCTTCACCCTCATATTTTCCTTTCTTCCCTATACCCTTGTCCATACCCACCCTTGGTCTACCGATGATTTGCACAACGTGAATCAATTTTCCATACAAGTGCATTTACCTTGTAGCGTTTATCCAATAAGACTAGCTTTCACTACACCAAAAACAGGAATTTGGCATGGTTTAAAACTCTGTCAGATCAAATCTGGCACGGTTTTGAACTGTGCCAGAATCAGGTGTTCCAAAATGGCAATTTTTTTCTGGCACGGCTAAAAAATGTGCTAGATTTGGCCAAACAGGAACACTTCTGGCACAGTTTTTAACTGTGCCAGATTTAGCCAAACAGGAACACTTCTGGCACACTTTTAAACCGTGCTAGAATTTGATATTTCTGGCACACTTTTGGCACGGTTTTGAATTGTGCCAAATTTTTATTAAAAAAAATTAATTATTTGAAATCACAAAATTCACAAATTAATAATATTGCACGTTGTTAATAAACTAATGTGCACACAAACTTCAAAATATACAATTCTTTAACAGTTCACAAGACCAAAAAAAAACTGGGCAAAGTTTTCATTATTTTCTGGACATTTCAAAAACCTGTTAATACAAAACCTGCCTAACATAAATCCCACACGGCCACAAAATATAACTATTAACTTACAGAAGCCCGCACGGCCATAAAAGTCAACAATAAAACAACAAAAGATCGCACGGCCATGACACAAAAAAATGGAATCATGAATAAACCCCTTGTTCTAAACCATTGAGTTCTCGGTGTGTTCCACATGAATAAATGCCAACGATAAACTGTTATCCTGCAAAAAAAATAGGATACAAAAAAGATACGATATTAGTAACCCAATAATTTACAAAAAACAAAATTTACTCAAACTAAAAAATTACGTATATGAGTGGAAATTATCATCATATTCTCAAACAAGGAGACCCGGGACTACGTGATGAGTTCCTATAAGTTACATTGGTCCCGCGCGAGGTGTTCGTGCCTCCTACGGGATCGTTTGGGGGCTAGTTTGGGTTTTCACCCTTTAACGGCTTGCTTTTAAGTATAAGTGTGCTTTTTACAAATTATCATCATACTCTCAAATCGGGAGACCCGGGACTACGCAGTCAGTTCCTACAAGTTACATTGGTCCCGTGCGAGGTGTTCGTGCCCCCTACGGGGTCGTTTGGGGGCTGGTTAGGGTTTTCACCCTTTAACGGCTTGTTTTTAAGTCTAAGTGTGATTTTTGCAAATTATCATCATACTTTTCAATCGGGAGACCGAGGACTACGCGGTCAGTTCCTACAAGTTACATTGGTCCCGTGCGAGGTGTTCGTGCCCCCTACAGGGTCGTTTAGGGGCTGGTTTGGGTTTTCACCCTTTAACGGCTTGTTTTTAAGTCTGTGTGATTTTTGCAAATTATCGTCATGCTCTCAAACTTGAAGACCCGAGACTACGCGGTCAGTTCTTACAAGTTACATTGGTCCCGTGCGAGGTGTTCGTGCCTCCTACGGGGTCGTTTGGGGGCTGGTTTGGGTTTTCATCCTTTAACGGCTTGTTTTTATGTCTAAGTGTGATTTTTGTAAATTATCATCGTACTCTAGAATCGGGAGACCCGGGACAACGCGGTCAGTTCCTACAAGTTACATTGGTCCCGTGCGAGGTGTTTGTGCCTCTTACGGGGTCATTTGGGGGCTAATTTGAGTTTTCACCCTTTAACGGCTTATTTTTAAGTCTAAGTGTGATTTTTGCAAATTATCATCGTACTCTCAAATTAGGAGACCCGGGACTATGCGGTCAGGTTCTATAAGTTACATGGGTCCAGTGCAAGGTGTGTGTGTCCCCTACGGGGTCATTTGGGGGCTGGTTTGGGTTTTCACCCTTTAACGACTTGTTTTTAAGTCTAGGTGTGATCTTTGCAAATTATCGTCGTACTCTGAAATCGGGACACCCGAGACTACGCAGTCAATTCCTACAAGTTACATTGGTCCCGTGTGAGGTGTTCGTGCCCCCTACGGGGTCATTTGGGGGCTGGTTTGGGTTTTCACGCTTTAACGACTTTTTTTAAGTCTAAGTGTGATTTTTATAAATTATCATCATACTCTCAAATTGAGAGACCCGGGACTACGCGGCCAGTTCCTACAAGTTACATTGGTCCCGTGCAAGGTGTTTGTGCCCCCTACGGGGTCGTTCTGGGACTCGTTTGGGTTTTCACCCTTTAACGGCTTGTTTTAAGTCTAAGTGTGATTTTTGCAAATTATCATCAAACTCTCAAACCGGGAGACCCGAGACTACGCGGTCAGTTCCTATAAGTTACATTGGTCCCGTACGAGGTGTTCATACCCCCTACGGCGTCGTTTGGGTGTTGGTTTGGGTTTTCACCCTTTAACGGCTTGTTTTTAAGTTTAAGTGTGATTTTTGCAAATTATCGTCACACTCTCAAACAAGGAGACCCGGGACTACGCGGTCAGTTCCCACAAGTTACATTGGTCTCGTGTGAGGTGTTCGTGCCCCCTACGGGGTCATTTGGGGGCTGGTTTGGGTTTTCACTCTTTAAAGGCTTGTTTTTAAGTCTAAGTGTGATTTTTGCAAATTATAATCGTACTCTCAAACCGGTAGACCCGGGACTACGCGGTCAGTTCCTACAAGCTACATTTGTCCCGTGTGAGGTGTTCGTGCCCCCTACGGGGTCGTTTGGGTGCTGGTTTGTATTTTCACCCTTTAACGGCTTATTTTTAAGTCTAAGTATGATTTTTGTAAATTATCATCGTACTCTCAAACCGAGAGACACGTTACTACGTGGTCAGTTCCTACAAGTTACATTGGTCCCGTACGAGGTGTTCGTGCCTTCTACGGGGTTTTTTGGGGGCTGGTTTGGGTTTTCACCCTTTAACAGCTTGTTGGTAACTCTAAGTGTGCTTTTTACAAATTATCATCGTACTCTCAAAACGGGAGACCCGGGACTACGCGATCAGTTCCAACAAGCAACATTGGTCCCGTGCGAGACGTTCGTTCCCCTTACGGGGTCGTTTGGGGGTTGGTTTAGGTTTTCACCCTTTAACGGCTTATTTTTAGGTCTAAGTGTGATTTTTGCAAATTATCGTTGTACTCTCAAACCGGGAGACCCGGTACTATGCGGTCAGTTCGTAAAAGTTATATTAGTCCCCTGCGAGGTGTTCGTGCCCCCTACGGGTTCGTTTGGGGGCTGGTTTTCCCCCTTTAACTGCTTGTTTTTAAGTGTAAGTGTGATTTTTCCAAATTATCATCGTACTCTCAAATCGGGAGAACCGGGACTACGCGATTAGTTCCTACAAGTTACATTGGTCCCGTGCAAGGTGTTCGTGCCTCCTACGGGGTTGTTTGGGTGCTGGTTTGGGTTTTGACCCTTTAACGGCTTGTTTTTAAGTCTAAGTGTGATTTTTACAAATTATCGTCATACTCTTAAACCGGGAGACCCGGGACTATACGGTCAGTTCCTACAAGTTACATTGGTCCAGTGTGAGGTGTTCGTGCCCCTTACGGGATCGTTTGGGGGCTGGTTTGGGTTTTCACCCTTTAACGGCTTGCTTTTAAGTATAAGTGTGATTTTTACAAATTATCATCATACTCTCAAACCGGGAGACCCGGGACTAAGCGGTCAGTTCCTACAAGTTACATTGGTCCGTGCGAGGTGTTTGTGCCCCCTACGGGGTCGTTTGGGGGCTGGATTTGGTTTTCACCCTTTAACGACTTGTTTTTAAGTCTAAGTGTGCTTTTTGCAAATTATCGTCATACTCTCAAACCTGGAGACTCGGGACTACGCGGTCAGTGCCCACAAGTTACATTGGTCCCATGCGAGGTGTACGTATTTTGAAATTATCGTTATATTCTCAAACCAGGAGACTCGAGACTACGCGGTCAGTTCGTACGAGTTACATTGGTCCTGTGCGAGGTGTCCATGCCTCTTTTAGGGTTGTTTGGGTTTTTTTGGTGTTTTCTCACTCTTACGGCGTGTTTTTAAACTTGAGTCTACATATTAGAAAATTCTCGTCATATTCTCAAACCGGAAGTCCTGGTACAACGCGGTGAGTTTCTACGAGTTACATTGGTCCCGTGCGAGGTATCCGTGCCTCTTAAGGGGCCGTTTGGGAGTTATTTTGAGTTTTAACCCTCTAATGGAAGATGAAACTTATTGAGTAGATGTTGTACAACAGTTGGTGATGCATGACCGGGATGGGAATGCCTTATATGTGGAGATATGCGTTTACCAATGTAGACATGAGAAGAAAATGAAAAATTAACTGAAGTGAATAAAGGAGTGGAGTGGAAAAAATTGTTAGGAGCTATTTATTGTGTTACGGTTGTTGGGATTGACTTGAAACTTTATTGCAATCCTAGTTGTATATTTTCTTGTATATCTTAATACTTAGGCATCCATTTATCATCTGTCCACACTAGCAATAATCCTATAATGATCTTTGGAAAGATAGTTCACAAATCATCGATGTAATGTCAATAAATGAAAATAAATTGCAAGGAAAATGTAGATACAAGAAGTGGATGACTGCATGGTTTAAGGTTAATCACCTTAGGAGCTGCACATCATCCTCATTTAAAGATATGGGAATCAGAGATTCTATATGACTCAACAATGAACCTACAAATACAAGTTATTCATTAGGAAAGTAATCATGTATCATCACAATTCTTTCAATATTCCGATCGTATTTAATAATAGTCATGGGGGAGCTATTCAAACGCTTACATGAGGTCATATGTCGATAAATCCCAAGCATAAAGCCTTATATGCACTGAGGCGGATAACCTCAATTAAGTGAGGTGGAAGCATCTAAAAAAAACTAAAATAAGGACCTAAGGCTCAAGCCCCGACACTGATTTTCCACATCATGGCTCTCGAAAAAACTCAAAATGCAATCCTCACTTGCAAATACTACCATAACACCTTTACCAAGCAATAACATTACAAGAAATGATGGCATATTACATATTCACCATTAAGCAAGGCATGACAGGAGATCGGGTATAGAAAGGTATATAAATTCTGGGCACACGACTGCATTTAGAAGGTACATATTGCCTAGGAAATAACTCTTTGTGTATGGGATAATATGGCTAGAAGGTTCGAAAATGGAGCTAAAACATTTTAAGGGGTCGTCGGCCTGTTTCAGTACCCCATGGTAGCAGCTGCGCAGCCCCTAGATATGGTTTAGCAGCAGTCAGTGAGGGAAATCGAGGGTTTCCATGGCTGTGCCATGGACTGCGTAGACCGAGGCAGCAACAATGCACTATTTTCCACGCCAGAGATTAGTTAATAGGATAGTGATAAGAATATGATCGGCATGCCTACATTTCTCTTAATAAATTTAATTACGGGATTTAGTTTAAAGCCTGATTATGATGAGTCACCTCTAATAAGTCCAATTTCTTATATGCATAATCAATCAATGTGAAATGATTTTTTTTATAAGTGAATTATGAATCTCAAGAATAAAGTTATTATCTGGGATAAAGGTCCTTAATATATATATATATATATATATATATATATATATATATAGAGAGAGAGAGAGAGAGAGAGAGAGAGAGAGAGAGGGAGAGAGAAGGATCAGCCTAAGAAACCAAATGCATCGCGATTAGCATCAGTCATGTTCCAAAGTTCTTTCAGTGTGAGCTTATCAACTACTTTTGGAGCATATTTGCTGAATATGTTCTCAAGGTTTGCTGGAATAAACCTGCGGTATATGAATGGACTATAAGTTGAATGGCAAATAATGCAAGCTTTCTACTAATGCAAATATATTCTATTTTTGCAAATATAATTTGTTTTTGTAAGTTCGAGCATTTTTCCATGTTTTTGTAAATTTATTTTGTTTCATACATATCTTATATCTTAGTCCACAAAAACATAATCTTTCCACTAAGGGGGTGTGATATTTTCTAACCTTCCTTCAGTGTCATAGGTCCCTGAATCACTTTCATGCTTCGCCCTATGTATGTTCTGTATGTAAATAGGGAAGAACGGTGACGGTATCTAACTCTGTCACACGAATGTGTGAGCGTGTAAGAGAGAGAGAGAAAGAGAGGAAAAAACATTTAACACAGATATAATGAGCAGCTGCAATGTCAACGCATATGTAACCAAATTCTCAAGTCTCCAACCATAACAACTTACAGGTACAGTAGAATAACTCATAGCTCCATGAACAAGTATCATCAGCACAAAAGACGCATTCACATTGAAACCAAGGTCATGGAATCCTGCATATACAAAGTAAAATAGCTTATATATCCTAGACAAAAAAAAGTGGTGTACACAGTTTCAAGAAAGTAGGGGAAAATAAAGAGGGGTTTCAATCATATGAACTAGGCATGCACTAATAAATCGCACAATCTCTACCTTTATAAATTTAAAAGCCAACGAACATAAAGACTACCCAAATTCCAATGATGTTTGTTTGACGAAAAGTCATTCATTTTTTATCCTATTAGATAGTTTGGCATTGAATAGTTATTGGAACATGAGTGAAATAGAGAGAGAGCTAACTTTATGTCTTTAAATGAATAGGATTCATGTGACTTTGCTTATGCCTCCAAGGTGGGTCCGACTCCTGCTTCAACGTGTATGTCTATTACAACTCCCAGCCCTTCACTTGATGAACTCTCCATAATTTTTTATTAACGTAACTTTATGTCTTTAAATGATTTTTTATGCACTAGAAGGTCTGCACCTGCTGTTTTGAGGGCTAACTTTCCTTCTCAAGACTTGTAAAATGTGTCGAGGATGCCACAAATTACAATATACATGGAAACTACGCAGTTAGTTCAAATTCATCCCCTGATTTGGTGGTTGCGATGGATGAAAACAAGGTTTATAATAGTGGGAATGACTTCTTCGAATCTCATGGAATCGACTTTGATGATCTTTATAGAAAAGCCAAAAATTATCAAAATGATTATCTCGGTTCCTTTACCTTAAGTAGGTTCTAAAAATGACCTATCAACGATAAAGTTAAGGAGGATATTTACCATTTTGTAGACACAAAATCTAATTTGGAACTCGTGGATGAAGAATTTGATAGGGTGAGTGAAAGATTTGACAACCTTTTGAGGGAGGGACACTCTCTATCCTTACCTCTGATTTGGATCCCAAAATGGTTGAGCCGGAGATCATGAAACATTTTTCTAGCATCATTGCCACTCGTGATGCCAAGTTAGTGCATATCAACAAGGCATATGGAGTGCTCTAATATTGTTCTCTTTCTTTAGTTTACTCTAGTTCTTGTATGTGTCGCCTTGGAGAGGCTTTTTCTCCTTATTTTAATTAAATCAAGGGCTAAGCTCATTAGAAAAGAAAGAAAAAAAGAACAGATGAGGGGTGCTGCTGGCTTGATGTTGTGAATCGCTGCTGCTGCGAGTGTTTGCCGAGGGAGAGAAAGTTTCCTGGCTTAACAGTTTAAGTTTAATGAGGGGAGCTATTGTTGTTGTTGTTTGTTTAAAGTAAGTAACATAACATTTTCTCAACACCAATAATTAAAGAAAGAAATGGTTATATAAAACGACATGAATTACCTGTGTTTTCACGTGGATTTGACTCATCTCAACCTCCTTAGCATGAATTTTTTCCTTCAATTTCGTGAAATACTGAAAATATAGACGAATGGATAATATGCAATTCAGATCTGAAATTTGAGATGAAAGCACAGTTTATCATGTATTCAAACCTATTTGCAGTTTGACGTGCTCTAGGAACAAACTTCTTCATTGTCGAAGATTAAGATTCAACAACTCTCCTTGTTCTTAATTCCTTCCCAATGCTACAACATCAAGGTAAACATTTTTTAGGACCTATCCAATAGAAGACATCATTTTTATTTAAAAAATCTGAGAAAGTAAAAGAACAGCATATACCTTTTATGCTCATGAATTGATTTTCCATCCAAACTACCAGAATCCTCAGATAGAAAAATAAAAATAAAAAACTAGTTACTATAAGAGAAACATATTACAGAACTAGAATATTGAACAACATGATGAATATGTATGTAATCATAGTAGACAAAGGATGTGAGTTTTAAATGGATGTATGGTTGACTTCTGATTTCATCTTAATAAGCTCATCTATTATGCATCGAATTAGTCCATCTGCGTGATCATTAAAAATAGAAACCCAAGCTTCACCACCAGTGTCAGAAACTTTCACAATCATCATGTATCTAAAAATGATGAATATGAAGTTTCTCAACATTTGGAATCATGCCATTAATCAAAATAAAAGAACGTACAAGTTCGTTGCCAAATGGATAACTTAGCAAAAATGCAATTTCAAATTAACAATATGTTTATTGAGCTTATAGAAAGTGTAATAATCATATAGTTGACCTCCTTTCCCATCCTTGATCACTGTAAAAAGTAACAAGGTAATAAGCTTATAGAAAGTATCATGTAGAATAACATAGACATTGTTGAAGATACATTATAATTTTAAGTAAAAGATCCATTACCTCAAGAGGCTTTCCCAATCCCATTTCATCAAAACAGTCAAGACACGCCCTTCATGGTGCCATTAGAATTTTCAGTTTGATTAAGGATATCAACAATGAATTTTCTGTCTGATTTTATATAAGAATAAGGATATCTATAATGTTAGAAGGCTTGATCCGAAGCATAAATTTCTAAGGGATCTTATTAATCCTATAATTAAGGATATCAATAATGAATTTTCAGTCTGATTGATTCCACATGCATGACATTAGAATGGATTATAAGGCACAATTAAGGATATCAATAATGAATTTTTAGTCTGATTGATTGATTACAGTTACTTGATGCAAACAGAGAATTTTATTCTTTCCTAATCGCAGTGTACAAAGCATGATACTGAATGTGTTTTCCCATCTGCCAGAAAGCATGTTCACTCAAGATGAAATCTCAAAATTTTAAAGAACCTGTTCAAGAAATTATTCAAGAACCTCCTACAAACTGTGTTGAAGAGGGCATCCTCGATGAGTAATGAGCATATGATGACTCCATGTCACACGTTTATAATAAAGTCCAAGGAGTCATTTTGTAAGGCCGTTTATATTTAAGGAATATAAATTTTAAGCAACAAATATATATGATTCGACCATTAATCAACTGTCAAATACCTTATCAAACAAAAACATTCCAAAGTTGATCCCTTTCCAGCCTTTGCTTCCACAACTTTTGTCCCACCATCTTATGTTCACTTTGTTTAATTTATGAGAGCCTTAATTTGTTTATCTGACAAATTTTCCTATGGAGTTGCCTATTAATATCCAAACATAACATTCAACATAAACAACGTATAAATAGTCAAGTCTTCACAAATAATTGGACTGAACTCTCCATGATAAAGATTGCATATTTGACAAAAGATAAATAGTGTTAACTATTGAAAATTGTACAGGTGATGGGGACATTTGTCTTTTCGGCATAGAAAGTATTATCAAGTTCATACGTCCTTAGTTTCCATAAAATCCACATCCCAAATTACAAGAGAGTATGATACTACTTAATGTGACGCATAAACATAAATATCTGAAAAAACACAATTAATTGGGTTATGGGTATAGGGGGGGGGGGGGGGGGGGGGGGATAAGCACCATTGTGTGTACAATAACATGTTACATTGTAATCATCACAATGCATTATACCCAATATGCCATAGTGACTTTGAAGTACATATGGACATTAACTCTCATGATAATATAAGTAAATTTCAAATCATATATTTTGTAAAAGCACTAAAACATAATTAAGTATGAAATAAGGGAAAATAAAAAAGAGATGTATATTGGATTAAGCAATCATCATTTGAAGGAGAAAAAAATATATTGGATTAAGCAATCATCATTTGAAGGAGAGAAAAATAAATCGGTACTTATCACACCCTCATAAATATCATCATAATGTGGGTGAAAAATACAAAGATTAGGAGCTTGATATTAGTTAATTAGGAAAATTAAACTACTTGAGCGTCCGAAATATTGAAATAAAACTTCATAGGATTTTTTGTCAGATACACTCAAGATGTGTGTTTATGTTGGGGTTTCTTGGGACAAACACGATATACTTGTCTATGTCATGCGTTGTGTGTCATCTATGAATTGTTATAATCGTATCGTGCAATGTTGTGTGGCGGGAGGCCAAAACATATATTTCCACTTATAAGCTTGACTGGCATTGTTATAATCAAACTCGCACAATTCAAAAAACACTTCTACCAAAATGACCATTCAAATATGCCTAACTGTATGTACCTCAAACTATTAACGAATTCATAGTAATACATCCTAAAACCTCTTGTTTTGTAAATCTACCTCTCAAAGGTTAAAGGAGAAATATGATTTTTTGGGCGACACGTCCTTTTGGCAATATATCAAACACCATGATTGCAAATTTTAAAGTTGAGCTAACAAATTAAATGGAATGAAATAATATAATTAATTAAAACTTACTAATCTCCTAAAAAGCTATTATATTAAACCGAAGGAAAAAATAAGCAACCTAAGTAAAAAATGTAAAAATAGAGAAGAGGGAGATATCTAAACAATCAACAGAACCTCCATTCATAGTTATAATTACATAATCAGATCACCCTACTTAAATATTTGAGGAATGGGATCAGTGAGTATATTTTCTCACCTGTGATTTTTTTTAAAGTCTTTTAGTACCTTGAATGAGTCATCTATAACCTGGGAGCGGTGTAAAAGATGTAATCCACCAAAACATAAAGTTAATGCATATAAACAATCTCATATACAAATAGAGTTAGTGCATATCAATGATCTCATAAGTCAAAAGGTAATTGGTCGCAACCTTCATTCACAAATAAATATATCCAAATATCAAAGTTCACTAGACAAAATGACCGTAACAACAAAAAATGGTAATCAATGATAGACAAAGAAGTTGTGGCCAAATAAAATTGGTTCAAGGGGGGAAGTCCCGAGTCTATTCAAAAGGCCACGACCATATGCTCAAATTCGTAGCTAGAAAGAGAAACACCAGAAATCATTTGTTACCAGTTGGGAAAGATCAAAACCCAAACCCTAGAATTTCTAAGCAAGAACACCTATGAACAATAATTCAGTTCTTTAACCAAGCTAACCCCGAACCCTTGAAAAACCATTTATATCCAATACAAAACATCACCCACGTGCACAAATCCTACCTACACTAATTGACACCCAATAACCAGTAAAGCTTAAAAAATCATTAAAATTCCTAAAACCTAGAAAAGGGGTAAACCCGATTTGGGTATTGCATCCTTTTTATAGGAGGTTAGATCTGATTCGATTGGTTTCCTTTTTCATCCAACCAAGAGATTCGGTTGGTTTCCTTTTTCATCAAACCAAGATATATATATATATATATTCGCTTAATATCAAAGTCTAGTAATGGGAGAGAAGTCGTCGAAATCGTTCAAAGCGCATAATAAAACCCTAGATTTTCTACAAATTCTCATTTATGATTTCAATCAATATTAATCAGAAAATCATGTAAGGAAAATAAAAATCCAAGAAGAAGGAATGAAGAAATCACAATAAACAATTACCTGAGTTCCGGCTTGAGAGAGCGGGAGAGACGAAGGCTTGGGTTTGAGCGGGAAGCCTCGGGGGTGAGGAAGTGTAATTTTTTTAGAGCATTTTATATTTTAGTAAGTGTACTCAATTTTGGCACGCTTAAAAACAATGCCAAATTTTGGCACTGTTTTAAAGTGTGCCAGATTATCATTAAACCGTGTCAGAATTTGACACTATTTTAAACTGTGATAAATTTTTAATATTAAGGTGTGCCAAATTGCTGTTTTTGGTGTGGTGTTTTCAGTCATGTTTGGGGGTGATTCTAATTGCCTACACCATTTTTGGCACCCCGTTCTATCCTCATTTACATCTTTTTTGGGGGGGAGTTTCGTTCGGCCCGGCTGAAGACGTTAAACTTAGCGCTACTGGGAGGTAGCCCTACATGTCTTATTTCAACGTATGAGTCTTGTCATGTTTGGTGGTGTTGTTTTATCCTCCCCCAATGATTTTGACTTGCTTTTATATACTTGTACCTATTTTATGTCTACTTTGTTCTTCACATTCCACATCTGATTCAATTATGCGAAACATTTTCATTAGTGGTTGATTATGGTTATATCTTTCATACCTTGTTCTTTCAATTTTAATATCTAGTTTTAAACATCGAGGATAATGTTCTCTTTTTTTTGGGGGGGGGGGGGGAATTTATCAAAAGCGTACCTCTTTCAAAAAATTTTGTTCGAAACAAGTCATTTTAACTTTTTTATGGAGGTTAACTCAATTTTTTTATGACATAAATTGTCTATCACCCTTCTTTTAGAAGTCTCAGAATACCCTTCTTTGAACCTAAATTTACGCTTTTTACCATAAGATTAATTAATACCTCTTAAGGCATACTTGCACTATGAATTTCTAAACTCGAAAAATTTTAACTGTCATATTTTACAACCAAAAGTTGAAGAGTAACAACATTCTCAAGCGAGATTTAAAAGACCACTAGTGGAGACCTAAATCCATGAGATTTGAGTTATTCACCTTTTTATAGGTGTTTACGTAATCTCTGAGTCACAATTTGACTCAACTTTCTTTAGGTACCGCACTTAATCGTTGCATGGTCTAATTATTATTCAATTTTGGCATAGCCACTGAAAATGACAACACTTTCGAGTTGTAAGAAATATGTGTCTTGTAATTTATCCCGAGTGCAACCCCTGAGTGCACCAGTGTGTCCGGAAGGGTCGAGATAGTCTGAATAGTGCTCCCGGGGGTTTAGTTTGGGTCTCAGAGTAATTTTAGAACTAACCGGCATCCGGGGAGGGCGTTTTGATAAATTGTATATTTGAGATTTAATTAATGACGAAAATTAGAGTATAATTATATCATCTACGTATAGGAATTAGGGTTTGAAATTCACAAAATTTAAGAGAGAGACACCGAGGGTGAGAGAGAGCAAATTCAAAGAGAATTTGGGCAAAACTCATCATCTTTCACCACCGTGATCACCTTCGCGTAGATCGGAAGAGGAGGAACAAACCAATACCAATTTCAGCCCACTAATTAGACCTTCATTACCAAGGAAATGTTTATTACTTGCTTTATTTAGAAATAATTGTGCTCATGTTAGTCTAGGTAATTATACCATTATTATGAAATTGAATTGGGCGAAAATTGGAGAATTAAATCATAAACTAGGACTGATTTGATAAAAAATTGATTCCCTCATGTAGATAGGATGTTGTCCATGAAATTTTGATATTGTTATGAGAAAATCTGGGTTTAATTTGGAGTTATGAATATGAGATTAAGAACTAGGGTTCTTGTTAATTAAATTTTGGGATTTCAAATTTTATTGACCTATAGTTATGATTTAATGGTGTTATATTGTTAGAAATCATCTATACATGTTAGGAAAATTGTGGGAACTGATTTATTGGTGTTTGGGACGGATGAATGGAGGTTTTAAGGTTAAAAATAGTTGAAAAATGCAGCTATTAGGAGGTTGGGGACGAATAAGTCAGGTCGTTCAAGTGAGACCAGGTTATCGTTAAAACGAGATCTTTATCTCACGTGTAGTGGTTCAAGCAAGACTAGATCTCGCGAGAAGTCATTCCAACGACACATAGTTGTCATTCAAACGAGATCTTTATCTCGTGTGTAGTGGTTCGAGTGAGACTGGACCTCGCGAGAAGTCGTTCTAACGACACATGGTTCTCATTCAAACGAGATACCCTTCTGGTTCGAGCGAGATGTCAAAATTCTAGGAATTTCCAATTTTGTCCCTGCTTGAGTGAATAGTATTCTGAGAGAGATAAAACTGCAGTTTGTGAAATTTGTTTAGTGCAGAATTGATTTGGAGATAATTGGGGATAATACATTAAGTATTTGGAATGAGGGGATAACCTTAGAAATTATGTGTGTGTGTGTGTGTGTGAGAGAGAGAGAGAGTAATCGTAATAAAATATGTGTAATAAGTAGTAATAAGAGAATATTACGTATGGACTATAATTTTTGGTTGTGTGAATACCTATGAATTTAAATAGGATGTGTGAATGCCTATTATATGGAATAATATTATGTGTATGACATACCTACGCTGCTTGATATCGCGTGGAGGTTACGTGTTATGGACGATCTTATCGTGTGTGCCATCAGGGGGATTTTATACTCGTACCCAAGAATATAGTACGTCAATTGAATTGCCATCTGTGAGAATAGTGGTATTGAATTGTCATTTGGGGAGTGTAGGTATGTGCGTTACCCCAAAGGCCTAGGACTATCTTCACCTCCAATATGTGTGATTATTATATGGTCCGTGGGAGATTTTTGAACCCATTGTCCTTGTTTGAGAACGTGATTTACTAGGACTTTATAGCTGAGTATGCCTTTAACAGAAGTGTATCCTTGGGGTGTTGTACCAGTATATGTATATTATAGTGTTGAATATATGTATACTTGCGATACTATCTACCATGTGATATTTGTAGATAATTAAAATGGAATAAAATCAAGAATACTTCAAGTGCTGGATACTTAACTTTTGTGTGATAACACTTAATCGAGATATTAAACGCTGGAACATTTAATGTAAGCATAGGGAAATACGGGTTACTACTATGGGATATAGTTAGTGGTGTACATTTAGAATCTAGTAGATAGAGATCATGATAGCTAGATTAAAATAGATGTACGTTAGGTGTGCACAATAGTTGAGAGGTGATAATCTCATGTGAGAGTATGAAAAGCTAAGATGCACATAATACTTGCTTTAATGCAAATTTTAAATACTTGATAAAAATATTTACAAAACTCGGGCTCTGACCCGTCTATTGCATATTTCCTTATTTTTGTACTATGTTTTTCAGGTGTCCAACCATAGGTATGCCAGGCCTAGATATTCAGATTATTAGACATGCTGTAGAAATTGTGGAAGCTATAGGTCCTCGTACTTAGACGCCTCCACTTTAATTTCATTCAGTATTCCTTAGACATTTCATTTAGGTCATGTGTGGCCATTGATGATACGAGAAATCGTCCACTTGTCTTTGATTCTTGCTCATAAATCGATCCATATGAACTCATATCTTGCTGGTATTGAATCCACCTTTTAACATTACTTGAATCCATATCTGAACTGCTAGGATTTCTTGGATTTTATGTAAAATTTACCACTTAAACTGGATTTGTATTTAATCCAATCTTCAGTCCATGAAATAAACCTCTAATCTTCCATTTTCAATCAAAATGGAGAAAATGGTATAACTTTTTGTGTTAGATGATATGAAACGTATAAATGTTCTTGATGCTCTTGAACAAACTCTTCACCTTCTGGGCTTTCAATCTTTTGAACGAATCAACCTTAGATACTAAACTGTTTGAGTGAGTGGTCGCGGCATGATAATATACCCCTTTAGTAATCTAGGGTTGTTCTTCATCCATGCAACGTTCCAATATTAGTTTAAGCCCTAGTCACGGCTTGCAGCCTCTTTTGATATGGTAATCATTTAGGATCTTAAATTTAGGTTCCGCCGCATTTTAGCCCATAGTTTTATGACTACGGCTTGTTGAAACTAGTGGATATTCTCCTTAGGTTCTAAAATCTGACCTTAATATTTTGTCATCAACTTGACATATCATTTCACCTACCGCGGCCTCTAAGCGGCCTCAATACCATACTAGCTGTGGCACCTAACTATGAATTCTGCTTTTCAGGTACAGCTACAGCCATACGAACTTTGACCCAAATGAATTTCTGAGAGGCTTCTGGGAAAAACATTTTGGAGCCTCCCCTCTAGAACTTCCTTTCGTGCCTCCTTTTTAGGACCCTGACCGCGACCTTGCCTTCTGTGGCTACTGCTTTTAGCTTGTGCACTTACTCATGCGAAGCTTTTGGAGCTTTGGCAGCAAGGAAACTGAACTAAGTCGCAACCCCAATCAAAATATCTTGGCACTGCAACTTGGGGGCTTATTGATAGTACAAATAGTGCACCCTGTCGCGGATGGCACTATGCACTGCACAGGCTTATATGTCGCGGCCCGACTCAGCATAATGTGTGTCCCTACTCAATACGGGTGCGACCCGATCAAATACAGGGCGCAGTACATGCCACCTGCCCATCATGGAAGAGCTGCGACCTCTACCAACTAAGGGGGTGACACCTTTTCTCCAGCCCGTTGTAGGATGCAACACTCACCTTACTTACCTTACAGGCCGCATCCCTCTCCATTACAGCAATTCCAGATTTTATGTACATCACGTGCTCAGAGCACATGAGCATATCTCCTATAAATAGAGGACCACACCTCGAAAATAAAGAGATTGGACCGATTCCTCTCCCTCTTGGGAAGATTCTATAATACAAACTTCTTCTACACTACCTCAACATACAGCTTGGGGGCTACTCACCTACATCATGATCATATCTCCGGCACTCCCGGAACCACTATAGTCATGTATTATTCTCTCTCACTTATCTTATACGCCTCATTAGTCCTGATTATATTGTACAATACAACACGCATAATGAGAGTAGAGCACCACAGTGGACGTCGGCCTATTTTAGAGGCTGAACAAGTCTATATCTTGTTTTCTCTGTTTTTACTTGCTTTGTTGATTTATTATACACTTTACTCTCGATTTGCTGGTACGAGAACAACAAGAGGACGATTTCTCGTATCATCAGTCATTATCAAATATTCCAATGGAGATTATATTCTTCTTATTTTAGTTTAGTATCTAGTTGGATTCAAGTTTTTATTATGGTTTTGAGACTTTGAATTGGAATGTTTTATCCAGCCTTGTTTATTTCAGTAGTTGACTTATATTCAGTTTTATTGTATCCATGTGTATGATTTGTTGGTTGTATTTTACTAAATGGAATCCTATTAACAAATATTATGTTTTTACTTAAAATTGGAAAAAGTTTTGGCACTAGCTTAATTAATTATTAGGTGATTAAAATGTTAAATGTTTTTTGACAGTGATGCTAAGAATGAACCAACCGAATATCTTATTTTAATTTTGTAAAGGACTGATCACCCGGTATTTAATTAGGCGGGGTCTCATAGCTAGTCCTATTTTATTTTTATTAATTTTTCACTTGTTTAGCATGCGATTCAAGTTTCAAACAAACTAAGTGAGGGACCCAGAGCTACTAATGTAAAATGAAAAAACTACTTACCTGGATAACTCCCTCAAAATACGAAAGCGCTCCCAACTTGCCGCATCAAAACGAGGGTGTTAGCCAAAGCTCAGTGGGAAATATACAAATGCAGTTGAAAATATCTAACTAAGTTGTTTAACACAAGTTAAATCAATCTAGTTGGTTTCGAAGTTTTTTTTGAAGAAACTCTTTTAGAAAACAAAGCAGTATTGAACACAAGATGTATTTTAAAATTTTGAGCGAGTAATTTCAGAACTTAAGAAATACGTTTGGGAAATTAAAACTAAGTCTAGTTAGTGTTGCAGCAGTATAGTAGGAGTAATAAGAGATTAATAAACATGCACAAGAGACAAAGATTTTAACGTGGTAAAACCCCACCCAAACGACGAAACATCCACGGATGTCTCTACACCTCAAAACTAAAAATCCACTAAAATAGATTTAGGTTATAAATAATTAGCGAACTAAACACACATAAACACACCTATTCTAACTCAAGAATTTATACAAACTCCATTAGTCATTTTTTACTTCTCTGAAGGCTCTGAAGTTTTTCCTCGTCGTTCTTAGCTTTACTCATCTTCTCCTTTTAGCTTTACATTGACTCAGATGGTCAAAATCTCATACCTAAGAATATTGTTCAAGTGATGTCGTGTGAGTGTGTTATGAGTGAAGTGACTAACACATGCATGTACTCATACACCCTTATTATAAGCAATTTCCTATCAATTAAAAATATATTCAAAGTATGAAATGATTCTTACACACTACTGAACATAAGTTTGATCTTGAAATCAAAATATTTTCAAATTTGTGTTCGTATGGATCTTTAAAAATTAAGATCCTTGTAATCTTATTTATATACAAGTTTTTCAAACAAAACAACTCACAAGATACGAAATATGCAAACCCTATTTTCAGTTTGTAAAAAAAAATAGAGAGATGTTGGATAAACGAGATAATACAAGTGTAAAAACAGATCCAACATAAACAAGATTTCTTAATCAGAAATCAACCTAAATATCTATCTGACTGTATCACTTTTGAACTAGATATTAAGTTCAAAATAAGAAACTAGATCGTATTCTATTGAGGCTGTTGGTTAAGAGATTAAACCAAAGAGGGTTTTGAAACTACGAACAAGAAAACCCTAACTCTCTCTTATAAATTTTCTGAAATAATTTAGGAATCTTAATATTTTATTTTCCTCTCTTATTTTACCTCTCCTCTCTCTCTCTCTGTTTTATTTTCTCTCAGACCTTAGGTCTCCCAAAGATTATAAACGTTTAGATGAAGGGTTGTATTTATAGTGGAAATGGAAGGTTCTGGATCAACAAGGCAAATTAAGGGCCAAGATTGCTTCGAGTGTTCGAATGCAAATCTCATGGATTGAAATGGACCGCCTCAAATATCAATCTTATTGGTTCATTTGGATGGCACATGGATCGACTAACACAACATGCAAACCATTGATAACTTTGATCGAGCATTCAACATTGAAAACAAGGTATGTGAGTGTCAGAAAGCACAAATCCATCTGTCCACTCATCAACACGTGCAAGGCTTAGATGACTTATTAAACGCGTGCTTTAAGTTTTCAATTAATCTAAGTTTCTACCCCAAAATTCTCTAGCGCTTTTGGATTCTACCCAAGGCAATTTTTAGGAAGATTTTATATATACAAATAAACCACAAACATTTTAAAATCCTAAATTTTATTTCTTAAAAGTAGATTTTAAATGTTTCAAAAATACCTAAAAATCTTTAAAAAATGTAGAAAAATCATTTAATCCAATTTTAACACACACACCTCATAAATGCAATGAAATATGAAAAATGCAATCCCAGAGTGTTATGTTTTGGGTTTTCTACCTTAAGGAGAGATGTTATACTTTTTTATGTATACTGGCTTGAATTCTTGAAAAAGCAATGCAGAATAGAAATTACTCAATTTTGTCTCCTTTTCCAAACTAGATGAGATCCTATATAATGTAGACTCAAGAGATTCAATGATATAGTGTGGTTCAGTAGTATAGAATCGGCAAACGGAGACTCAACACTTTTTAATTACGTATACATGTAACTTTCTTCTACATATACATTTTAATGCATGAGACCACTTTTATACAAAAAAACGTTACTTATCCGGATTAATTAACCTTATTCTCGTAAAAGAACTTATTTTTATTACTTATAAATTATTCCATAAGTTAGCACACACGGTTAAATAGTTAAACAACTACACGTTGTTTAACTGAAAATCATGCTTTTACCGAAATAGCCTCTTTTACCCAACTAATACATTTCAGTATTTTTTTTGAAAGCACCCATTTAGGACACACGAACACCACTTTGGAAAAAAATTATTTAACTTTTGGAAAACCATCACGAACTCACTCTTGCGTTAATTACGATTTGAACCTCTAAGCTTTTGCTTAACTCACCCATTTAACCACTATACCTTACTCGTTTCATTCACCTTATGAACATTATTCAATTTGGACATTACTAGTCCACTTAACCCATAACTGGAACACTTATTAATTCATTCAAGCTAGGTTGTACTTACACGTTTCACCACATAACCCGTTTCTTGGCAAGTCCCACATTTCATTATCTTTTTCTCGTAATTATTCCAATTACCAGCATACTTTAACGGGCTCCACACCGCTTGCAACGTCAACATATGCTTTGACCAGCTATTTTGGGCTTTGAAGACTAGGGCTCCGCACCCTTCTTGCTTATTTACCGGTTGCATACGAGTCTTGATTAATATGTTTAAAATTTTACACATTTCCACATTATTTCACTTCTTTACTTTCACTTGATCGAAGCCAAAACCCGGGGTTTCACCCCAACTCGTGATAAACTTTGAATTAGTCAATTCTTGTCCTCTATATACTTACGTTGATTTTAGACCAAAATCAATTATTTCTTAAGGACCTATGACAATTTCATCCATAATAGTGTACTACCATTCATATACACATTTTTATTCCATAAAAAATTTCTTCTTTAAGTAAATTTACCAATTTACACTTTTATTTCCAAACGCGCAATTTACTCTTTTATAAACTATTATTTCCCAAAATGGTTATTAAGTTTTCAACTTAATAATTTAAACACCTTTAGCCATTTTAACACTTCTTCAACATCACACTTTTAATATATAAAATAACACCTTTTACGTATTAAGCTCCCATTTACAACAAATTCTTTAAAGACCAAAATTCTCATTTATCTTATTTCATGTTTAAAACCCAACAAGACTTTCTTTAAACTTGCTCACACATTTATTACCAAAAATAATACAAGATTATATGCAAAATAAATTGGACTTTAAATCCTAAAATCCTATTAAATGGATTAAACATACTTTTCATCCTTGAAACATATGCAATTGGCAACAAACATGCTTTTCAAGTCATAAAGACATTTTATTATTTTCTTAAAACTCAATAAATGTCAATTTTCGTAAAACCTCCATTTTGTAAGAAGTTTGGGAATGTTTATTTCATAATAGTTTTTGCAAGATTAACATCATTTAAAATATTTTATCCCACACAATATTTAACATCAACTTCTAGAAAATACACCATTCTCGTAAAATCCCTCTTTATTCCAAGAAACTTTTAAAATATGTGTTCTTCCTTTATCTTTAACAAGAATGATATTTTCTTACATTTTTATTCCATAAAAATGTTTGTTATTTCTTTTTACTATTATTTTCTTACATTTTTATTCCATAAAGTGTTTATTATTTCTTTTTACTAGAAACCAAGTTCATAGAAATCTTACTCTCAATATTTAACAATAGCAAGACTACAAATGCACAAAAAGTAGAGTCTTTAATCTAAGAGTAGACTTTCCCCAGCTCAAATGAAGCTCAAATCAATGGAAGGCGTGGATGATAAAATAAGATGACAACCCCTTACCTCCTAAGGTGGCCTTAAGAGGGGTTGTCTAGCTCCGCCAAATTTTCCTCCGAGAAAACCCAATAAAACCCCTCTTAAAACTCCATGAACACTTATATTCATCTTCTTAGAAACACCAAAAAAATACCTCCATGCTTCGTAGTTCTATCTCAACAATGGGGAAAAATAGGTATTTATGGTGTGAGTGTAGCCACTATATTTAAAGAAATGGTGGACGAAAGTTTAAGGAAGGGAGGGAAGTTGGGAACTCTTGATAGAGTTTAAGGAGATGGCACTGTATTGTGTGTTTATCATCCCACGCCTCCCTCTCTTATGCACAACAAACTAAATCCCTAACACATATAAAAATATGTCACCCGATTCATCTCAACCGTTAGGCTCCAAGAGCTATAAAAAGAATTAGATCCACAACTCAAAATCAAACAACACAAACTGTCAGCTCTGTTTGCGTCAGGAGGTCGTTCGAACGACATCTCCTTGTTGTTTGAATGACCCCTTTTTATTTTTCCTTTATTTTTCTCCAATTTTACTCCGATAATTATCACTAACTCCTCCTTATTTATGATTTATATACAATTTAATCGAATTTTTGGGACAAGGTGTTACACACTTCCCTCCTTAGGGAATTTCGTCCTCAAAATTCTTGGTTTACCATAATTTATATCCCAGTTACATACGAACAATTTCCAATCCTAGGAATCCTCAACAATATGGTCTAAACCCTAAGATTCCACTTTAATCAATTCCCATTGTTAATTCAATCACGACAAATCCTAAGGTCTTATTGCTAGTTCTCAACCATGCCTAATATCTCTATCTGAACAAAATGTCGAAATGATTGATACTCACCAAATATTGAAATATCTCCAACTAATTCATTAACATGGATCCTTCCTACGTTTGGATTCTCAACTTACGTTTCTTCAAACAAATCTTAGATCATACCCATCCTAGGCTAATACAACCTCAACACTTCTCATCATATATATAAACTTTCTAAGACATTCATCCAATCCCCATGGTATGCCCGACAGATATCTCCTACAAGATCCATAGGTTAAGGAAGTGTCATCATAGGCATCACAGCACAAACATACTCGAGCGAACACATTCCCAATTTGTACAACTCTTAATGGAGCGTATCACTATTACCCCCTCACGTTTTGTTAAATTCCATTTAGATGTCAACATCCCCAAGAAAGATAAATAACAATTTAATTAAATCATATGTTATATCTAGCTATGAGAAAATTAGCTCTGTTTGGGAATAACTGTGAAGAATAAATGTGCAATATAAATCTCTATAAAGGAAGAATCCTTGTTGCACAGCTTGTCAAATTGTCAATAGTGCTAAATATGGTATAACTCGAGCAATGCTCGCTCCATTCCCTTTGCAGAATATCCTAACATAGCTAAAATACTTGTTAAAGAAAATGAATTGAAATATAATAAATATAAATGGTAACGATCTTTACCCGACGAATAGGCTCAAGGAACAACTAAAGATGGAAATTAGCTATCCACCGGTAAAAACTAAGAAGCCCTGTAGTTTTTATAATCTTTCTATAGGATCCCAATAACCCGCTACTATGAAATTCTGCTCTCGAAAGATCCACTACCGACCTCACCACGTGACTCCCAAAAGGAACCTTAAACCTAGATCTCTAATACCATTTATAATGCCTGACCCGAGTTTATGGGTTACCCGTAGTCCACCCGATCTGACCCGAGCATTAGGCGTGAAGTGTAAGGAGATAACCTATATAATGTTGCTAGTTTAGTTTTATTTTAATTAATATTTCACTTGTTTAGCATGCGATTCCAGTTTCAAACAAACTACGCGAGGGATCCATGGGGAGCAACCCGAAGTCCAAGCTACAGAGCTACTAATGTAAAATAAAGAAACTAGTTAACCGGATAACGCACTCAAAATACGAAACTGTTCCCAACATGTCGTGACAAAATGAGGGTGTGAGCTGACGCAAGGGTACTTCCTATAAACACCAAGGCCCATGCCTACGAATGCCACATGGGATCATATTTCCTAATGCCACGTTATAATCACTACACTACAATTAATACCACCAGAGTTTTTGTAGGACACAGGATGTCGGGTATTTCCCAATAGGAGTCTCACCTGAGGGATGCCGCAAGAGGTCCTATTTCTAGAACATTGTGACACCCCGCCTAATTAAATACCGGGCGATCACTCCTTTATTAAATTAAAAACAAGGTGAACAGTTGGTTCATTCTTAGCATCATTGTCGAAAAATAAATTTTCCAATTTAAACACCCTAAATAATTAAGCTAAGCCTCAAAACCATTTTAGACATTACTTTCCAAATTTTATTTTATAAACCAAGATTCAAATCTTTACCTAATTCATAATTAAATAATCACACAACAACTATACTAGAACAAACAATCCAATAATTGAACATCCAACAAAGTAATTCCAATATTTAAAACTTAAAGGAAAAGCATCCTGTCAATAATAAATCCCAAAGTGTAAATACTGAAATAAACAAATCATAATATCCGATAAATAACTGAATAATGGAAAAGTGCCACACATGCCCAACTGAATAAATAGTGCTAGAAGAGGAATCAAGAAATGAGGGCGTCTAAGCAAGAGGTCTGCAACTCCCACCTAAGTTGCAGCGCGTTCCGTCCAAAGGATCCTATGCAAGATGCCCCATTATATAACTTTGTTCCGACAGCCAAGAAAAATTTTCTCTAAATTTTCACTTTCGGTTAGCCACACTCCGTCCTATATCTAAACCTTTGGATACTTTACCTCCTTTGGTAAACACACACAATCTCCGCGTTCCTAGAATTTTCCACTAACAGTTCTCTACACGTTTTGTAATACGTTGGGTGAGTTTACCCTCGCAACTCATTCGACTATAGCAGCATTTTGGAAATCATGGCTGCGCCTTAGTCACCTTTCTAGTCTTGGCTTCTCGTGCCCCAATGGAGGTGACCTCGACTACGGTCATTGTTAACGCAAAAATTCTCCATCTACGAGGACCAATCAGAAAAGGACACATGTCATCCTATGTGGCAATATTCGACACCCGAGGAGAGTTGGTCGGCACCCGAGGAGAGTTGGTCGGTACCCGAGGAGAGTTAGTCGACACCCGAGGAGAGTTATTCGGCACCCGAGGAGAGTTGGTCGGCATACCAACCGGGAAGATCAAAGGATAACTACGCATTTAATGAGCATTAATGTACATTTATATTGTAGATGACAACAGATAGCATACCAAGAATTAGATTCGTTGAATGCGTAGACATAATGTATAAATGTCTACATACAATGAATCTCTTTATCTCCCATCACTATAAATATATGTATTCCCTTAGCCAAAGGATGAGATCTGAGGGAAAACCTAGAAACACCATACACAAGATGCACCTCCATTCTCTCTCTACACCCTATGGTGCTATTGTAAACCCCTGGGAATAAAATAACAATGGACGTGGGCTTTATTCATAGCCGAACCACTTTAAAAACCTTTGTCTCTTATATGTTTGATGTGAATGTTTATCTTCATCTTCAATCTCATCCTCATCATTTATCTGCTGTTGACGCCACTAAAATGGCCTGAACCATTTTCTGTCTTCAACAGATTGGCGCCGTTTGTGGGAACGTGTTACAAGCATTGTTCTCCATCAAAAGCTAAGTTTTTATTTTCTATATGTATAATCAATTATATATTATTTTTGATTCAATCATGATTTTTATGTTTATATACGTAAATTAATTGTCCAATTTTTATCTGTAAAATGTTGCATACCATGATTTTTAAATCATAACTGCTAGATTAATTCTTAGTTAGATATCTGAAAAATAGTGGATTTCATAAATCATAACTTTTTGCTTGATTCTCAAGTTTCAATTTTATATCATGGAATAAATATTTTAAATGATTAAATATACCAATATATACGACGATGATAAGATTTGATAATTTTCTTTGTTGATTTTGAAATAATTTGTGAAAGATCTTTGATGACTATTCAAATTCCCATTATATTTTTGTTCAAATCATGATTCTCATATGTTTATATCCATAAACTTAGAGATCAAATCAATTATATATTGTGCATACATTTTTTAATTCAATCATGATTTTATATTCACAAATTGTTGAATCTAATTTTACAAATCTGCATAAATGTTCATTTCATAATCACAGAGTTTGAGAAATTTGTGTACATATTATATTATTTCTTCTTTAGGGAGATAAAATAATTTCTCTATATTCATAAATCTCTTTTATATGAGTATATACAAATTTGATTCATTTGGAAATCTTTTAATTTAGTCATAATTTTTATATGCACTAACTGTGTGATCGATTTCAATTTGGGGATCTCGTGAATTTTTGACTCATAAATATTATACAAATCCTTGCATCTATGGATCCACTTGAATATTTTCTGAACAAATATGTTAGGATAGGGATCAGCATTAAGAACGATTATGTATTTTCCATTCCGATATTAAAATGAATTGAATCAGACCCATTTTCTCTCTCTTCAAGAAAACTATATTCTCTGCACAAATAATCATATTATGTAATTGTGTTGATACGATCAATTTTATCCATGTATGAATAATCAATTATATGTTGTACATACATACATACATCTTTTGATTCAGTCATGCTTTTTATGATTATAAACATAAATTAGTTGTCTAATTTTTCATTTATCAAATCTGCAAAATATTGCAAATCACGATTTTATTAAATTAGTGGATCGTTTTTTATTTCCAAATATGAATAAAAGAAAATTTCATAATCACAAGTCCATTAAAGATTTTTATGGAGACACGTTTATGTACATCATATTTTTATGAGAACACGAGATATTTTGATCGCTATCTCTCATAATATTATCTAAAAATTTAAATTGTCCAGTATTAAAGTCGATGCACACTATATATTGGTCGGCTGAATAATTATTTTAATCGTAATTTTTATATGATTCAGCCTCAACAGGTGCTCAGGCAAAATTATCTGCCCAGTACAATTCTTGGATGCTCATCAACAACACATAAAGACCTTAAAAGGTCAATACCGAACAAAAACAACGCAGCTAGACTGGACACAGCACAGCAACAAGACTGCAAACAACAATTCAATTGGCACCATTAGATTCATTTTATACATGCCCCAATCCTGGGCATAGAGCTTCATACTTGACTTAATCGAGTTAAGATAAGAGATACATGTAGGCCTTTCTAATTAAGAATTCAAACATCTATTCCTCAAACACTCGTACTGAGCTAAAGAACACATGTAGAAATTCCCAAGTTGGAATTCAAACAGATTCTTCAAAAGCCGACAAGAGTCATATGATGGAAGAAATGTAGAAATTCATAATTGAAATGTCAACATATATTCTTCTTAAACACTTGAACCGAGTTAAATAATAGAAGCCAGAAAATGCAAACATGCAAAGATCTCAGGGAGTCATTTCATGGAATATTTCCTCAGCCTTATTTTTCCAGCAGGGCCAACATATTTCAAGGCCAAGAAAGTACTCAAAGTTCATATTCCACACTTGGGGGCTTCTATTACAAATTCAGTTGTTCATTCGGTGGCACATTCTCATAACATCATGCAGTCGAGTATCAAATTCAACTCCACAAACTTACACGGAGTCATATTGAAGTTCAGGAGTCAAATTCAACATCTACAGCACTGAGATCTTTACTACTGTCCCGACCAATAATGAAGAAGAAGTTGTATGAAAATGTTTCAAAGTCCACCACTAGCTTGGTACTAATAATATTGAAGAGTTGGGTTCAAAAGCTAGTGTGTTACTCGACAAATTATTCAGAGGATCATAAATCAGAAGAATCAAGCACGTGAAGTTAGCACTCAGTTGCTCGGCACAGGAAACAGTTGGTCGGCTAGCAAACCAATCAGCATACTTGAAGATTATGACAAGCTACAAGCTGCATACTATGGCATGGCTGCATCCAAATTCCCAGGGGTGATACATATCACATGGAGTTCCTCAAAAGAAAGATTAGCAACCATCGATCAGCCTGCATCATATGTCGTCCAGAAGATAATGCACTTATGTTGAACAAATCAAGAAGGTAGGTCAAGAATTTCACGAGCACCGAGCAACACTGCAGAATAAATACTCCATCGTTTCAAGTAAACCATCAAACATGGAGCATTGGGGGCTTCTATTAACGCAAAAATTCTCCATCTATGAGGACCAATCAGAAAAGGACACATGTCATCCTACGTGGCAATATTCGACACCCGAGGAGAGTTGGTCGGCACCCGAGGAGAGTTGGTCGGTACCCGAGGAGAGTTAGTCGACACCCGAGGAGAGTTATTCGGCACCCGAGGAGAGTTGGTCGGCATACCAACCGGGAAGATCAAAGGATAACTACGCATTTAATGAGCATTAATGTACATTTATAACGTAGATGACAACACATAGCATACCAAGAATTAGATTCGTTGAATGTAGACATAATGTATAAATGTCTACATACAATGAATCTCTTTATCTCCCATCACTATAAATATATGTATTCCCTTAGCCAAAGGAGGAGATCCGAGGGAAAACCTAGAAACACCATACACAAGATACACCTCCTTTGTCTCTCTACACCCTATGGTGCTATTGTAAACCCCTGTGAATAAAATAACAGTGGACGTAGGCTTTATTCGTAGATAAACCACTTTAAAAACCTTTGTCTCTTATATGTTTGATGTGAATGTTTATCTTCATCTTCAATCTCATCCTCATCATTTATCTGCGTCAACAGTCATCATCCTCGAATATATTTTACCACCTCAACTAAGCCTTGCCCCTTGATATCCGCTTAACGGTCCTCTTCTGACATCCGTTATCGCTCGTCACACGCACACATCCGAACAAAATTATAATTCACTAATGTATATACGTCATAGCAGGAGAACGAAATCTCATCAAAGAAATCGACAATCCTAAATATAGGGCTCTATATCAAACAAAGCAATGCTGAATGCATAATAAGCCGCACAAATCCTAAAGGACACTAGAACTTGATGCTCTGATACCACCTGTGACACCCCGCCTAATTAAATACCGGGCGATCACTCCTTTATTAAATTAAAATCAAGGTGAACAGTTGGTTCATTCTTAGCATCACTGTCGAAAAATAACTTTTTCCATTTAAACATCCTAAATAATTAAGCTAAGTGTCAAAATCATTTTAGACATTACTTTCCAAATTTTATTTTATAAACCAAGATTCAAATCTTTACGTCATTCGTAATTAAATAATCACACAACAACTATACTGGAACAAACAATCCAATAATTGAACATCCAACAAAGTAATTCCAATATTTAAAACTTAAAGGAAAAACATCCTGTCAATAATAAATCCCAAAGTGTAAATACTGAAATAATCAAATCACAATATCCGATAAATAGCTGAATAATGGAAAAGTGCGACACATGCCCAACTGAATAAATAATGCTAGAAGAGGAATCATGAAATGAGGTCGTCTAAGCAAGAGGCCTGCAACTCCCACCTAAGCTGCAGCGCGTTCCTTCCAAAGGATCCTATGCAAGACGCCCCTGTGGCTGGGCACCTATAATACATACATATATATATACAAGAGAGAAAAGAAAATGGAAACGGGTCAGAGCCCGATTGTAAAAATGATTTAAAATTTGTTTAGCAGGTATTTAAAATGTTTATAAGCCAATGCAACAACATATTAGTGCGACACTCCCTTGAGAAATTCTCACCTCTCTTCTAATGTGCACACCTATCGCACTAACCTTCCCAACGGTTTAACTTATCTTATCGTAGGTTACTCGTAAGATTTAAACTGAACAATTCAACTGTTTAAGAAGTAAATTTCATTTAATAACAAAGCTCTAATTTTAACTTTATTTGTAAATAATGTTTCCTATTAATATACTATACTTTCAAAGCACGTATTTCTCAATTGAAATCATTATTTATTTCTTACTTACCATAAACACAGTAGAAAATTCCCAAATTTCAGAATTTAATATATATATTAAATACTCATATAATATATATATTCTAACAGCACCCCACATAAAAATTATGGTGCGGGCATACTCTTCTATCTAGTCCCCGTATCACTCGTACTAAGGGAAATACAAGTTCGGAATCACTCTCGAACTGTATTAACACAAACACAAACAATATTGAGGCAAATCATAGAGTCCCGGTCTCTAAAAGGTCAGTACATGCCCCCACGTCTCTTAGGTTGTCTAACTATCGATCCGATTAGCCTGTACCAAAGGATCTCTATCTTCTAGGGTACGAGTCAATATCCCCCATAAAGGTCCCATCGAGATAAGACTGTCCCAGCGCGGTAACCTCAGGGATAGCAAGTAGTGCGGGCATGGTTTTCACACGTATATAGTATATGCATAAACACAGTCATATAAATATACTACTATTACCATATCAAATTTTGGTACATCTAATAACCCATAATTATGCTATTTATCCTTATTTCTCATTATTTAGTTATCACGTATAACGATTCGTCTCTTACTTTAAATTGTGGGATTATTCCAACCTATCAAGTGACACTCGTGAATTTCTATACTCCCAAGTGTAATTTTCAGTAGGTAACTCATTTATTTTCCAACGTAACTACCTTACGCGTCTCCCCCTTTAATATATAATCCCATCGTCCCTTATGTGTAAACATCCCTGAAGAATGTAAATCTCGTTGTAATACCCCGTATTTTTGTGATATTTATTTATGGGATTAATTGAATTAAATGCGTATTAATTGGAAATTAATCCGGATAAAAATACTAGCGAGATGCGAGTTAGTATTTGATATTAATGAGTATATATGGCTATATATGAATATTGAACTATGAAACTTATCGTGAGATTGAAATACGGCAATTTGGAAATTTTGTTGAGACGCGTGTGACAGTCGCGTCATGAAATATAATTATGATAATTAAAAAGTGAATTTTATTTCTATAAACCATATGGTCATTTTGAGTGCGCCAACGTGTCCGGAAGGGTTGAAATAGTCAGAAAACACTAGCCGAGGGTTTAGCTTGGGTCCCGGGGCATTTGTAGGCCATACCAGCAACGTATAAGGGTAGTTTGGTAATTTTAGAATTTTGGGATTTTTGATTAACGAATTTTAGGAGTTTTAAATGGAAAATTAAAAGACCCACTAACCCATTACCAGCCATTAACTAATTAGAGGGCTACGGGGGTTATTAGAATTAGCCCCAAAAGTTCCTAAGACAAACCCTAGCCTCCATTGCCACCATTAGAGAAAAGCTTGGAGAGAGAGAGAGGAGGAATTCTGCAGAGAGAGAGAGAACCATTCATCAGATTCATCATCAAATCCAGAGACACACATAAGGCAAGTGGTTTAATTTCAATTAATTACAGAGAATGCTTCTTCCATGCGTAGGAATTTGTTATAATTGTATTTGTTTGGGAGATGGATGAAAACCCATTAAACTTGGAATTAGAATCTTGCATATTGATGAGGAATTGCATGTAGAATTGTATGTAGGTGATTATTCTTATGATAATAATATCTTGGATGAAACAAAAACGGATTTAATTAGGCCCATTGATGATTTATAAGTTTTAGGGTTCATGTTCATGTGATTTGGGAAAATGGTGGAGATTTGATAATTTGATGTACTTTAGGGTGATTTGAAGCGATATAAATTTTGTTATTCGGTTGAAACATGTTTAGGGATGATTAGAAGCTTTGAACAATCATTGTATTAATGTTTAGATGAGGTTAGAGGTGAAGAGAAGTTGGAAAAATGAGATTTGGAAAATCTGGGCTCGAATCTGGCCACTCGTTAGAAGACCTGCCCAGGTCGTTCGAACGAGCTTCTAACGAGTTGACAGTTTGACTTCTAACGAGGGTGATGTTCGTTTGATGACTTTCATTCGAATGAGATCTCGTTAGAAGGCCCACTTCGTTCGAACGAACTCTCGTTCGAACAGCCTCGTTCGACCGAGACTTCTAACGAGTTGACAGTTTAGGCTTTTTAGCCTGTTTTGATTTCGCGTGTCCCGTAAACTTATGTAATGGTAGAGATAACCTTCCCTTGATGATGAATTGATATAGTAGGGACATTTGATATATATAGAGGAGTAAAACCTAGAAGTGTGATTCAAACCAAATGGAAATTATGGAGTAGGACGTGAGTGTCTATTACCATGCGAGATCATTTACGGCCTAACTAATTATATTAACCGGGAACATATAAATTGTGTAGCATTATATGTCGGTACGAATGAGAAGTGTACCACCAATATATTATGATGATTACTAAGATGTGTTCATACTTAGTATATGTATTGCTTTTATGTGTATAACATACCTACCATACTTGCTATCACGGGAGGTTTACGTTCGCTTAGGGCCCTCTAATCCTCGTGTTGCCCGGATTTAGACTGGTACCTTGATGAACATAGGTCAGAGAAGGACTTATTGGGATGTTAATAAGTCTGCTGATCGTGGGAGCGCGGGTATGTGCGTGACCCATGTGATGTGACTGTGTTCTCCTCCATTGTTTGTGATTGTTGTTATCTGAGAACGATTCCTGAGAGATTCGGAATGCGTGATCCTTATGTACGTGATGTACCGGGATGGATAGCAGAGTATGTGTGCACCGCAGCTTAGTCTCGGGGTGCTTATATTGTATATTTATGATGTGAATAATATACACTTAATCAATGGGAACTTTCATGTTGGTATTGTGAATATAATTATGGTAAGGTTTTGAGAAAACATAACGGGTTAACCGATAGTGAATTGTATTACAAATTGAGAATATTAGTTTAAGTAAAGCTCTCTATTTAAATTGATAACGCTAGAATGTAATATGGGGATCGAGTAGTAAGGGGTAGAACTTATTACGGTTTGGTTAGATATGGATGTCATTTAGATGGGTACAGTACGTTAGGAGTGCACATGTAGTCGAGAGGTGAGGATTTCATGTGAGTGCACATCCTAACATGTATTTTGCATTTAATGTTTTAATGTTATTAAAACACTTGCTGTTTTTAAAATGTTTTCCACTTTTGGGCTCTGACCCATTTGCTTTCATATCTATTTTTGTAAAAACCATTTTAGGTGCCCAGCCACAAGGACACCATGCTTAAGATCCTCATTCCGGTGACGAGCTGTAGCTGTTTGTGGAAGTTACAGGACCTTGCTTGTAGACGCTTCATCTATCTTGACTCTATATTCAGATTTATCAGTTGTAGGGCATGTCGCCCATTTCTTTTAGAGGCATTTCTTTTATTTCAGTCATTCAGACTTCTAGCATGTAATTAATTCAGGATTCAGACTTGTCATTTTATTTTCAGTTGTGGGATTGTTGTGAGGAGTTTTCCTCCGGACGTTTTATTACTTTGTTGGTTATTTATTACTTCGTTATGGTGAATGGATTATGTTGTTCTTCCATTATTCTTTTATTGCATGTTAATCAGACTTAACTTAAAATTTGGCAACTTACTTTTTAAATACTAGGTGGTTAGTAATTATTAAAATGTTTTCGACATTGATGCTATTAACTGAACCAACTTGGCATTTTGTATTGATTTAATAAAGGAGTAGCTACCCGGTATTTAATTAGTCATGGTGTCACAAGTGGTATCAGAGCATCAGGTTCTAGTGTCCTTTAGGATCTGTACGGCTTATTATGTTTCCGCTGAGCTTTCTTTGATGTAGAGCCCTATATTTTAGGACTGTTGTATTCTCTTTTATATGCTACGTTCTTCAGCTGTTTTAAGTTTATAAATGCGAACTTATAAACTTTATTCTTATTTTAGATGCCTCCATGATGTGCACAAAGGATTCCCAGGGATGCAACGCCAGAACCAGAGCCCGCACCAGTTCAGGGCACGATGAATGCCGCTAAGGTTGCAGCCATTGTGGCCCAGGCGGTAAATACCGCACTAGCCGTAGTTCAGCAGGCACCACCTAAGGCGCCAGTAGCCGCGCCAGTACAGGCACACGTATTCCCGTCTGCTTGGGAACGTGTACGTGATGCTTTTCAGAAAGCACACCCTCTGGAGTTCGCAGGTAGCTCCGATGTGGTAGTTTCGAGTCAGTGGAGGAAGGATATTCAGCAGCACTTGAGGATGTATGAGTGCACCGATGTCCATAAGTAGATACTAGCTACCTTTAAGCTAGTGGGGTCTGCACTGCAGTGGTGGGAGTCTATTACCACCGTGGAGGAGAGAGATACTCTCACTATCCAGGAGTTTTGAGTGCGGTTTGACCGCAAGTACTTTCCGTCAGATGTTCACATGGAGATGAGGAGGAAGTTGATGAGCCTCAAACAGGAGGGTAAGACTGTGGCTGAGTATGAGGCCGAATTCACTGATCTGTAAAATATTGTTCCGGATGAGATACCGAGAGAGGAGAAGAAGATACAGAAATTTACAGACGGGTTGACTTGGAGGATCCATCAGCATTTGTTGGGGAACCTATCGTTGGCCATTTATTCTGATGTGGTTAACGCTGCACAGTTACACTACCAGGATCATCGCTTTCACATGACTGAAGGCAAGAGGTCAGGAGAGTCCATCCATCAGGGCAGGACTGGGGGAAATGGTGCCAGTGGGGCACAATATGTTCAAGGGCAGAGGCAGGGTGATCAGGGTTCCCAGCAGGGGGATCACAAGAGGTTCAGGTCAGGAAATTTCAGGCACGGACAGGGAGGTTTTCGGTAGGGCCATTAGGGTCCTAACAGCCATCAGAACCAGCAGGGTCAGAATGGTCAACAACAGTTTCAGCAGGGCCAGTGGAGGAACGGTAACGGCCACCAGGGTCGGGGGCAGCAGGGACAGAGAGGGGGGAATTTCCCGGGGAAGTGTTTCGTTTGTGGAAAGACTGACCATAAATGCCAGGACTGTCCTGATAGGGGCAGGGCCCCGCAGCAGTAGCATGGTGCTCGACATGAGCCACAGAGGCCACTTTTTCCACCTGCTCTCCCAGTTCCGGCCCAGGTGCCAGCACTACCAGCCATTCCAGCAGTTCCTGTGCAGCAGGGGCAGTTACAGTATGGACGTGTCTATAACGTCCACCAGGCAGCAGCTCCACAGGCACCACCCGCGATTGAGGGTATGTTTCCTATCCATGGTACTATGGGTCGGGTTTTGTTTGATACGGGGGCAACGGATTGTTTTATAGCTACACATTTTGCGAAAGCCTTAGGGTTGTTAGCCACAGCAGAGAGCACAGTGACGTGTGTAGACTCACCGTTGGGGAGTGGGTTGCTTATATTCTTTATATGCCGGGGAGTGGGGGTAGATATTGGTAGTTTGGTATTACCTGCAGACATGTTGGTATTAGATATGCATGCGCACGATGTGATTATCGGTATGGATTGGCTTGCTGATTATAGAGCCATGATTGATTGCTTCGGTGGGAGCATAGTTTTTGCCATTCCGGGGCAAGAGATGTTTGTAGTGGCAATGCCTCGCCCAGAGGGGGGCTCGACCGCTCATTTTTACTACATAGAGGAGGATACCTCTAAGGAGGTTGTGATTCCTTTAGATTCGATCCCAGTTGTCAGGGAGTATTCCGATGTGTTTCAGGAGATACCAGGCCTACCCCCCAGTCGAGAGATAGACTTTGTCATAGACTTATTACCAGATACGAGACCTATAGCACGCGCATCGTACCATATGGCTCCGGCAGAGATGCGAGAGCTACGAGATCAGATTGAACATTTATTGGGTCAGGGGTTTATATGGAGGAGTACTTCGCCGTGGGGTGCCCCTGTGTTATTCGTGAAGAAGAGAGATGGTTCACTGAGATTGTGTGTGGACTACCGAGAGTTGAATAAAGTCACGATACGAAATAAGTATCCGTTGCCTCGAATCAATGACTTATTCGACCAGTTGAGAGGAGCTTCTTTCTTCTCGAAGATTGATTTGAGATCAGGATACCATCAGTTGCGTATCAGGGACGAGGACGTCTCGAATACTGCGTTCTTAACGAGATATGGTTCTTACGAGTTTCGGGTTATGCATTTTGGTTTGACCAACGCTACAGCAGTGTTTATGGACTTGATGAATAGGGTGTTCAGAGAGTTCCTTGATCAGTTCGTCATTGTCTTCATTGATGATATTCTTATTTACTCCCAGACAGAGGAGGAGCATGCCGAGCATTTGAGGCAAGTTTTGCAGACGCTACGTCAGAACGAGCTGTGTGCAAAGTATGAGAAGTGCGGGTTTTGGCTGAAGGAGGTCCAGTTTTTGGGACATATTATTTCCGACCGGGGGATATCTGTTGATCCGAGGAAGGTATCCACGGTGAGGGAGTGGGGACAGCCCACGATACCAACGGAGATCCGTAGTTTCTTGGGATTAGTAGGATACTACAGGAGGTTCATTCGGGGATTTTTGAAGATAGCGGGTCCTTTGACACATCTGACTCGTAAGGGTGTGCCATTCATCTGGAGTGATGCCTGTCAGTTGGCATTCGATGAGTTGAAGGATAAGTTGACCTCAGCACCTGTGTTAGCATTGTCGAGACCGGGAGTTGAGTATCTAGTCTACACCGATGCGTCCTTACAAGGACTTGGAGGTGTATTGCAGCAGGAGAGTCAGGCCATTGCTTATGCATCCCGTAAGCTAAAGCCTCACGAGAAGAATTACCCCACTCATGATTTGGAGTTGGCGGCAGTGGTATTTTCCCTACGGATTTGGAGACATTATCTGTTGGGGGAGAAGTTTCGATTGGTCACGGACCACAAGTCCCTACAGTACCTATTCACGCAGAAGGAGTTGAATATGCGGCATCGAAGGTGGCTTGAGTTTGTGAAGGACTATCAGTTTGATATCCAGTATCACCCGGGTAAGTATAATGTGGTAGCAGACGCGTTGAGCCGTAGGCCAGTAGATGAGGTGGCAGAAGTGTGGAAGGCCAAATGGAAGGAGTTGGGACACCAGGATGCAGTGGCCCGATCATTCATGTCTGTGATGACCGTTACACCGCAGATTGTCACGAAGGTAGTAAGGGCACAGGCAAATGACTCGTTCTGTCAGGAGCAGATAGTTCGATTACTAGTAGAGGGAGCTGAGTCCTATACCGTTAGCTCAGACGCGGGATTACTCTTCAATGGAAGATTGGTAGTTCCGGAAGGGGAGGAATTGCGGCACGAGGTGATGACAGAGTCGCACGGCTCACGGTTCGCGGTACATCCCGGTGGGGACAAAATGTACCAAGACATGAGACGACAGTATTGGTGGAGCGGGATGAAGAGAGATATTGCCGTGTTTGTTTCAAAATGCGCCACTTGTCAGCTAGTAAAAGTGGATCATCAGAGACCGACAGGACTTCTACAGCCATTGGAGGTCCCGATGTGGATGTGGGAGAGCATATTCATGGACTTTATCACGGGGTTGCCTACATCACAGAGGGGTCACGACTCCATTTGGGTAATTGTGGACAGGTTGACCAAAGTCGCTCATTCTACCCGTAAGGACAGACTACACTGCGGGACAGTATGCCCAGCTCTTTATTGCTGAGATAGTGAGACTTCACAGTGTGCCCCTAAATATCGTGTCTGACCGAGACAAGATATTTGTTTCACGGTTTTGGGAAAGTTTTCAGGAGGCCATGGGCACGGAGTTGCGGTTGAGTACGGCGTATTACCCGCAGACCGATGGGCAAACCGAGCGTACGAACCAGATGTTGGAGGACATGCTACGTATGAGTATCATTGATTTTGGGGGTGGATGGGAGCAGTATCTTCCACTAGTGGAGTTTGTTTACAATAACTCCTACCAATTCACCATTGGCATGGATCCATTTGAGGCGTTGTACGGTAGACCTTGTCGTTCCCTAGCATGTTGGTTGGAGGTGGGGGACAACAAACTACTTGGGCCGGAAGTGATTCAGGATACTTCGGCGAGGATAGAATTGATTTGGAGTCACATTCCGGCAGCTCAGGATCGGCAGAAGAGCTATGCTGATGCGAAGAGGTTCTTCAGGGAGTTCCAAGTGGGGGACCAGGTTTTACTCAGAGTATCTCCTATGAAGGGGATTATGCGTTTCGGGAAGGAAGGGAAGTTGGCGCCGAGATATGTGGGACCATTTCCTATTATTGAGCGCATTGGACCGGTTGCGTATAGAGTTGGGTTACTGGAGCATTTGCATCAAATTCACGATGTGTTTCATATTTCCTCGCTAAGGAAATATCTTAGAGACGATTTGGATCATTCTCATATTTCTTTGGAGGACATCGATCTCCAGCCTGATAGCTCCTACGAGGAGGGGCCGATTGCTATTTTGGACCGAAATGAGCGGAAACTACGGTCAAAGATAGTTCCGTTAGTGCGTGTTCAGTGGCGACATCATAATGTCGAGGAGTCCACATTGGAGCGCGAGGATGAGATCCGCGAACTTTATCCAGAGTTGTTCTTACCAGGTACTTTCTAGTTCCGAATTTTGGGACGAAATTCTGTTATTAGGGGGGAAGTATGTAATACCCCATATTTTTGTGATATTTATTTATGGGATTAATTGAATTAAATGCGTATTAATTGGAAATTAATCTGGATAAAAATACTAGCGAGATGCGTGTTAGTATTTGATATTAATGAGTATATATGTCTATATATGAATATTGAACTATGAAACTTGTCGTGAGATTGAAATAGGGCAATTTGGAAATTTTGTTGAGACGCGTGTGACAGTCGCGTCATGGAATATAATTATGATAATTAAAAAGTGAATTTTATTTCTATAAATCGTATGGTCATTTTGAGTGCGCCAACGCGTCCGGAAGGGTCGAAATAGTCAGAAAACACTAGCCGGGGGTTTAGTTTGGGTCCCGGGGCATTTTTAGGCCATACCGACAACGTATAAGGGTAGTTTGGTAATTTTAGAATTTTGGGATTTTTGATTAACGAATTTTAGGAGTTTTAAATGGAAAATTAAAAGACCCACTAACCCATTACCAGCCATTAACTAATTAAAGGGCTACGAGGGTTATTAGAATTAGCCCCAAAAGTTCCTAAGACAAACCCTAGCCTCCATTGCCACCATTAGAGAAAAGCTTGGAGAGAGAGAGAGGAGGAATTCTGCAGAGAGAGAGAGAACCATTCATCAGATTCATCATCAAATCCAGAGACACACATAAGGCAAGTGGTTTAATTTCAATTAATTACAGAGAATGCTTCTTCCATGCGTAGGAATTTGCTATAATTGTATTTGTTTGGGAGATGGATGAAAACCCATTAAACTTTGAATTAGAATCTTGCATATTGATGAGGAATTGCATGTAGAATTGTATGTAGGTGATTATTATTATGATAATAATATCTTGGATGAAACAAAAACGGATTTAATTAGGCCCATTGATGATTTATAAGTTTTAGGGTTCATGTTCATGTGATTTGGGAAAATGGTGGAGATTTGATAATTTGATGTACTTTAGGGTGATTTGAAGCCATATAAATGTTGTTATTCGGTTGAAACATGTTTAGGGATGATTAGTACCTTTGAACAATCGTTGGATTAATGTTTAGATGAGGTTAGAGGTGAAGAGAAGTTGGAAAAACGAGATTTGGAAAATCTGGGCTCGAATCTGGCCACTCGTTAGAAGACCTGCCCAGGTCGTTCGAACGAGCTCGTTCGAACGAGCTTCTAACGAGTTGATAGTTTGACTTCTAACGAGGGTGATGTTCGTTCGATGACTTTCGTTCGAATGAGATCTCGTTAGAAGGCCCACTTCGTTCGAACGAACTCTCGTTCGAACAGCCTCGTTCGATCGAGACTTCTAACGAGTTGACAATTTAGGCTTTTTAGCCTGTTTTGATTTCGCGTGTCCCGTAAACTTATGTAATGGTAGAGATAACCTTCCCTTGATGATGAATTGATATAGTAGGGACATTTGAGATATATAGAGGAGTAAAACCTAGAAGTGTGATTCAAGCCAAATGGAAATTATGGAGTAGGACGTGAGTGTCTATTACGATGCAAGAACATTTACGGCCTAACTAATTATATTAACCGGGAACATATAAATTGTGTAGCATTATATGTCGGTACGAATGAGAAGTGTACCACCAATATATTATGATGATTACTAAAATGTGTGCATACTTAGTATATGTATTGCTTTTATGTGTATAACATACCTACCATACTTGCTATCACGGGAGGTTTACATTCGCTTAGGGCCCTCTAATCCTTGTGTTTCCCGGATTTAGACTATTACCTTGATGAACATAGGTCAGAGAAGGACTTATTGGGATGTTGATAAGTCTGCTGATCGTGGGAGCGCGGGTATGTGCGTGACCCATGTGATGTGAATGTGTTCTCCTCCATTGTTTGTGATTGTTGTTATCTGAGAACGATTCCTGAGAGATTCGGAATGCGTGATCCTTATGTACGTGATGTACCGGGATGGATAGCAGAGTATGTGTGCACCACAGCTTAGTCTCGGGGTGCTTGTATTGTATATTTATGATGTGAATAATTTACACTTAATTAATGGGAACTTTCATGTTGGTATTGAGAATATAATTATGGTAAGGTTTTGAGAAAACATAACGGGTTAACCGATAGTGAATTGTATTACAAATTAAGAATCTGAGTTTAAGTAAAGCTCTCTATTTAAATTGATAACGCTAGAATGTAATATGGGGATCGAGTAGTAAGGGGTAGAACTTATTACGGTTTGGTTAGATATGGATGTCATTTAGATGGGTACAGTACGTTAGGAGTGCACATGTAGTCGAGAGGTGAGGATTTCATGTGAGTGCACGTCCTAACATGTATTTTGCATTTAATGTTTTAATGTTATTAAATCACTTGTTGTTTTTAAAATGATTTCCACTTTCGGGCTCTGACCCATTTGATTTCAAATCTATTTTGTAAAAACCATTTTAGGTGCCCAACCACAAGGACACCATGCTTAGGATCCTCATTCAGGTGACGAGCTGTAGCTGTTTGTGGAAGTTACAGGACCTTGCTTGTAGACGCTTCATCTATCTTGACTCTATATTCAGATTTATCAGTTGTAGGGCATGTCGCCCATTTCTTTTAGAGGCATTTCTTTTATTTCAGTCATTCAGACTTCTGGCATGTAATTAATTCAGGATTCAGACTTGTCATTTTATTTTCAGTTGTGGGATTGTTGTGAGGAGTTTTCCTCCGGACTTTTTATTACTTTGTTGGTTATTTATTACTTCGTTATGGTGAATGGATTATGTTGTTCTTCCATTATTCTTTTATTGCATGTTAATCAGACTTAACTTAAAATTTGGCAACTTACTTTTTAAATACTAGGTGGTTAGTAATTATTAAAATGTTTTCGATAGTGATGCTATTAACTGAACCAACTTGGCATTTTGTATTGATTTAATAAAAGAGTAGCTACCCGGTATTTAATTAGTCGGGGTGTCACACTCGTCTTACATTAAAGGTTTCATATTTTTAGTAAGCCCTACTGGTCTTCTTTATCTCCCAAAATATTTTAATAAGGATGTCCAAAGATTATTACTCATTTAAATTTAATTCAACCATTTAGAAGGGGAATTATGATTCTTCCAGGAGGGGTCGAACGATCGATGGCAGGATCTCGATTGATCGATGCGTCGATCGATCGACACTGCTGGTTCGATCGATCGATCAAACAGGTATGGCGAATTGTGCAGATTAACAGTTACGGGTTCTATCATCCAACCTCATCCAAATCCATATTTTTAATACCCAAATTCCCAGAAATGTGTACTAGAAACATTATAAACCCAAACTAACAATCTTCTACGTAAAGCATGTGAATCTTCATCAATATCTATGGATTAAAGGGCCCAAACTTAAATAAATCTCATGAACCCTAGAAATTTCTTTAACTTTGTTCTAATCAGTATTTTTTCAGAATTTCTACTCCTAATACATCATAAATCCGTGGTTAAACCTCTATATATGAAGGGGGTTTCCAGATTATCATTCATATCATTACTACATGCAATTTTTCTATCTCTAACATGGGTTTTCTTCTATGAAACTCATCCTAATCAACCCTAGACTAACATGAATGATGCATTAACGAAATTAAGCAAGATAAATACTTGCCTGGTGATTTTTGGTCTCTGATTTGTGCTGAAATCTGTGTGGTTACGCTCCTTGCGACGTGACCTCTCGTTTGGCTGCGACAATGGCGTAAACGGAGGGGTTTTCGGCCTAGAATTCCTTGGCAAGATCTCTCCTTCCTTATCCAATGACTGTCACTTGCTTTTGGTTGTGTTAACCCTAGAAGGCAACCCTAAGCATATGATATAACCTTGTAATTTTCGTGGGTTTAATTACCCAAAATTATGAAATGTCCAAAATGCCCTCCCGGGGTACTAATTAAGCCTAAAAACGCCCCGAGACCCAAACTAAACCCCCGGGTACACTTTTCTGACTATCTCGACCCTTCCGGACACTTTGTCACACTCAAAATGACCATACGAGCAACTTATAATTTATTCACTTTTATTAATCAATAGTTAGTCCCGACGAGACACGGGCGCGTCCCGACTCAAAATTTTCATAATTGCCATTTTATTCACACGTGACAATTTTTATAAAATAAATCTCATATATTACTATACTCATCCAGTAACATTCAACAAATTTCAATAATTACTAACTCTCATCACGCTAGTGAATATTTAAAACAACATTCTGGATAAAAATTTAAATTATTTCATCTCAATTTAATTTAACAACTCCCTAAATTTAAAAGCCATAAAAATACGGGGTATTACAAACATCACAATGCTCCTACTTAACACTAAGTCACCATGAATATCTAGGTTCACTCCTAGGTTACCTTAAATCATCATGATTATCTAGACCCACATTATAGTCAATGTACATAAATCGTGATATACTAAGTCCAAGACCACAACCAAGGGACCTAATACATTCTTACCATATAACTAACACTTATAAACACATTACTCAGTCACTTAATATGAATAGGGTAACTCACAAGCAATCCAACTAAGTCACAATGAACACTACACGACGTTACTACTGCTACTAAATCTTTTAATACGATACATGACATGGCATATAACCCGCACATTCCTAGGTATACACTACCGGTATCACTAAGGATCCTATTCATTAATGCTACAGTATTTTTTCAATTATTGCTCTGAAGGTCTACCTAAGGTTCGCTCCCTTATCACCAAAACTCATCATTGTCCTTTATGTGATCCTTTACCATAAATAGCCCATTACTCTAAGCACGTTTCATAAATTACATTGATCAACAAACACCCACTAAGGCACTCACCCATAAGGATATCATTCTATCAACTAAGACTAACATATCCTCTAGCGTTGACCCATACAATTTACATGTCCATCGAATTACCCACCAATCATGGTATTACCCCAAGGATCATATTTTCCTAATTATATCATCGATGTCGGTCACTCAGAAGTTACGTATCTAAGTCTATACTAAATTTTGAAATCACAATCGCCATTACTTAGTTACAACATCTCAACTATTAATCTCTACAGTCGACTATACACAAATGTTTCTTCTAGCCCCAGTGGTGTAATCTCACTCTATTAACATTTCAAAAGACTATACATCATGAAAGGCTGGAAAAAAAAACCTCACACTAAAAACCACGATGTCATGATTTATTGGCTCTCGTGGACACCCGTAATTTGTTAACACAATTAATCAGAAATACGGAAGAGATTTATATAACTAACTTGATTGTAAGCTACTTGGCACTAACTTATCCGTCGTGTTAACCTCTTTAAGTTCACCGTTGAGGACACGAACTAAAAACTATTAAGAAATCGGGTCTAGTGCTACTTCACCATTCCTTAACTACCTAGATCCTACACATAAGGAAGACTAGCCAACACAGATTTCCTCAGTTATGCTTTGATTTAGTCGAACTCACATCTCTCATATTTTTATATATCTTTAGTTTACCAGTTCATATATTTTTGAATATTTTACATCTACTGTACTGCTATAAATAATAGGTCTAGCTACCTATTTGAAAATCAAAGAGAACAGTTCCTTCTCTTGTTCTACGTTCTCTTTTCACTACAGTTTTGATTTTTATATTCATAGTTTAGAACTTTTTTCGAGTTAAAACTCATTATTGTATCAGATCATAGGCGCATGGCATCCGGATCAAATCAAAACAACTTGTCTATTATCATGGGCTCATTGCACCAACTGATTGCAATTTGTAGTGTTAAGTTCGATGCAAAAACTTATCTCATATGGAGAACTCAGATTCTCAACTACATGAAAGCAATGAAAGTAGAAGATGTAATCAAGAATGAAGCACCTCAGGAGTTTAGTGACAAATGTGAGCAAATAAAAGAGTTTCAAACATGGGAGGAAAAATATATCCTCATCAGAAGCTGGTTATCAGGTACTATCTCTGAGGAATGTCAATTTCTCATTATTGCTTGTGCGACTACAAAAGATACATGGAAATGTTTAGAAGATAATTTTTTACAGTCCATAAAAGAAAAAGAATTCTAGCTTTAAAGAACAAATACATGACATTACAATGGAAGGAAAATCCCTTAATGGATATATTATAAAAGCCTTTGTGATGCATTAGCTGTTATTTATAAACCTCTTAATGAAGATACTAAGGTCATAACTTTTGCTAAAGAACTTGGAGAAAAATACAAAGTTTTTCACACAATCATATTAGGAAAAGAACATTATCCATCTTTGTATCAATTAATAACCTCACTTAAGGGGCTTGATATTCGTGAAGAAACATCAAAGGAATAAAAAAATCAGCAAACTCAACTTGTTTATCATTCCATGGAATTTAATGCCATTAGAGCTCCTGTTCAATACCATAGTAGAGGAAGATATAGACCAAACAGAGTAGAGGTTTTTCTAGCTATAATTTTGGAGCTCACTTATCATTAAGGGGGAGAGGATTTAGACCCGATGGACAGCTTATGATATATCCCTACAGTTCACAACCAAATCAAAATTCTCAAATTGGTGCTGCAAATTAAGAATCATGGCTTACATGTAGTGCCTTTCAAGGAATGATAAACCACAAATGACTCAACAATTTGCAAAGGGTTATAAAATAAATCCTAATAATTTAGCATGTCAAATATGTGGAAGAACAAATCATACTTCACCTACTTGTTTCTATCGATGGGACTACTCCTTTCAAACTCAAGATCAAGTTTCTATTACTATGACTGCAACAAATGTTGAGACATGAGTAGACAATGGTCTCTACGTTGACTCAAGAGCCACATCTCACATAAAAAATTGCACTGGTAATTTTTCTAAACTTTATGTCAAATGAAGGTATTGATAAAGTCATTAATGGAGATGGATCAAAGATTAACATCACCCATATTGGTGAAAATCTTTTGAACAAAAATTAAATTTTGAAAGATGTATTAGTTCTTACCCAAATAAAAAAAATAATTTCAGTGAGTCAATTACTTAATGGCAATGAATGTTTACTTGAATTTACTAATGACGGTTTTATTGTCAAGGACAAGATGACTTACAAACAACTACCAAGGGAATTAGAAGAGGATCACTTTACACTTTTGAAGAACATCGTCAAAAGTCTCTAAATGCTATTTATGAAAATAATTCAAGTGATGATATTTGGAACCAACATTTGGGTCACCCTCAAGTCAAGCCTTTGAAATTTTAAAACAAATGTCATGCTTTGCATATAGATCATTGGAATAAATATCATACAGTCTATGTGAGTTGTCATCTTGGAAAGAGTTATAAATTGCCTTTTGGCTTGTATGGGTACCCAAAATTAAGACCATGGGCCTGGACGAGTAGCCCAATTCTGGCGGCCCAAAGTCCAGGTCCCCCACCTCTTATTTGATTATCCGATCTCTTCCCACGTTCCCATTAAGGGAGGTTATAGGGAAAGATGGAAGAGGGGGAAACCAACACCCCCCACTCACCTAAAACATACATGTATATATTGAACCCTAGGTCCGGTAAAAAAGGACAAGTTGTATTCTCTGTAATCACTCCCCGGAGTATATAGAAATAAAACCAACATCACCACCGTGAACGTAGGCATTTCTTTGCTGAACCACATACATCCTTTGTTGAGTGATTGTCATTTTACATTCCTTATCTTTATTTGGTGCTTGACTTTCTCTTATTTATTTGTGTTGCATAATAATTGTTACCACAATTGGCGTCGTCTGTGGGAAGCATTCATCTTTCCCTGAGAAGGGCCCACACCAAGAAAGGAGTTTAAGATGTCTGGTCACAGCAGCAATGCCCCTCAGGCAGGGGATATTCAAGAACCACCTGCTACTCGCAGGATTAGGTCTGAAGTTTGACGTTCAGATCAGAGGGCTCGCTTGGAAAGGCCAGCCTCAGAAGAAAGCCAGGGACCAGCGAGGTCCACACAGATATCCAAATTGATTGATGCATACGAGGCAAGGCTCCACGAGTAGAGGGAGTCTTCTAGCAGATACGAGGCTGAGAATGCTCGCTTGAAAAGAAGACTAGAAAGACTGGAGAGGGAGCTTCATCTTGATAACAGGAGACGTCCATACCGCACACCTAGCCCTCAGGCGAGCAAGTCTTGCAGCCGAGGAAGGAGCCCAAGGCGGGGATCTCAAAAGTTCGAAGGAGGTGAATCAGACAACGACCTCCGCGAACAGCTGCGAAGAGCTCGCCGCTATCAGAGCCCTGCTCGCAGCGACAAGAACATACAAAATCTGGTCCGCAGAGAGATAGACCAACATCCTACCCACCACGGTACTAGGTCGACCCGAGAACTCTCTAGGCGATCTCTTAAAACCCAGATGAAGTCACCTTTCACAAGGGAAATTAAGGAAGAGGAAGCCCCCAAAAAATTTGCCATTCCAAGATTCAAGATTTATGACGATAAGACTGATCCCATTGATCACGTCAGGCAGTACCGACAGGCCATGACCCTCTGGAACCACCAGGACACACTAATGTGTCGAATTTTCCCTTCGAGCTTGCATGACATAGCGCAGAAGTGGTTCGAAAGGCTCCCCCACCGATCGATCAGGAGTTTCAAATCCCTAGCTAAACTTTTTACGGCCCGATTCATTACCAGTAGCTCCCATCCCAAAAGGATGGATGCTTTGCTGACAATGAAGAAACACCTCAAGAGACCCTCCGAGACTACGCGAAGAGGTACTGGGAGTTATTCAATGAGATCGAGGATTGCGCAGAGGTAGTGGCAGTGGCCTCTTTCAAAATTGGGCTCCCTAGTTCTTCCCTTCTATACCAGTCCCTGACGAAGAAGGAGGCTATGACTATTGACGACCTAATGGCTCGCATCGAGAAGTACGCAAATGTAGAGATTACGACTGAAGATGGCAACAGTAATAGAGTCTTCTTGATTGGAGCATCTCTCACCGATCAGGAACAGAAGGAATTGACAACCTTGTTGAGGCGCAACGTAGATGTTTTCGCATGGGAACCATACGAGCCACCTGGAATCGATCCTAGTATGGTCTGTCATCAGTTGTACATCGACCCCACCTTTAAGGCAATCACACAGAAGGCACGGCGAACTGCACCCGAGAAGGCTAAAGCGATCGGAAAGGAAGTTGAAAAACTGCTGGATGCAGGATCCATACGGGAAGTACAATTCCCCAAGTAGTTATCCAACCCAGTAGTAGTTCCGAAGAGCAATGGGAAGTGGAGAGTTTGCATCGACTTAACTGACCTCAACAAAGCATGCCTTAAAGATAGTTTCCCCCTCCCGAAGATAGACCAACTAGTAGATGCCACCGCGGCACACGAGCGAATGAGTTTCCTGGATGCATACTCAGGGTATCACCAGATCCCCTTATATGCTCCATACCAGGACAAAACGGCGTTCATCATGATAGTAGGGTTATACTGCTACAAGGTCATGCCCTTTGGGCTCAAGAATACGGGGGCAACCTACCAGCGACTGGTAACCAAGATGTTCAAAGATCAGATGGGAGACACCATGGAGGTCTACATCGATGACATGCTCGTTAAAAGCAAGAAGAAGGAAAATCACCTCTCAGACCTGTCAAACACCTTCGAAATCCTCAGGAAGTGCCAAATTAAACTTAATGCAAGAAAGTGTTCTTTCGGTGTCCAGTCAGGAAAATTTCTTGGGTACTTGGTCAGTAAGAGAGGCATAGAAGCTAACCCAGACCAGATCGATGCCATTAGCAGGGTATAACCTCCTCGCACAATCCGAGACATACAGAAGCTCACTGGTATGCTCGCCGCCTTAAATCGTTTCATCTCTAAGTCTTTCGAGAAGTGCAAGCCTTTCTTCCAGCTTCTAAAGGGGAACATGACGGTAGAGTGGAGCCCAGATTACTCGCAAGCATTGGTCGAGCTCAAGTCTTACTTAAGCTCTCCACCACTGCTCGTCATACCACAACAAATGGATTCTTTGTACCTGTACCTCTTCGTATCCAATCATACTGTCAGCTCTGTGCTAATATGCGAGGTTGCAGGAATCCAGCACACCGTTTATTATGCGAGCAAGACATTACTGGATGCCGAGCAAAGGTACCTACCATTGGAAAATGTCGCCTTAGCGCTAGTAATAGCCTCGAGGGAGCTGAAGCATTATTTCGAAGCTTATACTCTCATCGTCCTTACATCGCATCCCCTTAAGGCAGTCCTAAGGAAAGAAGATTTATCGGGCAGGCTCTCAAAGTGGTTAGTCGAGCTCGGTCAATTTGACATCCAATTTCAACCAAGGATAGCTATCAAGGGTCAAATACTTGCTGATTTCATAGCCGAATTCACAGGCGAAGAACCGTCCGACTAACCTCACCAACAAAGCAAAAGGAGAACGCAGCAAAAGAAGAAACCTGGAAACTGTTTATTGATGGAGCCTCCAACTCAAAGGGGGCAGGGGTAGGCATTGTCCTCATTACTCCAGAGAACATAATCCTTGAACAAGGAATCAGGCTTGGATTTATAGCCTCCAACAACGAAGCAGAGTACGAAGCCCTAATAGCCGGCCTCCAAAAGGCGCATACTTTGGGAGTAAAACATTTACAGGTGTTCGACGATTCCCAACTGGTCTCCAATCAGATAAGTGGAGATTACAATGCAAAGAATGAAAGAATGGCAGCCTACCTCGCCTTAGTGAAAAAACTGATGTCAAGCTTTGAAGAGATCAACGTCCAGCAGTTTTCCAGGGGGCAAAACAGTCATGCTGATGCCTTAGCAGCCCTAAGTTCGGCAGTTGACTCCGACCTAAAAAGAGTCATCCCCATCGATTTTCTCACTTGCCCGAGCATCGACAGCAATCCACCAAGCGTGAAATAGGTACTCCAGGTGGGGTCAGCCCCCAGCTGGATGGACCCCTTAAGAGAATATTTAAAGGATGTCAGGCTACCGGATGACAAGAAGACCGCCCACCAGATAAGAGTCAAAGATTCTCGCTTTCACTTATCCCCAGAAGGCAACTTGTATAAGAAATCCTTATCCGGTCCCTACCTTCGATGCATCCACCCAGGGGATATTGAGCAAGTGCTACGCGAGCTTCACGAAGGAATATGTGGAAGGCACACCAGAGGAAGGTCTCTAGCCTTTAGAGAAATAAAGGAAGGCTATTGGTGGCTATATATGCAAAAGGACTCTGCAGTGTATGTCCGCAAATGCCTGAAATGCCAACTCCACGCTCCTATGGTCCACCAACCCACCAGCGATCTAAAGTCCCTGTCCAGCCCATGGCCATTCGCCCAATGGGGAATGGACATCGTGGGACCACTGCCTACCGCTGCCGGCAATCGCAAATATTTGTTGGTTGCGACTAACTACTTCACCAAATGGATCGAGGTAGAACCCCTAGCGAACATCCGAGACGCTGATATGATAAGGTTCATATGGAGGAATATAATCACTCATTTTGGAATCCCCAGAACCATCATCACCGATAATGGAACACAGTTCAAAAGTGGCTCCTTCCAGAACTTCTGTGACAAACACGGTATCAGACACCACTTCAGTTCGGTGGCCTACCCTCAGAGAAATGGCCAAGCTGAGGCTTCCAGCAAAACCGTTATCGATGGATTGAAGAAGCGATTGGAGCGAGCCAAAGGCGCATGGGTAAATGAACGACCTCACATCCTATTGGCATATCGGACCAGCCCTCGGAGAGCAACAGGAGAAACCCCATTTTCGCTGACATATGGCATGGAGGCAGTCATCTCACTCAAAGTAGGTTTACCGATAATGAGGTCCAACCTTGTCGACCAAGGCCATAATGATGTAGCATTACTCGCTGAGCTCGACCTAGCCGACGAGCCCCGGGAGCTAGCCCTAGTGAAACTACCGATCTACCAACAACAACTCGCGAGGTATTACAACAAAAGGGTTAACCCGAGGGCATTCCGAATTGGGGACTATATTCTAAGGAAAGTCCTAGGCAGTGCAGTGAAACCATCAGACGGCAAGCTAGGCCCAAACTGGGAAGGACCCTTTAAGATAACCAGAGACGATCTGCAGGGCGCTTATCACTTGGAAACGATGGAAGGCAGAAAAATACCACGAGCATGGAACACAACCAATCTCAAGAGATTCTATTTTTAGATCTTTCTTTTATTCTTTTGTTATGAAACTAGAATATCATTTCCCTTATCATTAATGAAAGTTATTTAATTGGTTACATTCTGATAAGTAACAACTGCATTTATCGCACATCTTTCCAAATAAAAAGCACATTGATCACTACACTATAGCAGGAGAATATCCCTCATTAGGTCATCGTTATGAAACACGAAAGACCTCTTAGCATTGCCCCTGGCAATACATGAAGCCCTACAGGGGATCCTTAGGCAATATGACCAAATTTTATACTGGTCATCAAACCTTCTTCCGTTGAAAAAAATCCTGATCGGATAAAGCATCCAACACCAGGTGTGTCCTCGCCAATTGCCCCACTTAGGCCTAAGGGAGTGTGACAACACAACCTAAAAGGTAAAGTGGGGCACAATGGTATCTCGGTAAGATACTGGACTGGGAGGACACTTGCATGACAAAACAAAATTGGAATATCATGGAGCAGCAGAAATATGAAGAATATAATGCACATGTTTAGTTGGCAAAATTTCCCAAAACACGAACTTCTCATTAATTTATTATATTTACAACAATGATAATACATGTTTAGTCGGCGAGCTCGCCCAAAGCATTTACGTTATCAAAAATATAAAAAACACAAACTGGCAAAATCTCAATGGGGGTGAGGCCTTTGAGCGAGATAATCAGCCACTTGAGCTCTTCGTCCGTCGTCAGGAACAGGAGATAAATCTTCCTCAACCTCATTCGCATCCAACTCCAATAATTTTCGATGGATGGCATCGATGGGGATCCATCGATCATCCCTCCTGAAGGGGTTAGGCATCAGGATAGAGGGAGAAATCTCATGGAGATACCAAAGCATAAAGTTCCTCGGGACTTGCAGTTCCTTCAAAGCACTCAGCCATCCCCTGACGAACGAAATCTCCTCAATCTCTGTCAACCTTGTTAGAGCATCTGACCAGCCCTGGTGGTAGCCATTAGACCACACTTGCCGAGGACCTTTTTTGAACAAGTGTCGCACATTGAGTGACATCCCTCTGAAGCCCAGCAGCTATCACGTATGCTCGACAGACATCGCCACGAAGCTCATCCATCTCCCTCTCGCGAAGCTCTTCTATTTCCCTATCTCAGCTCCTGGTGCTCCTTCCAGCTCGCGCCGATGAAGAACCCCACGGCATAGGAGGAATATCACTCCGACCAGCTCTGGCTTGCAATGATGAGGAACCCTGTAATACTGCTGGAGCAGTGCTTGGTGCATGCTCCTTAAGTCGTGAGACCTCCCTCCTCAGAACCTCATTCTCTTGCTCAGGTATCTCGCTAACCTGATTGATCTCAGAGGCATCGAGAAGCTTTTCTCACAACGCATTCACTTCTTCTTGCACTGAGGCACCAACCTCTTCCATCTCCTGGAGCCTGTCCTTCAGCTTGGCCACAAGTTCAGATTGCTCCTTATACTTCTGATTCCTAGACCTAAGGGATTTACAAAGCTTAACGAAGGCCTGGCGGACCTCAAGACTCACATTAGGACCAAGGATCCTGCCCAATTGGGAAGTAACAGGAATGTAATCATCCACATCAATTAACTACAAGCAATCAAAAGACAAGGGAAAGAAAGAGACAAATCAGTGCAAGTAGGAAAAAGAGGCCTTTTCATTAATAAAGATCAAAGTTACATCCAATAGTAAAGAGAAAATTTACAGACATTAAAAATGAAAATACAAAACAATCCTAGCTGACAACTAGTTAGCAACCTCAGGTGGCCCAGAGGTCGATGGCCTTTTCCCCTTATCAGCATCAGCAGGAGCACCGCCCTCGACAGGGGCAATCTCTGTCGCCACAATGAAGGAAGCATCGGCAGAGGATGACTGAGGGATAGGATCGGCACCTTCAGCAGCTGGGGCAGGGAATTCATCCACGACTGGCTTCGGACCTGGGTCATGCTCGTCAAACATGGGAGAATCGATGTCGATGCCAGCAGCCAAAAGGGCCTTGTTTTAGCCCTTCTTGAAGTTCAGGCGGCTAATATAGCCTATCTGAACTTTAGCATCCTCATATGCTGCAGCCCAACCAAAATTGTATGAGTCCTCCTTAGCAGTAACAGCCTCAGACTCCTTCCTCTTCAGCTCTTCAGAGAGCACCCTGTTCTCCTCCACAATAGCAAGTTTGCTCGCAAAAACCAGGTCGTAGGCCTGTCTCAGCTCCTTCAGATCCTGGACTGTCGCATCCTTCTCCTTGTTGGCAGTAGCGAGAGCCAAGTCGGATGAAATCCGAGCAGCGTCAACAACTTTAAAGCTAGCCTCGAGCTTTTTACCCTTAAGCTTTAGGGCATCATTTTCCTTCTCCATCTCGCTGTTCTTCTTTACCAGCTCATCGCGTGAACGATACAGCACGGCGAAGTCAGTAACAAACTGCAAAAAAAAAAAGATATTTGAAGAGGGAAATGAGGGAATTCATAAAAACATGGGAAAGAAGGGAAAAACCTTATTAGAGCCAGCCTTTGACTAGCCTGAAGGGCCAATTGCTCGGACCCTACCGCCCTTTGGCGATCGACTGGGAGGACAGCTCTCTCGAGCAGAGCGGGGGCCAACTGAGGGGAAATGGCAACAGAAGCCCCCTCGGGCAATGCGAACACCGGGACCAAGGCCTACCCGACCTTCATCCTCGCTTCGGCCCTCCTCTTCTCCTCCTCTCTCTCGTTCTCTTTCTTCTTTCTCTCCTCAACCCTCCTCCTCTCCTCCGTCTTCTTCTTTTCTTCTTCCTTTTTTCTCTCTCTCTCCCTTACCTGCTCCTCCTCCTTCCTCATCCTCTCCTGCTCTTGAGCTGAGGACTGGGAACCAGTAACCACAGCCCCAGAATTATATTTTTTCTTCTTTGACCTCTGTGCAAGAAGCACGTGGTCCTCATCATCATCATCCTTGATTAAGTTCTTCCTTGGAGGAACCATCTCCTCGCTCGAGCTGCTAGAAGTGCTCGACGACCCTCAAACTTCATAAACCTCCCTACAATCAGAGGAACCGCTACTGCTAGAGATCTCTCCCTACAAATTACTTACAACTCTTATAATGTCACTTTCAGAGCTGCTCTGCTCCTCGTCCAACTGGATCGAAACCGCAACAGTCTCTTCGAAGGAATCAAACTCTGGGATACTATCCACAGGCCTTGCTATGCAGCTGGAGCCAACATTCTTGTACTCGAGCAGAAAGGCAGCAGATCTGGGATGCTCGCCGTCACCCAAAGGCTCCCTAATATTCCAAGCCTTAACCAATTCCGAGATACGAACCTCACTGAGAGCAGGTTCCAAGTTCTTTGACCTCGCTGTGGAAGAAAAAGCAAAGAAGGGTTAGAAAAATTATAAATCAAGAAAAGTCGAAATAGCAGTGCAATATTTACCTATGTATTCTTCCCCATAAAAGGGAACAGAGAACTTCTCAGACCTCGACCCTTCAAATTGGGGAGAAAACTGCCAGTTTCTAACAAGGAAACCTTCTTGCCAGTAGTCCTTATGGGAATCAGGTAGATTTACTACCAATACCCTATCAGGGCTCCTAGCTTTAAGGTAGAGGATACTAGATCTAGTTCAAGAGAAGGAATAGCAAAAGCAAAGCTCGACGAGGCCTAACCTAGTACCATACAACTGATTTATCCTATGAACGCCATTAACTATTTTCCACACATTGGGCGAGCATTGTGCAGGAACAATATTAAAATAGCCAAAGAAATGCAAGAACAAATCATTAGAAGGACAAGTGAGTCCCCCCTGGGAAAGTAAAAAGACGTGGATCCATTGGGCATCATCTATCTCTCTAACGTTTCTAGGAGGGGAAGCACAACAAGCAATATCTACCCATTTAGGGATATTGTAAAACTTCTTAAACTCAGGGACCGACCTATTCCCAATTTTCACCATTGGAAAACCCTAGAAAACTACAAGATCAAAGAGAAAGTATAGAGAAAAGGTGAGGAAACTTACAAGATAGAAGATCGACTCGAACGATGAAGAAGCACAGGCCCAAACGATAAGGAAGCAACGAGAATGGAGATTGAGAGAAGAAGGTACGAAGTGCCAGAACTCACAGAAAATGGAAAAGTGCTGGAAAGATTGAAGCGACGGCAGAAAAGTAACTATCCCAAGAAACCTTCAAATTATGCTAATCATAGTGCACAAGGTACGAAGCGAGTGCCGCCAAAATCAACTTCACAGCTTTCGAAGAATTGCAAAAGAGCCATTATGGCTAATCATTTAAATTTATTGAGCCCATAAATATGGCCCAACAAACTTAGGGGCAATTGTGGGTACCCAAAATTAAGACCATGGGCCTAGACGAGTAGCCCAATTCTGGCGGCCCAAAGTTCAGGTCCCCCACCTCTTATTTGATTATCCGATCTCTTCCCACGTTCCCATTAAGGGAGGTTATAGGGAAAGATGGAAGACGTGGGGGAATCCAACACCCCCACTCACCTAAAACATACATGTATATATTGAACCCTAGGTCCGGGGCAAAAGGACAAGTTGTATTCTCTGTAATCACTCCCCGGAGTATATAGAAATAAAACCAACTACACCACCGTGGACGTAGGCATTTCTTTACTGAACCACGTACATCCTTTGTTGTGTGATTGTCATTTTACATTCCTTATCTTTATTTGGTGCTTGCCTTTCTCTTATTTATTTGTGTTGCATAATAATTGTTACCACAGCTTGAATGACAAAATTTCTAATATTCCCTTTGAAAAGATTCATTGTGATTTGGGGGACCTACTCCTATAACATCTTCTCAAGGTTTTAAATTTAATGTTATATTTGTGGATGATTCTACGTGTTATACTTGGTTATATCCACTCAAACAAAAATGAGATTTTCATCAAGTGTTTCTAACATTTCATAAAATGATAGAAACACAATTTGAAAAGAAAATAATGTTTTTTCAAAG